>OY757315.1:118829581-120029581 GCA_963583905.1 Stenurella melanura
GAAGGGTTGCTACTCGTTCGTTATGGACCAGATAAAAGCAGTGCTAGAGGCTAATGGGGCCATGACAAAATATTTAAACCTTTTTTAATATATTTGTGTTTATTTTTATGTTCGTTTTAATTAAATTTAAACTAAATGTCAATGTCATCTTTAACCTAATCTCAAAATAATTATCTGTTCACAAAGCTAAAATTTTGCAAAATCGTTGTTACTTAATTTTAAATGTGTACACGAGAGTTTTGAAAGCAAGTCAACAAGCAAGCAACATCAATAAAAGGTGCAAATAAGTTGATACTCACCGTAAATTCTTTATATTTCGGCGCTCTGCACTTAAAAAATCTAAATTGTTCTCGTAATACTCATCAACCATCACCGTATCCACACATGGTAGGTTATCAGATGACCCCTTTTCGTAGCCTTGTTCCATAATATTAATAAAATAACTTCAAACACACAGCAATAAACTATAAACACTACTTCGGTTAAATATGACAGCTCAAATGAAAGTTTAAGGTTATCCGCTATCCGCATTCCGCACGCTCGGCGATCGCAGTGTTGCCGGTTTGCAAGTTCTTCTGTTGTGTCCTCGATGATGATTGGTGGGATTACGTGTGCAACCAAGGCGCGTGAAACTCGAGCGTTTGAAATACCCCGTGAAAATTGTTGTATTTCGCTAATTTATTTCTCAGAGATTGCTGTTGTAAGACGCCTCATTTTTAGATACAAAATTATTTTATTTTCCCCAAATGACACCCACCATATTTAAATGTCAAAATTCAAATGTACTGTAAAGGCCCATTCTTCTGGAGGACGTTATGTGCAGTCGCAATTTTTCTTTATTTTGTCTCCCGTGGCGGGAGGTCTTGGATTAGTGCAGAATTTCAGAGCCGGCGTCAAGTAATTCTCTCGTTTTTATCGTTCGTTGAAATTGAAAATTAAATAATTATGTTTTGGGCATGACAACTTTAATAAAAATTAAGACAAATGTTAACTATATAAGAAATGCCAATCTACACACGCATATTTTTTATGATTTCTGAAAAAAAGACAAATTAAAAACACTTGCAATAAAAATAGAGACGGCCCTGCGTTCTACACACTGCGATTGCGCTCCTACCGGGGGTTGCCATACTTGCGCGAGATTCAATTTGACACACAAATAGGTATGGACATTGGCATTCCATTTATATGTATAGCTCAGTGGTACCAACGTGATACCACAATTCAAATAGGTGACACAGTTTTACCTCTTAAGTAGAAATTATAAACATTCCCATTTTAAATTATACAGTTTCTTTAAAGGAAATGCGAATACTTTACAGACATACTTTGATGGATAGATGGCGCTAGAGGAGTAACTAGGCCGCGTGTTCTCCTGCTTCTGTAATTTTTAATTAAAATTTGGATGTAAAAAGTGTTTTGTGTTCCTAAAGTTAAATATAATAGTGTGGCAGTGTACATTCTTCGTGTATGCAGTGGAGTTAGTCCTTGACAAAAAGTATTTTTCGAGTTCTTCGTATATAAAACCTGTGTCACGGCGAAGTAACGCAAACATGGGGCTCACATCGAAAGATCTCAGCCAAATTAAAGATATACATGAGCAAAGTCGAAATGTATTTGATGATAATTTTCTAAAAGAGCTCTCGGATAAGGTTACTAAAACTATAGCATATAAATATGAAAAACAGTTAAGTATACACCAACAAAAAATCGTAACGATTGAGCAAGAATTTGTCGAATTAAAAGTGAAGAATAAAAAACTTATGATGCAAGTAGACAATTTGGAACAATCTTCAAGAAATTTAAATGTAAGAATTTTTGGTGTTTCGCAGGAAGATACCGAAAATCTAAAAACTATTACGCTGGATATATTCAACAAAACTATGAAATTAAACAACATTCAAAATAGTGATATAAAAAGATGTCATAGGGTATACGCAAAAAACCCAAACATTGATAAGCCGAAACCTCCTGCTATACTTGTCACGTTTGAAAATGATAGCGTGCGCACCCAAGTGTTGAAAAATAGAATGTTATTAAAATCATCTGGAATTAACATTCAGGAAGATTTAACGAAATATAGATTATCATTACTGGAGAGTGCTGCAACAAAATTTTCTAAGGTAAATGTTTGGAGTCGTCATGGAAATGTGTACGTGAAAATTAATGGAATTGTTCATCATGTTGAAGATGAAAATGATCTAAACAATCTTATTTAAATAGATAAGTACTATGTTTGTATATTTTCGTACACACATGCAATTTGTTTTTTCTTTTTGAAAATATTATGGTCATGAGTATATTATATTATTGTTTAATTTTAGTAATACATTTAGATGCAATTAATTCAAATTTTTTTTTTTTTTTCTTTAAATAACTTTTATTTCTTAATGCAGATCTTCGTATTTTTCTGTATATACGCATATAAAGTGACTTTTAATAAAGCAATTTATAGGATATTATATACTGGGGAGTTTTTAACAATCAATTTTATGGATCTATCTTTTACAATAATTATTTTGTTTGTTTATTTTGAGATTGTACATCTCAAACAATGATCAATATGTATATGTAACATATGTAAGTACCAATATTGTTGTATTTGTATATTACATATTCCTAACCTCTTTAAATAATTTGTTTTACGTTTATATTTAAAACAATGTTATGTTTATATTTAAAACAAAAAGCAGGGTAATGCGTGCTCTCAAGATTATCTTAAGTAGCTGATTTCTGTCATTTATCTTTTAGAGGCAAATTTAAAATTTTAGTTTTAGGTCTCTTTAATATTTCCGTTTATATATAACAATTTCTTGTTTTTCTTTTCTCCCTTTTCTGAATTCTTAGTTATTATGCAAAATACTATAGCAACTTTAAAAATATGCCACATTAATATTCGGTCTTTAACTGCACATTTTTTTGACCTTGTAGATTTTTTGAGTACAACAGATTTCGATATCGTCGCAGTTTGTGAGACTTGGCTAAATCAAAATATTTCTTCTGATATGGTAGGTATTGATGGTTTTACTTTTGTAAGAAGAGATAGAGAGAGGGGGGGTAGAGGGGGTGGAGTGGGGATGTATTTGAGAAAATGTGTATCTTTCAATTTGCTACAAAACAATGAAACAATTGAGGATGTTTGGGTAAGTATTAAGTTAAACAGGTTAAATATATGTGTTGGATGTGTTTATAAACCCCCAAATTTAAACTCAAATTTTTTTATTAACGAATTTGAAAACATTTTAGTTAACACAATACCAAAATTTGATACATTCATATGCTTGGGTGATTTTAATATAGATTTGTTAAATATAAATAATACTGTCGTAAAATCTTTTTTAAAAATTTTAGATAGCGCTGGTCTAAAACAAGTCATTGACAGCCCTACCAGAATATCACTAAATTGCGCATCCTTGTTGGATTATGTAATTTTGTCTGAGGAATGCAGTTTTTCTGAAAGTGGTACAATTTCTTTGCCTAACATTTCTGATCATGAAATGGTTTACGCTAATATAAGTTTTACAACACAAAATAATCAGGTAACACCTCGTATGTACAGAAATTTCAAGGATATAGATAAAGAATTACTTTATGATCATCTAAAATCTATACCATGGCGTAACATTTATGACATTAATGACATAGACGGAAAAGTACAATTTCTTAATGAAAATATTACAATTTTAATGGATATGCATGCTCCTTTAAAAACATTTATAAATAAAAAGCCACACAACCCTTGGTTTACTAATAATATCAAAGAACTTGTAAAGTTAAGAGACAAAGCTTTAAGTAAATTTAAAAGAACCAAAGCTCCGCAATTTTGGCAGGAGTATAAAGATTTAAAAAACTATATTACCGGTGCAATTCGACGTGAGAAAAAAGCTTATCTAAATCAGCAAGTGCAAAAAAGAAATAGCAAGGATGCATGGGATGCTATCAAAAAACTGCACATCCGCAATAAACAAAATAAAAAAGTTATACCGCCTAATTTATCTGACGTCAATTCTATAAACCAATATTTTTTGAACTGTATACCACAAATTACGCCAGATATTAATAAAGTTTCCAATTATTACAATGATACTAAAGAAAATATAACCTCAAATCTTATATTTAAAACTGTCACAGAAGTAGAAATTTCCAAACATTTACTATCAATTAAATCTAACGCAATAGGTGCCGATGGTGTACACCTAAACTTTGTCATATTATGTTGTCCTTTCATTCTAGAATATATTTGTCATATTGTCAATTTTTGCCTTAATAATTCAGTTTTTCCTAAAGTATGGAAAGTGGCACATGTTGTTCCTCTGCCTAAAACTGAAAATCTGCTGGATTTTAAAGTCTTGAGGCCGATAAGTTTACTGCCCTTATCAAAAATATTAGAATATGAGGCCAAAAGTGAAATCATAGAACATATTGAAAAAAATAAAATTTTGCCAGAAACACAGTCTGGTTTTAGGAAAGGACATAGCTGTGCAACTGCCCTTTTAAATGTTACAGACCATATTTTTAGATCCATCGATTCTGGAATGTGTACTGTGCTCGTGTTGCTTGATTACTCTAAAGCTTTCGATACTATAAACCACGATATTCTGTTATTAATCTTAAAATATGTAGGCTTTGATACAACTGCAGTAACTTTTATTGCGAACTATTTACAAGAAAGAGAGCAAAGAGTCGTCTTAAATGGGGATGTTTCAGATAGTCTACAACTTTCATGCGGGGTACCACAGGGGTCTATACTAGGACCAATTTTATTTATATTATACACATCTTTTCTACCAGCACTTACCGAAAAATGCAGCATACAGATGTACGCAGACGACACACAATTGTTTTATTCATTTGATCCTAGTAATTTTCACAGCAGCTGTGAAATTGTTAGTCGTGAACTTAAAAAAATTTCTGAAATATCGCTAGAACACTGTCTTCATTTAAATCCGAGTAAGTGTGCTGTAATACTTTTCGGCCGTCAGGCTGATAGGATTAACCTAACCCCAAATATTAAGCTTAAGATCAATAACGTAATGATACCCATAAAAAACAATATAAAAAATTTCGGACTTATACTTGACACCGACCTCAGATTTCAGGAACATGTTTCGAACTGTATTAAAAAAGCCATATGTAGACTAAAATTGCTTTATAATTCCAGACATATCCTTAATCAACAACTTAAACTACTTTTGTGTGATTCCCTGGTTCTTTCTGTTTTTAACTATTGTGATACCGTTTATGGGCCATGTCTAACAGCATTTTCCTCCCAACGGATACAAAAAATTCAGAACTATTGCTTAAGATTCGTATATGGAATCAGAAAACGTGAGCCAATCAGTCACAAATTAATAGACGCCAGGTGGATAAGCATGAAAAACAGACGTAAGCTACATTGTGCTACATTATACCATAAAATAATATTGTTTCATAGTCCCAGCTACTTATTCAGAAAAATTGTATTTCGGACTGATGTACATAACATAAATATTAGACACAAGGGCACTCTAACGCCGCCAGTTCATAAATCCGCGATATTTGAAAGATCGTTTTCTCAAAACATCTCTACCCTATATAACTCTATTCCCTCTGCAGTTAAGTCTCTCTCTGTTTCTTCTTTTCCCAAAAATTTCAAACGAACCTGCCTATCATAAAGTTTTTCTATCTTAGCGTAACAAAAAAATTAGAAAAAATGGTAAAACTAAGAACTAATGAAAAGGGGAAAAAAAGAGGAAGGAGAATTGTGTATGTAATTCTGTTGTATTAAGTAAGTATGCATATATAGATATTTTTTTTTTGTATGTGATTTGTTGCCTCTTTTTTCTGGGTTAAGTGGAAGAACAGCTGCTATAGCGTCTGTGCTATACTAAGCTGAACTTCGCCCTTTCATGTCTTTATTGAATAAAGTATTATTATTATTATTATTATTATATTAAACTGAGTCATGATTCTTTCGACATCTGAGTGTGAACTCAAGGACAGGGGCCATCAACGTATAATTAGAGGTTACCTAACCTAAACTTACTTAAAGGAAGTTCAATAGACCATTTTTGATTGACATGATGCCGGTGGCATGGAGGGCACACAACTGATTGTTTTCTTTTCTAAAGATGGGTAAAAGCTGTTACTCTCATCTCTAATTGTTTTCATATGCATTTCGCTATGATTGGATGTGGTTTGTGTGCCCTCCAGACTGTGTCAAATCAGGTGAACAAAAATGGTCAACCCTCAATTATACGAAATGGGTCCATCTGAAGAGATCGCACCCATCCGCCACTATAACCCCAAAATAAATTCGCGATTTGAGGAAAACATAATGAGTATTAATGGTATGTGACATGGGACATATGGTAATGGCTATAATTCAGTTTATTTATCTATAAACATCAACGCCGAAAAGAGCAGAGAAACATAGACTACAGTGTGATCTTCTCGGGCGGGGTCATCTCGTATAATTGAAGATTGAACTTCCTTAAGGTAAGTCGCTTAACCTCTAATTATATAACCTTGGATGTGTAATATTATACTAAAAAATTATACAATAATCAAAATATGCTCCCAATGGGTCACGTGTGTAGGATTTCAGATATAAAAGAGTGACCAATTTTAAGACAAATCAGTGCTTATCTGGCATTGGCCTTCAATGTGCTGAGCTGGGTTGATTACAATTAGTGTTCTATTACGATGTTACCACGGCAGAGCGAATATTAGTTGACCGTTAGACTCCTTCAGCGTGCTGGGCTGGGACCTACTACGTTACTTTATTTGTCTGATGTCGGTGCGCGGCAAAAGATACCCAACACATGCTATCGACACCATGAAGAATCACCCCAACGTTGGCAACATTACACTCTAGTCCGCTTCGAAAACGATTAAGGCCCGTATAAGATATAATATATATGTTATATAACACTGCCATGATCTACCTGTAATTGAGAAAATAAACCATTTATTTTGTATTTGGACTATTTATTTACTAACCAAACTCTAGAATAACATCTCCAAACCGGCTACCCAAGCAAAACACATTACAATTGGAATCACTGTACTTCGTTAAAGTAATAGTAGATGAACAGAAATAAAATAAAAATTAAGTATTTACGTTACGACATTAAAATTTCTTCATTTGTGTTATGTTAGAAACGTTTGCCTTTTTTCATAAATTCGGCAACATGAACATATGACTACAGCCGGTAATTTTAAGGAAGTAGCTTTTACAAATTCCGTATCAGCCATTTCGTATTTAATTATACGGAAAACATAGAAAATGTTTAAAATGCTGTGTTTATACTAGATAAATACAATATTACACAGTATCATCAACTCGATGATGTCATCACCAATCATAGCATGTTTTGAAGAATGGTTCAAATACTGAAATTTTATCACATTTATTTGTTGAAATTTTAATTTGATATGCAATAGAATGTTTAAGTATTCGGACTTTGAGTAAAGTAAAAACACCTAATTTCTTTTATGGCAATTTGTTGGTGCCTTGGCAATTCAAATCATATGATTTAATAGTTTTGAGATTTTGTTCCCTAATTCTTACTCTTGTGATATGTAAGACCTCTGTCCCACAACGAGAAATTTAATGTTTAAACTCTTCACTGGATGAATAAAATAAGTAAATACATACAAGAATTACATTGGGAAGGAATTTATTTCCTCGATGCGAAATGAAACATAATTTAATATTACCTTATGAAATCAGTGTTTTCCGTTTTTATTTCAATTTCTTCTTTAACTAGAAATTGTTGGTCCTTCATTTCAACAAGATTTTGCTGGCTATATTTAGTCTCGTCTCCTTCACTAAATGTTTCTTCCATTTTAATGGAACCAACATGTTTTCTATCTTCTTCATAAGCCCACATATTAGGTGGTGTGAACTGTTGTTCAACCTTAACTTTCTGTTCAGCAAATTCCATAAAACTATCAACTTTGTTTTCAACATCCTCATTAGCATATCCCCTACCGTCAAATGACATTTGTTCCAATTTAAAAACGTCACCTCCTTTACCAATTTCATCAGGATTTTTCCTATCCTCACAGAGTTCTTCTTTGATTACACCAGCCGAATTATCGTTTACCTCGCTTGCTGCGTACTCTAATAGACTGCTTAAATCTATTTGAACTTTGCTATCTACATCTAGTGTTTCACAATATTTCTGAATTTTTTCTTCTACAAGTAAACAGTTGGTCACAAAACTGAAATTCATTTTCAGGGATTCATGGCAGGGCGGGCAGATTACAGGTTCCTTGATCACACTTAAATCCTATCAAAGAAAAACAAATATTGAAAATAAATTCTAATAACGAATAATGTTTGTTTGTCCATCACTCTTACTAAACATGACTAGAATTTTGTTTAGAGATAAAGAGCTCACTTTTTACATGGCCAAATTCTTTCGAATTGATGAAACGTCGGCGAAATATTTAATTTCGAGCTTTTATACTTATTTGTGTTATACAGAGTGACCCATTTGAAAGCGGAGCACCTTTATAACTTATTTCTTTTTTGTCCGACTTGAACCAAATTTTACCAAAAGATAGAACAAATTAGAATTTACTTATGACCAGACCCTGGCTCAGAGGTAGTTATGACGTAAAAGCCAGAGTCGGCTTTGCGCAATATGAACTATATAAACATTTTCATGCACAATAATACAATATTTTACCCTATGATAATATCTAGTGAATTCCGTAATATTTAAAGGTAAATGGCCCCGAAACGGTTATAAGTCATACTTTGATGCACTTATTGTTGGATGCACAAACACAAATGCCTAGTAACTATACCTTATTAGAATAGTAAAAATATATTATTTGCACTTGTTCTAAATCGTCCGAAATAAAACTCCGGCGCCTGTCACTGAATATCCCATTTGTGTTGTGAAAAAGGATCGTTCAACCGTTCAACGTCTACCGATGCAATCGGCGCATATTTAAAATAAGTATAGTTTCTTATAGATGGCAGATTTATGTCCGGCATTGAACAGTCCACTTCTTTGCCACACACAAAAATGTTGAAAAACCGGGATTGTCTCTTAACACTGTTATGTATCCAATTTGTATTTCACTCAGCAATATCCCCTGAGACTCTAAAAATATATTGACGTAGATCAAATACCTGTAATGTTCATTGCATCAATTACTATATACTGATTTGTTTCCAGCTTATGTTGAACGTTGCGTATAGCTAGAGGGATCCGTGAGAAATATCCATGTAAATATGCTAAGTTTTTTTTCTTATGACGTTCAGATGAAACTTATTTTAAAATGTTCGAATTGCATGTCCACGAAAGTGGTTTTTTACAGCTGGCACAGAAAAGTTCTACACCGTTAAACCGCAGTTCCAGAAAATCTTTAATCTACGAAAGTACTGTTTCATTTAATGGAAAGCCACTCGACGCCATAACAAATCACGACACATTTACTTCTATCAAATGTACTGACAAGTCTGTAGTGTTGACTCCATAATGCGTATGTGCATATGAAACAATCTCACATGGCAGTGTTCATTGTGTAATAAATTAATAATAATTTTTGGACCTTTTTTATTTCAAATGCTCTCTGTATGTTTGAAGTCTTCTGAAAAATATAAAACGCAATCTGCTGTTTATTTTACTATTATTGTTGTCTACCGTATCCTATTTGCTGTCGTAAAAAAGCAGAGAGTGACAAGCGTGGCGGTGATTTTGTGGTGTCGAAAATTCTCCTTATATTTTTTTAAATTATAGTGCCTTACATTATGTGCACAGATAAAAATTATATTTTAAATTGAAAATTGTTTAATATAGTTGGGAAGAAACATATGGGAGATGTTTACATTTCCTTAACTAACATAAAAAGGGAGAGAAAAGGGAGATTCCTCTGACATTGCTAATTACAGACAAATTACATTATTATGCAACTTTGCAAAGGTCTTTGAGATGTCCCTGTATAATCGCATCTACCCCCTTGTTAAAAATCTCATTTCTGTGGACCAACACGGCTTCATGGAAAAACGCTCAACAACTACCAATCTATTGTGTTTCACTCAACATCTTTCCGAAAACATTGACATGCGAGGTCAGGTGGATGTGATATACACGGACTTCTCCAAGGTATTCGATCGCATTGATCATTGCCTATTATTATCCAAACTGCGACGGTATGGCTGCTCTACCACTCTTGTTCAATTCTTCTCATCGTACCTGTCAAACCGTCTTAATAATGTTGCTTACAATGGTTACACGTCTAACCCATATACCATAACATCAGGGGTACCACAGGGTTCCAATTTAGGTCCGCTATTTTTCGCTCTTTTTGTCAATGATCTCAATGACAATCTTTGCTGCAAAAAGCTTTTTTCGCAGATGATCTGAAAATCTTTACGTCAATAAATTCCATAGACGACTGTCATATGCTACAAAGGGAACTTAATAAAGTGGCACAGTGGTGTCATTTAAACTCTCTGGCTCTAAATATAAGCAAATGCAAGGTTGTCACTTACTCACGGAAAGATGAACCCATCGAGTAGGATTATCGTATCGGCACACAATCTTTGCCATGTACTGACTCAACCAGAGATCTAGGAGTCTTTTTTGATGACAAATTATCATTTGCCAAGCATATCGAGTTAACGGTCTCCTCATCTATGAAAACCTTAGGGTTCATTTTAAGACTAAGTCAGGTCTTCCGGAACAATGACGTCTTAATCAAACTATTTTATTGTTATATACGGTCTAAACTCGAGTACTGCTCACTTATCTGGAGCCCTATCTATGATTATCAAGTTAAATCAATCGAGTCTGTTCTGAGGAAAATTTTAAAATTTCTCTGCTTCCGCGCTGACGGTAGCTATCCAAATAGAGGCTGCGACCAGACGTATCTGTTAAATAGGTTCGACTTCGACTCACTACAATTTAGAAGGCAATTCTACGCTGTAAAATTCCTGTATTCGCTCATACACAACAGGGTTGATTGCCCTCCTGCACTAAGCCAGTTGAACTTCTTGGTTCCAAGAGCCGCTAGTCGCAAACCGCTCACATTTTATTGTCAACCGGCACGAACTAATATAATGCTGAAGTTTCCTATATTCGTTATGTGCTCTACCTACAACTCAATTTGTGATACTTGTGATATATTCGACTGTTCGATAAATACAATTTATACTTCTCTTAAGAATTGCAGCATCCCATAGTGTTAAAATAACACAAACATGTAGTGTACTTGTAATTAATTTTAGATTGTCACTTAAACTAAATGATATTCTTAGTGAAAGAGATACTGTGAAAATAGGGGTTCCTCAGGGGACAGTCCTCGGTCCGGTGCTCTTTTTGGCTTACATAAATTCTCTTCTATTCTTAAGAACATGTGCAAAAAAAATTGTATCCTATGCTGACGATACGGTAGTTATCTTCTACGAAAATTCCTGGATGGAAACCAAAAAGGCTGTTCAGTCAGGTTTGGAAAGAATTAAGAACTGGTTAAATGCATTCCATCTATCATTAAATGTAAATAAGACTCATTATCTGGCCTTCTCTCTAACTGAAGCTAACAGACCTGATTTCACTAGTATAAAAATCACTGGATTGAAAGATGAAATTAAAGAGACAAATGAGATCAAGTACTTGGGAATAATCATTGACAAATATTTAAAATGGGGTAATCATGTAGATTACCTATCGAAAAAAATAAGAAAGCTTATTTACAAATTTTACCAATTGCGAGAATTCCTTTCAAAAAAATTATTGCTAGTTATTTACAAGTCTCTTGTTGAATCACTGTTACGTTACGGTATCATAGTATGGGGAGGAATGTATGAAAACTCATTACAGAAATTAAATGTAACACAAAATTATATACTAAAAATTATTTTTAGGAAACAAAAAAGATATCATACAAATTTACTCTATACTGTCGATAATTGTAACATCCGTACACTATATTTTCATAATTTATGTTTATATGCATTTAAAAATAAAGCAAAACTGAATTACACATCTTCAATATACCACACTCGTAGTATTGCTAATGAGTTTTTATCCAAGCCTAGATTTAATAAAAATATTTGTCATAGATTTCTTGTCTATACTTTGCCTAAAACATATAACCTACTACCATTAGAGATCAAACTTATTAAGAATCGAAAAAAATTCTCAGTGTTGTCAAAAAAATTTATATTTCACAATTATACTGATTTTATTGGAATTTTAGACAACTGAATAATTTAATTCAAATTAAATTGTAAATTTTGCTATGCGTACACTCCTAGTGCTTTTAGGTTAATTTGTATTTTGCAGTTTATGCACACTTTTCTAAAGCACAATACAAGTGTTTAATCACTTAGGTGCTTACATTGTATCGTCCCTTTTGGACATATATTATTAGTATTTTTATTTATATTTTATTTACTATGTGCAAGTATGTTTTATATATTTATACTGTATTTATAATGTTGTTAATATATATGTCTGGAAGAATAAAGAATAAAGAATAAAGAACTCATATGTATGTAAGAAGCTATGTATTTAAATATTTTTTTTTTTGTATTTTGTCGCTTTCTTGTCCTGTAATTGGTTCTTTTGTACTGTTGGACAAATGTATTAAATAAATAAATAAATAAATAAAAAGTTGAAGTGGCGTATGCCGCTTAAAGTGACGAGTTTTTTGTTTTCGATTAGACAATCAGACCGACGCGCGATGCTGCAGGTATATATGTTATATTTGATACTTTAGATTTGACTTTTTAAAAATATTTATTTGATTAATTTGGAGTCATCGATATGACTCTGAATAAAATGTACAATTGTAAGTTAAAGAATTTAATATGAATGTGAGTATAAAACTGAATACAAATGCGTCTGCTGGTCATATTTATAATATTAAGAAAGCAGTGTCAGCTAGACGGAGAACAAAGGAAATGCAAATGTGCAATTTGGCATAAACTATGAGAACGGATACAAAACAATAGGTGAAACTTGATACGTAAGATAAGCAATTACCGAGAGAAGTCGTTATCAACTTATGTAACTTGATACCACTGAGGAGCTTACTTATAACTCAGTGTCGTACTGTTATTTTTTAATATAACAACTTCCCCCTTAATAAAAAAGTTGATTGTTATACAACAACTTTTGAATAAAATGATTATTGAATACAATATAAAAGTAATAATAAAACAACATGAATATAATGCAAAGATAATAATAAAATATTGAGTGAATAAAATAATAAGCATAAAATAGAAAGAATAAAAGTTTAAGTCAATAAACAAAAATTAGTTCACTGGAAAGTCTATGATAACTCGATATCTTCTTCTTGAGGTTTGATACCGGGTCGCTTTCTTGGAGGGATTAAACTTGGGAATTTCATGAAGGTTTTGCTTCGTCCTGGAGGAGGTGAAGGAGAATCGCCTGTAGAGGGTTCGATCTTCAGTAAACGTCTCTTCCTTCTACATTTACAAAACACGTAAAGTAGAATTAAGGAAATGATGAAGGTGATGATGAAATACGTGAACCAGGACATATGTTTGGTCACGAAAGGTTCGTTGATGAGATCGTCCAGATCCTTAGAATATTGCTCCAATTTGTTTTTAGCAATATCCAAATCTTCGATATTTAAATTGTTGAGTTTCAATGGTTTTAATTTAGGTAGTTGAATTTTGTCGGGCATCTGGTTACAACATTCAAATGGGATTTGCACAGGATGGGAATTGTCTTTAATTTCGGAGAGGTCCTTGTCACTGGCTTGTATCCTGGTAATACCTGCGAAGGCGTAACATCCAGGTTGTAATTTTATAATTGAATTTTTATTAATCAGCTCCGTTGCTGGTTCTCTCTTCGGGCAGCTAATAGTAATATGGAGAGGTTCGGAATTTATTATCAGCCACGTGTTCTCTTCGAGTTCTTGAACATTGTACCCTTGACTAATAATGAAGGAGGTTTGGCAATTTTCAGGAAGTTTAATTGGTTGTTTCAGAATCCTAGCTTCACATATGGCATTCTGATCAATAGGATATGCAAACAGGTTTGAGCAAAGTTTGGTTCCAAAGTAGAGGGGTTTGCATTCTTTCAGATTTGTTATTGGTATGTACATTAAAGAATCATCATCTCTCGCGATAAATTTTTGAGAAATAGATAAAATATGATGAAGACCAGTTCTGTTATCAAATATTGGGATAGGGTATAAACGGTAGGTATTATAGTTTTGAGGTTCAACAAGTGGTATCTTTAAAACAAATATTAAATTGGAACCTACTTGAAATGCTTTTAGTTCAATAATATCTAAATATTGAGCAACTGCCGATAATTTGATTGGAGGAGGCAAATTGTTTCTTCGCAAACTCTGTGAAATTTCTTGTAATGCTGTTACTAAGTGATCGGGAGTTATGATCGACGAATGAATGATTCCCAGTCTAGCAAATGTTATTGAATTTAAAATGTCATTCAAGTTGTCTTCAAGATACAAATAGCTTGCCATTAATTGTTCACAAATGTGTAAGAATTTTAGCTTTATTTCTACAGCTTCGATGTTTCGCGTCATGGTATCGATTGTTCGTTCGATCTCTTTTATGTCTTTGTTAAACGTTTCCTCGTCAATTTGCAATTTTTGAATAGTTGAGTTGAAATTTTTGATTACTGATGTTGTAACTGAAATTTGATTTTTTATTAAATTTTCTAATTGGTGTTCGTCGTTATTTAATTTATTAATACAGTTAGCGTAATATTCGCCATCTTCGGCGTCTAGATTTCCGGTTATTGATTTGAAAATTGTGCCGATACCATTTAATATTCCGCGCTTATATCTTTTTGTGTCTAGAAATACCTCATCAAATTTGGATTGTATAGTTTTGGAAATTTGTGTCAATAGGTTAAGGTCTGTTTTGACTTCACTTCTAAACGTGATCATTTTTTGATGAGCACCGTCGAGAGTATTTAATATCATGTCTAGAATTTGTTGGTTCTTGTTGAAAGCTAGTTTAAGGGATGATATATTTTTATGTACCAATAACGTCCATTTTTCGTTTGTCACAACGATGTCCGTGTCTTTGTGGTAAAATACACCAATAGTGTTGTTTATTGGTATTATTTTATATTGTGCGAGTGCTGATCCGAACAGCAGGATAAACCTGAAAATAAATTTAATTTTCAGTATATGGTTTCATTCTATCGAAATTTACTTTAGTTTCTTGATTCGTTTCAAGATTTAATAAAGTAGCAGAATTTTGGAAAATTTCTATGATTTTGAAAGGACCGTTAAATTTATTTTGAAGTTTGTTTTTAATTTGGGAATCTTTCACATATACTTTATCACCAATTTTGTATTCAGGTCGATTTTTTGGAACGTTTCTGTCAAAGCGAACTTTCGCTTTCTCCTTTTGAGATTGCGTTCGACTGCGGGCGATTTTATAATAGTGAGATATTCTGTTGTTTAAATCTCTTATATATTTTGTTATTAATTCCTTTTGGTTGTATAAAGTTTCGGGTGGTCTAATAGACATATGTCCGAAAATGAGTTCGTATGGTGTGAAGCCGTGTGTTTTGTTAACCGAATTGTTATAGCAAATGATTGCGTATGGTAATATTGTAAAAGGATGTTCATTCGGATTTTCGGTTTTGTGGACTCTTATCATTTCGGCTAATGTAGCGTGAAATCGCTCGAGGGATCCGTTGGATTGGGGATGTCCTACGCTTGAGTATGTTAATTTTATGTCATAGAGCGTACAAAGATCTTTTAATAATTTGTTATCAAACTCACCGCCGTAATCGCAATGAATTCTCAACGGGGTACCGTAGTGTTGAAAATATAGCAATAAAGTGTTTACGACTGATTTCGCGGATTTATCCGGGACAGCATAGGCTTGAGTAAATTTTGTTAACTCGTCGCGGATTGTAACAGCGTAATTTCGCGTGGGAAATTCGAATAGGTCGACATTAATTCTTTCGAATGGCGTTTTTGGAGTCTCGGTAATTACCAGAGGGTTGCTAAGGTTTTTACGACAGACTTTAGTTTTTTCGCATGTTTCGCAATTTTTTATAAAGTTTTCAACGTCTTTAGTTAAGCCTCGCCAATTGTACTTTACTCGAATCCTTCTAATAGTTTCATTAATACCACGGTGTAAGTTATTTTTGCCTGAATGGTTTTGATCTAAAATAATTGGAATTTCGTCTTCATCGATGGTTTTAACAATATTTTGACAGATAACTATTTTCAAGTCTTTTTCTGCAAAAATAAAAGATAGCATTTCGAGTATTGGAAGATCTAAATTATTTTCTACATAGTATGTTTTAGAAAGATCCAAAATGTCTTGTCTTTTGAACAATACCATGAATAAATGTTCGTTTATTGAATCTACATCAAAAGGTAAAGGAACAATAAAATATTTTCTATGCCTGACCGATTTGCTTGAGACAATGTTAATAGTGTTATTATAAAATTCGGGGTGTTCTTCGAACATGTCCTCAATGATTTTGTGATGCAATTCTTCTAATTTATTTTGTTGAAAGAATGTTATAATATTTTTGTGTTCCTTGTCTAGAAGTTGTCTGTTTGAAATTTGAATTTTAGAATAATCTATTAAGGATTTTGTCTTATACAAATTACAAAAGATATCAAATTCTTGAGATTTGTTCTTTAGTGATTTTGTTGTTATTGTTCGGGTTTTCGTCATTGTTTGGTTCGTCATCTTCTGATTCGTCGTCCTCGTTCGCGGCTAGAAATTTTGAATAAAATTTGGAACATTCCGAAAAGTGATTGATTTTAACTCGCGATAGCGCGTCCGCGTTTTTATTGGTTTTACCGGGTTTGTAGATGATTTCATAGTCGTATTCTTCTAATTTGAGTTGCCAACGTGCGAGTCTGCTTCCTGGGTCTTTTATCGAAAATAGCCAGGTAAGTGGTCGATGATCGGTTACTAACTTGAACTTTCTTCCGAATAGATATGGCCTAAAGTGTTTTACTGACCATACTATGGCTAATAGTTCGCGTTCTATGGTCGAATACTTAGTCTCCGCCGCGCATAAAGTTCGAGATGCATAGGCTATTGGTAAGTCTTTGCCTATATTTCCTTGCGAGAGCACGGAACCAATGGCAAATGCGCTAGCATCAGTAGTTAGGATGAAAACATCGTCAAAATTAGGATAAATAAGAATCGGAGTTGTTGTTAACGCTCGTTTCAAATTTTCGAAGGAGTTTAAGCAATCATTGTCAAAGTCGAAAAGTATGTCTTTTTGCAATAATTTTGTTAAAGGTTTAGAAATCTTTGAAAAGTTAGGTATAAAACGTCTGTAATATCCAGCTAAGCCTAGGAATGATTTTATTTCCTTAGGGTTTCTTGGTTGAGGAAAATTTAGAATAGCGTCAACTTTAGCGGGATTTGGTTTTACACCGTCTTTAGTAATGAGATGGCCTAAATATGCAACTTCCTTGCGTAAAAATTCGCATTTGTCCGGTTGAATTTTGAGATTGGCTTTTTGTAAACGTTTAAATACTTCCGTTAATCGCGAAATGTGGTCATGAATGGTAGGCAAATAGATAATAATGTCATCCATGTAGACGAGACACCGTTCATTTTGGATACCTAACAAAATGTTGTCCATCACTCTTTGAAATGTTGATGGAGCGTTTTTCAGTCCGAATGGCATTCGTACAAATTCGAAATGACCGTTTTCTACTGTGAAAGCAGTTTTTTGAATATCTTTCGCGTCGATTTCGATTTGATGGAATCCGGAGGCAAGATCTAAAGTCGTAAAATATTGACACTTGCCCAATTGATCAAGAAGATCCGAAATATTTGGAAGTGGATATTTGTCGTCAATAGTCAGTTCGTTGAGTTTTCTGTAGTCTACTACAACGCGCCATTTTTGTTTACCGGAGGCGTCAAGTTTTTAGGTACAACCCAAACCGGGGACGACCAGGGTGAAATTGATGGTCTGATTATACCTTGGTCCAGCATTTTAGAGACTTGAGTTTTAACTTCCTCTTTGTGAATATGAGGATAGCGATAAGATTTTGTAAAAACCGGTTTAGAACCGTTCGTATCAATGGAATGTTTAATCTCGTTAGTAAAACTTAAATTGTCGCCTTCTAAATAAAATATATCAGAAAAATTTAGACAAAGCTCTGTTATTAACTCGGCTTCTTCGTTCAAATGTTCTAATCGTAGTTGATTTCTAGTTTCGAAATTTCTGTCTGTATGTTGAGGACTGTCCGGACTCTGAGAGTTTAAATTAAAAATTGATCTAAATTTTTGAACTGGTTCCAGTTTAAGATTCGAGAAATCGATTATTTTTGGAATCGCGTTAGCGTTTATAATTGATGTTAAAAATTCTCCGTTGTCGTCGATCTTAACAATAGCATTTGGTAAGCGTACTTTTTCATTTTCCTGGGCTAACAGTATAGCCTCGGTATTTCGTAGGTTACATTTTAATTTGAATATTTTTTCCATGCGTGGTTCGATTGAAATTAAATTTTGATTTTTTACGTTGCTCGGAATTTGCTTCCGAATTTGATTTGGGTTTGTAGTTGGTTGCAAAGGTAAATTTTGTGTTTTTTCGTCACCTGTAGCTTTAAATATCGGTACGGTTTTGAAATTCGTAATTAGTCGCTTATTTTTAATATCTACCATACATTCGTAGTGTTCTAAAAAGTCTGCGCCTAATAGTCCGTCAAATTCTATATCCAAATTATGAATGTAAACTTTGTGTGGATTATTGTCAGTAAATGGTATAAGAACAGATTCGTTAATGTTAATTTTTTGTTCAGTTATGCCTTGTATAATAATATTTTCAGAAAATCTTCTTTTGTAATTTTCTGCCGTTTTCGGTTTAAAAATCGAAATTCCTGCACCAGAATCAATAAGAATTTTAAATTTATTTGTGATGTCTTTGATATAATAAAGATTATTCGAATTTACAGTCAATAAAGCGTGTGAAAGTGTTTCTACATGAACTTCTGTTCTGGGAAGTTCAGAAACGGGTCGAAATTGTCGTTGAGGTTCATATTTTGAATTTGGTGAGAAATTTGGTCCAATTCGCAATTCGCTGTTGGAGTATCCGTGAGATACTCCGGACTTTTGCAAACATTCTGAGGATTAGCAGTATAATCCTCCTGCGGTAAGTGAGAATTAGCAGTATAATTCTCTTGCGGCATCTGAGAATTAGCAGTATAATTCTCGTACGGCATCTGAGAATTAGCAGTATAATTCTCGTACTGTTCTTCTTGAAAATTAGATGTATAATTTCCCGAAATATTTTGATTATCTTCTAAATTAAAATTGTCGTACATTTCATTTACATTTTGATATTCGGCAGAATAATCTTCATATTGATTAAAATTATATTGGTCATTATAAGGTTCATAATTTAAATGATGAGTCTTTTGTTGATTGAAACGGTTAAAATTTGGATTTGGTTGTATCGCTGATGGTCTTTGCTGTATAAAATTAGGATTCGGTCTAATTGCTGAGGGCCTATTTTGTTGTGTTTGATTAGCTTGACTATTTTGTGGATAAGTTCTAGAATTAAATTGACTAGTTTGTTGTGCAAAATTTTGAAAACCTGTATTACCTTGAAAGTTTGGTCTTTGGAAATTTTGTGAAGTTGATGGCATAAATAATTGTTGTTGCCTTGTGCGATATTCGTTTATTATATGCCCGCTGCGTTTACAAAATGAACAAAATTTTTGTTGGAAATTTACGTTTGGTCATTTTTGTTGAGGAGGCACTAGATTTTTAACATTATTATTATTATTTTTGGAATATTTTTGGGATTCAAAATAAGAGAGTTGCAATTCTCTTCTGATCCTATTAATTGCTTGCAACATATTTGTTGGGTTTCCAGCCCGTATTATTTGCCCTAATTTTGACTCTAAACCCGTCAACAAAGTGTTCAGGGTCATAGTTTCTATTAATTCTGACTGCGATTGTTTCTGCTCACCAGATAAACGTTGTTTTTGTATGGCCGCATGCATTTTGGCATTATGCGTCTGTAGACGCGCAACAAAAGTTAATGCAGATTCACCCGGCATTTGGTGAATACGCTGCAAATCTTGAATTAAAGAGGTCAAGTCGCGAGAGTCTCCGAAATGAGTTTCGAGCAAGACTCTTATTTCTGCCCATGTATCGGGGTTGCGAGAATTTATTAATTCGGCAGCTCTGCCACGCAATTTATTTTTAATATGAAGCGTTAGTAAAAATTTTTGATCGTTGATTGCCATGCCTTGTGCATAAATGCAAGAATTTAAAAAAGTTTGTAAATTAATGGCATTGCCATCGAATTCCGGTGTGACAGAGAAAATTTCAGACAGCTTGTAAGGCTCAATTTGCTCTATCCTTGCACTTTGTACTGTTTGTGTAGTTTGCGATGTTTCTGGCATTGTTGCTTTTATTTAGAAAGTACAAAAATTAAATTAATTGCTAGGTTGAAATTGTTAAAAATTACCTTTTTTTTGAGAAAAGGAAGTTAGTTTTTAAAAAAATTAATTAGGTAGTTTGTGTATTAACTGTATAATACACGGTGACGTATTAGCAGTATAATACGTTTCTTAAAATTAAATTAAACTTGTCGCGTTTATTTTGTTAACGAATAATTATTTGATAATAGAACTGTATTTTGTTCGCTGAGTGTATATAGCACTTTTATAAAATAATTGTGAAAAATAGTAAAATAAAGCGAGATGATTCTTAAAATGACTTACATTAATTTTTCCATTGGTAGGTTCTTTCTCTAGTTGAAGGAATGGGATCCACCGTCACAGCTAGGAAGGTCTCCTTGTTCTTCTGGCTCTTTTCCGTGGGTTAGGCACCTTCTGCAGATGAACTCCTTGTTCCTCTCGGACACGTTTACCAGAAGTTAGGCTCCCGAACTTGTGCGTTTTCTAGATCCGGTACGACTGCGCCACTGTTATATTTGATACTTTAGATTTGACTTTTTAAAAATATTTATTTGATTAATTTGGAGTCATCGATGACTCTGAATAAAATGTGCAATTGTAAGTTAAAGAATTTAATATGAATGTGAGTATAAAACTGAATACAAATGCGTCTGCTGGTCATATTTATAATATTAAGAAAGCAGTGTCAGCTAGACGGAGAACAAAGGAAATGCAAATGTGCAATTTGGCATAAACTATGAGAACGGATACAAAACAATAGGTGAAACTTGATACGTAAGATAAGCAATTACCGAGAGAAGTCGTTATCAACTTATGTAACTTGATACCACTGAGGAGCTTACTTATAACTCAGTGTCGTACTGTTATTTTTTAATATAACATATATAATGTGCGGCCGAAGTCTGGTGTTTTTTATCCACCCGTTTCAGTAAACATCTCTTACATCTAGTTGCTCAACAATACCAAATATATAATTTCTCCAAACCAATAATAAATTATGTATTTATTATTTTATGAGTTTTATGCCATACTTTTTATTTCTTACCGCAGAAGTAGGTATTTGTTTCCTATAAATAATGTATTTATTTGCTCATGTGAATCATACAAAACATTATATTTATCTGGCATAACTACTTTTGCGCCGGGCTCTGCTTATGACCAAAAAAACATTCACGTATTAAAAATTCAAAGCCACCTGCGGTACCAAAATAAATGGAAAAAATAAAGAAATCATATTAGGCATTTTTTTTCGAAAAACTTTAGTAATGAAAGTTGTTGTCCAAAAACCTAGAGGCCAAAATTTCAGCAATATTAAAAAAGATTGAATTTTGTTTTTGAAATCCAAAATTTCAACAAAATTTAAAAAGAATACAAATCACTTGACAACTGCCTGGCAGCTTACATTTAATTTCAAACAAAATTGTCATAGCGCAATTTTCTAAAGAAAAAAAAAAACCATTAAAATGATATTTTCGGACTCGGATATTATTTTAAACAAAATTCAATATTTTTTAATATTGCTGAAATTTTGGATTCTAGGTTTTTGGACAATTCTGAGCAATTTTCATTAATAAAGTTTTTTGATAAAAAAAAAATGCCTAAAATATGATTTTTTTATTTTTTCCATTTATTTTAGTACCGCAGGTGGCTTTGCATTTGTAAGACGCGAATGTTTTCTTGATCATAAGTAGATCCTAATTAGTTCTATCTTTTGGTAAAATTTGGTTCAAATCGGACAAAAAAGAAAAAAGTTATAAAGGTGCTCCACTTTCAAACGGGTCACTCTGTATATTAAAAAAAAAAAGCTTTGACGTAAGTCACAGGCGTAGAGGTTATTTACCAGTAACATACTGGTTAATTGTGATATTTTGTAGATACCCCGAGCACCGCTTAAAAAGAAAAAATACATGTGACAGAAAGTCCCAAAGAATTGAAGAAGAAAAATTAAGATAATGCCACAAATAACATTTAGTCAATATCTGTATACACTTTAATATGAATAACATTGATACCTACCAGTTCTGAAAGACATAGTTCTATCATTTTTTTCAACATGACAACTCCATCTCCTACATCAAGGGCTATGGCAGAACAATGTGTCACTGGACACAAGCACAATCCGCATATGTCTTGATCTCCTAGAACACCAGTACCATTTCCATTTTCCCTTAGGTAAACATCCATCAGATCTACTTTGAGAACATCTTCGTTGTTGACGAATGGAACTAAACAATCCTGTGTATAGATGCATGTCGCTTTAAAATCAAAACATTTCTTAAGCATTTGGGCACAGTTTGTACACATCACAGGCCCTCGTATCATATCTAAATCCTAAAAAAAAATTGCAGCAAGCATCACACAATCAAAATATACCGAGTGCCCTCATTGCGTCATCTTCAACTTCAAACTGTAGTTTTAATCAATTTATGGACTGAGTTTAAATTTGAAAATTGCATGGGAAGGCTAATTTAACGTTTTACGGAAAGATTGTAAAAATAAACAAGGCGTCATTTAAAAAAAAATTGAATTTATTTAAAGAAAAACTTATTAAAAAAACCCACAATGATAATTAAATTTTCATTACAGTCATTTGTTTTAGGTGAAAAATGTGTAAAAATACCTTTCGATTAAATACTCTGGGTATTACAAACTTCAATATGATTTTCATGACCACTAATTACATAAAATTTCATTTTCAAGGTCATTTCTGATTCAATTTAGATTCTCAAAAAACTATTGTAAAAATAATTCAAACCTAGATAGGATTAAAACATCTACAGACTGCCACTTAAAGTGAAAAAGTTAGTAGTAGTTACTTCCAGTTAATCTTGAAACAAAGATTAGAAAATTAATAAGATATCGACAGCCGGAAAAGAACCTCTGATCTTTAAGTATTGCTGCCATTGGCCTCGACATTTGTATTGGAGTTATAGAGCAGTTGCCACAATGTGTGAATCACACAGAAAAGGTAACATTAGAGAGACTGTAGAAAATTGGCAACACTGTCCTAATAAAACGACCGAACTCAGCTGATTGTTAGAACCCAAGATTACTAAAGAAATAGGTTGTTTCATGGCATATGTCACATGAAGCTTCCAGTATTTCTATTAGTATCTATTTAATTAGTATTGAATTATTCATCGACAGAATAATTTTTAATTTTTTTTTCCATAATTTATTTTATAAAATTAAGAAAAAACAGCCACCCATTGATGGCTACACGAGATATAGTATTTGCAGATTCTAAAGAACCAACCTGTATTTTACTACCTAAGCTTGGTGAAACTTCTTTAATGCCTGTCCGACAAATCTTGAAATCGCTTACGCTGGATGTCGCGTCCCTTTATTTGGAGTTAACAACGATCTTCATCTTTCATCTTCTCTGCCTGACTGTCTTATCTTGTTAATTCTCTAATCTTTGCCGGACATGGTTTCTTGGGTCTGATGGCTATGTAAATTTTAAGGAGAATACTATTTGACAATACCCTTGTAAAATATTACATTGTTTACAATCTGTAAGAACAATTTTGTTCCGCTTGCCAGGTGTAAGAAATGTTTATTCATACATTATTTATTAAAAACTAACTAAACTATAAATTTCAAGGTGAATAAGATTTGACAAGGACCCCTTGAAAAGTTACATGTTCGCAGACGTTTTCTGCATCAATGTCCCACTGACCGACCTCGGCATTATTATGTACCTTTCTTACTCGATGAAAACAACTAATTTTATTAATATGGTGGAGAATAAAATAACACAGTGACTTTGGCGTGAGCTCCTGGTCTATAGCTTCAAATTATTATCTTAAAAAATAATGACAAAAATGGGGGCATACCTGGTCTGGTAAGCACCAGGGCCGCTTCTAGAGATGTGGGTGCTGGCGTAAAAAATCTAAAATGCCGCCTGCTCTTACTTCAAAAGTTTAATAATAGCGAAGGCTATTACAATACAATATTTATCTCTATTAAAATTTCAAATAACAGGGGTGATATTCGTTATGACAACCATTTTTTTTTATCTACAATTAAAGCCCGACCCCTGAAAAGCAGGCAGAGGTGTGCTAACACCCGCTCTGCGCGGCCCTGGTGAGCACCCGGTACAGTAGGTAAAGTATACATAGATTTGAATCGAATTTATTCATAAATCTCACCCCACATAATTGATTTTAGTTTTTTCACTTACGATTTTTGATACTACTACTTCCAAGATGCCTTTTGTATCTTCGTTTAAGGCTTTAAACTCGTCACATATTTCCAAACAAAGTCGGCATATTATTCTTTCTTGGGTTCCCATTTTTTATAATATAATAAATATGTAACATTTAACTATCTAATATAAAAAACATAAACAAACAGCACTTCAGTGAACTTGACAGTTGGCAGCAAAGACAGAGACAAAAGATGTGTCACAGTGTCACTATTACTGTCATTCATAATAAGGATTTTTTCACGACTTCACGTCAAAGTTCACGTTTGATCAACGGTAATGGTAAAATGGTAACCGTTCCATTTTCGCATGGAACAATATGCAGGTTAATAAAGTGTCGAAAATTGAAAAATTTATCAATCCACTAACCGAAGTGGTTTCATCATAGTATTCGTCCAAACAAACAAACTACTAGGTTCTTCGGTTTGACTGTAGTTGTAGATGAAAGGATTGCATTGGTCGCATTCAGCGGACGTAACAGTTGTGTAACTGTAGCGGTAACGTCCTCTGACGGATACGCTATTATCTCAACATGTTGAAGAGCGGTCGCTATTTTTGGTAGCGTAAATCATTTGTGCTACAAGTTGTGAGCGGTTGCATAGAATATTCAAAAAATAAACAAACTGAATACCAACACAATTTATACCTAACCTAAAATACTGACAATTTAGTCGTTTTACCAAAAGAAATATAACATTTGATAAAACGGCATAGCTTACCATAAGAGACTTCCTTAAAATTGTAAAATTACTTTCAAATGACGTAATAGAAAATATAATTTTTACATCTGACCAAAAAAATTCTTAGTTCAGAGAACGTTCCAACGGCTCCGTAACAGTAGCGGTAGCGGGGCGTTTTATGCTACGTCCGCTAAATGCAACCATTGATACAGTCGGCGAGTATTCTCTCATTGGGCGTTGCGGTGCGCGCACTCCGAAAAAAATCCGAATTATAATCAAACCGGCCAAAGTTTGTGGTAAATGTTTTCAATTATCCAAAAAATGAAATACAATTGGCGGGAATTTTGAAAGAGGGCAAGAAGAGTTATTGGGGCAATTATGAGCATAAAATCCAGTTTTACACTGTAAATGTCGTCAAACAAGGAATTCAAGCTAAAAACTATCGCCTAAATTTTTGCATACTCCAAACAACCTACAAAAATTATATTATCATCGTCGAGCATTTTTATTAAAATAAAGCCCCACCAAATCTACCCCATTGGGGGTGAATCATAGTAACGTTAACTATATTACCGTCTCTTGCAGTTTTGAGCAGAAATCTCTAGTGTCATTTTATTCTTGATTATTCAACGGTAATTACCCTCAAAGAACGCTGAAACCACCCCCACAAGGGGTGAAAACGAGAATCTTCACTGCAAACTGATTGATTTTAATCAAAATAACATATTCGTCCTGTAGAGTAGTTTATTATGATTATATGTTTTGGAACGGAAAATATGATGATGCAACGGTTATTCATCCCTTTCTTCTACACTGGGGGTGGGGGTGAGGGGTAAATTCATCCCTTAATTAAATTTTAATAAAAGTTAATTTCGGATAAAACTGAAAAAATGCTTCAACAGCGATGGGAACAAATATATGTAGAAAGAAGGGTTTTGACTCCCTCGAAACTACTCTTTTCATCCCCATTTTATTGGGGGGAGGGGCGGGGGAAGGGGGAGTACTATCCAAATAATTTTATATATTCCGATTTTTCATAAAATCGCCAATATCTCATAGAATATTAGTTTTGAAGTAAAACATCAAATAGGTAAAAAGAAAAATCGAGAAAATTCCTAGGAAAACGTATTTTCCACGCATAAGAATTTATGTTAAAACAATTTCACGGTTTGTATCTATAAATATTCAATAATAACTCAAAGTCGGTTTTCTTGTATACGAGATTAATTTGAACATTATTAGTTTTATTCGGTTTTCCCGGGAAATGGGAAAAATTAAAACATATTAAAACGGAAAAAAGTTTCTTTTTATACAGATGAGACTGAAGTCCTGTTACATATCAATCAACAATTTGCTTGATAAAATAATTACCAATTTTAGTCACGAAAAAAGAAAAATTCTCCATAATTTAAGTTATATCAATATTAATAAGCTTATCGTAAAATAATACATACTCAATAAGACAGAAAACCTGAAAAAAATCAACAACGATGGTACTTTATGCACTTTTACATTTCAATCTTCTATTAATTTTTTATTCGAATTTATTGTATCAGTGCAAATATGATTTTATCGTGATTTTATTAAGGTTACGATCGGTTAAGTAAATTAAATGTGGTTGCTATTTTTTTTTAGTTCAAATTACTTCTCAGATTGCATGTAAATCACATCCTTGAGCTCTAGCAGCATTAATAAAGTATATTCGAAATAAGAATAATTACAGAACCGCTATACAATCTATTATCTCTCATTTGGTAATGTAACGGTCACGTTTTGAAAGAACACTCAGTACATTAAATAAAAATATGTTTAAAATCTATGTATTGGTAAAATTGATTTGTACGATCGTAAAACGTTAAATTTCACTCAGGTATAAAAACGGTCGCCGGCCAAGCTTTCTTGCGCGTGCAAGGGTTTGTTTGTAACAAGTAGTGCCTGGCACCAAGCGAGAGGCTTACTTCGGCCCGAGGCAAGTGTAGGGCATTGGGTTATGAGCTGTCGTTTAGAACAGACAGAATTAGAGGATTGAGAATTTAAGTTTTTGGTTAATTCCGTAATTTAAGCAAATAGTGATATACTATTTGAGAGCAGTTTGGTATTTAATCATCTACGTGTACTAAGTGAGAATAATTTCAAGACTTCTAACAAAGTCTCTAAAACATGAGGACAAAGAAAATACAACAATTTGGTCTATCATCAAATTTAATACATACTGTTTAAAAACACAACGTAACAAACTAAACACAATAAAAGTTGAATAAATTAATACAATTATTAAGTCACTGAAGTGGTGACTAAAAATTAATTTATTAAACCTGTACAAAGGTTATATAACCCAGATGTAAAACACTGCAAAAATTAATACACCATATAACAATTTTACAAAGCTCATTCAATAATACTTTCCACTTCCGACCTTGTGTTGGAGCTTTCCAACTAATAAAAGGTATCAAAATTATTTTTTGCCTAGAATCTCAAACGCTATAGCCAAGTAAGCCATATAAAACTGGCCTTTACTTGGATTTCATTTTGATGGTTGTTCTTGATGCGAGTTGTCAAGCACTATTATTAGAGCCTAGAAATTCTTAGTTAAAAACAAAAAATAATGATTTCTAAGAAATATTACCTTAGATTTTGTTTCAAATTATCAATATTTATTTATTTGAGTGTATTCCTCATGAAAATATTTACATATAGAAATCCTGAGTATTTATATGAGCTATTTATTCCTAGGAGAAATGTACATCAACTAAACCTAAGAAACAATGACTTATTTAGCATAATAATAATAATAATAATAATAATAATCTTTATTGAAAAAATAGGACAACCTAATAATACATGTTTTTGACATATTCCATGTGATATAACAATTTACAATGAAATTCTTATATTTAAAAGAACTAACAAAATAAATACGAATGAATGAACTAAACAAATAGTACTTTACAAATTACATAATACTTAAGACATTATATTCTATTTTTATTCCATTTGCTTTAATCACAATCTATTCATAATAAATTCTTTTAGTTTAGTTTTAAAGGTGTTTAATGTTGTAGCATCTTTTACAGATTCGGGTAACTCATTAAATTTTTGAAAACCTTTAAAATACAATGAATTCATAGATTTATGACAATTAGTTCTTACTATATGAATATTGTTTGTACCTCTCGTATTATATGTATGAATATCTTTGTTGAAAGTAATGAAATGCTGAAAATATTCAGGAGCCATACGATTTACTATTTTAAATACAAAAATCATGGTAAAATAGTATAGTCTAGTTTCAACTGAGAACCAATTAAGGTAAATTATAGGAGCTGAAATGGTATATATCAGGTAATATTTTAGAATGCACTACTTATATCAATCAAAAACAATTTTTTGCAATTAAAAAAACTGTAATATAGTTCAGAAACAACTACAGCTATTTGATGAAATAATCTTTTTTAATAAAACACGTTAAAAAAGCCCAGGAGGGACGGAACGGTAGAACATATTAAATAAAAAGGACTAGTAATACACAATTAGTGTTCCGTTCGAAATCATGAAATCAAAATTAAGAATTAATTAACAAAAAGAGAATCCATTAAAACATGATTGACGACTGTTTAAGTCGGATGTCCCAATCACTGGGTTCATGCAAACAGACATTTCTGTTTACAGCAAAACTGTACTAAGTATAAATGTTGTGATTCATTTGGCCAGCAGCGTGATGAAACGAGAAATTATCATTAATGGTCATGGAGGACTATACGATGCCGCTAATCGCGATTTCGTCGAATTGGCGGTTTCACAGAACAAATAGAATCTGCGGCATCGGCTGAGCGCAAAGTGTTGGTGGCGATCGGTGTTTCGAAATGTAAGGAAAATGAAGAGGGGGAGATCTACCGCTGGCCATATTTCTGTCCGATTGACAAAACTCTTACAATATACCATTACAATTAATCACAGGTAATGTTTTTTAGAAAAAACTTTATTTGTCAAAAACTGTTAATCACTAATAATTGGACCTGAGAACACTCACGCAAAGAGCAACGCCCACAGATTGCTCATGAATTATTATTATAAATTATAGCAAAATCTGGCCTAATGCAAGTATACAATAATATAGAAATTGACATTATACAATTTCGTACACAAACAGAATTACAGATTATAATAATTAATTATGAAAGAGAAAACTAGGTTTTTCTAAAATTGAACATTTTATTTACAATATCCTAACTAGAATTTATTTCAGAAAGAGTGACCGCAAAGTTAGCCTGTTTCAGGTCTTAAATTAAAGCTAATCAAAAATGTAGAGAAGAGTATTTTTTTATTTTTCAATATGGGGGTTCCTAACCGTCAACCCCCAATTGAATTAGGTATAAATATTTTTCATTGATATTTCATGGTGGTTTTTAATACAATTACTTCAAAGTTATTTTCCAGAAAAATTAAATTAAAAAAACTCCATATCTAAAAATCACACCCCCCAATAAGCTCGGGGGTGATTTTAAATTAAAAATATTCTAATAATGCATTTTAAAACATTTTACATATATTCTTAGAATTTTTTTAATGTGGGGGGTTAACCCTCCTTCAGGGGCATTGCTTTGATGCGGAGTTTTTGCAATTAATTAGAAATTTTTTAAATTTCAACTCTTTGTACTAAGAAGCATCTTGAAAAAAAGTTAGTGAAAAATATTTATACTCATAATAACCTTTTAACCCTCTTTTATGGGGGTAACAACCAAAAACAAAACGAAAAGATACGGTCATCTACATTTTTGATAAGCTTTAATTGAAGGCCTATGGTGTTCAATTATTTTATTTCGGCTCAAGGTTATACAGTATGCAAAAACAGGAAAAATTTTAAGAAACTTTGCGGTCACTCTTTAAGGACTATCATTGGAAAATGTTAGAAACTATCTAAAATTAGAGACAAAGGATGTCATTCGGGAGAAAATTAGTCGACTGCAATTTTCAGGAAAAACAAATCAGAGAACGGGCCAAGTAAATTAGACATTGTGCAAGACGTTTGTCTTTACAAGTTGCCCCCATAAAAAAATGAGAGTGTTTCATGGCACAATAGATTTTTTAGCAATTTATTTGTTTATAGTATTGCTGTATAAATTTAGAAAATTACTCTTTTGTATTGTTCCTTACATGTCCTTACAGTTTCTTAAATACTCTCCAAGGTAATTTTTTTGATAAGGGTCTTGTTTATCAAATTTTAAATGAAAAAGTTATTGAAACATATTTTTTATAGGATTTGACAAACAGCAGAAAAAACTATACCCTTGCAACCAAATGATAACAATAATATCCATCTATAACCTACAATGCGCCCGCTCTATTCTCCACCCTCATACTACAGCAGAAAACATCAAACTCTTCCTTACGCTGTACCCCTACTACACATGTGACCCATGGCAGTGCTGAAACCGTGTCACTCATCGTGCTACACTTTTCATTAAAATCCACCCATATACCACAGCACATTTGCGATCCCATAAGCATTTTCAATGCTAAAACGTTTAAAATCCATTTGTTCATAAAATGTGTTTTGTTGAGGCTACAGAGGACATATTTTTCAGATTTTGAGTTGCATTTTAAATGATCGAGAAAAGTCTTAGGGATATTATTTAACAATGAGTACTTTTAACTTGTTTCTTGCTATTATTGTTAATAACTTTCTTCCGAAAAAAACGGAGGTGGTGGATATGTCTCAATAAAGGACCTGGACCTGGCACACTTTAGGTGGGAAATTTGACCGAAATGTCAAATTAGATGAAACCAAATGCATATTGAAGATCAATCCGTCACGATCAAAAATGAGCAACATGCATGTATTTTAGAAATGCAATAATTTATTATTTTTTCGTTATATATGTTATATAAGTTGAGAAAGTAATGAAGAAAAGGTATAAAAAAAATGTGTAGCCTAAATAAACGACTTTGAAATTCAAAATTTTATGGGAACATATCCACGTGACTGAAAACACCACGCTATTGGTCTGACGTCATTCGGCATAATGTCTAATGGTCGTCTATCTGCCAAGGGGTTAAATCGTAAATTGTTTTGTGTTTTCTAAATGTGTATTGATATTTTCATAAAAGAAATCATTCATTTATTTATTTATTTTAATTATTAAGTGGTAAAAATGACGGACAGTAGGTTTTTACGGGGCCAGAGTGACAATTTGCCCGTTGTTGATGTGTTTATGATGACAAACTTTTTTGCTACTAATACTGATTTTATTAGTGCAGAAATAGGAGGTACTAAAGCAACAAGGTATGTGTCATTCATTATTCTAAACATTAATTCAATTGTGCCCATTTTTATCCTTTTACTGTAGTTAAATATAATAAATTATTTATGTACCTAACCTCAAAATAGGTAAACAAGGCAATGTTTTAATGTTATATTAATTTATATTTTTCATCTTAGAATGCTTTACTTTTTTATATAATAAATACCTCCCGTCACTTACTAAGTACGTACTTTTAGGTAGGTAGGTACATAAATAGTAAAAATATATAACTGGATAATATGTAGAACGTCGAGAAGTTACATTATTCCCACCGTTCTTATACATTTTAATTCAAGGTTCCTATTAACAGAAGTTAGTAAACTTTTGTATTCCTATAAATAGGAAAGTGACCAAATTCACTATGATATGTAAACAAATTATCACAATAATATTAGGGTTAGGTACATATTTTCATAATATTATTATAAAATAATTAGTTTTAATGGGTAAATTTACATCAAAATGATCCTGGCAGCAATATAATCTTGAGGATGATGATAATTCTGCATTTCGGTCGTCTCATCTCATAGCTCTGCTCCATTTCTTCCTAACTTTATCGTGACTAGGCACATTAAAAAATAACTTTTCTGGAGTTTTTATTGTGGTATTTGTACTTTTGGGTACAATACAATATTTATAGCTACTTTTCTTTGTATTTTCCATAACACAACATAAATAATGTGTACACATTCGCAATCACAATACGTTTTCCGTCGGTGCGATGTGCCCGATGACGTCACACACAAGAAGCGCGGAAACTTCTCCATTTAAACGTAGTTCAATTGACAGCTGCAGTAAATAATTTTTTTAACCTTTAATTAGAACATAAAACAAAAATAAAATACTGGAAAAATAATGTTTGTTAGTGATCTATTCATCTGTGATGTTTAAAAAAATTATGCATTTTGCTCATTCTCATGAGCACAAGGAAGAAAGTGGAGTTTTCCAGATATCGGGGGTAAAAAGGAGTGCTAATTTCTTATGGGTGGTGGTTCCCGCCCCGGTGAAATTCGCTGAAATCGATATATGTTATTCCTCTCATGCTCCTGATCGAAAGATCTCATGAGGAGCAGGTTTGGAAAATGCAGTTTTCCAGATTCAGACTGTGCTACCTCCAATATCTGGAAAACTGTCCATTTTCCGACCTTGCGCCCATGAACACTTTTGATCATGACGGATTGATCTTCAACATGCATCTCGTTTCATTCAATTTGAACAAAAGTAATTTTCCATCTAAAGTGTGCCAGGTCCTCTGGAACATTAAAACAATTCCATTTTATAACAGTAACTTGCAAAGAGTAATGACATCACAAACATCTAATATGCCTGGCCTTATATACAGGGTGTTTCAGTTAAAAGTCCCCAGGCCATCATCTCTAAAATTAATAAAGATATTTTATTTTTGTAAATGGCAGATGATTGATACCAAAGAAAGGTTTAAATAACGGTGATTAGAATTTTTCCTCAACAGCACACAGAAATGGCGCTGCGATGCAAAACTATTTTTTGATAGCTGGAACCTTGAAACATAAGTCATGTGATTAAACAATAATTTGTGAATAATTTTGATGGTATAGAGAATTTACAAAAAACAAGCCGTTTTGGAGTTACATGAGTTTCTTTCATTAATGCCAGTACACGTGAATTTTGATAAATCCCTATAATTTATTTATTATTTATTATAGAATATTGGTAACCAAACACTTTTTTTCAAGATAAGGAAAGTGATATAATACACTATCATAAAATTATGTTTACCACTTCCGGCCAAACCGGAACTAACATGATGAACCAATATCCATATGTTCCTACATATTACATTTTTTTTTCTTCTAATAACGCTTCTAATAAAACGGCTCCCAAAACTTAAAGTAAGTAAGACAACAAAGAAAATACACACTAATTTAGAATGGTAATGAAAAATCTACTTAAGAGATATTAGTAGGCTTTGATTTAATTTTAAGTTTGACAGTTATTAAACAAAGTTTGTAGTTGGTGCATTTCAATCATAGTTTCAAACAGAAATAGTGTACTTAGAAACAATTCAAAGCAAATTAATCCAAATAAGGCAATAAAAAAAAATAAAATAAAAAAATGGTTAGATACACCAATGAAGATAAGTTAAATATGATTTTAATATACGGTGAATGCAAAAGAAATTCCCGACAAGCAAAACAATTGTTTTGTTTACGATTTCCAAATAGATCTACACCCGATAAAAAAACATTTATCATGCTGTTTAAAAATTTAAGAAACTGGGGTAATTTTAAGAAAACGATTCGTAACAGAAATAGGCCAGTTAGAAACGATGAAAATTGGCCTTGGTGTTAAATAGTGTTGTCAATGTTCTCTCCGGGAATTGGCATCGGAAACTGATCTGTCGATATCTTCGTGCCATAGAATATTAAAATCAAATAAATACCATCCATACAAATTAAAATTGATCCATCATTTAAGGCCTGGTGATTATGAACGAAGATTACATTTTCTAGCTGAATTTTCAGTTCTTTCTGAAGAATGCCCAAATTTTTTTAAAAATGTGCTCTGGAGCGATGAAAGCCGTTTTCACAACAACGGAGTTGTGAGTAAGCATAACTGCCGATACTGGTCACAAAATAATCCTAGATGGATGAGAATGACCCGAAATCAGGTAACTTTTGGAGTTAACGTGTGGTGTGGAATATTAAATTCATATATTATTGCACCATATCTATTCCATGGGACTTTAAATGGAAGAAAATATGAGATATTTTTGAGAAATGTATTTCCAGGATTATTAGAGACTATCCCTCATAACCAGGAGAATATTTGGTTTCACCAAGATGGTGCACCACCCCATAACTCAGTACTAATCAAAGATTGTCTTAATGAAATGTACCCTCAGAGATGGATTGGTACTAATGGAGTAGTCAGATGGCCAGCACGATCACCTGACTTGACTCCATTAGATTTTTACCTTTGGGGGGTATTTAAAAAGTGTAGTGTACATTGAACCCATTGAGGATATGGCCGATTTGTATAAATAGACATACGTTTCAAAAAGTTTGCAATGAAGAGTTACTGAAACGGTACAATATGTGTATTCATGAAGAAGGGAGAAATTTTGAACATTTAATATAATAAGTACCTACTAATAAGAAAGAAATTAGTTTAATTTCATTTTTAATATTTCGATAGTTTTTAAATGTTTGTTTATAAAACTTTTGTTTACGTTCTTTACTGAATTGTTAATATAAATTTAGCCCATTCTAAATTAGTGTGTATTTTCTTTGTTGTCTTACTTTAAGTTTTGGGAGCCGTTTTATTAGAAGCGTTATTAGAAAAAAAAATGTAATATGTAGGAACATATGGATATTGGTTCATCATGTTAGTTCCGGTTTGGCCGGAAGTGGTAAACATAATTTTATGATAGTGTATTATATCACTTTCCTTATCTTGAAAAAAAGTGTTTGGTAACCAATATTCTATAATAAATAATAAATAAATTATAGGGATTTATCAAAATTCACGTGTACTGGCATTAATGAAAGAAACTCATGTAACTCCAAAACGGCTTGTTTTTTGTAAATTCTCTATACCATCAAAATTATTCACAAATTATTGTTTAATCACACGACTTATGTTTCAAGGTTCCAGCCATCAAAAAATAGTTTTGCATCGCAGCGCCATCTCTGTGTGCTGTTGAGGAAAAATTCTAATCACCGTTATTTAAACCTTTCTTTGGTATCAATCATCTGCCATTTACAAAAATAAAATATCTTTATTAGTTTTAGAGATAATGGCCTGGGGACTTTTAAGTGAAACACCCTGTATATTCAATACAGTTCATTAACTCATTCAATTCATGCAACGATAAATTTCCAAAAAAGCCACATAACTACCAGACTATGTGCTATTCAGCGTAAATTTGTAGTAAACTTCTGAATTTCGAAAAGTAGGCCCCATTTTAGCTCTCCGATAGTTTGGCTATAGGAGCCTTATGTTTCAGCAAATGTTCCCTGATGTTAAATTTGTATATAGACTGATACGAACAAGGCACATTTGTACATTACTACTTCCTAAGGATTCATATGCTTAAACAAATGTATTTTGAGGCCATTTTTACATTATGTCTGAAATGAGCAAGAGTCACATTTGTACACTGTTACCTCTGAAGGATACTTATACTTCAGCTCATATTTCAGGTACCTTTTGTTTTGGCTGAAACGAACAAGAATCACATTTGTAAATTGCTACTTCTGAAGGATCCTTATGATTCAGTTCATGATTTTTGAGGGAACTTCTATCTTGTCTGAAAGGATCAGGACTCACATTTATACAGTTTTTTTCTTAACCACTTCTCAAGTCACCTAGGTAACTCCTTGAAAATCCAGAATAATTTTGTTAAGTAGAGAGAAACGAGGCCCTACAGTTTATAGTGGAGTCCGAACCATCTTTTTATTATTAAAATTATTTCACGGCGAGTAGATATGCTTTTGAACAATCCTTATGTACAAGTAAATGTTCTTTGAGGCTCTGTGTATATTTTGTCTGAAAAGGACAGAAACCACACCTGTACAGTGTTACCTCTGAATGGTCCTTATGGGTCTGCACATGACTTTTCAGTAAACGTTTATGTCTTGCCTGAAAAGAACAAGAGTCACATTTGTACATTGTTACCTCTGAAGGATCCGCATGGTTCAGCTCGTGACATTTGAGGTATCTTCTACTTTTTGTCTGAAAAGAACAAGAACCACATTTGTACAGTGTTACCTCTGAAGGGTCCTTATGGGTCACCTCATGACGTTTCAGGAGACGTTTATGTCTTGCCTGAAAAGGACAAGAGTCACATTTGTACATTGTTACCTCGGAAGGGCCCTTATGGGTCACCTCATGATATTTCAGGAAACGTTTATGTTTGGCCTGAAAGGAACAAGAGGCACATTTGTATACTGTTACCTCTGAAGGATCCTTATGGATATGGAGCAGATGATTTTTGAGGCTGTTCTTATATCTTGTCCTAAAAGAACAAGAGGCACATCTGTAAACTGTTACATCTGAAGGAGGCATATGCACACGTAAATGACGATTGAAGTTAGCTCTATCTATTGTCTGATAAGAACAGGAGTTACATTTATACATTGTTACCTCTGAGAGATCCTTATGACTTAGTGCATGATTTTTGAGGCTGTTCTTATATATTGTCTGAAAAGAACAAGAGTCACATTTGTACTCATTTACCTCTGAAGAAAGAAAGGGTACACTGCACGGCTTTGATAGGCAAGGTGTCACTATAGATTCCCGTGTAAGGTATGGCACGAAGCATTTCTCTCTTCCATGCAACTTCGTGCTGACTTCTGATTGTGGCAAAACGATGTCATTTGCAGTCCTGAAAGTTATAAAAATGATTATGAAGCAACTCTAAACTAATAATTGTCAACAATGGGCTTTTCCCTCAATTTTTTTTATTGTGTTATTGGAAAGAGCCTATCAAAATATTACTAAAAATGAATTTTTATTTTTTTTCAGAGCGCATAAAATACCACAAAAAAAATACAAATGTTCCGTAAATGAACAGCAGTTTGAAACGATAGCTTTCGGGCGCCAATGTGACGTCATCATAAACTGCACCAATCAGTATGAGATTAAACGGCCGTCAGAATTAGCTATGAAGGTGCATTCAAAAAGAACCTCACTTCTCTGCCTTGCTTTCCACAACCTGCAATTCTATTGGTGCCTGAAGTACATTTATGAGGAACTACCAATAGAATCTCATATTGCAAAGTGGTAACGCTTAATTGAGAACGTGCGTTTATGACGCCCATTGACAGTGCCAAGAAGTATCTGTCATAAATCGCGAGAGTGCAGCCCAGCGTGTTTACTTCTTGTTTGGTGTTATAGTATTAATTTCTTTTAAAAATATGAGTAAATGTGAAGACAGATTTGTAAAAGGTTCACTAAAAGAAAGAACAATATATACATACGTTAAAATGATCTTCGCAACAGAAAAATCCAGGAGCAGTATAAACAATACCTGGAACTTTTGCAACTTTCCACCATAATTTTCGAATTTCCAAATTTGTTGGAACTCGCAAAAATAACTTCGTACTATTTTCACTATTATTTGGACACACTGGTACAAAACAAACCTTTTTAAGCGGCATTTTATAATTAGAAGAGAGCAAAATTAATTTTCGTATCGAACGTAAACAATAGAAAGTGAGGTTATCGAATAAAGTTTGAACATTTCAGTACAGCGTTGCCAAATGAAACTGGCATTATACCATATGTGAACCAAATGAACAAAAATAGAGAATATAAATCTGATATATAGATTTTAGAAACTCATACAGTCAAAAGTTGATACAATTTTTGCTTTTATTTAGTGTCAGAGAAACGAAGAATACGTTGTAATGAAAAAATGCGCTATTCAAAGTAGACAATTGATAACGGAAATACGATGTTCATGTAAAAAGACATACATCTGGCAATAGAGGATCCTCATTAAGAATACGACTTTTATTGGTCTAATCAGTGTGACGTCACGCATGGCGCCTTAAAACTTACGTTTCAAATTACCTGAAATAAAACTGATTTTGTAATGTAAATATTTGGTAGAACGTAAAAAATTGGAAGAAACTAAATTAAAATAAAATTATATTGCAGTTTATTATATGGCTTGATTATAGTGAAGAGGTAAAATTCAGTCATGCGGGAAAGGCCCATTTTGAATTGAAAAAAATATGCTACATTGGCTACGACTCTCGATAATAGTTTAACTTAATCAATTAATTTACTAAGTTATATATAAATATTATAGGGGGCACCTAAATCAGGTACTCTATATTGTACCCTGTAATACAATAACAATGTCAAGTAGCATCAACAATGATAAAAATAGTGAAGATAATTGAAAATGAATGGAAAAAATAAAGAAGTATACACTTAATATATAATTCACATGTATTGATCCTTCACTTTAACAGTGTGTATCACAAAAACATAGGGGCGGAAAATTTTTAAAAATTATGTGGTCAGTTCTTGTTTGAATAACTTACATTATAAACAGCTTTGAAGATCTACTAAGTTATATTGAAAATAATCCTACTTTTTAAGCAGGTTTTAACCATGCCTATATGAGCAATATTTTAGATTTCGATAAAACACAGCCACCAATTTAATTTCCGATACTCGATCAGCGGAGTTAAGCAACGTTGGTCAAGTCCAGCATTTGGGTGGTTAACTGATGTACTCTTTTAGAAGCATACTTTTTGACGCGCTAATCAACAAACCTTAACTTCAAAAGAAACCTCTTTTAGAGCCCTTTCATTCGCCAAGGTCGAAAAATAAAAAAAAACTTAACTAGTAACTTTTAAACTTGATGTGCCGCTACGAAACATATCAAGCCGCGAGAGTCGTACAACGCTGTTCGATTCTCATTCAACCCTTCTATTCGACGTTCTCGACTTGTCCACGAATTTGACCCCCCGAGAGGCCAAACCCTGCCTCTGCTGCGACATCACCACGAGAGGTGGAGTGCATCCGTGCGAGCTTGTATTGTAAACGTACCCGCTGTTTATACCCAACTCATACGTGCCCTGATCCCACGATGGTGGAGCCGCAGGCGATTGAGTATGAGTAATTTCTAAACAGAGATGTAAAGTTTATCACCCACCTGAGGTGTCGTCCGTAGACGTATTAAAACTACAGGCAGAGGTTTCTGAGAGCAGTGACACAACTGCAAGCCAAAAGCAGTGTGCCGAAAATAATAAAACAATATCTAGTTCTAGATAGACAGAGTGTCGAACAAGGTAATAAATTTGTATAAAAAATTACCACCTGACAGCAAAAAAATAAATGTTTTTCAAGTGCTGACTCACTACAAAGAAACAAAGGAAATTTCAACACCCCTATTGATAAACCTTTGTATAAAAACTCACCCACCGCTGAATATAAGGAACAAATAAAATTATAATTAGACCACTGCAATTACGAGATTTACACAAGAGAAAAATAGAAGAAAACATATCAATCTAGATTTGTATCGTTTTAATATTTTGAAAAAAAAATTGTATTAATTAATGAGATTTGTTTTAATTAGCAATAAATTGCGAAATTTTATGATTTTTTAAAAATATTTAAAATCAAAATATGAGAAAAAGGACTCGATACAAACCTTCATTCATGTTTTCTGTGTATCGCACTATTTTTGTTTTTCGAAAAAACATAATACTTTTTGCAAAAACATGTATAGCAAGGAACCTTGCAAACGCACATTTTGCCACAAATATTACACTAATACGAGCTCCCTCTGGATTTATTAGTTTAAGCTCCGCCATTCGCTCAGAATTATTTTATGAATGAGAAACTATAATGAGGGAACGAAATAAGAAATTAAACCAAACCATTTCTCATATTAATACGGGACATATTCAGAAATATAATACCAAATTCCATTAATTTACTATTATACTTAATAGGTACTTTATTCTTTGATTATAATACAAGTACCGAATTATAACAATATTGTTACTATTTATATGTAGTCATCCATGCACCAACAATAATGTTTAATTGTATTTCAATTATTCTTTTTACAAATCAAATGATATGCTGGAAAAAACACAAAACTCATATACCAATTCCTATGCTAATATCGTTAAGAAATCAACTGAACCAGTCGACAAAAACTTTCCCAGCCTAATAATTACTCCAAAAAACCCACAAGACCTCAAAAAAACAGAAGAGGAAATAAAGAAAAAAATAAAGCCGAACGAACTAAAAGTAAACTTAAAAAATATGAAAGCCACAAATAAGGGGAACATCATTATCAAATGTTTAAACAAAGCAGACATGAACACACTTAAAAATGCAGCTGAAGAAAACTTAGGTAGCAGTTATGAAATAAAGACACCTAAAATGAGAAAACCGAAAATAAAAATTGCAGGATATGAAGGTGATTTAAGTGGCGATGAATTAGCACAGAGCATAAAGGACCAAAATCAATTTACAGACAACGATTTATTAAATATAACATATATTAAAAAAATCAAAGACAAAGGATCAACTATATTTGCAGAATGTTCTCCAGGTCTATTTCATAAATTAATAAAAAAAAAAAATATCTATATCGGATGGGAACGTCTACCAGTATATGAAGATCTGAGTTTGCCGAGATGCTTCAACTGTCAACAATTCTACCATAAGAACAACGAATGCTCAAACAAAACTGTTTGTGAATTTTGCTCAGGTGAACACGATAAAAAAGACTGCCCGCGGAACATAAAAAAATGCAATAATTGTGTGTTGACAAATTCTAAATACAAACTAAAACAAGAGGTCAATCATGAAGTTACCGATCCCAACTGTCCTTCGTTCAAATACATGATACAAACACTTAAGAACAAAACGGACTACAGTTTTATCGATGGCTGAACAAGGTGAAATAGAAGTGTTGGAACAACTAGAACTCTTAGAAGAAAACCAAGTTGACGTAAACGTGGATAGTGATAGTTTTAAGGGTGAGATAAACATTAAGGACTCGTTTTTAAATATCGTACATTTAAATATAAGGAGTATTCGAAAAAATTTTGATGAATTGCTCATATTCTTACAGGTATATAACCTAATAGATTGCCAAATAATAGTATTAAGTGAATGCTGGAAAATCCCTAGCTGTGATCAATATAATATACCAGGCTTCATAACTGTATATGAGGGTAATTTCAATAAAAATGATGGAGTGTTAGTGTTTATCAGATCTGAAATTGATATAAAAACGGAAATAATAAAACTGGAAAAGTCATCCTTAAATGCAATAAGAATGTCCTTCAAAATTAATAATGTCACATGTGGCCTCACAGCAGTTTATAGACCACCTCCTTCTTCGGTCCAAGGTTTTATAGAGGACATGGAGAGATATTATACTAACATTGTGCAAAATCAAATAGAAATTTTTACTGGAGACACAAACATAAATATAACCGATAAAGAAAATAATTATGTCAATACATATATCGCTACACTTAATCACTGTGGGTTTATATCATGCATAAACTCCCCTACGCGTGTTGCTACAGATTCATCCTCCTGTCTAGACCATATTTTTATCAAAATAAAAAATAGCAAATTCAAATACAAGTCATTTATTATCAATTCTGATATAACCGACCATTACCCAATAATGCTAAATCTAACCCTCAAAAGCAATAGCGAAATAAAGAAATCAGATACAACTGAAAACACAATAATCAAAAAAATTGATCATAAAAAATTAAAACAACGAATCCAAGAACAAAATTGGGATAACATCTTAATACTACAAGACCCAAACATAGCTGCTGAAACTTTCTCCTCGACATTTCAAACTCTAATTAAACAATCAAAAGTTATTAAGAAACATTACAAAAAATATATAAATAAACGGAAGCCATGGATTACCTTGGGTATCATCAATTGAATAAAAAAACGTGATAAAATGAAAAGACTCCTACTAGAAAATAATAATATAATGTTAAAAAATGAATATAAAACTTACAGAAACAATTTAAATAAAATAATAGCTCATACTAAAAATTATTATTACAAGAACAAAATCGAAAATAATAAAACTGATATTAAAAAAATGTACAAAATTATATCAGAAGCCACAAATGAAACATCTGGAAAAAATAATAATATACAAATATTAAATAGAAACGCTCAACCTTTTGTAAATGACAAAGAAATGGCGGATTATTGTAATAATCATTATATCAATGTGGGAATAGAAATGGCCAATAACATTATAACTCCAGTAAATGAATCTAAAGTGAATCACAAAAATATTTCCTCCATGTACTTAAACCCGGTTACGCAAAACGAAGTAATTAAACATATACACTCGTTAAAAAACAACAGCTCACCAGGTATTGACGGGATTCCATCCGAAATCATAAAAGACTGTCATTTATATATTCTCAAACCACTAGTCCATATCATTAATTTAATTTTCAAAACTGGAATTATCCCAGACTACTTTAAGTACACAATTATTACTCCTGTGTATAAAACAGGTAGTAAAACGAGAATAGAAAACTATAGGCCAATTAGCCTAGTAAATAATTTTGCCAAGATCTTTGAAAAATGTCTGAAAGATAGATTAGTTAATTACCTAAACTCTAACCAAATTTTATCCAAAAATCAATATGGCTTTTTAAAAGGCTCTAGTACGTGTGATGCAATAAACCAACTTACAAATGAAATAACTGAAAACCTTAACAACAACAATAAGTGCATTGCAGTATTTTTGGACTTAGCTAAGGCATTTGACACAGTGCCACACAAAAAGCTTCTAGATATATTACAGGATTATGGTGTACGGGGTACCGTGTTAAATGTCTTTAAAAGCTATCTCTCAGACAGATATCAAATGGTCCGCATTAGAGAAACCATTAGCTCTCCAAGCAAAATTACTACAGGAGTCCCACAAGGCACTGTCCTGGGACCAATTTTATTTATTACTTATATAAATTCTTTAACTAAACTAAATATAAATGGCACCATAATCTCATTCGCGGATGATACAGTATTATTATTTCAAGATGTATCCTGGAACCAAACTAAATCTAAACTCATACGGGGATTAAATAAGGTACAAAACTGGCTAAACACTTTCAAACTAACATTAAATCTAAATAAAACTCACTATATAGCCTTTTCATTAAATTCTGCTAATCGACCCGAATTTACAAGCATTAGATTCAATGACATGACTGAAGAACTTAAAGCGACAACTCAGACAAAATACCTAGGAATAATAATTGACCAGCATCTAAAATGGGATAAACACATTCTGAAATTGACAACAAACATACGTAAACTTATACATAAATTTTATATAATGAGAGAATTCCTAGGAAAGAAATTATTAACTATGGTTTACAAAGCATTAGTAGAGTCTTTAATCAGGTATGGCATCACTTCCTGGGGCGGTCTTTATAACAATTCACTAAGACAACTGAATGTAACACAAAATTTCATCCTGAAAGTAATCTATAATAAAACTTGGCTATACCCCACAGATTTGTTATACTCGGAGAATATTTTCAATGTACGATCACTATATATTCTTTCTTCTTGCTCTTATTTACATAAGAATGAAAATTTAAAAAAAACGATAACTCACCAGCACGATACCAGGGGAAAAATACGCAAGAACCTTCAAATACCTACTATGAATAAGAATATCGGTTTGAGATCTTTTCAATACTTAGCTCCAAAATTTTACAACCTTCTACCTACTAAAATCAAACAATCAAAAAATCTAAAAACATTTAACAAGAAATGTAGAAACTTTATAAGTAATCATTACGACTCCTTTAAAACTTTTTTTTTAGAAACCAGAATTATTTATCACAAAAAAAAAAAAAAAAAAATAGCAATATATACTTTGCTATTTACTTTAGTTATAGTAACTAGATTGTAACTAGATAATAGATTGTAACTAGATAGTAATTAGATTAATAGATTAATGAATTATACTCCTTCAGTATACACACTTAAAAAAAAAAAAAAAATTAAATGTAAATAACTCAATAAACACTTCCTAGGCACATTCAAATGTTCAGTCATTTAGGTGCCTGTACTAACTGTACAATTAAGCATATATAAATTGTAATTTATAAATATTATTTCGAAATTGTATTCATTGACAAACTATTGAATAAACTATTAAACTATTGAATAAACTATATTTGAAAACATTTATTGGGCAACAGAACTGATATTAATTCTTATTAATGTCTTCTTGTCCTAAACACATGAATATAGAATTATGAGGGGCAATGCGATTCGCCGCAATTCAAGGAGTTAGAAACACAAAAGTAAAGCGCATATTTTTCCCATTTTCTCAGTCAGTCACACGCATCAGTTTGTTGCAAGTTGCAATAATGGACCAAGCGCCAGAGAAAAGACTGAACTGCGTCAAATTTAGGTAGAAGGCCACTAGATACCATGATTCTGAATAAGTATCTACACCCAAGAGAATTTTGAAAAAACAGGTTTTTTCGTAATAACTTTTTTTTCTTGAACAAATAGAAACAAATGTTTAAGATAAAAACTGCGGGCAGTAAAGAGAGAAACCAACTTCCTCCGTTAAACCTGAAAATATTTTCTAGAAAAAGCAACTTTTGTGAAAATTTAACAAATCAAAGCTACAAGTTTTGCCCAGAAGGTGATGTGGATCGATTTTGAAAATATTTTCTTTTTGAGATCGCGCACCAATGTTCTAAGACTTAAGTTGCAGGTTTTTATCTCTGCTTTCAAAATCTGTAGGGGAAATATTTTTGAATACAAATTCTAACACTCTTTTTTACTTTGAAAATTTTACAAATTTTTAGAATCGCTCTGAAATTCGCGTTTTTAAAAAAATTCTTTATTTTCAAATGGATTATTAAATTTCATTGAAACAAATAACTGAGGCTTTGGATTTTTAAAATGTGACCAGTAAAACCAGAGTATCCATATTTTTGAGAAATAACCTATTATGTCTAAATTTACTAATAAAATTTTGATGCGGGGTTTAGTTTAAAACATCCCTTAAACTTTTGCCTACCATGAAAGCAAATTTATAAGTTCTCCCCATCCATATATTTTCGAAGAAAATATGAATAATAATTGGTAACACCAGGCAAGTCATTTTATCTAATATGTGCTACTATGTGATATGTGCTAAGTATATAACATTAGTTCATTGATCAAATCCCTTGATATGTGATTTTGTCGAGAACCACTACTCCTAGAAAGTAAAGTTTCAAATAAAAGGTTGCCTCTATCCTTAATCTTTATTTATTCTCGATATACTTCGTACTCCTGCAAATTTTCCGTTTAGGATTGTAAAGAAATTCGTATTATCCACATTTATTAAAATTTAGCCTTCATATTCACACATTTTATTACCAAACATGTAATGAAAACACTGTGAAAAATTGAAACTAATTGATCGTTCCATTTTCCAGTTAGAGCGAGTTAAACAAGAAAAGAACCGTGTTCTTATTTTATACAATATACTATCAAAACAGTACCCGAGAGGTCAACCACTTGTAGAAAGTACACGAACTGCCGAAGAGACTGCCTTGACTGCGGCGCCTGGGTAACTCCAACCAGACTCACTTGCGGTGCTCTCAATTATATTACCGGAACTGCATGACTGCCGACAGCCTGCCTAAAATTTGCAGAACGAGTGCCGATGGTGGTTTACCCCTCAATAGACAACTAGTGAATTTCATAATGATCCATTGGATAGTTTAATGATTATAAATAATTACTGACTTTTTGCGGACCATTTCTCTTATTCTCAGTGTTTATTGGCTACATAACAATAATAATTAAAATTAGAAAACAATTAGTTTTTTGTTTAACTTGCTATAATTCAAAAAACGAAAACAATGGATTTCAATTTTACTGTGTTATCACTACATATTTATTAATAAACTGTGGTAATATGAAGGTCTAATTTTGATTATTGTGAAAAATATGATTTTTTTTCAAAGACCATGTCGATCAGTGGCGGCCCGTGAAATTTTGGTAAGCTATAACTTACTAATGGAGCATGGGATTCATGCCAAACTTTAATGGATCACTACCAATGCCAAACGGAGACGTTTTGTGGAAAAAAATATTTCATTGAAATTTGCGAAATTTCTGCTGCCCACTGCCCACCCTGGGATCTGCAAAATTCCTTGTAAAACATCTAAGTGAAGAAAATATAAGGATAGGTTTTTAATTTTATCAAATAATCTTCATTCTTTATAAAGTTACATCATTTTGAAATTTTATTTTACACTGATATCTAATTTATAAAATTTCAAAATGATGTAACTTTATAAAGAATGAACATTTTTTGATAAAATTAAAAACCGTCCCTATTATATTTTCTTCCTTGTTCAAGAAAAGTACACAATAGATATTTTAAAAGTACTATGTGTTTCTGAACAGAGTGTAAACATGTCTATTGACGGTTGGTCTAATGTCCACAATGGGCCTGTTGTTTGTGCCACTATAATCACTGATAATGGACAATATTTTTTATTTGAAACAATAGATATGTCTGGAAATTCCCATACAGGCGATTATTTAACTAAAATTGCTTGCAATTTAATTACATCTTGTAAATCTAAATACAACTGTGACGCGAAATCTTTTGTAGTGGATAATGCCGTGAACATGGCACTTATGAGAAAAACTATAACAGAAAATCTAGACTCTATACCTAATCATAACTTATGGATGCTCAGTTCATCTTTTAAACTTACTCTGCTAAGATTTAGAAATAAAATTTCAAATTGTTAAATACTTCAGAATAATCATCTGGCTAGGGCAAAATATGTGCAGGCTGGTGGAAAACCATTAGTGCTTCTGAGGGATGTAAGATGGAATAGTATGTCTGATTGTTTAGAGATACATGTAAGCCAATGGGAGAAACTATTAAAAGTATGTGAGGAGAATAAAAAAGAAGTTGATTCAACAATATATCAAAAAGTTTCAAACATTGGTCTTAAACGATCAGCTGAAGAGTACCTAAAAATCTTAAAGCCTATAACTGTGGGACTTGATAAATTACAGGAAAAAAAATGCTTTTCTATCCGAGGCAGTACAAGCACTTACGCCCTCTCATTTTGTGACTTATATTTTGGATACAACCAAAACCAAATTTATATTGACTAGTGTCGAAAAAGATCGAGCATTAAATACCGTACAAGAAATGTATGGAAATATTGGAAATAGTGAATTAGGATTACTACCACTCATTATAAAACTTGAAGCCAAAATGGAACCATTTTCATGTATGTTTTCAGAAGAGGTAATAAGCAATGTTGGTGCCTTACAATGGTGGGTTTCACACAAGAACATACCTGATATTGCTAGACCACTTCCTTTCGGGAAGCAATTTTTATGTGCTGTTTCTTCGTCAGCTTTAGTAGAAAAAGTATTTTCTACATTTGGACTTGTTCGTTCCAATTTAAGAAATAGATCAGTAGTGGAAAAGGCAGGAAAATTAGTTTTCCTGTACAAATACTATAAAGAGAACATTGAAAACCAGTAATATCAATGGTTAATGTAATAATAATAACACTGGTAGTGTGGTAGTGTAAGTGTAATAGGTAGTTATGTATTGTTAGTGTTACATAATTTAAATTTTTTAAAGCTTTTCTGTTTCTCTGTTAAGTGTTTATTATCTGTCATTATTTATTAAGAATATAATTTTATTTGCATTTGTATTTTGACTATTATAGTTACAATAAAATAAATAAATGGTATTTATTTTTTTTAAATTTGAATCATCGATTAATTTTAAAAAAATCACAAGATTATAATCGTTGATTTAATCGTGATTTAAATTAAATGATTTAAATCGGGCGAACCCTGCTAAAGGTGGTATCAATAGCAGAAATTCTCACTTATGGGCAGAGGAAAATCCTCATGGTATCTCACAAAAAAATACACAATACAAATTTTCCATAAATGTTTGGTGTGGCCAATTATATAATAATTTAATTGGCCCACATTTCTTTATAGTATCATAATACGTGGTTCTAATTCAAACCTTTCCTTTAGATTCCATACACACGAGCAATTTAAACATTTTTCTTTCATTACATTAAAAGATTTTTTAAATTTTAATCATATTTCAAATGAGTTTTTTTTGTATATTTGTTAATATATTTCTTCATCATTTTGATGTTCCCATTATACCATGTGTTAAAATATTATAGGACTTTATTACCAACACAATGGCGCAGGCAATCACTACTTACGAGTGGTGGGGTAAGACTTGAATTATCATTTATTTATTTATTATTATTATACGGCAGAGCCATTTTCATTTTACAATTCAATAAATAGGAACATAATTAAAATAGTATGGAATAATGAATAAAACAAGACAAATAAAATTTTTGTAAATACAATAAAATCAATATTATGCTACACCATGTCTTAGACAAGCTTTAATTATATTGAAACATTCTTTATAGGATTTTGCAAACAGCAGAAAAAATAACTATCTATAAAAGAAAAACTTTGTGTAGAAATATTAATGAAATCTTTGCATTCTTTCGATAACCTGAATTCTGGTTATGCTAGCAAATTAAAATCCTAAAATGAATTTGTCTAATTTCTTATTTGACAATTCTCATTCTAACACTAGCATCCACACAGTCCCCTACGGCCATGCAGATTAAACTAGTATCCACATAACCCCCTACGATTATGAAGATTCAGTTAAAAATGAGAACAAAGACCTAAAATGAATTTATTTATCTACCTTGTCTTAAAAATTTTTTTTTTTTTTTCATTCCAATGAAAAAAAAAAAAAAATTAAGACAAGGTAGATAAATAAATTCATTTTAGGTCTTTGTTCTCATTTTTAACTGAATCTTCATAATCGTAGGGGGTTATGTGGATACTAGTTTAATCTGCATGGCCGTAGGGGACTGTGTGGATGCTAGTGTTAGAATGAGAATTGTCAAATAAGAAATTAGACAAATTCATTTTAGGATTTTAATTTGCTAGCATAACCAGAATTCAGGTTATCGAAAGAATGCAAAGATTTCATTAATATTTCTACACAAAGTTTTTCTTTTATAGATAGGTAGTTACTTTTTCTGCTGTTTGCAAAATCCTATAAAGAATGTTTCAATACAATTATAAGCAAACAAATAATAATTCATTTTTAAGCTTTAATTACTTATACAAGATTTAACTTGGTTTTTAAATGTATATAGTGACGAGCCAAAGAGTTCTATATTTTTATGGAAAGAGTTTGCTGTACGGAGTAATCTGCATATGGGCTCATTTTGACCATAATTTGTAACATGAAAAGGTACTTTAAAGAGTTCTGAATTTCTAGTTCTGCGATCGTTTAAGTTGAAGCTGATCAACTGAAGTAACTCTGGACAGTTTATATTACAATTAATCAATTTATGCAAAAAGCATAAATCGAGTTGCACTCTTCTACACTCAAGTGATAGAAGGTTGAGTTCGTGTAAGATATCAATGTAGGAATATTCGCCTATTGGATGACCCATCTTGAATGCACATTGTCTAAGGAATCTAGATTGGACATTCTCAATGGATTGTTTATCGACAACATATGCTGGATTCCATATCACACAGCCATATTCTAGCAGACTCCTTATCAGAGAAGAGTAGAGCAATTTATATATGTCAATAGAAAAAAAGGTAGAGTCCCTATTGATGCAACCTAACAGTTTCAGTGCTTGTGCTGTGATATTTGATATATGAGGTTTAAATGTCATCCTTGAATCGAATATTACACCAAGATCTTTTATGGAATTATTCTAATAGGTGGAACAGTTGTAATGGTCCAGTTTCTTGGCCTGCAAGGTCCCCAAACCTGACTACGGTGGTTTATTTCTTATGGGCAGCAAAAAGTTTATGCTACTAAAGTTGAGAAATTAAGAGAATGTATAGAACAGAAATGCACTGAAATAAAAAATAACCTGCATATGATTAGAAATGCTATAAACAATTTATAGACGCACGCAAGAAAATGTGTTGAGGTTGGAAGGGCACATTTTGAAAATTTGTTATAGTTAGTTTTTTTATTATTATTTTTGTTCATCGTTCAATTTTGCGTAACCGTTTGATAAAATCATTTTTAGTTAATCGAATTAAATATTAGGAGTGTTATTTCCTCAGTTACTTCACTTCTGTATAATTGGCCTCTTTTGTGTTTTGTTCTAATAAATAATTTTTTTTTAAATGTTTGTTGATTTGTACTTTTTATTATTTTGGTAAACGACAATATCATTCTGACAAATTGTAGCGGCGAGTAAACTTCAATTTTCTTATCGCAAAATTAAGTCACCCATGATGTAGTTACTGATTTTTTGTAACCGGAAGGCTGCCAAATATATTTGAAATTGATTTATTGTGAAAGTCAGTTGTAAATTCTCGAAGCATTAAAAGTGTGCCAAAAAAACGAATTACATGGTTTAAATACGTTATACAGGGTGATGGCTTTATACATATACCAGAAGAAAAAAAAATTTTTTTGGTTTGCGGTACTGAATTGTGAAAAACTCTATTAGTAAAACCTGCCTGCTAAGTTTGGTTTGATTTGGTGAAGACAATAAAAAATATGGTCGTAATGTTGGCACCAGGGATATAATAATGGCCATTTTCAAATGTCTCAGAGTATTGTATAATAGTTTTGAGATTTTGTGCTCATATTCTTACTCTTGTGATATGTAAGACCTGTAACTCACAATGAGAAGGTTAATATTTAATACTTTTTACATGGAATAGGGTTATTTAATGCGATCACCGGATAAATAAAATAAATATTACATTGTGAAAAAAGTGATTTTCTCAGTGCAAAATGAAACCTAATTTAATATTACCTTATGAAATCAGAGTCATCCGTTTTTATTTCAATATCCTCATTAACTAGAAATTGTTGGTCCTTCACATCAGCAAGATTTTCCTGACTACCTTTAGTCTTGTTTCCTCCACAAAATATTTCTTCTATTTTAATAGAACCAACTTGATCTTTCTCTTCTTCACAAGCCCACATGTTAGTTGGTGTAAACTGTTGTTGATCTTTAACTTTCTGTTCAGCAAGTTCGATAAAACTGTAATTTTTGTTTTCGATATCCTCGTTGGCATATTCTCTACCTCCAAAGGACATTTCTTTTAATTTAAAAACATCACCTCCTTTACCAACCTCGTCAGGATCCTTCCTATTATGACAGAGTTCCTCTTCTTTGACTACAACAACCGAGGTACCATCTACCTCCCTTGTTGCAAACTCTAATAGACTGCTTAACTCTATTTCATCTTTGCTATCTATATTTAGAGATTCACAATATTTCTTAATCTTTTCTTCCACAAGTAAACAGTTGGTCACAAAACCGAAACTCATCTTTAGAGAGTCATGGCAGGGCGGGCAGATTACAGGTTCCTTAATCACACTTAAATCCTATCAAAGAAAAACAAATATTGAAAATAAATTCCGATTACGAATAATGTTTGTTTGTCCCTCACTCTCAGTAAACATTAGTAGAATATTGTTTAGAGATAAAGGGAGGAATCATTTTTTATATTGTAACATGCGGAATGCTCAAGAGTATCCTTCGTTACACTGGTAATATTTATTAGAAAAATTATACATTATCGGAAATATTATTCCCACAAACTCTAGTGCTAATAGAGTGCACTTATTCCTTAGACTATAATGAATATACGTCATCGGTCAGCAGTTAACGCTCGCCAATACTAGATAGCAGTGGCGGCTCGTGATATTGTCTGCAGAGGAGGCTTGATATTCTGAAAGACAATTGATGTGCAATATGACTACAATTTGTACATTTCCCTACCACCCCTGAGGTATTACAAAGGCGCGTTACATTTTTTTGCCATGGGTTGTTCGCCAGGATACCGATTCACGACTTGAGAGAATAGAACTAATAAAAGAATAGAATGAAAAGGAAATAGAAAATATGATGAGATGAAAAAATCATTCTCATGAAATTCTCGTTCCTACGACTCGAGTATCGGTATCCAAAGGAGTCCTACTATCCCACTTGTAATTAAATTATATAACTTTTAATAAAAATAAAAACAGTTTTGGTAAAAAAATTAAAGTGTTTTTCTACAAACAAAAAATTGTATTCATTATCACTGCCAGGCGTGTAAAATTATAAGTTTTAATAGAAATTAAAATAGTTTTGAGAAAGGAGTTATATAAAAAAAAATATAACCGCGGAACTCTATATTATGGAGAATTATAAAAAATATTTCCTAAAAAATAAATAACACAAATAAATATTTTTTCTAAAATAACAACTACCTATATTAATCTCTGCTTTAAAGCCTGAATATTTTTATAAATGAGTGGTAACCTGCGATTTTTGGAACTAGCAAAATGGTTGATTATTTCATCATAAAATGAATCGCGTTTACTCAATTCTGACAAAAAACGTTTTTCTATTGAAATAAGCGATACATTTGAAAGGCGGTCTTGACTCATTTTGTTTCTAGTAAAAATGTTTTTATGCGTTTAAGTGTTGAAAATGATCATTCTACAGAAGCTTACCGGAATTGTCTCAAAAAATAGTGGCGTTATTCAAAAAGTTCTCTAATTTTGGGTCATAAGTTTTTAAAAAATCTACCAGCTCTTTGAAATTTCCTTTATTGCACGATTCTCGTTTTTCGTCATGTCCTCGGAAAGAATTTTCTTGTGAAGATAACTATATAACGGCATCTATTAACCTCTTTAATATTTCCCTATTCTCACGGACCTTTTTGTTAACATTTTCTATTTCTCTCTTATGTGCAGAATCCAAGAAATTTACAATATTTTGTTTACCAAACATTTCGAATTTAATGCAAGATGAAATGTGCTGCTGGGATTTTTCGTGCCTTTCTAAACTTCGCGACAAATTTTGCAAATTATTAAACCCGGCCCTGCCCCAAATTGAGGATTGATCATTAGTAAATAATAAACATCTCCAACAATATAATTTGTTTCTAACTGTTGATGTATGTATTTATACGTCAAGTTGTTCTTAACCGATTAAACGCAACTGTCAGACTATCAGACATCAGTTCAGAACTAAAAGAAAACTTAAAGAATCCGCGATTATTTTATTAAACGAAGATAGATGCGTTTCTAATTATTCAATAGATTTTTGTACTAGTTGGTTGCCCATCCTTAGAGACGAAGTAAGTAAAAATAAGATAAATATAATTTAATGTCTCACGTGACTATGGAAATACATAAACAAAGAACTGTCATGGTTGACGGCCAAAAAAGTTTTGAGAACGGAAGTAGATTCTCTTCCGAAACGTTAACTACCTATAGCTTTGATTTTCAGTTTTTAGTTCATAACATTGTTCTAGTTTATATATTTTTAGGTGTGAGAATTTTTTGAAACAGTCAAGTACTCAAGAACCAACCTCTGTCTGATCCGTTTGGCGCAGAGGTTTTTTCATTAAAATTTTTAAATATTTTTCAGTGGCAAAATACCCAATAAAAAGTAAGAAAAACTATTGTTTGGTCTTTTCAAAAAAATGAATGTGCCTGTGAGAATCTGAAAAAATTCAGGGGTACGTAGAAAGACGAGAGAAATCGAATGACGCAAACCGCAGCTCTGTATCTCTCCTCGTTTTCGAGATTAAGCCATCAGAAGTAGGTAAAAATTGGTGTTTTAAAACAAAATTCAATTAAAACCGTTCTTCCGTCCTTTATCGACACAAATGTTTAAAACTCTAAATTTTAACGCGTTGCTACTTACAGGCAATATGAAATTATGATTTGACGTCTAAAACTGTACAAGAATGCAAACTCGCCAGTAATTTTACGACATACATTTTGTTTAGTTGGAGGAATGTTCATAACTCAAATTTTGAACGAGTTGCTACTACAAAAAAACTACATCATTTGTATAGTATATTTTAACCCCTTAATAAGTGTTGTGTAATGCAGTGACCTTTTCATGACCAAAATGCAATGTAAATTCATAATAGTTTCCTTCATTATGTGTCCCGCTTACGACTGGAAAAGTTGCTTTAAAATGAGTATGCTAGATTTCTGCAATACTAGTAGTTTACGCTGCGAAACAGTTTTCTATTTTATATCTGAAATTATGTACAGCGAATTCAGCCGTCAGAAGGTAATCTGCAACAATTAACATAATTATCGATATTTGCCGCAAGTGGCGTTTGGGTAGATCGGTCTTCACCTGTTTCATTAAAACATATTTCTCTCCCCATTCCGAACCGATTCTTACAACTAGCAATCACGCGTGCAGAAGAGATCCCGAAACCGAGTCCGCAGTAAGTACACATGTGGTTATCAGCACTACGTTGTTCTTGTCGAGTTTTTGCAGTAACAGATAAAATAATTCACCAAAATGCGTGTATTAAAACCACGTTTTAAAATAATTTCTGATTGAATATAGATTAAAATGTACCGACTGTATTTTCCCGTTTTGATCCGTAAAATTTCAACTTTCTAATATAGTTATTAACAAAGTGGTGTGCTCGAATTAGGGTTTGTTAAATTCTCGCGATTTTATCCAAGTAGCTATGGTCCCAAGAATTTCCAGAAGGGAGAGGAACATAGATGATATTTCGAGGGAAATTGGGACAGTAAATACTGTTTACCAGATTTTAACTTAGACCGTCTAGTCATTTTACTAAGTTCAAATAATTCCTGTTTAAACCCGGTTTATCCCTAAGGGAGGGAGACACTCAAAATATACCGTCCATTTTGTTTATAATAAATATTTCATGCTGCCTCGAGTCAAAACCACATCCACCGCTTTCATACATTTATTTTGCTTCTATAAATTCACAATAGTCCAGGGATTGAGCATAAAATCTAGGTGAAATAAAATTAATCAATTATCAGTACATTTTCATACTTTACAAATTTTCCGCATCAACTCCGACAAGATACCACGTGACCGAATTAAATTTGCACACAAATGCACCAAAATTAAATTTTGCCAACTCTTCATGCATATATGCTGACCGCTCCTATAAGCTAGACTTTACTGTAAATAATTGCTTGCTATTGCTTGGTATTTGCACACTGTTCTTTTTTGCTTATTACTTACTGCTGTTTTTTTTTACCGATTTATTTATTTCTTTGCTTCTTACTTGTGCTATCAACTAAAATGTTGATAGCAATAACACCGCTTACCTGCCTGCCCCTACTAACTTGCCAATAGTCTCAGGAAATAGTAAGAATTAGCTACTCACGGCCTGATTCGCATTTGTTATGTATTTTTTTATAAACATAATTTTGAAGTACCTGACATATTATTCTGTTATTTATTTATTTGGTCTTGTTTTTCATTGTAGTGTTGAATTTTATATGTTAATAAACTTTGTTATCTACCGACACGTGTTTTTTTATTTATTTTATTTTATTCATACACCATCTAACAGTACAAGACCATTTACAAGATGGGAAACAACACATACATCGTACAAAAATTACTTAAATTTACTAGCGTACATTTCAGTAAAGATATATAACAAAAGGAAATATAAATATTAAAGAGAATAAAGAGTTGAATTTATTTACAATAAAAAGAGAGAATAAAAAATACATATATGATTTAGACAGAATCTCCTATTTATTAAAGATGTCGATATCACGCTGACTGTGGTTATAGCTAGAGCACATGCTGTAGATTGGTGAAAACTTTAAAGTATTAGTCCGGACTATAGGAAGGTAGAAAGTTTGGTTTTGTCTTGAATTTATTCGCGGAATATGGAAATTAAGTTTCTGGAGTATCTCACTACAGTCAATATCATAATGAATCACCTTTTTTAAGAAATTTATGGCAAATTCGTTGCGTCTTTCAGATAGGCTACGCATTGAAAACATTTGAAGTAAATCACTTTGTGGAAAACCAATTGGTGGATATATACCATGAGATTTTAGATGTAGAAATTTAAGAAAGTGGCGTTGCACGTTTTCTAATTTCAGACTATGAGTGTTATAGCAGGGCTGCCAAACAAGAGACGCATACTCTAGTTTAGATCACAAAAAAGAAAAATATACTAGTTTTAACGTTGAAATATTAGAGAAATCACGCCCATTGCGTATAATAAAACCAAGTGTTCTATTTACGTCGCAAATTAACGTGTCTATATGATTGACAAAGCTGAGTTTTTTGTCAAAAATTACTCCAAGGTCTTTAAACGAGGACGGTCGAGTTAATGGTTCGTTTTCTAGACAGTAGTTAAATGTAAAATTAACATCCTTTGTGGAAAATGTCATTACGTTACATTTTTGCACATTTAATGTGAGACTGTTCTCGACACACCAAGCGCTGAGTTTAGATATATTATTTTGTAAATTACTGCAGTCATTTATGTTAGAGATTCTATGTAGTAGCTTGAGGTCATCTGCGTACATTAAAAAATGAACATCTAGTTCATATGTTATATCATTGATGAATATATTAAACAAGAGTGGCCCAAGGACAGACCCCTGAGGTACACCAGAACAAGATAAGTAATCAGTAGACCTGAATCCATTAAACGCGACGTACTGTTTCCTATCTGACAAGTATGATTCTAAAAAGTGTGTAAGATTCGGTAACATTCCAATGTTGGAGTTTTTTAATAAGAATGTTATGATTAAGCCTGTCGAATGCTTTTGTGAAATCGAAATATATTACATCTGTTTGAACTTGCATCTCAATGGACTCAGATATATATTGGGTAGCACATATTAAATTGGTGGTTGTAGATCGACCTTTCATAAATCCATGCTGCTGAGAGGATATACTGTTTTTGACATGCGGATATATGCAATTATGCAGCAAAATTTCAAAAGCTTTGCCAAAGTTACAAATGATAGTGATTGGTCGGAAATTTGTTATATCATTTTTGTTGCCCTTTTTATAAACTGGACAGACTTTAGAACCCTTCCAGATATCAGGAAAAGAACATTTTACAGCCAAATTAAATAAAATTTTTAGTGGATGGGCAGATATATTAGCACAATCTTTCAGTAAAAATGCAGGTATACCATCCGGCCCCATGGTGAGCTTCGGTTTCATTTTTTTTAATGCTTTTAGGACGTCTTCTTCAGAAAAGGAAACCAAATTAATGCTATTGTTATTTAAGCTATTATCATCTGAATTTATGTTATCCGGTGCACTTGGTAAAAACGATTTTTCAAAAAATTTAGCGTAAGCGTTAACAATATCCTCTGGGTTGTCAAGATGTTCGTCATTGTAATACATATCTTTAGAGATATTTGTCATTCCTTTCTTATTGTTGATGTATGACCAGAATTTATTTGGATCCTGATTAATATTGTTTTCAGCTCGCTCGGTATAGTTTTTATAGGCAGTTTTGATATCCAATTTAATTTTTGATCTAAGTCTTGTAAATTCATTTAGCGCATTGACATCTGCCGTTCGTTTATAGATATTTTGGTATTTTTCTTTGGATTTTGTTTTTAATTATTTCAGAGTTAAACCATGGTGGAAATTTTCTTTTATTTTTAGAATGTGTAAATTTTGGTACACAAATTGTAAAAATTTGAGTTAGCTTATCATAAAAATGTTGGCAGGCAGTATTAACTTCTTTATATTCATTTAGAAAAGACCAGTCTACCTCGAGCAGTTGCTGATATAATAGGGGAAAGTTGGCTTTACGAAAATTAAATGAACTGGTGTAATTAGCTGGGAATTTCTGATTAGAATTTTTACCACTACATTTTACTGAAATCACAAGTCCGGGATGATGGTTATCTTCTTTTAGTAACACTTCTAAGGATTTATCAACAATGCAATTGGTGTTACATAAAACTAAGTCGAGCAGTCTATTGTTACTGTTGTAAATGAAATTGAATTGAGTGAGATTTAAAAAATTTAGAAAATTATTGAGTGCTATAACTTCTACACTAAAACAGCCATTCGAAACAAATGATGAGTATGACGGTATGTTAAAGTCACCTATTATCAATATATCGCTATCATAGATGCAGTTTAGAGACCCAATTATGTCAAAAATTATATCGTATTCTGCAGCATTGATATCAGGAGGGATATATACTGCTGAATGTGAGTAAAAGTCTAATTTGTCGCCCAGACCCCTGGACATATCGTGTCTCCACTGTAGCTATCCCAGCCCTACTGCAACAGGCTGCGTTTAGGAGGCTAATGTGGGACCTTTGCCCCACGTAAAAATTGCAAACGGAAGAAAGCACGTCACAGTTGAGAAGAGGGTATTTTCGTTTAAACGTTCAAAAATTATAATAGTTAAAATACGTATTAAAATTTGTACGTGAATCATCACATGAAACATTTTTTTTTTAACAAAAGAATGCGTCATTTTTACTAGGGGTTGAAAATAGTTATAATTGGGTTGAAGGTGAGATAGGAATACGGATCTTTAAAAAATACACGTTTAGCTAAAAAAACTTAAAATGAGTTAACATCCCCATTGGCATTAATAGAAGATAAAAATTTAAACGTATATTTTTAGTATATTTCGACCCCTTAATAAGGGTTGAAAAGGGGGTATTTTCATTAAAATGTCCAAAAATTATTATTTTTTATTAAAAACACTAATAGATTAATGTAAATATTTATGTTTCTTAATTATATCAAAAGTCAATTAATTACACAACCATACTTTATTCAGGAAATTAAACTAGTGTACGTTTTATGATTGCCAATTGACTAATGCTGATTCTCTACATATTGTTACATATATGTTAATAAGTCCTTTGTGGGCTCCTTCTCAGTCTCTAACCCAAACATCGTAAATTACTTATACTAAAATAATAACATTATTCCTGAATCAGCACCAGCAGCCAGGGAACCTCATGCATCATTGAAATACTCCCCGCACTCCTCTTTGTTTATAGTTGTCAACAACTCGAAAAAAGGTGTTTTTTTTAAATATCATTTTGTAACAAAATGCATATTTTAAAGGGGTAGAAAAGGGGAGGAGGGGAGGAGTTTGACTGGAGACCTCGCAAACTTGTTTACATACACCCAAGAATAAAGAAGTAAAGTTTTGAGGCTTAATATTCATTCCTTCTTGTCTAAATAAATTTTTTGAAAAACGGTAAAAAAATTTCAAGTTTTCGGTCGAATTTCATAATATTTTAAGATCTGTTGGTGTGACATCTTTTTCTAACATGATTAAAAATTTTGTTCTTATTGTATGTATTACAAACACATTTGAATAGGTAGCATGGCCAACAGTGCATAGGCATGTTCTTGCTATGCCTTATTGCTTTCCAGTCTATATACACTTTAATACGACAAATATTGATACCTACCAGTTCTGAAAGACATTGCTCTATCATTTTTTTCAACATGACGACTCCTTCTCCAACATCAAGGGCAATAGCAGAAAAATGTTTCACTGGACACATGCACAACCCACATATGTCTTGATCCTCCAGATCACCAGTACCATTTCCATTTTCCCTCAGATAAACATCCATTAGATCTACTTTGACATCTTCGTTGACAAATGGAACTAAATAATCTTGTGTATATATGCACGTCGCTTTAAAATCGAAACATTTCTTAAGCATTTCGGCACAGCTTTTACACATCACAGGCCTTCGTATTACATCTAAATCCTAACAAAATTTTCAGAAAGTGTCAGATAATAATCAACATAATATACCGGGCACCCAAGAGGTCAGGTACACCTCACATTTTTTTAAATCTTTTGAGATAAAAATTTTAATTTAGGGTACAAGATACACAAAAATATATTTTTTCACATGGACTGACAAAAAAAAATTACTTGTGGTTTAACCAGAAGTACTAAAAACTTTTTTACTTCAAGTAGGATTCTAGAAATCAAAATCTACATCTAAAATACAATGTTTCCTGTTAATTACTGACAAAAATGCTAAATCCTCAATGTGTCATATTCGAGTTTTACATCCACTTATGGATCGATTTTAAATTGTAAAATTGGGTGGGAAAGTTAATTTAACGTTCTATGGAAAGAATGTAAAAATGTAGTACAGGGTGTCGTTTTAAAAAAAGTGAGTATTGGGCCATTTATTATACTCTTCGCAAATACAAAACGAAGAGTATATTGCATTCGATTGGTACATTTCTAAAACTGGTAATATTGCTCGTAGGGAAAAAAAATTCATATCACAGTGTTGGTGATCGAATTCTGAACTACTTTAAAAACTCTGTCCGTCCGTCTGTCTGTCTCTCAGTCCGTCACGTTACTTGTAAGCAGGATAACTTAAGAACGAAAACTCCGATTGTATTGAAATTTGGGCAGTAAGTTAGTGTCAGCTAGAGAACGAACCCTACTGTTTTTGAACAAAATCGATCAATAAATAAAAAAGTTATAAATTTTTTAATAAAAAAAAAAAAAATTACATAAATTTTGTTTATTTTATAATTAAACTAAAAATGTCTAAAACTAATATTATTTACAAAAAAACTGTGAAGAGTATCCCATAGAATGTGCAACAATTATATAAAAAGTGCAGTAAATCGGCGAAGAGTATAACGGTTAGCTTGTTTTTTTATAAAATACTTATTATTTGACAATAGGGAAAATGAAGCGTTAAGATAACATCAATTGAACGATGAGGAAATTGGGCCTATATTGAGAGCCAAAGAAAGGGGAACTCGTCCAAAATGGAAGAGTGGGACTGAAGGCACTATGGGCGCAGTGGGACTGACTGAAAGTCATGAACGGGCTGTTGCGGAGAGCATGGGAAAGCCCGGATGGAAAACAGGCGGTTATGCTTCTAATGATTCCCAGGTGTCGAGTAGCGAAGGTGCCAATAAGACCCTGAAGAAAATACGAGAACGATTTTATTGGATAAAAAGTCGTCAGGATGTGGAGGCTTGGTGTCGCAAATGCAAGATTTGTGCAGCCAGTAAGGGACCAGAGACTGGAAGTAGGGGTGAAAAGAAGCAGTTCAACGCCGGAGTTCCTTGCAAGAGGTTGGCTAATGATATAGCGGAGCCATCACCAGCCAGTGACCGAATGAAGGCTCGATATGACCTTAAGGGTAGTTCAGAACAGTTCAAGGCGGGAGATCTGGTTTGGCTGTACAACCCACAGCGGAAGAAAGGAAGGTCACTGAAACTTCAACCACCTTGGGATGGACCGTATATTGTTATTACCCGAATTAATGATGCCGTCTATCGGATTCAACGAAGTAAGAAGTCCAAGATGAAGATCGTGCATTTGGATAGACTGGCGAAATACATTGATGATTCTGAATTCCCTAACTGCACCAGGTAGCCCCTAGTGTCGTTTTGAATATGTATCCAATGAAGTAACTGCGTTTTGTTTATATAAACTTAATTGCCACAAAATGTTGAGTACAGTTTAGTTTGTATCAAAATATGTTATATTGTGTCTAAAATCGAAAGCAATCGTGATATGTGCTTTTCCGGTAAATCCCGACGCTAGATTACCTGAATCAACAGGTGTAATTCAGAAATATTTTGTGACATACGTACAGTGTTGCCGTTGTTGGTAAAAGTTACGGCAGTAAAATGCATATGTTGAATTTTCGTGTTAACTGTGCGCGATAAAAGATTGATGTAGATATTTGTCCAAGTTGTTACTTGGTAACAACGCAACCCTTACTTTTGGAAATGGAGACAGTAGGGTGATGCGATGAGTGAGTGAGATGACAGTACTAAACATGCCGGATAGGACATGTAAACAAAGAAATGTGTAAAACTTTTGGAATTTTTTTGTGGCAGTTACAGGTGTTTGCACAACATACAGTAGGTGGCAAATTGCCAATTACAAAACACATAATATGTCATCAGTATTTTTAGTTTCTTGCTAATGAATAAGTGGATATCGTAAACACTGACCGAAGTTAGTAGCTAGTACTTCCAGTTAAACAGGAAGCATACTTTTGGTTTTGATTATGTACAAAAATATATTTCTACACACCAAATATCCTGTTCCTACCCTAACTTCAAATAATTATCTTGAAGAATAAAGACAAAATGGGTCTCGTGAGCACCCAGTATAGTAAACACTGAATTGAATCGAATTTATCAATACATAAATCTCACTCCATATAATTGATCATATAGGTGCCAGCTGTACAGATTTCCTATGAAAAAGATACATGAAAAACTTTGTATGAGTAAGTACTACCACAGACCTACAGAGAGTTACTTTACATATAAGCAAATTTTGCCCGCATCATGGAATTTTACCGGAAGTGACGACAAAATGGGAGGATGCAGGCAAATAACAAAAGGCAGCCTATTTTTTTTAATAACTAGAAGGCTTGTACTTTAACTTAAAAAAAATCATTCATGTATTCGATGACTCAGTGAGCCTCCCCTTGGAAGAACCACCATATCTTCAAAAGTAATATCTTAAGAAATTTCTATTAGGTATATCTCAATTTTCAATATTTTTTATTGTTTATTATTCATTAATTAATTTTCAGTTTATATATAATATTTTTGCATTTCCTTTCCACAAACATACCTATAACGTTACAGTCCGGATAGTCTTTGCATGCATATTTCCCGGTCGGCCGGTCTTTTACTGAATGAACACTGCGGTTCGCTGGAGGCTAATACGAAATAGCTTCCAACTTTACCTCATTTACTTATAACATGAATGACCTTGAATTTCTTTGCGCTGTGTAAAATAGCAACACTTGGAATAGCCAAGTATGAGGCTAGCCTCCGATCTTAGTTTTTATAGCGCATGTGCACAGGTCATTCAAGAGTCAGGTGATTCACAAAGGAAATGAACTGACGTCTGACAGTTGCGTTTAACCGGTTAAGAACAACTTGACATATAAATACATAAAACATTTGATAGGCGGGCTAGAAATAAGTGCTCTAGGTGAAAATATTCCCAACAACATGTCTTGTTGTCCAGACGTGGTGGATTATTTGTTATTAAATGGATTTACTACTCTTATTTATGACGAAAAGGTAAGAATTAAAAGAAATGTTCTGCTAGATCACAAATTGAATTTAAAGCACCACACCAAATTAATAAAAAGACGTACGATAACAAGAGCCAAACACTTCAGAGCTTTAACCTACAAAAACAAGGGTATAAGTACTCGAACTGCTACAAAAATTTATACTTCCATATGTCGTCCGATACTTGAATATGGACATGTTTTATACCTCAATTGTCGACTTCCAACTCTTAATAATATAAAAACGGCAGAAACTACAGCCCTGAGAATTATAACGAAAATTCGTCACCCCACAAATCCACTTCATAATCCCTCAAACGAATTGCTTTACAGCAAAACAAATATCCAGCCTATTCTCGAAAGATTAAAAGTGCTATCCTCAAAGTTTGCCAATCGTGAGCATAATATGGAAATAATGCAACAGATGTTTATTACCAGACCAAGACATCAACCCTCCAAATTCAAGTTTCCAGAAAAAACTATTCAAGAAATATTAATTACATTATCTGAAAATCCTTAATATTGTTTAAATTTAAATATCCAATGTAATCATTCTTTTTTTTTTTTTTTCACTATACACTGTGTGTTTATGATTAGTACAACAGCTTTGTAAATAAATTATTTGTTAAAAAAAAAGACAGGCTGAAGGACCTCGGTCGATGGCCTTTTGATATGTATATGTATATTGTATATATCAATAAAAAGCTTTTATTATTATTATTATTATTAAAAGAAATGCCAGGCCTACACCAGCAATGCTTTCGTTAGTTTTTAAAAGTGGTAAACAAAACAGAGGGTTTTGTGATAACAATTATAAAAAAGTCGAGTGGTTAACGGCATTAACAGTTAGAAACAAATTATATTGTTGGAGATGTTTATTATTTACTAATGATCAATCCTCAATTTGGGGCAGGGCCGGGTTTAATAATTTGCAAAATTTGTCGCGAGGTTTAGAAAGGCACGAAAAATCCCAGGAGCACATTTCATCTTGCATTAAATTCGAAATGTTTGGTAAACAAAATATTGTAAATTTCTTGGATTCTGCACATAAGAGAGAAATAGAAAATGTTAACGAAAAGGTCCGTGAGAATAGGGAAATATTAAAGAGGTTAATAGATTCCGTTATATAGTTATCTTCACAAGAAAATTCTTTCCGAGGACATGACGAAAAACGAGAATCGTGCAATAAAGGAAATTTCAAAGAGCTGGTAGATTTTTTTAAAACTTATGACCCAAAATTAGAGAACTTTTTGAATAACGCCACTATTTTTTGAGACAATTCCGGTAAGCTTCTGTAGAATGATCATTTTCAACACTTAAACGCATAAAAACATTTTTACTAGAAACAAAATGAGTCAAGACCGCCTTTCAAATGTATCGCTTATTTCAATAGAAAAACGTTTTTTGCCAGAATTGAGTAAACACGATTCATTTTATGATGAAATAATCAACCATTTTGCTAGTTCCAAAAATCGCAGGTTACCACTCATTTATAAAAATATTCAGGCTTTAAAGCAGAGATTAATATAGGTAGTTGTTATTTTAGAAAAAATATTTATTTGTGTGTGTTATTTATTTTTTAGGAAATATTTTTTATAATTCTCCATAATATAGAGTTCCGCGGTTACATTTTTTTTATATAACTTCTTTCTCAAAACTATTTTAATTTCTATTAAAACTTATCATTTTACACGCCTGGCAGTGATAATGAATACAATTTTTTGTTTGTAGAAAAACACTTTAATTTTTTTACCAAAACTATTTTTATTTTTATTAAAAGTTATATAATTTAATTACAAGTGGGATAGTAGGACTCCTTTGGATACCGATACTCGAGTCGTAGGAACGAGAATTTCATGAGAATGATTTTTTCATCTCATCATATTTTCTATTTCCTTTTCATTGTATTCTTTTATTAGTTCTATTCTCTCAAGTCGTGAATCGGTATCCTGGCGAACAACCCACGGCAAAAAAATGTAAAGCGCCGTTGTAATACCTCAGGGGTGATGGGGAAATGTACAAATTGTAGTCATATTGCACATCAGTTGTCTTTCAGAATATCAAGCCTCCTCTGCAGACAATATCACGAGCCGCCACTGCGATGACTTAAGAAAACGCAAAAAAAATTAATTTAATCGAGGGTTCCTCAGGGTTGCGGGCAAATTAAGCCTGGCATCCAACTACAATCTCATTGTATACCTCAAAACCTACAATTTGAGGTAAGTTTTATTCATGTATTCAATGACAAAAAATTGTGACCGGAAGTGACGTCAAAATTCCGTGACGCGGGCAAAATTTGCTTATATGAAAAGTGGCTCCCTGTATGTCTGTGGTAGTATTTACTCACTCACACAATGCTTTTCATGTATCTTATTCATAGGAAATCCATACAGCCGGCTCTCCGCCTAATACATTTTTCACACTTACGATTTTTGGTACAACTATTTCCAAGATGCCTTTTGTATCTTCGTTTAAGGCTTTAAACTCGTTACATATTTCCAAACAAAGTCTACATATTATTCTTTCTTCGGTTCCCATTTTTTATAATAAATATGTAACAAAAAGTAGAAAAAAAAGGCTAGGCATAACCTCAAAATAACACTTCCACGTCTTCCACGAACTTGGCTGTAAATAAAGATGAGTCATCATTAATGTCACTCGCGGTAAGGCTTTTTTCGCGACTTCACTTTGATCTACGGTAGCGGTAAAATGGTAACCAGTCAATTTTCGCAACGAACAATGTGCAGGGGGTCAATTCTCGAAATTATTCCTATGGGAAATAAGATTTTTAGAACGTGTAAATTGTATTTTTGACTAGTCCTATGATATTAATATATTTTCTGCTGGAAATGATCAGGTGAAGTAATTCCACTGATTTGAATGGAAAACAATCTCATAGGATCAGTCAAGAATACAATTTGCACATTCCAAAAGTATCATTTCCTATAGGAATAATTTCGAGAATTGACCCCCAGGCAAAGAATTTATATAAAATTCTTTGTGTGCAGGTAAAACGTAAAAAATCTCGTTTTTTGGCTTCTAACTCGGAAACTATATATACTTCTCGTATATAACCTATTTATTGAAAATGAAAGTACATAAAATTTACTACAAATTTCATTATACTCAGCGCCCCGCTCTCCAGATCACTAGGTAGTACACACTTTCTGTACTAGGTGGCGTCACTAAGTTTGAAGTTTGAAGTAAAAAAATTTTTTTACCAACATGCCGAAAGCCCTTCCCAAAACCCGTCATTACAGTTTTTAGTAGAGAGATATTGCAGTCAGTGATACCGTACGACGTTCGCTAATTACGTTACGTTATTGAGGCAAATAACACAGCTTTGATTCAGACTTATTGCATTGCAGTTCCATTCGTGCGTAACTAGGTTATGTAAAACGTCACTTTTTATGTCAAATAGTAGTCAAATTTAGAAATATGTTATGCCTGTTGTAAAATATTAAAATCTGAATGGTAAATTTTAAGTACCTAAGTTAATTTTAAAATCAATCTGGTCTTATTTTCTAAAAAAGGGGGCTCCAATTTACTCAAAAAGACCTTTCAAACAAAATTTTTTGGAGTCGATTGTACACTGAGAAAATTCGTCCAATTAACCTATGTTTCTGAAAAAAGTTTAATTGGTACTAGTAACTTTTTGCCTGCTACTGGTAACTCTAACAATAACAGCAAGTAAATCGAAATTTCTAGACATGACATATTGTCACAAGTGAACAATTTTTCTGTCATTAATAAATTAGTACGCCAGATCTGTAAGTTCACTTGCAGGTAGTTGTTAATACGCCTGATATAGCAAAACAGTCACCTATAATTATTAAACTAAAATTTCTGGAAAAACTTTACTATGGTAAGTGAAGACATTTCTACCATAAGTGCACTGTTATCACATGACAAATGAACGGTAGAACGGTTACCTGCTGTAAATGAATTCGTAAAATTAAACCGACCTCGGGTTCCGAATATGTCCGAAATATTCCGAGAATCCGCCATTTAGCATGCCATTATTGCCATTGTCTAATATGTGTTTCTGTGTGTATGCTTTGTGAGCCTTACTGTTTCATCATTTCAATATTTAGGTATACTTATACCTAAATGGATTATCAGAATTTATTAAATGAGTGGGGTTTATAAACCGTGTGGACAGATTTGAAGGTATATACTTTAAGCACATAAAAACTGCATAAAGGTTAGGTATTTTACTTGGGACTTATTTTAAATATGGCGACTTCTGTATTTATTAGTTTACCTTTATTTTTATTTGTATATATATTATATAATAATAAATCTTTTATACATTTAGAATAATTTTTTTTGTGCCCTCCTTATATACGCGAGTTTTGAAGATGCACCATATCTTCACTTTGAAAAATAAAATCTAAATCAAATTCAAATCAAAATATTTTTTACTAACCTGTATTTTAAAATGCAAGTATTTCTTCCTATATATAAGTGTGCCAAGTAATATTATCTGCAAATTTTATTTAAAAAAACTTGTTATTTTGTGGTGTCTTTTTCAATTTTCTTTAAATTTGGAACATAAGAAGTTTTTATATATGATGTATGTATATATATTTTTCAAAGTTATATGGCATTGGTAAAAAAATATATTTTATAGAATTTATATATATATAGAAACAAAAGGCTAACATAAGCTCTGCGAGATGTATACATTGACTCTCATTTTCTGAAAATGAAAATATGGGATACTCTAAAATGCACACCCAACACTGCCGTGGTAACGATATCACAATGTGAGGTAATATTGGAAGCTTTAGTAAGCGAACTTGCATTTAAAATAATTAGCCAGGGTTCCATGATAACTCGCGTGGTGATATCGTCACCATGGTGTATGCAGATGTGCAATCGGCTTTAGTGTAGCACAACATTTATACCAACTGAAGTTAGTTTTTTTACTAGCCACAAATGAATTAGTTCAATGAAGGTAAGTGAACTGTACATTTCCCACCTATTATTAATTCGAAACTTTAATAGTCGCAAGCAGGGACCCGGACCGGACCGTTTTCAGGTAGGAACCGGACCGGAACCGATATTTTTTTGTGGACCGGAACCGAAACGGAACAGATATTTCATATTACGTTAACTTTAGGGGCCGAACCCGAACCCCTAAAAATTGCAAACTTCTTTTTCGGTTTTTTTCGGTTCTTTCGGTTATTTGGAGTCTGCTTTGATCACATACCTATATGGCTGTGATTTAGTAGTTAATGGATTTTCAATTACAAAAGAGAAGGTAATGAAAGAAGAAAATTATTTTTTTCCAAGTTAAAGAAGCCTTCCAGTTATTAAAAAATTAGGCTGCCTTTTCTTATTTGCCCACATCCTCCCATTTTGACGTCACTTCCGGTAAAATTCTATGACGCGGGCAAAATTTTATTAAATGAAAAGTGGCTCCCTGTAGATCTGTAGTAGTACTTACGCATGTATCTTATTCATAGGAAATCTATACAGTCGGATCTCTACTAGAAGTAATGGAGAATTTAGAAATGGAATTGGAACGAAACAATAAAAAAGGCCTTTGAAAAGGCAAAGAAATTTGCTAACGAGTTACTTTTCCAAAAAAACTTATAAATAGTTATGTATAATAGTGTAGTAGTGTATTATTAGTTATGTGTTTTAATTAAAATAAAAAATTTTAATCTTTCTTATTTGATAAGATAATAAATAACAATAGTGTTTTATGTTTATATAATGTAGGCTATATTATATACAGATGAAGTTTACAGTTCGAGCTGTAGGCGATCATTGTAATATATAGCCATTTCATTTATGCAAGTCAAATACAATACCTACTGCAGGTACAACGTACATCTATAGCTGCTTATTATTAATAAATTTAATTTTATTAGTAAAAGTACCTTGTACTTACCTACCATTTATACTACATATAGACTACCTATGTGACCTACCCTATAGTACATACATAATAATATATTCCATATCACCATATTTCTAATCCTACTATATTAAAGAACCGAAAAAAACCGTTTGAACCGAAAAAATTGGTCCGAACCGGACCGAAAAGATATTCTCGGAACCGGAACCGAATCGGAACCCAAATTTTCTAATTAATCTGAAACCGGAACCGAATCGGAATCGCTATTTCATTTGGGTCCGGGTCCCTGGTCGCAAGTGAATAATACTTAAATTAGGACAGATATAGTATTTCATAATGGTATGCAAATAGATTAATAAGAATAAGTCAACAGTTTAATCACAGCAGCTGCAATACTTACTTACTTCTACTGACCACGGAAAATAGTTTAATTACCCTAGCTGAAAAGTTTAATACCACTAAAACATAGCTTAGTGACTCCAGCAATAAACTTCACTTATTGCTATTAAAATATTCGAATTATTTTCAATTAAAGTTGTTCACTTGCGGCAAGTCATTACTTTTAGAAATCTTCATTTACCTATGACAATTAAGTTGTTTACCTGTCCCATATAGTATGCAACTTTTTTGCTGCCATAATTAAATTTTCACTTACCACTACTAAATTTTTTTCTCAGTGCGCATGTCTTAACGCAGATTAAATATGCGCATGCTTAGATGTCAAATAATGCGATCCTGTAATAGCGGATGCCGTTATGTGACAATGCAATATCTCTCTACAGTGCCGAGGTAGGCGTCACGTTGCGGCTTCATTCTGAATTTTTTCACTTCAAATAGGTAAATTGTTTATATATTTCCTAAATTTATTTTCAGCAAACAACAGCCAACTTATTGGCGAAGAAATGCAACAGAAGTCCATCAAATAAAGATCTCAAACGCCCTAGGGGTGTCGCTTATGGCGAATAGTCGCCTATGGCATTTGTCCCAAAGTGAAATATATTTTGCTGTTACTAGAATAAGTTGAAAGAAAATATGTTGTTCTTCTAACAACTGTGGTAGGTATTTAAAATCACAAGTACAAATATTTCCGAGTTCCAAAAAAAAACCTGTTTTGTAAAATGAATGATATCAATTTGTTTTTTTTTTTAATGGCTTTAGGTCATAGACCATACAGCCGCTCACAAAAGAGCAATTTATGATATGAAATACTAAAACAAAACCTAACACAAAAGAGTAGAGATGAGAGATGAACAAAATGAGAAATTACAGGGACACACGTTTCTCGCCCTGGGGCACAGAGTGGGGTCTCTCAGGGCATTAAATTATAATCAACATCACAAGGACCACTGGAAGGAGGGTATAAACAAGAAGTAAGACAAGAGAAATACAAAGCTGACCTATAACTTTATTTTACTTTCTACCAAAAAACCGATAATAAATTCATAAATTTGCTTGGTGCCAAGAGAAAGGTGATTAACTAAGTTAAATGGAGCGAGTGTTGCAACATGAGACAATATTTTTAATAATCATATCTGTAGCGTTCTTATTTTTGTAACATGAAAAGAAAACATGGTCAAGATCACTAATAACACCACACAGATCGCACAGATGTGATGGAACAACGCCGATTTTATGTAGGTGAGCGGGAAAGCTCGCATGTCCAAATCTTAGCCTGATAATAGTTGTTATATATTTTGTTTAATTTATTTTTTATTATTTTAATTTTTTTCTTTAAGCTCTTTGTAAGATGTTATATTTTTCAACTTTATTATGGCCAGTTTTTAAAGTGAAACTAATATTCAAGTATACTCTCGTTGTTTTCTTTTATAGTTGCAACTAACATGTGTATCCCCACCTCTAGATAGGAAGAAAATATCTTCGAAAAAAGTGTTTTATTGTTCGTGGGAACTACTTCAGAGGTATCCGTATAAGAGGCAATAAAACAGATAGTTTAACAAGAAATATATTATATATAACTATTTTAAACATACACAAACTTTACAAAATCACCAAAATTATTACACAATATTTAAAATTTTCAATATTTACATATACTTTTTTGCCTTCTGGCAGTTTAACAAACTGTAAACATATGTATAACACTATTAGAGGAGCGAATTCGAGACTCTATCGTGCCGTTTTTTTTTTCTGGCGTAGAACCAGGTCAAATATGGTAAGTTTTGTTAAGCATGTCACTGGGCATATGAAATCGTATTTCACGACATTTTTTCGTGGTCTGGACCTTTTTAAATTAAAAGAAATGGAAAATATTGTATTTTAAATAAAATGTGTTTTTTTTTGTTTCCACCGTCATATCTTCAAAACTAATGCTGCTATCGACGTTGTTTTTTTTTTCAATTAAAGTACACACAATAGCGCTATTAACTGTACTAATGGTCTTTACACAGTTCGCATTTTCATTTCCTTAAAAATTAGGAAAACTAGATATTTGAATTTTATGTATTACAATTTTCACCAATCGATAAACTTTTTTATTTTTGAAAATTTTTATACACATACAGTGAAGCAAATGTAGCCCAAACATTAGAAAAGTTTTTGATATAATAATTTTTTTCCCAATGTGTATCGTTTGGCAACAGCGATTTTTTTTTAAAGCGCGTTAAGTTAGTCATGTGTATTATTGCGGCTCACAATCTAGGTACGTACACCGCGTATGCAAGGTAGGATAAGATGCGTCTAACTAATATACTATTCAAATGTATTAACCCCTCACCTTAACCGCGAATATCTCAAAAACGGAGGAACGGTAAAAATTGAAAAAATTATGTGTCTATTGTAAATCATTCACTGAAATTTGAATAATGTACATTGGACAGTTTTGAAGTGCTGCTAAGTTATATTGAAAAATGTCCTACTTTTTAAGGAAATTTTGACAATACGTTTTAAATCCATTCTATATTTGAAAATATGCCTACTATATAAATATTTTAGATGCCGATAAGGCATGGTATTTTTTTGTACAAGGAAATTTTTTCATAATTTTTTATTCTAAAATTTTGCAGTTATTCTAAAAAACGTGACATGTTTATTCGGTTATTTATCAAGGTATTTACAAAAATTTTGATAAAAGAGTTAATTATATAAAATGTAAGCATTTTCAGAAAAAAGAATTGGTATATATCAAATATTAATTTAGTTATCAAGTGCAATAGATAATATTATTGCCCGCGTTCTGCAATATTTCAGTAAGTCAAAATTCACTACATTATAAAACTGTAGACAATTCCACCAAAATTCAAAATAAGAATGGTGCAGGTCAGGCAGAGAAATCCAGCTCAGTGTGTCTCACTCAGGATAGCATAAAATAGTTGAGGGAACATACTTACAATGACACGTTGGTCCCAAAATCTGGATGACAAGTGTGTTGCCAACCTAACAACTTATTCATTCATATCTGTTAAACTACCAACTAAAGCATTATATTGAAACATATTTATAGGATTTTGCAAACAGCAGAAAAAATAACTATTTATAACTAAAAGAAAAACTTTGTGTAAAAATATTAATGAAATCTTTGCATTCTTTCGATAACCTGAATTCTGGTTATGCTAGCAAATTAAAATCCTACAATAAATTGGTCTAATATCTTATTTGACAATTCTCATTCTAACACTAGCATCCACACAGTCCCCTACGGCCATGCAGATTAAACTAGTATCTACATAACCCCCTCCGATCATAAAGATTCAGTTAAAAATGAGAACAAAAGCCTAAACTGAATCTTCATACAATTATAAGTAAACAAATAATAATTCATTATTGAAAATAATGCATTATGTTACACAAAATAAAATATTTTTGAAAGATCTCGACAATTACAAGTTTGTCTAAAGTTAAATTATGTTGCTTGTAACGCTTGGAAACATGCACATGAATACTACCTATTTCCTAGGACTCCCAAATGCTGAATAATATACCAGCATTGTTTCAGATTTCAATCCCATACTATACGATACTATTTTCTGTCTCCTGAATGAAGTTTAACCAACAATGATTGGATATTGTCAAATGCTCACATGTATCAGTTCAACATCTAAGTAGAATCGCATGTTTTTAGAACATTGAACCAATATCAGTCCAATATTAGTGTTCTACTTCTAAAGATAACTACATCATTAATTTCAAGAATTGTTATGGGCCAACCCGTGACGTTCCAGGTAATATTTATTCCTTGTCTGAAAAGAACAAGTAACACATTTGTACATTGTTACCTCTGAGGGATCCTTATGTTTCAACAAATGTTTTTTGAGGCTATTTTTACGTTTGGACTGGAAAGAGCAAAAGTCACATTCGTACATTGTTACTTCAGAAGGATTCTTATGCTTCAGTAAATGCTGTTTGAGGCCATTTCTCATTTTTGTCTGAAAAGAACACGAGTCACATTTGTACATTGCTACCTCTGAAGGATCCTTATGCTTCAGTAGATGTTTCTTGAGATAATATTTATGCGTTGTCTGAAAAGAGCAATAATCGCATTTGTACTTTGTTACCTCTGAAGGATCTTTATGAGTCAATAAATGATTTTCAAGGGAATATTTGCGTTTTGTCTGAAAGTCACAAGCATCACATTTGTACATCGTTACCTGTGAAGCATCCTTATGTAACTGCAAGTGCACTACCAAGCAATCTTTCCATTTTGTTTGATATGAACATGAGTCACATTTGTACATTGTTATCTCTGAAAGATCCTTATGCTTCAGCAAATGTTTTTTGAGGCAATGTTTATATTTTGACTGAAAAGGACAAAAATCACATTTGAACATTGTCACTTCGGAAGGCTCCATATGGTTTGCCGAATGTCTTTTGAGGTGGTCTTTATATAATGTTTGAAACGAACAAAATTCACATTTATACACTGTTAACTCTGAAGGATCCTTATGTGTCAACGAATGCTTTGAGAGGTACCTTTTAAATTTTGTCTGAAATGAACAAGAGTCACAAGTGTACACTGTTACCTCCGAAGGATCCTTATGTACCGACAAGTGCGCTTTCAGGTGATATTTCCACTTTGTTTCGTAAGAGCAAAAGTCACATCTGTACATTGTTACCTCTGAAAGGTCCTTATGTGTCAGCAGATGCCTTCCGAGGACTTGTTTACGTTTTGTCTTAAAAGAGCAAGAGTCGCATTCATACATTGTGACCTCTGAAGGATCCTTATGGGTGAGCAAGTGACTTTTAAGACGATCTTTATATGCTGATTGAAATGAACAAGAGTCGCATTTGTACATTGTTACCTCTGAAGGATCCTTATGCTTCACTGCATGGGTTTTGAGGTGATTTTTATACACTGTCTGAAATGAACAAGAATCGCATTTGTACATTGTTACCTCCAAAGGATCCTTATGCTTTTGTAAATGTTTTTTGAGGGTATATTTACGTTTTGTCTCGAAGGAACAAGAGTCACATTTGAACACTGTTACTTTTGATGAATCCGTATGCTTCAGCAAATGATAATTGAGGTAATATTTATTTTTTGTTTGAAATGGATACGACTCGTAGTTGCAAGTAGAAAGTTCTGAAGGAAGGTGAACGTTGGCTTCTGACTGTGGCAGGACAATGTTATCTTCAAATCTGAAAATTATAAAACTGGGCATTATCACTTAAATATCAACTAATAACTATTTCATACTGAACTTAATAAAAAGTGGTATATTGAAAATAGAGTGAGTTCTTGTAACGGGCCAGTTCTTAAAGAACGCCCTATACAGTAAAAGAAATTAAAATATTTAAAATCATACGTGTCTGTAGAATTGAATATTAAAATAGAAATACGTTGGTTCACAAACCAGTGTATAAAAAACTGTTGACTTCGGTTGCGGCGAAGGTACAGGATAGTACCTGTGACGACAAGGGAAAAGGGGGAAGTAGCTGTAGCTGGCTAGTGAGAAAGATTCGAATTGGAATTTATTCAAGCTGTGGCCTTGTAGCGAACGGCCGAGGTTTGGTTGTTTTGTGTTTGATAAAATAATGCCGCTAGTGAAATAACTACGTTTTATGCTCATCTGTTGTGAGAATATTAGCAAGTAAATTAAATGACAGTGAATCTGGATTTAATAGCAGCAAATTGCTTGGTTAGTTTGGAATGTTTCCTTTGAAGCGATCAATGATTGTTTGTGTTTGAGCTCAGGCCGTGTGATACATGATATTGTATTTATCTATCTTTGTTGAATCAATAACGTGAGAATATTAGCAAGTAAATTAAATGACAGAGTGAATCTGGATTTAATAGCAGCAAATTGCTTGGTTAGTTTGGAATGTTTCCTTTGAAGCGATCAACGATCGTTTGTGTTTGAGCTCAGGCCGTATGATACATGATATTGTATTTATATATGTTGCACAATTTACCAATAGTGTATTTCACTTGTCCATGTAACCCAGAACGGTTAATAGATTATTTTGTTATAGTCTTTGTTTAATTTCCATAATTTCTCTCTCAAACTAAGAGAGCTTGGTGTTTCCTTATTTTGCCAGGCCTATTTATAGTTTGAAGTGATAAATAATATCTGTATTAGTTAGTCTCCTAACGCACAATAAGGTGGCGTCCAACTATTTTCTTTGTTGAGCTCTTTAGAGCTTTATCTATATTTTTTCAGTAATATGTTTTTAGTGAGTATTTAATAAGGTAAGTGATAGCAAATATTAGGCCAAGCTGTCAAGGATAGCCTGCACCCTGATGTCTTATGATCTATTGTGATTTATATTTATGATTGTTGACCCAGTATAATAAAATAATAAGGTTATACTCCCATGAGACAAAAGTCCACTGGACAACACTAATAAAATTATTTAATTGAATTAGATTAAAAAGAAAAAATTTAATCAAAGTGAATAGTAGGAAAATGTTGCTGTCATATACAACTCAATTCTACTTGACGGCATTTGTAGATTACTGAGAAATAAATGGGGTGTACCAGTAGCGTGAGGATAAAAATACAAAGACTCCGGCTCCCTCTCCAAAACAATGAAAATCACAAAAATACTGTTAAGAAATGAATAAATCCCCATAGGATGATTCTAGATAATTTTTCACTTCAACAGAAAACTGTCAATCCTCATTACTCAACAGAAACGGAAACAGATATCTACCAGAAGAACCTCCTTGAAATTTGACAGCACCCACCAAATAAATACTACACACACCTGAAAAATTACCAACATAAACTTCATTCGAAAAGTGATGAAAATAGGTCAACATCCGGGAAGGGATACAGGAATTTCCTTCCAAAAATTAATAGAACTAATATTTCAAATATCAGCGCTAATAGTGATAAAAATATGCTATCTGGGGCATTTTGTTTTACTGCTCTATGTTTATGAGAAAAGATATAAATCTTTAAGTAATAATATTTATATCTTAGAACGCGTGCCTATGACTCGCCTTACTCTATACTTAGTGTAATTATATTGAACATAACTGAGATGATAGAAAGGTGACAGCCGACCTCTCAACTAATGTGTTTAACTGGTTGCTTAAATTGAGGAATTTTATATTAAATATTTAAAGTTCAAAGTGAACTGTGAGACATAGAAGGTATGTAACTTCACAAAGCGGATATACCGGTCCCTTGTCTATTAAATGTTAGAAAAGTAAAAGATCCGAAACCATGTATGTGAAAGTTTCTAAAGTTTTTTGGTAAGCGTTTTTGTCTTTAGTTGTTTTTTTGGTTTTGTTGAAAAGGATAATTTAAAATTAAAATTAACAATATGGTGATGGTTACGCTGTACTTAATGTGCATATTTCTGTCTTTCAATTCAATGTTCTTCGTGGCATATATCCAGCAAAGTATTTTGTTTAGAAAGATATATGTTTTTGTACTTCTCTATGATAAGTCTTTAGTAAGAGTTTGAAATAATTACGAGTATTCTTTGCTAGTAATATATTCATTTCCTCAATTCTATTTTAGAGTTCTCTTATATTGTAGGGAATTTGCATTTGCATTTAATTATAATTCGAAAATGCTTCATCGTTGTCAGTGCCTACTAAAAATATTTTGGTCAGTTTGTAAATTATAAATTATCGACGTTCTTGTAAATATCAGAAAACTATAGAAGATAGCCATATGAAATATTATAATTTTGAATTCAGAGAAAAATGAGGATTATGATTCTCGAGTTAGATACAGGGTGCTCCATTTAAAAAATTAAGGTAACACCCTGTATACTGATAATTATTTTCTCAACATGGCTCATCAATACTTGCTAAAAATGACTTAGTTTGGTTTTTGAAATTCTCGAATCGGTCCAGAAATAATCAAGTTAGAGAGGGTGACATGTATGTTGAATCAGTATATTGTATTGCATTAAGCAGAAAATTAATTTTTCAAATGGCATATTACCTGTTGAATTCGTGTTCATCAGTTTTAATTTCAATTTCTTCCTTAACTAAAAATTTTTGGTCCTCCATTCCAACAATGTTTTCTTCACTATATTTAGTTTTATTTTTTTCAGAAAATGTTTCTTCTATTTTAATGAAGTCAAGTTTATTACTGTCTTCGTCATGAGCCCACACATTATTTGGTGTAAACTGTTGCTCACTGTTAACTTTTTGATCATCAAGTTCCATGAAATTGTCATTTTTATTTTCCTTAGCACCTTCGCTATCATCAAAATATTTTTGTTCCAATTTAATTATGTCAGGATTTTTTGTATCATCACAGAATTGTTCTTCCACTTTGATAAAATCCACTGAGTAACCATCTACTTCACTTGCTGATACATCTTTCATTGTAAACTGTGATAAATAGTTTATCTCCTTTGGGCCTTTACTGTTTATTTGTAGAGTATCATGGGATTTCTTCATTTTCTCTTCCACAATAAAACAGTTAGTCACAAATCGGAAACACGCCTCTAGAGATTCATGGCAAGGCGGGCAGATTACAGGTTTCTTGATACACAAATCCTATGAACCAAAAAAACACATATTGAAATAAAGTACCATAAACAAAATTTGAATGTTGATTCATTTTTGTAAACACACTGACTTTTGTTTAAAGATGAACTTTGGTAAATACGAACAGTAACACAGTAGAAGAATTTTTGTCACAAAGTCTGCAAAAAATGAATGTTCTGACTGTTGCGAAAAACAAAGTATACAACATAAAAACAAAGCACATACATTAGCGCATGTTCTACTACCATTTTTGAAATATCTATCACTGTTACCTCGAAATATAATAATAATAATAAGTATTTTGAAAAAATTATAAGAGTAGTTTTTGTACATTTGTACATTGATTAACAGATGCCAAATTTCGATTCCTATGCTGTTAAGGAATTAATAATTGAAAAAAAAATAAATTGATTAGTAAATCAATTTCCAGTAGCACTTTTTAATAATTGTTGCACATTCTATAGAATACTCTTCGCAGTGTTTTTGTTAATAAAAAAGTATTTGCGAATAGTATAATAATTTTAGTTTGTACTACCGAATGGTGGCCTTGTTTAAGTGTGAGATTAATGAAAGCCGCCAAAACTTGGTCCATATTCTTATCGTATTAGTGACAAATTTATTGCTGTTCAGTTTATATATGAAATACAGGGTGTAATTAGTTTCATGTAATTAAAAAAAACTGGTGGTAGGGAACGACAAGACAAACATGGGGGATAACATGGGGTTTAAAGCTCATAGTTTTGGAGAAATAAAATAAACAAAATTTTCCAAAATACTTAATAACAAAGTTTGAGAACTACTGGCATATTGGAGTAGGCTCTATTGCCACGGTTCTTGTCACACATGATACTCTGACATTCGTGCAAATAAGTATGGCGAGCCTAAGAGATAATTAGGCCGTGACGGGGGTCATCGAAAAGCATGCCGACAAAGCAGTTAAAAGTGACCGACAGAGGACACCGCCATGTTTTTTGCTTCCTCGCGGCCAAATTATCTTATTACGCGTGCTATACTCTCCCTTGTTTCAGTTTGTGTCCTTACTTACTTACTTACTTGGTAAACAACGTACACACAACGCGACCTACCTGTTCCTTGGTTTTGTCTGTTGCTTTTGTTCTTTTTGAACTTTGTGCCACTTACGTTAAGATTTATTTTATTGACTTATCATCCAAGTCATTAATACTTGGTTACGTAAGACACTACTTCTCGTTCGTGCCTTTTGTGTTACTTTTTGGATTTTGCACCAAGTTTTTCTTTCTGTTTTCTTTATTGATAACGTTAATTCACAGTATAGTGTGGTGTTTTAAAACGCAGATTATGGACATTATGGGAGATTACAGTTATCCAGAGCTCGCGGATATGCACTTGGTGTATGGAGAAAGTGGTGGAAATGCAGCTGGTGCGGAAGAGCTTTATCGTTTAAGGTTCCCTAATCGACGTCATCCTTGTGCTCCTACATTTGTTAGTATTGACCAGCATCTTCGAGAAACAGGTCGTCTCGATGGACATTGAGGAGAATGATGTCCACAATAATAATAATAATAATAATAATAATAATTTATTTCCATAAGACCTGTAATTTACAAGTATTGAAATTGTCAGATAAAAATATAAATGAATATAAAAGTACATAATAAAAATGTCACTAAGAATATAAATGACACACAGACAACATCATGATAAATTTTCACAGTTTAAAAATTCATCAATAGAATAAAAACTATATTTTTGCAGCATATTACGAACTCTTGATTTAAATAAAACAAAGGTAGGTATAGCCTTAATAGATATAGGTAATTTGTTATATGTTTTAATAGCCATGACCAGTGGCCCTTTTGCTGATGCCGACATAGTATGCCTTGGTATACTTATATTAAGATTTGGTCTAAAGTTGTAAGATGAATTTGTGTCTCTGGTAAGAGTAAATTCATCAGGGTGGGACTTAACGTAACAAACGCAATTTAAAATGTATATATTAGTTACAGTTAAAAGGTTTAATTGCTTGAATAAATTTCTGCATGAAAATTTAGAGCGTTTGAAAGTCATTGTTCTTAAGATCCTTTTTTGGAGGATTAAAACCTCACTGACTCTTGTTGAGTTGCCCCAACATATTATACCATAGTTTAATGTGGAGTAGACGTAAGCATAGTAATATGTTATTAGAATATCAGTTGTAACATAACTTCTGAGCTGCCATAAGACAAAACATGAAGTTGATAGTTTTTTCAATATGATATCAATCTGATTGTTCCATGTCAAATGAGAGTCCATATACAAGCCAAGAAATTTAACCTGAGCACTCTGTTGAACACTTCTACTATTTACTTTTATTAGTATACTTTCATCCATTTTTCTTGGAGAGCACAATATTAGATCAGTTTTTAGATCATTGAGTATAAAACCAGTGTACTGACAATAATTTTTCATGCAGTGAATTACATCATTTGCTATGGTACTTAAATCATAAATATTATCTGAACTAACTGCTACTAAGGCGTCATCTGCGAAAAGAGACACAAAACTATGTGGAAAATAAGAGAATATGTCATTGATAAATGTTATAAATAATAGGGGGCCCAATACACTCCCTTGGGGTACTCCTGTTTCAATATCTTTGGACAGTGACTTGAAAGTGGTATTGTTGGTTTTTAAAATAACTTCTTGGCTCCTCCCTTGAAGGTAGGAGGAGAGCCAAAGTAAGGCAGGCCCACGGATGCCATAATTGTATAACTTATTTAACAATAAATCAATATTAACGGTGTCAAAAGCACGTTTGAGGTCAAATAAAATACACGCTGTTTTATTTTTAAGTTCAAAATTATGCAGGATATAATTATATACTGCCAAAATAGCATTCTGGGTTGATAAATTGCTCCTAAATCCAAATTGGTTGTTTGACAAAATTTTTTCTGTTTCTAGAAATTTTGAGAGTCTTGTGTGGAATGCATTTTCATACAGTTTAGAAAAAGCCGATAGGAGGGCAATTCCTCTATAGTTTGTAATTTGAGATATATCACCTTTTTTGTAGATTGGAACAATTTGCGCTTTTTTCAAAAGTACTGGAAACATACCATCTTGAAAGGATAGATTGATAAGTATAGCTAGACAATTTGTGATATGAACAGCCACTTTGATTAATAATGAGCAGGGAATCTCATCATAACCTGCAGAATGCTTGTTGGATATTTTTATTAATATTGATCGTACTTCTTGAGAAGTAATAGGAAATAAGAAAAATGTCTTTTCTCGAATATCAGAGACTGCTTGTGCAATGACAGACATCTTGTCAGTTAAATCATTTATCGAATTAATAAAATAATCATTGAATGCTTGGGTGGCATCCTGATGGTTATTGATATTATGTCCTGCTTCGTCTACTAGGCATAGTAGCACACTATGCGTTTTCTTTTTGTTCACTTGGCCATTTATTATTTTCCAGGCAGTAGCAGATTTGTTACTGGAGTTTAGCATTAATGAGTTATGGTAATTTTTTTTTGCCATTTTTATATGGTATGAATGGTTTTTCTTTAGAATATTATAACGGATAAGAACACCTTCATCCATAGTAGCTTTATAAGTTTTGTACACATCCCTGACGAATTTACCCTCATCAATTAAATGTTGTGTTATCCAAGGTTTATGGGAAATTGATTGTTTGTGGTTTCTAAGTGTTTCTGATGGAAAAGCGTGGTCCAAATGATTAAGAAATATATAATAAAAAGATTCGAATTTTGTATTACTGTCTGCATCAGTGTTAAGAAAATCCCAGTTTTCAAGGGCTAATAAATGGTTAAATTTGGCTATATTATTCGCATTATTAAAAGATCTCTTCAGCCTGATATCAGGGTGAAAGTCAGTATTTTTAATATGTTCATAATTGTAAGTAATATGCTGCAAAAAATGGTCAGACATATCACAGTTTACAACAGTAGGGTTTAGTAATAATGAGTCAACATTACATAAGATATTGTCGATAATAGTTTTTGAGTTGTCAGTAACACGAGTATACTCAGTTATACATATATTTAGTCCGAAAGACCTTATTAAATTCGAAAATTCCCTACCATGCTTGTCTATACACTTGTTATCTAGATTTATGTTAAAATCTCCACATATAACGTTTATAGAGTTTGTTTTAAAAGCAAGACATAAAAAATCAAACATACAGGTTAAAAACTTATTATAATTTGTATATTCAGGGGGTCTATAGACACATCCAATTTTGATATGATTATTTGTATTCAAGTTAATTTCTATTAAAGCATACTCGAAGCAAGATTCTTCTTTTTTTATACTACATTCTCTTACAGTGAAATCCAGACCCTGCTTTACAAAAATGGCTACACCTCCACCACCACTGGAACTACGGCAGTAGTAATCAGCTAGAATATAAGGATATAAGTTTATCTGAGTTATTTCGTCTTCTTTATAGTGTGTTTCTGTGACACAGATGATATGGGGATATTCCAATGATTGTAAAAGAACCTCAAACTGAGAAATTTTGTTTCGCATGCTTCTGATGTTAAGATGGCAAATCACAATGCTCCGAGCCTGATTTTTAGTGGTTTGATTTTTTAGTTTATTCATTAATTTTTGTGGTCTGTTTCTATTTGTTCCTTCACTAAAAAAGAACTTGGTCGATTGTCCCTATCATTGTCCTTGATTTTTTGTTTGTGAAGATCAAAATCGAAGCGTTTAAACCTAACTCCATTTGGCCAGAAACTTGGGTTATAGAAATCATTTTTTAAAGCAAAATCGGCAGCCACCATATATTCATTATATCTTCCAGTCCCTTTAAGCTCTTTAACAATAAGTTCATCATCATTTTTCCCTGTCTTTCCTTTTAGGTATTCTATAATGTCATGTTCTGAAACATCTGGTTCAACTCTATATAAGTACAACCATACTTTTGGTTTCACACCTCTAAATTTCCCATTATTATTTTGTGCTCGACCTGTTCCCGACTTTCGATATTGTCTAATGTTTCTTCTCTGTATTTGCCAGTCATTATCCTGTTTTTCGGGGCTAACTTGTGGAGTCTCATCAACATTTTGGCTTTCATTAGTGCTGGAGTCTGTGTTACTTACAGATTTATTTAAATTAATTATATTTTGCATTACCATATGTTGTTTATTTTCCATATTTCTTAAGTTGTTTATGTTTACATTTTCTGTCACATCAGTGTTTCTTGCCTGTTTTTTGTGTTGATCTTTTTTTAAATCATCATTTATTCTGTTATCTCTTGTTTTTTGTCCTTTATTTATGTTGATTTCACTAGTCATTTTTTGTTTCTTATTGCTAATGTGGGTGTCTTCTTCCAAATTGGTTTTGTTTACAATATTTTGGCAATTGTTGAAATAGTTTTGTAATTCTAAGCTTATTAATTCTTTTATTTTCTCCAAGTAATTTTCCTGCCCATTCTCATCATTATTACCTTCGTTTATTTTGTTTGTACTTTGTTTTTTATTTTTGTGAGTGCTTAACAGTTCTTCTAATGAGATAATTTTCTCTTTCAATAATTTGTTATTTGATGTTAATTCAGAATTGAGTTGAGTTAGAAGTTTGTTTTCAATTTTTAGAGCCTCAAACAGCGCATCATTTGTAATATCCTCTTCCAATTCTTCTGAGGTTAGATTTTCGGGTTCAGGGATGATTTCTTGTTTGTTACAACATATTTTTCTATTTGAACAGCTTTTATGGTAAATACTTTCACAATTTCTACACTTCACTTTTTTTACTACTTTTTTATCACAATAACAGCAGAGACTAAATAATTGTAAGGCTGATACTTCAGCCATCTTGAATACGAAGAAAGGTTAATTGATGCAGAGGTTCAAATTTTACAACTTGTAGAAGAGGATCCAACTTTAAGCACCCGTGATATCGCGAACCGTGTGGGAGTATCCCATTTTGTGGTATGGAGGACATTGAGAGATATGAACTTACATCCCTATCACTATCAATGTGTCCAAACACTAGAAGCTCAAGATTTTGCGAATGCAATTCTGTAGGTGGATTTTAAGAAAACATACGGCAAAGGCGGATTTATTAAATGTTCTGTGTTTCTCCGATGAGTCCTGTTTTACCAGGAATGGAGTCTTTAATTTTAAAAATATGCACTATTGGGCAGACGAAAATCCACGTGTAATAAGGGTGCATTTTCAATGACCGTTCAGCGTTAATTTGTGGGTAGCAATTTGCGGTAATGAAATAATTGGAACTATACAATCACCCACTAGATTAAATGGTGATGCATACTTAAATTTTTTGCAACATACATTGCCAAATTTGCTGGAAGATGTACTCTTGGCTACATGCAGAAGAATGTGGTATTTGCACGATGGCGTGTCAGTCCATTTTGGTCTGGCTGTTCGAAATTTTTTGAACAGAAAGTTTCCTCGATGATGGATTGGACGTGGCGGACTAGTACCATGGCCTGCTAGATCACCCGATTTAAATCCGATGCACATTTATTTTTGGGCGCATTTTAAATCTCTGGTTTACCGTGATCCAATTGACACTTTAGAACATTTGCAACAACGTATTTTAATGTGCATAGAAACAATAAAAAATTATCGTAATTTACCAAATGCGTTGAACGGAGTGCATATGTCCTTAGTTCGACGTGCCGAAATGTGTATACGTGGAGATGGAGGTCATTTCGAACAATTTTTGTGAAAAATTCAAAAGAATTGTTCAGTTATTGGGTGTTACCTATTGGGCGTTAAAGGTATGATTATTATTATGCGCTGTCTTGTTTTTATCTGTTCATTATTGTTTACATTGAGTTTCATGGAGACCAAAGACTCGATTTTCAGTTTTCGATACCTGATTGGGAAAAATGATGCGCTCAATTCATTAAAAACAATCAGATTTTTTCCTAACTTAAAATACACAACTATTTTCTGTTATCATATCTCGGACGTCTAACTGTTCATTTTCCAATTTCATAAAATAATTACAAATTTTTTAAGTTTTTAACACAATGCTACAAATATTAATAAACCACTTTTAAATTTTATAAATTCTTATAAATGACAATAAAAGCTACAATAGCTTTGTTCCAAATTAAAAAACACTTGTAAACAAATCCTATTTAAACCCCTGCGGCCATGCTATGTTTGCGTTGTGCCGAAAGAGAAGGTATTATTTACATTTTCATAATTAGTGGTATAAAAAGTTCTCTACAAGTAATCCCATCACAGCACTTCTTCCGGCGGGAACACAAGTCGGATATTACAGTTTTTTATTATTTCTATTATTTCTAAACAACGTACGGCAACTATCTCGTGAGTTCATTCCTAACATTGCTCGTAGGGTATGTGTTTGTAATTTTTTCGGCTGATGGTGATTTTCCCCATATTATACTTCCATATGCCATGACGGACTCAAAGTTGGCATGATAATAAGTCTCCAGTACTTGGAGGTCACAAATCTGCTTCAGTTGTCTCAGCGCAAAACATATACCGGTTAGTTTGGAGCTAAGTAAGTCAATATGTGAGCTCCATTTTAGATGATCATCCAGCGTATAACCCTAACCCCTAGTAGGTCAACAGATTCAGCTTGAATTAGAACTTTGTTATTTACTTTTATTAAAGCACTTTATTTGAATTTGTTGGTTGAGGAGTAAAATGCCATACTAACAGTTTTCTTTTCATTCATAATTAGTTTGCTGTTGGAGAGGTCGGAATAACCATTTTTTAATTTATTTTTTGCCCTGTGCACTAAATTGGTATAGCTGTTTGAACTAGAAGTAAGAGAGATATCATCAGCATATTTGGTTATGGTTCCAGATAAGATGATTTTATCGATATCGTTTATAAAAATTATGAATAGTGCTGGTCCCAGTATCGATCCCTGTGGAACACCGGATTTGTTAATCTTTACTTCAGTATCTTTGTTGTTGCATCTCACATACTGACTTATATATTAGACAGATAAGATACAAACCACCGAAGACATGACCCCCTGATAACTAGTAGTAATAGTTTATTTAGAAATATTTCATGACTGACATAGTCGAGCGCTTTGGATAGATATAGATAGATAGATAGATAGATAGATTTTATTGGTCACTAAACGAATACATCAATATGTATATGTGACAAGTCAGAGTAAAGTTTGTATATATGAAGTGTAACCTAAATAAATCACTACCAGAAAACGTGTAAAGAACAAACACCAACAGACTCAACAATTTGCAATAGAGTAAATAAGCATAAAATACAAATGAATATAATACAATACAATTTTACCATTTGTATATATACATACATACACATATATACATATATATATACACACACACACATATACAGAAAGTGTATGTAAACAACTACACATGACAGAAATAAACACATAGGCTAACTACTTAAATAATCTTTTACAGAATAGTAAGCATTGTCAATTAAGAAATCTTTTGTTACCCTCTTAAATTTATTATCATTTTGGATATCTTTTATGTGGTTCGGTAACTTATTGTAAATAGTGATACATTTGTGGAGTGGAGAGTGTTTATAAGAAGTGGTTCTATGACTCGGGATGTAGAGAGTGTTACCATGTCGGGTATTGTGAGAATGATTATTGTTTAGTGTTTCAAAGTCATTTTTATTTTTGTGTACATGCATTATGCACTTCAGTATGAATATCGAAGGCACTGTCAGTATTTTTTTCTCTCTGAACACTCCTCGACAGGTTTCTAGTGGCTGTAGGGAGAAAATTAGTCTTATTAGTCTTTTTTGAGCGACAAATACCCTAATCAAATCATTGCCTCCTCCCCAAGAAACAATATTATTTGCTATATGACTGAATGCCAACGCGTAGTAGATGTCTAAGACTCCTTCAGTGTTCAAGCAAGATTTCAATTGCATAATAGCATAGAATGCTGAATTTAACTTAGAACAAACATGTTCAATGTGCCTACTCCAGTTCAGTTTATCATCTAACCATAGACCTAGGAACTTCGATGTCTGCGAGAGCGTTAAGTTGTTTTAAAATATAAAGTTTTCTGGTAAAGGGGACCTTAGATGGAAGTTAATATAGACGGTTTTTGCTTTATTTAATATTAGACGGTTTCGCTGACTCCAGGCCTCTAATTCATTACAAGTAATTGCAATGTATGATGCTAATTCTTCTGGAGTTATAGCCGACAATGTGATTGTGATATCATCAGCAAACATCACCACCATACCCTTAGTAATGTGCTGTGGCAAATCGTTTACGTATGACATAAATAAGAGTGGCCCCAGCACTGAGCCCTGGGGCACACCCATTTCAACATTTCTTGTGTTAGAAACTGCTCCGTTGCAGCTTACTAACATCTTTCTGTCAGACATGTATGACATAATCCAATTTAGTAGGTTTCCACGGATACCCATAGCATACAGCTTGGTCTCCATAAATCTGATGTCGACTGTGTCGAAAGCCCGAGAGAGGTCAAACATAAGCGATATTACATATTTTTTCTTATCTAGCTCTTTATAAACCAAATTTAGTAAATTGTAGGACGCCGTTTCGCCGATAGGTCAATAAAACAAGAACATCATAGGCTTTATCCAGATTCTTATATATTTCTTGTACGAAAGCTATTAGCGCAGTTATTATTGATTTATTTTTGGTGAAGCCATGTTGACTGTTTGTTAATAATCCATATTTATTTAAAAAATTTAAAAGCCGGGTTAGTATAGCTTTTTCAAATATTTTTGCAAATATTGATAATAGCGCAATGGGACGATAGTCATCCCTTTTTTATAGACTGGTATAATTTTACTTAGTTTTAGGAAATTAGGGAATATCGCATATTTAAAGCTATTGCCGAGAGAAGGCAACATATTCTCCATTTTATATTTGAGAAGTGTATATCCTTTGTACAAGGTTACATTGTAGTGGGTTCAAAGGTGTTTGATATAGTGGCTGTCAAAAAACAATTTTTTTGAACTAAAACTAATTTTTTTCCAACAATCAACTACCCTTTGTGTTATGTAATAGAACGTCAGTTTTTAGTATTGGCTAAGGATAATCATAAAAGCATGCTTATTTAAATTATAATTTTTCAATTTGTAAGTTTGTATTTGTAAAATGAATTTCTTTGTTGTGCTTTTTAAGACACCAACTCTTCAGGGTATTTTGATACGCATGCGCAACAACCTTATGGCTGATGTGTCAAATAATGAAATAGTGGAGTTTAGATAAATAATTTACTATGCCTATTGTTATGAAAAAGCAATTTCTTTGCAGTGTGTAAAAAGCAAATTGTCCTTAAAAGCACTTACATTGTGAACATGGGATCCGAATCGACCTAAATCAAGGTGTCTTTAGTGTTTACACTGACAAAAATTTTTTTTTTAGAAAAACTATACCTATATTTGCATTGAAAACCGATTTCAGATTCATGTTCTATGCCCCAAATTAGTGTGCGCTGAAAAAATCACGTGAAAATTCCAATGCCCCGTTATTCTCCACAACTACCAAAAATATTGATACTTACTAACTCTGGAAGGCATTGTTTTATCATGTTCTCTAACATAACGCCTCTCTCTTCAACATCGAAAGATGCAGTAAAACAGTTTTTTACTAGACCCATGCACAATCCACATATGTCCTCATCCTGTGGAACATCCGCATCAGTTACATTCTTGCTCAGATACATATCTTCTAGATCCAATTGGGCATTTTTCTTGTGTGTATGTAAACATTTTACCTTAAAATCATAACATTTCAGAAGCTCTTCTCCGCAGTTTTTACAGATCACGAGTCCGTGCGTTAGAGTAAAATCCTAGAACAAAATTCAACGAAAGCGTCACACAAATAAAACATGCAATAGTACTTCAATTTGGGTCAATTTATTCGAACATAACCTAAACACGCATTACATTCGGAACTTACTATTTTCGGTAGAAGTATATCCAAGACGTTTCTCGTATTTTCGTCTATCATTTTAAAGTTCTCACATTTTGCCAAACAAAGTTTGCATACTGCATTTAGAACTGCCATTATATATCTACAACCAAAAGAAAATCCAACAGCAAAACTAATATTTTTTAATAAAATTTAAAACAAGTGAACATGCACAGATAACGGATAAATAACATAGATTAGATACATTGGACAGTCTGGGCAAAGATTAGAGAACTACCTGGACACAGGGTTCAAAGAATTTATATAAAATTCTTTGACAGGATCAGATCAAGATGATCTGTGATTGATTTGTTCCCTTCTAACAGAACATCTAGGGTGATTTAGGGCCATTTGTACCAAAAGCATGACAAAATTTAAGTGAATAACTGTGTAGTGAATAATCAGTTCAAGCGTAAAATTAGTGCACCGTGACTTTCAATCATTAGCTACTTTCGTTCAGCAGAGTGATTCGTAATCATAAGGTACCTGATTCATGTGTTGTCTCTGTCCCTACCATGCAATTTTCTATCACGTGACTATTGTTCATTGAAATCCTGTTTATTATGATTATGAATCACCGGTGAACGAAAGCAGTTATTAGGTTTGTTCATTTGTGTTGATTTAAAGCAGCTTCAAGCAGTTAAATAAAGATAGTGCTATCACAAGTAACGTGAGTGTGAGAGAGATAACGTGCTTCAAAGTTGCTATAAATCAACACAAATGAACAAACTGATTGTGTTATGTTGATTAATCAATAGAGATTAGCGATAATATCGCGATTTTCTTATCATTGCGTGATCGGTGAATGTTATTATTGAATCGCGGTGTTTGTAGTCTATGCTTCGCTAGCTGTAGTAAAGGGTCACCGACAAAAATGATTGGCAGTGACCTAATTGTAATGGGAATTGTAATCATTAAACTGCGCTTTATAACCATAGGATAGCCTTACTTAGGCCCCTTAGGACCGGTTTATCAATGCGAGGATAAGAAGCAAAGGATAAGAAGTTATCATTTGATTAAGCACAGTTTAATAATACAGTAGGGTTACTTCGCCTACTGAGTGTAGTCCACGCGTCGATAGTTTTACTCCTGCTATCGACGCTTGGACTATACTCAGTAGGGGAAGCGACCCTTCTACAATCTGAATTAAGTACGGGTAATAGTTCGCGCTAGGCCAGAAATCTACTATTCTATTGCCTTAATATTCTTAGAAGAGTAAGAACAGCTCCTTCAACGAATTTATTAGCGATATTTAGGAGATCGCGCTGAATTCTATTTCTTCGCCTTCGCCTACAAATTACCATTTTGAATGTGCAGTAGTTCGCGTTATATTCTACTTCTTCTATAAATAGCTATATTTATATAGTGAGTAGTTCATAGGCAGTTCTATTTCTTCTTCTACAAAGTTCTATCAGTGTATTTAGTAGTTCACGGTAAATTCTACTTCTTCTAGAAGTTGTCCTTGGGATGTTCAGTAATTTATTCTGAATTCTACTTCTCCTTATGTCATTAATGCTTTTAGAAGAACAGCATTTTCTTGAAATTGGTATTTCTAACGTTCAGTAGTTCCTTGATTTTACTTCCTACTATTTTTAGCATAATTGGTGGAAGTGAAGTGACAGCTAATATGTTCTAACCTAGAATTAAAATGTCACCAATATCAGTCATGCCTTAGAACAATTATTATTAATCATTCTGTACATGCTAATATTGCTAATATGCGAATGAAAATTAGTTTGCTCAAAGCAGGCGGCAGCACATAAAAACGTACCACTGTACCAGCGCTCTTTTGTTTCTTCCACTACTACACTACGGAAATCGAATGTAGAACGCATGTTACATCAGAATTGTCGAAGTTCCAAGTTCCAGTCCTTCTATCTATAAATAATGAAAATCCTAAATGGAATATGCAAACTTTGTTTGGAAAAATGCGAGAGTTTTAAGGCCATTGACGAAAATACAAAAAACGCCTTGAGTCTAGTTCTGCCGAAAGTTGTAAGTGTTGTAGCATTTAGTTACCTAGGTGATTAGAAATTATGGATACATTATTTTGAAAAATGTAGTATTTATTAACTATACATTTCACTTGTGTGACGTTTTCGTTGAATTTTTTTCTAGGATTTCAGTCTAATACAAGAACTTGTGATGTGTAAAGAATGTGCAGAAATGCTTACGAAATGCTACGAGTTTAAAATAAAATGCTTACGTACACAAGATTATATCATCCCATTTGCGCACAAGGACAATGTCGATCATGATCTAAAAAACTTCTATACGAGCAAAAAGTTAACTGGTGTGAACATTCCAGAGGATGAGGTTGTATGTGGATTGTGCATGGGTGTAACAAGAACTTGTTCGGCTGTGTATTTTAATACTGAAGATAGAGACATCATGTTACAGAAAATGATAGAACAATGTCTTCCGGAATTGGTAAGTAGCGGTCAATATTCTCTTATGTAAAGCAATATTAATCATAATATGGCATAGTAGCCCAGGAGGTAGATTTCTTTTTTCGATAGTCATTGTTATATGTGGGAGTTAATTAATTTTATTAAATATAAAACACAACAAAATAGACTTCTTGCATGTCCGCTCCATCAGTTTGGTCATAGTTTAAGATTATATTTTCATGTAAGATTATATTTTTTTTAATCTGTAGATATTATTTAGATGGCAATTTAGTCCTCTATACAGGAGACTTACTCCAAATCCAAGAGTGTTGTACGACGATTGAAACATTTACTTCCTTTGCTTACCCATAAAGCTAGCAGAAGGGGCTCTCTACAAACATTTATTTCAGCAACTTCAGACCCACAATACTTTTAAAAATGAATTATTATTAGTTTGCTTATAATTGTATTGAAACATATTCTCTTTATAGGATTTTGCAAACAGCAGAAAAAATAACTATCTACACTGAAAGAAATTTCTATTATCCATAAAGAGAAATTGACTAACCCCTAATAAATATCTGCATTAAATAGGCTCCAGCAAGACTGCTCTGTAACCGCAACAAAAACGATCTTGCTAAGATGCACTTATTTACCGTTAATAAAAGTTTTTCTTATTATTTATTTGTTACTGTAGGTTGATAGCTTTGCTATCAGGAGTCACCACCTATTTTAATCTTAATAAGTTTTTTGTTATAGTTAGTAAGTTCCTATTCCTTACACTATTACTACCTTGTAACCGGAAAAGAACTTTCCTGCTGCTAATAGGTGACTTTTTAACCACTATGCAGCTTACATTATAATGGCAACAAATAATCTCTCTTGACCTAGTAATAGAGAGATATTGCAACTTCGGTTTACAGATCCTTTAATAAAAGTTTCCTTTAATTTGACATGTACGCATGCGCATTGAAAATATCGTTAAGCATTTTCTTTTAATAAAATACAGGCATCCCGTATTTAACTTAAATACGGGCAAGGCTTTCCTTTATTAAAAGCACCTTAATTTTGACACATTTAGGAACTTTTTGTCGAAACTTGCATCAGACGAAAATTCCCTAAGGAAATTGTTACTTTTGTTGGCGATAATGGCACAAGAAAAAGATAAAAAACGTGTGAGATTCAAATATGAGGAAGACGTAATTTCGCAAACGTATTATATCCCATCTTTGAAAACGAAAATTAACTTCTATTTCATCGTCAGTCATATTATTTAAATAGAAGTTCACTGGGTCTACAGCGTTAATTTGTTCATTACCGATATAAATATCAATTATGTTATGTAGAAGTAACATTTCAATTTCTTCATCATTAACACCAGCTAGGATAGCTACTTCTAATTGTTCTTCCGTATTTATTTTAAACTCGAACAAATGATAATAATACCGACAATGCCCAATTTGGATTTTTTAGGTTAGGGAAAATTGTCAAAATAAAGTATCAACATAAGGTATGAGGAGACACCGTTGCAATAACTCACTTTAAAAATGGATGATAAATTGGAATACAGGATACTTTATTTAAAGTTTCTTTTAATAAAGTCAGCCCCTTTTCGTTTTGCAATAACTCTCTAATGTCATTTTGCAAGTACGTTACTTGTAAATTCAATATTTTAATTTTATATTTTTTAGACTTCACACTTCATATTAAAACACGTTTTTAATACATTTCTGTGTTGACTCAGACGAAGAATTATTGTTGGTAAAATTAAAATAAATGATTCATTTAAGGAAACAAACGACTAATAAACAATTCAGGGTGCCTATTAAAAAAGGGGAACTTTGACTTGTAAGAAGACACAATCACAGTTTACTATATAATAGCTGCTTTCGTTCAGCAGAGTGATTCGTAATGATAAGGCACCTACCTGTTTCTTGTTTCATGTGTTGTCTCTGTACCTATACCATGCAATTTTGCATCATATGATTACTGTTCATTGAAATCCTGTTTATTATGATTATGAATCACTCTGCTGAACGAAAGCAACTAATATACAATAACATAAAACACAAGTTTTTTTATAAAAATTCTTTGCATAAAACCTTTCCCACAACTGTCTCGTCGAACGCCGAATTACTTACCAGTTACTGCATGCGTCGCTGCATGGATGAAATGGCGCGCGATGATAAAAACTCAATTGCGCTTGCGCCACGTGCAAAAATAAATAAGTAAGACGTTACGATTAGTAAGCCCGTCTTTACAGTTAACAGGTGACTTACCAACCATAGGTCTATTTGAGTTTTAACCATTAAAGAGTTAACTCTAACTTAGGGCACTTATTTATCATAAGAAATTATTTAGTTACCCCTAATAAAAAGAAAACTTATAACAATATTTTACCTAGTTTAAGTAAGTGCTGCTATTGGGACAAATAGTCAAAGATTTACCGTTGCAAAATCTCATTAGCAAAACAGTTTTTCTTATGGTTAGATAATGATAATGTAGTCTTAACAAAAAAAATACTTATGATAATGCAGATCATCTTAGCAAAACATTCTATTTGGTCGGTTTCTTTCAGTGTATAACTAAAAGAAAAACTTTGTATAAAAATATTAACGAAATCTTTGCATTCTTTTGATAACCTGAATTCTGGTTACTCTATCATATTAAAATCCTAAAATGAATTTGTCTAATTTCTTATTTCACAATTCTCATTTTAACACTAGCATCCACTCAGTCCCCTACTGTCATACTGATTAAACTGGTATCTTCATAACCCCCTACGGTCATGAAGATTCAGTTAAAAATGAGAACAAAGGCCTAAAATTAATTTATTTATCTACCTTGTCTTAATTTTTTTTCCATTCTAATGGATTACATTTTCATGAAATCTATCATTCTGTTTCTAGGAAACGTTTTTCGCCCTTATTCTGGAGCTCATCAGAAAGACAAAGCCACTCATAAAAATGTTTCATGCAATACCAAGACAATAATAGAGAGGTGAGGTTGTTTTTATCAGTCAGTGTCAAATATAATTATTTCACACTTATAAATAATTTTTTTAAACACGAGGTAGATAAATAAATTCATTTTAGGCCTTTGTTCTCATTTTTAACTGAATCTTCATGATGGTAGGTGGTTATATGTAGATACTGCACTGAAAGAAATTTCTATTATCTATAAAGAGAAATTGACTAACCCCTAATAAATATCTGCATTAAATAGGCTCCAGCAAGACTGCTCTGTAACCGCAACAAAAACGATCTTGCTAAGATGCACTTATTTACCGTTAATAAAAGTTTTTCTTATTATTTATTTGTAACTGTAGGTTGATAGCTTTGCTATCTGGAGTCACCACCTATTTTAATCTTAATAAGTTTTTTGTTATAGTTAGTAAGTTCCTATTTCTTACACCATTACTACCTTGTAACCGGAAAAGAAGTTTCCTGCTGCTAATAGGTGACTTTTTAACCACTATGCAGCTTACAATATAATGGCAACAAATAATCTCTCTTGACCTAGTAATGTCATTTTGCAACTACGTTACTTGTAAATTCAATATTTTAATTTTATATTTTTTAGACTTCACACTTCATATTAAAACATGTTTTTAATACATTTCTATGTTGACTCAGACAAAGAATTATTGTTGGTAAAATTAAAATAAATGATTCATTTAAGGAAACAAACGACTAATAAACAATTCAGGGTGCCTATTAAAAAAGGGGAACTTTGACTTGTAAGAAGACACAATCACAGTTTACTATATAATAGCTGCTTTCGTTCAGCAGAGTGATTCGTAATGATAAGGCACCTACCTGTTTCATGTGTTGTCTCTGTCCCTATACCATGCAATTTTGTATCATATGATTACTGTTCATTGAAATCCTGTTTATTATGATTATGAATCACTCTGCTGAACGAAAGCAACTAATATACAATAACATAAAACACAAGTTTTTTAATAAAAATTCTTTGCATAAAACCTTTCCCACAACTGTCTCGTCGAACGCCGAATTGCTTACTATAGTTACTGCATGCATGCGTCGCTGCATGGATGATAAAAACTCAGTTGCGCTTGCGCCACGTACAAAAATAAATAAGTAAGACGTTATGATTAGTAAGAGTAAGCCCGTCTTTACAGTTAACAGGTGACTTACCAACCATAGGTCTATTTGAGTTTTAACCATTAAATAGTTAACTTTAACTTAAGGCACTTATTTATCGTAAGAAATTATTTAGTTACCCCTAATAAAAAGAAAACTTATAACAATATTTTACCTAGTTTAAGTAAGTGCTGCTATTGGGACAAATAGTCAAAGATTTACCGTTGCAAAATCTCATTAGCAAAACAGTTTTTCTTATGGTTAGATAATGATAATGTAGTCTTAACAAAAAAAATACTTATGATAATGCAGATCATCTTAGCAAAACATTCTATTTGGTCGGTTTCTTTCAGTGTGGTTTAATCAGCATGGCCGTAGGGAACTGTGTGGATGCTAGTGTTAGAACGAGAATTGTGAAATAATAAATTAGACAAATTCATTTTAGAATATTTTAATTTGCTAATCATAACCAGAACCTTTTTTTACTTATATGAAAAGAGACAACTTCGCCTTAATGCCCATAATAGAATCAACCATATGGAATAATGAGAATATACCTAATTTTTTAAAATAATTATACCTTTTGGTAAACAACACTTACGTATATATAGTAATTTTAACGGAGCACTGACTTAATCAGATTGAATTAGAATCTTTGATATTTGAGAATTATATTATTTTATTGGCTTTTTGTAGAAATCAACAAATTCACGGTGGAGTAGTAGTCTTTGTAGAAAAAATATAGTTTTTGTAGCGTTTAAAAAACTCAGGTCAAAACCTAGGGAGGAGTTTGAGTTTGCTGCTATTTGCGACAAAAATAAAAAATATGTAATAATAGGGGTATATAGGTCACAAACATTGAAACCGAACCGCACTTGAAAGTTACCTTGTAATAAATTTTGATTTTCTTGTAACCAATATTTTGTATATTGTCGGTTAAATAATCCCAAATTTGTAAACTTTGACTCGTCCGAAAATAAAATTAGTCCCAAAAAATCATTGTTTGGCTGCTCGTTATTATACAAAATCGCAATATTCCATCCTACGTTCGTAATCACTTTCGTACAAATGCTGGTGCAATTGGTATTTAAAAGATTTATAATGGTATTTGTGCAAAATTCGGCTTACTGTTTGGTGACTAATGTTCAATTCAAACCCAACTTGCCTTAAAGAAACAGTCTTATCAACTTCTATTCGAGCCAAAACATTAGTGTCCGTTCCTTCGTCAATAATGAAGTTTTCTTCGGGATCATTGTTGTACTCTCTCCGGAATTGGTTTTCAACACGTTTAAAATAATTTTTCGCTGGACATTGTCTATCAGGATATCGTCGGCCATAAAGGTCTATAGCTGCAATTGCCTTTTTTTTTTACTTTCTTCATAAATAATTAACATGTCCACTTTTTCATCTCTTGTATAAACTTGCGGCATTTTGAACACAATTAACAAGAATTTTAAACAATTTTGAAAGACACAATAAATACACCGTTAAAGCAACAAGCTAAATATTTCGTTGTTTTCAAAGCCACCTTAGTTACTTCTTAACAATTAATTAGAACAAAATTGTGTTTTCTTATTTTCTTTTAGCTGTAATTTTGTTTGTATTTTTGCACATTTTAAGACGACATATGAATAAATTCCTTACTAATAGTACTAATAAATGGTACCAGGGTACCGATATGGTTCCATTTGAAATAATTGAGTTTTGCCCCAAAAACAATTTTGGTGAATTTTATTTCCTCATAAATCACGTAATTTAGTGTTTTTAACGGGATTTCGATTTTTATAGCATTACATGGGTCATTTAGAATAAATCGGAACCATCATGCCACACTTAAATGGAAAACTAAAAATTATATTATAAAAAAAATTCATGTTTGAATTGTCACTTATTTGGCGAAACCGGAAGTGAAAAATAAATCAATTGTATGTCAAAAAGTACTGCTTATTATATATGTAGTATATCCTAAATTTCAACCAATTATCTTCAAAACTAATAAAGGAGAAAAGGGGGGTATACCATAATCCTGTTACACCCGGTATAACAATTAGGTGTTTATTCGAAATTTGCTTCTCTTATTATTAATATGAAGGTATTGGTGGTATCTTAAAGCCATAGCCAATACTTAAACAACATTCTATCGCCTATCAAATTAAAATTTCAACAAATAAATAACAAAATTTGAATAACTTATCAGGTGTGCAAAACATGCTATGACATCATCGATTTCATGAAATGGTAATATCGCATTTATCTAGTATAAACACAGTGTTTTAAATATTTTTTTACTTTTTCTGTTTTTACAGTGTGTTTCACATAATGATGGAAAGCCAATACTTGGCTTTTTACATGGAACACCAAAGTTTTTTATATACAGTGTCACCAATAAACTCTTCATTGTAACGGTCACGTTTTGTAAGAACACTCAGTACCGTAAATTAGATAAAGCGCGCGACTGTTCTATTCATTATTTTAAATTTAAATTATACGCGCTTAAATTTTATCGGCTAGTCATGGCCAGTGCTTGACCAATGATGAGTAGCTTGTAGTACGCAGGCATATTCCTACGCCAAGGGACTCTGGCTAGAGAGGAGAAGCGAAAAAGAGCGTAAAGGCGGGTTTCCCGTGTAGGGCTGTAAGAATTAAAAAGCCGCCATTTATTGTAAATAAATGTATATAGTGATTAACAACTGACAATAGAATCAGTAAAGTAGTTATTATAGTTTATATGTTCTGTGTTATAGTGCTCCATTGCCTATAACTGTAGTAATGCAGTGTTTTCGTCGAATGAGCTGCGAGTACAGACTTTTATATTATGTATGTCTCTCGTGATGCTAATTTTCCTGTGTAAAGCCGATTGCGAAAATGCAGAATTATTGACGGCTTTCGACACCTCATATCACGTTTGGCAAGTAATGTTCTTTGTTGTATCCAGTGTTACCGTCCGGTAAAGACTTCTCTTACCCCATGAGAAGACAGTAATGGTGCCTGAATAATTTCACGTGAACGTTATGTTTACGTAACTATATCGCCCCGTATTTTGACATCTCCCGTGTGTTTTGGGCATAAAAACAATGTTCAACGACCGAACCAGCTTATGTCGAAAATATTAATTGTCGGGCCTTTTTTTTGTTAATAATTTTATGTACAGTCTAAAGTATTTCCTTTTGTGCGTTTTCATGTAATTTAATTGCGCTTGTTAATGTTAAAGTAAAAATTCTTTGTTTTACCGCTCTGGCCAGATCGTGTTTAGTGAAGTTTAATTATTTACCATATACGGACTCTTATTGGTACAGTTTTGCTTTGTATTTTAATAATAATAATAATAATAATAATAATACATTTATTTTACTCAGAGTAAAAAAGGTACAAATTGAACTGTAGAGCTCTTCTTCCATTTGCCCCATACAAAAGAAAACTAATTCTAAGATTTGGATAAGAAAATATAAATCTAATACTACAATAAAAATAAAAAAATATGTAAATTAATTTGCTTTTTTATGAATGTTATACTAGTAATTGACACATTTTATAATAATAACAGCAATAGCACCACACAGCAACACGAACAGACACAGGGAACAGGCTGACCTCACGAAATAAAAACAGAAATGCCAAAGATGAGTACGATTTATAGCTAGGAAATATATACACCCACACACGACATCAAATTGCCAACCTCTGGCCGGTTAGGATGTAGTTTTTGACTACTTTGATGTATTTTTTTTTAAGTTTATAATGTTTAAGTTCATTTGGAAGTTCATTCCAAAGATGAGACGCAAAATAGGTAAATGATCTTTGAAAAATCATAGTTCTATGCTGAGGTACCAAGAAATTTTGTATGTGCCTTGTATTATGCACGTGATCTCGAGAAGTTAATTTTCGCCTTAAGTATTGAGGTTCATCATTATAAATTATTCGCCAAATAAGTGTAAGCTGTGAACACGTCTACGATTTTCCATATTTAATATACCATGTTCGTTTAGATATAGTGATATATGTTGTCTATACGGAATGCAGTAAATATAACGCATAAATGAATTTTGAAGTTTTTGAATTTTTTTTTTTGCTGCCGCTGACAATAACTGCCCATAAACAACATCACCATAGTCAATTGTAGATAATATGAGAGAATCACAAAATTTTGACTTACACTCGCTGGATATATCTTTCGCAAAACTGTATAATTTTTTCAATCGACTATATGCTAGTTTCAGTTTGGATAAAATATGTTTTTCAAAATTTAATGTTGAGTCTAACCAAAGCCCTAAATTCTTTGCCTCATTCACAATGGGTAGGACGATATTATTTATAGTGACATCAAAAGAAACTTCCGATAACTTTTTCAATGTGACGGACGTACCAATCAGCATTACTTGCGACTTTTCAGGATTTAATTTTAAATTATGGTTAGATGAATACTCAAAAATTTTATGTAAGTCCTGGTTTATTAAAGTTAAAGCATCCTGCCGCTCTTGGAAATCAAATGATTTGTATATCTGAGAGTCATCTGCATATTGATGTAGTTGGCAACTAGTGACTACATCTGAAATATCTGAAACGTACAAAGTAAACAACAGTGGCCCTAAGATGGAACCTTGGGGCACGCCTGTATTTAAATTACTTAAGTGCGATGTAATTCTAGTGCCATCATCATCTATGACCACAGCTTGCTTTCTTCCACATAAATAATTACCCATAAGATCAGTCGCAAGTTTCGAAAAACCAAGATATTGGAGTTTTGCTAGTAGCATAGAATGGTCTAAGGTATCAAAAGCTTTTGAAAAATCTAATAGTACCAAACAGGTACATTTTCCACCATCAATGTTTCTTAGAAAATCATCTACTAAATGTGTCAATGCCGTTGATGTGGAATGATTTTTCCTAAATCCCGATTGTATATTTGACATTAATTTATTTTTGTTTAAGAACTCAGTAATTTGATAATGAATGTGCCTCTCTAATATTTTGGATAAAACAGATAGCAAGCTAATTGGTCTAAAATCAGAAAAATCAGTGGGATTATTGTTTTTGGCAACAGGTTTAACTAATGCATGTTTCCATAAAGCAGGAACTTTATTTTGAATTATTACTTGATTTATTATATGCAATATATGTGGTATACAGTAAGGCATGCACAGTTTTATATCAACTATTGACAGACCACCATTTTGCTATATGTCAGCTGGATTTTTTTAAATGATTTGTTTATATGATTATTCTGACGAAAGTTTTTGTAAAGTTTACCCACAAAACCTGATGTCAAGTGCTCTGCTTTGTTTGTGCATTTTTTGCAAATCATTAAAGTAAGTTAAATTTAATGATTCGTTTTATTTACTTACCCTCGAGTAATTATCGCGTTTCATCATGTGGTAAAAACTTTATGCTTAGTAAACGAAATGTTGGTGAAAGAATAAAATTGTTTAATTTTAATTATGTACTATTTTTGTAATTTAATTAGCTGTTGCTAATAAACCTATTTTTATTATTATTACGATTATTGTTTAGTTGTTCTGAACCGATGATTTTTCCCCACCATTTATTTTCAATATTTGTTTTTTAATTCATAGGATTTAAGCATCATCAAGAAACTTGGTATCTGTCCACCTTGCTATGAATCTCTAGAGAGCTGTTTTTGTTTTGTGAGAGACTGCCTGATTGCAGAAGAAAAGATTAAGAATTACTATGAATTTCCAGAGATAAAGAGTAAAGGTCAAATGGAGCAAGACAGTTTATCACAATTTATAATAAGAGATGTAACAAAAATGGAGGGAGACGCTAACTCAGCTGGTATGATTAAAGTAAAAGAACAACTCAGTGAGGATAAAACAAGTCCTGATGAAAGAGAAATTGGTAGAGGAGGTGACATAATTAAATTAGAACAAATATGCTTTGGTAGCGAAGATGCTAATGAGGATGTTAAAAATAAAAACGCAAGTTTTATGGAACAGAAAGTTAAAGATGAGCATCGGTTTAAACCAAATGATATGTGGGTCTGTGAAGACGAGAGCAATAAACTTAGTTCCATTAAAAAGGAAGAAATATTTTATGAAGAAAACGAGACTACATACAAAGAAGAAACCATCGTTGAAATGGAAGACCAAAAGTGCTTACTTGATGAGGAAACTGAAACAAAATTAGATGTACCCGATTTCATAAGGTAATATTTATAGTTGTAATGGTTTTTGCATGAGTGTGAGTTAATAAATTCTATTGAACATGAATCTTGACAATATAGAATTCTGGCATATGCCGACCCATGAGTTTGGCCATAGTTCAAGATTTACGGGTTTTTTTTTCACGTAAATTTCTACATTTTCTCGCTTTTAAATACGTGTTGAAATTGTTCTTATGGGAATTTAGTCTTAAAATGCATAATTTTTACTTCCACACCCACCTAGTGGATTGAAAGTATAGTAATCGTTAACAAATGTTCAGAATTCTTTTTTGCTGAACTGGGCTTAGAATGTCAATAAACATCGAGATTTTAAATTTGAGAGAAAAAAAAATTCTGTCTGTCGGTAACTTTTTTTGTACGCACGTTTTCTCTGGAACGGTTTAAGATATTGACTTGAAATTTTATACACATGTACTATAGCGAGATCTGGAACTAGATTGTTTTTTTAACTTATCCGGTGAAGTGTTAGGGGGTAAATAAGGGAAAATAAGTAAAGCATGCTGGTATGAGTATAAAAATTTAGGATTTGGTGTATATACTAGAAACCAAGGCTTCACATTTTTTTATAATATTTTCCATCCTCTATCACCACCCCCATTCCATTATTAAAGGGGTTAATAAAATAAAATTGAGATATTCACTTAAAATTTGGTGCACGTAAATATTACGACTGCATCTGGAACTTGATTATGTTTTGAGATGATTCCGTTGAAGGGTAGGGGGTTCAATAGAAGTAAATAGGGGAAGGGAAATAAAGCAAGTTGGTAAGAGTACAGAAACTTGGGATTTGGTGTATACCAGGCGGCCACGAGTCAATGTACGCCCCCAATATTTTGGTTGTTTTTGAATTTAAAAATTTGGTTTTTGGTACACATAAATTAGACAATAATAAGCTACTTTTAGACTAACAGTAATGAAGATATCACTTACGGTTGAACCGGAAGTGACATCAACTTTTTTTTCTTAAATGGAATGACTAGATTTTCTTGATGGTTTCTCATTAAGCATACATTTCTAAGTGTAACAGTTTTTTTAGTTGTAAAAAATTCCAAAAAATAAGTGAGATACGAACATTTTTTAAATTTTTTCCAAATGGGCACGTCAGATGAATGTGATGTAAGAAAATTACTAAGTAGGCTATGGAAATTATTAGTAAGGTTGTAGACTTGTCTGTAAAGAAGAAAATAGTTGTTTGAATTACTGATAGGTACCAGTATTTTTAGTTTTTTTTTTTTAAACGGAATTTCATTTTCATTTCCGTAGGGGTCCCTTGGATTTTTTTTTAGTGGAACTGTGCTATTTTATTAATCAGAAATAATGATTCATAAACTATAATTTTTTCGCCATTAATCATTTCTTAATGATATCCTTCATAATAATAGAAGTATTTTTAAAAAGTAAGCGCCAACAAATCATTTTAATAAGGTACCTATCTACATTTAAATCCAAAATTGCGGATAGCCATGAAAATGACACATTCGCAACAATTGAATTAGTCTTGAATTACTCACTAATTTTCTGAAGCAAGTGTATTAAAGTTGTTATAAACAAGAAAATTAATATAAAATGGCTGAAAATTATTCAAGAGATGAAAAAGTTGACATGATCATTATTTATGAAGAGACTCGAAGTAATGCAACTAGAGCACAAAGTCTGTATGGACGGAGATATCCAGAGAGAAGACAACCTCCGAGAAACTATTTCGCCCGGTTGGAGGAATTTAGAACTGAGCCTAATGTAGAAATTCAAGAAAGATTTATTGTGGATGAAGAAATTAATGTATTAGCTTTAGTGCATGTTGACCCAACCATTTCGATAAGACAAATTGAACATGAATTACCAGTTTCCAAAGAATCAGCCAGAAAATTTTTAAAGAAACACGGCTATTGTTCTTATAAATATCAATTGCATCAATTTTTGTATGAGAATGATTATCAATGAAGAATAACCTTTTGTAATTGGTTACAGTTACGCCAATTAAGAAATGAGAATTTTATCAAAAACATTTTGTTCACTGATGAATCGAGATTTACAAACCTTGGGTTATTTAATCGAAACAACACTCGATATTGGGCAATTGATAATCCTCACATTATGAGACAGGGGCACTTTCAGGAGTGGTTTCGCTTCAATGTTTGGTTAGCCGTACTGGGCGCCCATATCATAGGTCCAATAAGTTTTAACGAAACTCTAACTGGACCAAGATATCTAGAATTTCTCCAAAATATAATAGTTTCACAGATTAATCAAATTCGCAATACCAATATTGACGAGGTTTACTTCCAACAAGACGGGGTTGGACCACACAATGCTATTATCGTTAGGGATTACTTAAATCAATTATTTCCAGATCTTTGGATTGGGACACATGGTCCAGTCAGATGGCCTGCAAGGTCGCCTGTCTTAACCCCACTCGATTTTTTTATTTGGGTGCATTTGAAAAATAGAGTCTACATGACTGCTCCAACCACAAGGTAAGATCTGGAAGAAAGAGTTCGACACGAAATTGCACAAGTAACACCTCAACAATTACAGAATGTTAGACGTGCAACGATAAGTCGCGCTACTCTGTGTATTAATCATAACGGTGAACAGTTTGAACAATTTTTATAATGGTTTATTATAATTTAGGTTTTAAATAGTTTTGTTATTCTTGGTAATTTATTCATGGTTGTAAAGTTATACCCATTAAAATTATTTCTTGTTTAATTTGTGTTTACTTTTTAAAAATACTTCTATTATTACGAAGGATATACATAATGGGAAACCATCAAAAAAATATAGTCATTCCATTTAAGAAAAAAAAGTAGATGTCACTTCCGGTTCAACCTGAAGTGAAATTTTCATTCCTGTTAGTCTAAAAGTAGCCTATTAATTGTCTAATTTATTTGTACCAAAAACCAAATTTTTAAGTACAAAAACAATCAAAATATTGGGGGCGTACATTGACTCGTGGCCACCCGGTATAGTAGAAGCCAAGGCCTCAGATTTTTTTATATTTTTCAACTCCCCCACTCCATTATTAAAGGGGTTGAAAAATAAAATTGAGATATTTACTTGAAATTTAGTACACATATTTATTATAATGACATCTGGAACTACATTATATTTTGGGATGATGAAGGGTTGGAGGTTAAATAGGGGTATATATGGGAAAATAAGTAATGCTAGCTGGTAAGGTACAGAAACGATTTGGTGTATATACTTTCAACTCATCCATCACCCCCACTCCATTATTAAAGGAGCTGATAAAATAAAGTTGAGATATTCACTTGATATTTGGTACACGTATGTTTTGTTATGCATTACACCCCCTTGAAACTGGAGACTAATACGCCCATGACTAATAGAGACTTTCTACATTGTTCTGGAATTGCCGCCGAGAAGAATTCTAGACGTATGTTCTCGAAAAAGGTCTATGCTAGATTTTTCTAGATGTATTACTTTTGGATATATGGTCAAATGTATGATGAAATTTATCAGGAAAAATAACGAGAAAATAATAAAATCAAAGCAACCATAGATACTTACTATTTACATAGAACTGTTGATATAGTTAACAGTTTTTTAAATTTTTATACAATGTTAAGTTTGTGAAGTTCTTCTTTTAACATTGGCAATCAAGTTGTACAGACATATACGGAACAATTCAACACACATCTATCCTCACTCAATAATATCATCGCTGATTCTTTAATTGTTCTTTTTTTGCTATCTGCCTCTTTTGTTAAAGTTTTTGCCGAGTCCCACATTATTCTATGCCCGTTCTCCCAAGCGTGTTCGCAGATCTTGGACTTCTGAATTTCATTTTTTCTGATATAATTTTGATGTTCGCCCAATCTTACACTAAACGGTCTGGATGACTCACCCACGTAATGTTTGTTGTACTCACATGGAATACTATATGCAGTTTTTTGAATTTTGCTCGTGGTTCTTCAGTTTTGTCTTTGTCAGAATAGATCTTACGGTGTTGTTGGTTTGAAATACCGTCCTAAATTTATAAATGTAACCACTTTATATTATTTGTACAATGTCTAATATGTGTTGTGTATTCAAATTACCCTTCCCTAAATAATGAATATTGCATGTTTTTGTAAAAGGGCCTTGCCCAATAAATAAATAAATACAATATAAGTTAAGCCAACCATTAGATCCTTCACATTTTTTTTGTAAATAATAGATTTAGATATATTTTGTCTAATTACAGAACAAAAATATTTTTTTTTTTTTAAATAAAGACTAAATTTTATGTATTGATGAATTTTGTTCAAGTGATCTTCCTCTAGCTAACAGTTACTGTTCGAATATTAATACAATCGGTCTTTCATTATTAAGTTATTGTGCTTACAAGAAATGTGACGGTTAGACAGACAAACAGATGGATGGCCACTTTGAAATGCATTCAAAATTCGATCTGTAATACAGTGCGATATTAGAAATTAGGTTTTAGAAATGTGCCGATTGAATGCAATATAGTCTTCGTTTTGTATTTGTGAAGAGTATAATAATTATTTGTTCCCAAATCAGTGGTAACCAATTTTTTAATTTTCAGGTTTAAAAATGACGTTGTTTTCCCGCAATCAGAGGTCAGCGTGGATGAGAAATGTTCAGTGTTAAACCTTGAAGGGACTGCATCGAAATTGTACAAAGCACTCACATTTACGAATGAAAATAGCACCCACCTCCTTTCTGAAGTAACTATTTACAACTGCGACTCATGTTCGTTTCAGACAAAAAGTAAATGTTACCTCAAATATCACTCGCTGAAGCACAAGGATCCTTCAGAAGTAATAATGTACAAATGTGACTCATGTTCTTTTCAGACAATGAAAAAGTATAACCTGAAAATTCATGACCTGACCCATAAGGACCCTTTAGATGTGACAATGTACAAATGTGACTCTTGTTCATTTCAGACGAAACGAAAATATCGCCTCACGAATCACTCGCTGGTGCATAAGAGTCCTTTAGAAATAGCGATGTACAAATGTGACTCTTGTTCTTTTCAAACACACGTTAGATGTGGCCTCAATAAGCATATGCTAAAGCATAAGGATCCTTCAGAGGTGACAATGTACAAATGTGACTCTTGTTCTTTTCAGTCAAAACGTAACTGTGCTCTCAAAAAACATTTGCTCAGGCATATGGATCCGTCTCAGGTAACAATGTACAAATGTGCCTCTTGTTCCTTTAAGACGAAAACCAAATATAGCCTGAAGGAACATTTGCTGCAACATAAAGATCCTTCAGAAATAACAATGTATAAATGTGAAACATGTTCATTTCAGACAAAACGTAAGTTTTGCCTGACACGCCACATGTCAATCTATAAACATTCCTGAATTTTAGTTAGGATTATCTTCTAGAGGATGTCCAGTGTATTCGTACAAATATTTTGTACACTGGCCCAAAAGGAGTAAGAAAGCCTTATAAAATTTTTGCTTTACTCCATTGAGTATCCATATTTTCTAAAAATGTGATATTTTCAAGTCTTGTAGTAGTACTTATATTGCTGCCTAGGTCGGTAATTCTGGCCGAATTAGGCCAATTTCAAAGTCGTTTTGTGACCTACATCTCCCAGTTTATTATATTTACTACTACAGTGTGACAATAATAATAAAAAGGAATGTATTGTCCAACAGAATCCTCCAGTTACGGAACAATCTTACAAAATAGAAATAAGTTACATAAATGCAGTGTATACAATATAAAATATAGAGTATAAAGAATAAATGTATAAAATAACTATTTTGTTAAGAGTAGTGCCACGAGGACCGTCAAGTTTTCAAAATTACTTATTGGCATGTTCTCTGAAGGTAGGCTTAATTGATTCCTAAATCTAGTAAAATAATTTTTGTATCTTTCCCAAATTAATTTTATGTATTTCATTTAACTTATAGCATATTACAATATTTAAAGGAAGCTTAGTGTCATATTTCAAACACATGATAATTAATAAAGTTCATTTAACTATAAATTATATTCTACCTATATGGAATATGCCGACTAAGCAAGTAGAATTTATATAAATACTCAAATCAATTAATGATAGTCAGTCCATTGGCGTCCAGGCACATCTCTACTATGATGATTGGGTAAGAACACTTTTATTCTTATTTTTAAAGATTTTATTTGCCAGTTCAATTTTATTTCTCTTTGATTTTTACCATGATTTAGTGTATTAAATAAATATATGTAAAAGTTATAATAATTTATTTATTAAAAAGAGTAACCTCTTCCTAGGCTCCCTCAGGTCGTGGCAGTAGATTATTATGGTTATGTATTTAAATGTAGGTTACAATCTATTTCAGACAGTTTTATGGGCTTGAAGTAATTATTTAAAGAAAAATTAAACATTAGTTATATATTTCCATCATGGATTAAATGGGTGATTTAGCGAGGGTGTTTGTTCTTTTAGATAGTAGTGCAAAAGTAAAAGTTTGACATGAGTCTAAATGTAGAATTCTAAAATTAATTTCTGATAGTTCTGGAGAGTATATTGCATTATTGATCAGCTTGTAAATAAACATTAAACTTGAGATACTTCTGTTTGCTAATGAATCCAAGTTAACTGTGTTAACATTAAATAATTTGGATATCCATGTTCAGGGTATTTGTGATTTATTTTAAAAGATAAATGTTTAAGAAACTTTCGTTGAACAGAATCTAATGATTGTGAATATTTCTCGTAAATAGGATTTCACATTGCTGAACCATACTCCAATTTCACATGCACAAAACAAAAATATAATGATTTTAATGCTTCTGCATTGGTAAAATGTTTTGAATTTCTTATAACAAAACTGAGTGTTTTTAGTGCAGATTTAGTAATCGAGTTAATGTATCCTGTGAATTCCTATCTGCAGTCGAGCAGTATACCCAAATCTTTAATACTCTCACAGTGAGCAAAAGAGATATTAAAATTGTTTGAATATTTAACCGGATATACCTTTTGTGAATAAGTCATAACTTTACATTTTGAGACATTCATTGATAATTTGGCACCAATTCTCAATGGCATTTAATTGTTCTTGTAATCTTGCACAATCCTCTATGGTAATAATTTCACTAAATAATTTCAGATCATCTGCAAGAGAAGTTCGTTGCAATTCAATTCATCACATAAGTCAGTAATAAAAACCGACAATAAAAGTGGACCCAAGTTTGAATCCTGAGGTACGCCAAATGTTGCCACATATGTATTTGATTGTGAAAAGTTGTTGAATGAGAACTTTGAAATAAGAAATTATACAAATTCATTTCAGGATTTTGCTAGTATGTCCACAATTCAGGTTATTGAAAGAATGCAAAAATTTCATTAATTCTTACAGTTTTTCTTTTAGTAATTTTTTCTGCAGTTTGCAAAATCCAATAAAGAATATGTTTCAATAGTAAAATCTAGTCTACAAGTCATCACCTGCACTGGTACCTCAGAAATGGCGTGCACTACCGGCTTTGATGACAAGTTACAGTTTGCCTAACCATTGCTACTTACTAATGAAATAAAAAACACTAAACTGTTTTTTACGTTTTCACATGTATTACGTCAACATGACGATCGTTTCGCTAAAACATTAGCTTCATCAGATGAGCGCACTGTAACACTAGTGTGTTACAGTGCGCTCATCTGATGAAGCTAATGTTTTAATAAAAATAAATGTTTCTCTATCCAGTTTTGATTTAAGTATATTTATAATCATTCCCTGTCAAGTGGTGAATAACGTCCATTTTCTAAATTTTAAATCGTTGGCAAAATTGTAGATGTGAAATATGATTTAAATTTGGAATTCAAACTAGACTTGTGATCGCGCGCCGCGGTCCCTAGGTTAGCGCGCATGTTCAATATGCTCATTCCGCTGCTACTGTCAAACGTCGATTTCAATTTGATTATGGTTTGTGTTTTGTTTGCTTATGATTATTAATTACTACCTAATTGCATTGCAGTAAATATTTTACAATTATATACAATAATACAACTATTACATAGTTTAAGGCCCCCTCTATTGTCATTTGCAGATATTCTAATTTATGTTTAGACACTAAAGTTGAATGTACTTACCTATCCCTTTGAACTTTTACTGAGAATACTATATTAGTAATATTAATGACGTTTGTAGGCATCGATTTTTGGGAAAAACGGAGGTGGTTTAATTCGAAGTGACTCAATATTGTCTAAATGTTATTTGTGGCATTATCTTAATTTTCTTTTTCCTTCTTCAATTCGTTGGGACTTCCTGCCACATGTATGTTTTCTTTTTAAGCGGTGCTAGGGGAATCTACAGAATATATCACAATTAACCAGTATGATACTGGTAAATAACCTCTACGCCTTGTGACGTTTACGTCAAAGGATCAGTTAGACAAATAAGCATAAAAACTTGAAATTAAATATTTCGCCGACGTTTCGGAAATCTAATCTGTTTCCTTTTTCAAGGCTTTTCTGAAAAATCCTTTTTTGCTGTGTATGACAAATACACAGCTCTAAGAATGTTTGTTATATTCAGTATTCATAGATAATTAATATTTACATAGAACTGTTGATATAGTTAACAGTTTCTTAGTTTTTATACAATGTTAAGTTTGTGAAGTTCTTCCATTGACATTGGCAGCCAAGTTGTACAGACATCTACGGAACAATTCGACACGCAACTATCATTCAATAATATTATCGCGGATTCTTTAATTTTTCCTTTTTTGCTATCTGCCTCTTATTAAAAATTTTGCCGAGTCCCAGTTTATTCTATGTCCGTTCTCCCACGCGTGTTCGCAGATCTTGCACCTCTGAATTTCATTTTTTCTGATATAATTTTGATGTTCGCTCAATCTTACACTAAAAGGTCTGGATGACTCACCCACGTAATGTTTGTCGCACTCACAAGGAATACTGTAAATGCAATTTTGCTCGTGGTTCATCGGTTTCGTCTTTGTCAGAATAGATCTTAAAGTGTTGCTTGTTTGAAATACCGTCCTAATATCAAATCTATCACCGATGCGGCGCAACTTTTCGGACAATCCGCATACATAAGGAATAACGCTGTGTAACGTTTTTCAGGTTTTTGTCGTACCTGATTGTTATTTTCAATATTTATGAAGGTTTTATCGACAAAACCCCCAGGGTATTGTTATTAATAAGAACTTTATAAACCGCTTCTCATTGTTTAGTATTTCATCATTAGAAGAAATGATTTTGACCCTATCATACAAACATTCACGAAAAGGAAGTTTGGTGGTCACCATTCAAATGGAAACAATTTGATAAATCATTGAAAAAGAGAGATACCAGATGAAGCGTGGACACTTTATAAATCTTATTTTTAAGAAGGTAGGTTCGATCTATTTCAATATTAAGCATCTTTTATTTACGTAAATTACAACCACTGGTCTTAATTGCAACCATCGACGTACTATAAATGGACTGCGCGTGACAAGAAATTGTGTTGTGAACATCTCAGGCAACCAGCAATACACATTAAGGGCAAAAAGCGCGCCAAAGGCTTCTAATGTATATACCCTCACACATAACTTATTTATGTTTAATTTCAGGGACTAATTACAAAACACGCCTCTAAAATCTAGAATTTGGAATTAGTATTTTATTTTTAAACTTACATACTTTTTTGTAATCTGAACAATTTTTGCGCTAGCATTGTTGTATTTCTTGCATATCTATGATAAACAATTATAACTAATATTGTTTTCAATTAAAAGTCAGTTAAACATTGTATTTATAACAATTTGTAGTATTTCTAATATAGAATTACATAGCTTTTTGCCCTTAATGCTTAATGTTGGTTGCCTACATTGACTCGACTATGTTGACTACAGTCCGCTTGCATTACTAGTATGTGGAGCCACTGAACTATACATAATAAATGGAAGACCAATACAGATATATGCGCGTGAACAAAATGCTTCAATCATGCGATTGAAGGTCCCGGGGTTCTGCGTCGCCGCAGTAGAAATCTAGTATTAAAAGTATGTTGGTGATTGAGTCAGAATGCTTCTTGTGGACGGTATGCGCCGACGCGATTTTTCTTTGATTTGTCTCCCGTAGCGGGAGGTCTTGGATTAGTGCAGAATTTCAGAGCTGGTGTCCAGCTTTTTTAGCGGTTGTCTTATGTAGTACTTTGTAACATAAACAATTCGTGATAAGATAAAGAATAAAGCAATATGGTCCGGTCTTGTTCCTGTTTGTTACCTATATTTTGAGTAAGTACCTTTGTTCTTGTCCATTCTGTAAAATATACTATCCTCCAAATATCGGCGACAACTCCGAGTTTTGGGATCTTTTCTCTTACCGTGGGTAATTTTGCCTGCAAAAATGTTAGTTAGGCTATACATTCCGAGGTATCTACTGAACTCTACATGATAAATATATACATAGAATTCATTGGATATTCATCAGGATACAAAATTGTCTAATGTCTAACCTCACCTTTTTCCGTAATTATTTAGCGAATTTTAAAATTTATTACTATTTGTGAATCTACCTAAATAATGTTAAACAATCCAAATTATGTGCGTTACTGATATGGACTTGATCTATTTAAAAATATGTTACATTACCGTAAGTACTTTTTATAAATACAACTTTGTCAAATAAGTAAGCGTGAACTGTAAAATGTGAGACTAGTCAAATTTGAAAATCTTGGCACTATATGACCACTGAAATTTATTATACTTAAAATAATAGAATGGGATAGCAAAACATCTCAGTTATTTTGACTTTTTATGGAATGTAAAACTTGCACTAGCACCAATGTAAAGTCAGTCTGTATAATAACAACAGTGTAAGATACCTATATTATTTGCTAATTTCAAGCTGCACAAAGAAAATATGTATACTTATGTCAGTTGTGCAAACAGCTATACAGTAAGCATTTTCCAGACTTACTACAAGAAAGGGGGACACATCCACTATCGCCATGTGAAGTAAAGACCATGCTTGATTTACTGTTCACTTGTACATTGAATATACATATTATACTTTATCTTGCCTACACTGTGTGACACAAGCAATAAACCAATAGAAAGTAATTCGTATTGATATGAGAAAACTGAAGAATAGGTTAAATATCGGTAACTGCAGTGGAAAAATATGCCGGACTACTTTGTACCCTTATATTAAGAAAAACATAACCAAACGGACATTTTTGTATGCAAAATTGTGATTAGACAGGCAAACTTACCATGTAAATAAGAATAATAATGTACCTATTGCTTAAGAATACATCTCTCAAATTATTTTCAGGTTGACTTCGAAAAGGTATTTTACCTTGGCTAAAAAGGCTATTGGTAGAAATTCTCAAATCGAGAAGCTGAGCTATAGCAATGTGATTTGCAGCGAACATTTTGCTGATACAGATTTTATGTATGAGGGGGACATGAAACGTCTGAAACCTGATGTAGTTCCAACCCTGAAATTAGGCCCTCGAAAACCTTTATCTTCTATAGTCCACCCAGTGCAATGGTAGATATAATAATTTCGTATCTTCATGATTTCTGGAATAATTCTATAATTTAGTATTGATGTAGATATCCTTAGTACTTCATCTGGCATTTCAGCGTATGGTCAAATGGCATCTCAGGTGTATATAGAAGCAGATAAAGAAAATATAGATATTTTGCAGAAAATGTATCATTTTAAATTTAAACTTACCTGAGAATATTAAAAGCAGTACCACTTTAAATACATTCAAGAGTAGGCTTAAAAAGTATTTATTGGATGAGTAGACATTCGTATTGTCCGTTGAAAGTGTCCAGCCTGAATAATTTAAATTTAATTTTAAGTACTTGTTTTTAAAGTCATGTAATACCGATTGTTATATTATGTTCTCTGACTGTTTTATTTATTTAAGTGAAATTTTATAGTATTACTTATTTTGGTTTGTATATTTTTTGTTTCTTGTTACATTTTATTGCGTTACCTAATTTAAGTTACTTGTATCAAAGGCAAAGACTACACAAACGTGTGAATGTAAAATACATGATTTTTCAATAAAGTATTTAATGTAAGTTGTTACTGTATATTTCTTTATTCCTCCAATAATAAATACCTTCTACTTTGTCACTGATCTTAGTGATCTTGCAATACTAATATTAGCCTATACCTGTATTAAATTCACTAGAGTTTATTTACAACTTGACCAAAAAAGTATTTTTCAGGTTTCACTTTTAGCTTTTATTCATATTCAAATTATATTTCGATCTCTAAGGTAGAAAATATGACTCCCTTTTTTGGTGGACTCTGTATTTCTGTAATCAATTCTCAATATGATCGTACATTATCAAGAAAGTTTACTAGAAGAAAATTGAAAATTAAATAATTATGTTTTGAGCATGACAACTTTTATGTTCTTTAATAAAAATTAAGACAAAGGTTAACTGTATAAGAAATGTCAATCTATACTCGCATATTTTTGGTGATTTCTGAAAAAAAAAGCCAAATTAAAAATACTTGCAATAAAAATAGAGCCGGCCCTGGCTTTCTACACAATGCGATTGCGCTCCTCCCCGGGGTCGCCATACTTGCGCAAGATTCAATTTGAAGTACAAATAGGTATAGACATTGGCATTCCATTTATATGTAGAGTTCAGTGTGTGGAGCACGCAGTCCATTTATAGTAGGTCCATGATTGCAACATATAAGTTGTCATATTTGTACTAATTTACTTTATACCTATTATAGAAGATTATAAGCTGCAGTTAAATTGAAAATAGCAGAACTCACATCGGATATACAGAGTGAACAAAAACGAATCAAAGGACTATGTACAAAAAGCAAATTATTCCTCCCAAAAGATTATTATCAGATGAAGATAGTAATATCGAAGAACATATTGGAAGACGTCGACTTCCCAAAGTGAAATAAATTTTGCTGTTACTAGAAATTGAAAGAAAATATGTTGTTCTTCTAATAACTCTGGTAGGTATTTAAAATCACAAGTGCAAATATTTCCGAATTTCAAAAAAATACCTTTGTTTTGTAAATTAATGATATTATCAATTTGTTTAATTTATTTTTGATTATTTTTATTTTTTTCTGTAAGATTTTTGTAAGATGTTATTGTCATCGGCGTCGGCGTCGCGAACAAGTTATGACTTGTCTAGCGCGCTGTGCTCATGTTTTAGTCTTCTGCCGAAACAGAAGTCATTTGAGCACAAAAAAAGTCTATATAAGAAAACACTTTTTCTCAGCGAGCAAGTAGTGATCGATCCTTCAAGTAGTAATGTTCCAGCCTTCAGCAACTAATAGTCTTCTGCCGAAACAGAAGTCAGTTGAGCACAGAAGCCAACGCCAATGCTGACGAGGTCATCCCTTCCTCTTGTGTTGTAACCAGACAGTGTGTTTTATTTGAGTTTTATTGTGTTGAGTGTCAAGTGGCAATGCATACCCGGAGTGGCAAGGCAGTAGGCACTGGGGTCGAGAGCGACGTCTCCACGTCGGCCCCCCCCTCACTGCACGACGCCCCTCACAGCATCTGACCACGAAGTGCTCCGCCAACACGACGCCCTGACAAGGGGTACGGGGGTCACGCCCGACGTCTCCACGACGGTGGCCCCACACTGCACAGCAAGCAACACAGCAACCCGGCTCGGCGAGGTAAGCATGTCCTCTGATTTCTCCACAGGCACAAGTGCTACGCATGGCGTCGCGACGACGGCGCCCCAATACTGTGCGTCGCCGGGCTCAGCGCCTAGGCATAGCGAGGCAGGACTTGCCACCAACATAGGACACGACACTGGGGTCACGCACGACGTCACCACGACGGTGCCCCCTCGCTGCATGGCACGCAGCGCAGCCACCTGGCACGAAGCCCAGGCAACAAATATGGAATGGAGTAGCAACGATTCTCAGGCGATGCCCCATTACTGCATGGAGCGCAGCGCAGCATCGTGGCACGGAAACTCGGCGATGGAACAGAGATTGGATGGTGATGAGGATATGGTGATGCCCCCTCGCTGTATGGTGGACCCAACAGCATCCCGGGCCAACGACGATTCCTCGACGCTGGGAGATCGCCGCTTCGCTGGATTCGCTCCCACACATGGGGAAGCCTCCCACTCTGGCTCAGGGCTGCCCAGCGGTCAGTACACCATTGCTGCCACACCCGACTGGCCCCAACTCTTCAGCGACGCCTCGCTGACACCTCGCCGCCAGCTGGCCACCCCTCACTGCATGGTACCACCAACAGCAACCAGCCCAAGTCCAAGCACGCCGCCCAACGCACAGTACTTCGTCACGCCTACCTCGTCGGCCGGCGCCTACCACGTCACCCCGCCGTACCAGACGGCAAGACCTAGTGCTACGCCCCAAAGACAAATAGTGCTCCAAAACCAAACGACTGGAACGATCCCAGTCCCCTCTGCCGCCATAACGGACCAACCCCAACCGAGCTTGGGACTACCCAGCTATGAACAATTAGCGCAACTCCTGGCTCTGACCACTTCAAACCTAGCCTCCATTACCCGGCAGCAAGAAAATTGCCGGCCACCCATTACTGCACGTAACGAATCACAGCCGTACGCCACGGAAAAGGCTAACTTACGTGGACATGGCGACCAACAACGTGAGGCCAGATCTTTCCGGAGGGAAGAGGATCCACGACGACCCGACTACACAGATTCTGGGGAAATGGACCCCCAGTGGCGCCCAACACAAAACCTAGCAGAGAGCATGACAAGACTAATGGAGGGAAGCGTTCAAGCCGCAATACACGCAATACAAGGTCATCACAGGATGCCCACAAGAAGAACGAGAGCGCTGCCCACTTACTCAGGCCTGGAATGGGAGGATCCAGTCAACTTCCTGGATGAGCTCGAGGAGGCGATGCTCCATGAAGACATCCACGGCAGGGATAAAGTGAGAGTAGCTATAGAACAGCTCGAGGGTCAAGCCAGACGCACCCTGGAGATGTGGAAGTCCCACAACATCACATACGAGTTCTTAAAGGAAAAGCTCTTGCGGCAGTTCAACGACACTGCCACCCTGGGGAAGCTACGCTCCAGGTTACACGGTGAGAGACAGAAAGACGACGAACCCGCCGCCGTTTTTATACAACGCAAAATTGGACTCTGGCTGAGGGTAGAACGGTATACGCCGGAAGAAGAGATGGTTATGGAGGTGCGCGAGCTCCTGCGACCGGAACTAAGATTCGCAACTAGAAATGTCCCAGTGGCCACGATGGAAAGCTTGAGCCGAGTGGCTGAAAACGCCGAGGGTGACTACAGGGAATTTCAGAGGCAACTCCGACCGCTGCCGAGGCCAGCCACCATCCCGCCTGCGAGTAATACTACCAATAGTCTACCAAAGTGCCGCAAGTGCCCGGGATTTCACTATCACCGAGACTGCCCCACCAACCAAACTCAGTCAGAGCCCCAGCAAGGCGACTCCAATTTCCGCGGACACGACTCCACCCAGCGAGCCAACCCCAATTTCCGTGGACACGACTCCAACCAACAGGGAAACCCTAACTTCCGCCAACAAAACGTCCAGACAGGGGGTAACAACTTCCGAGGGCATGGCACCAACTCAAACAACCCTAGCCAACAAGCAGGTACAACCAATAACTCAGGCCCAGGACAGACATCCACGGCACAGCCACAGCCAAGAAGACAGTCAACCACACGGCAAGAACCCCGCAATGCACCGCCATCGGGAAACTCCCAATGGGTCGGGCAGAACTAGGGCGCCCGGCCCCACCGCTGGAAATTAACAGCCTAGAATTACCAACCGAGACAGAGGACGCAGTGCTGCAACTACAAGCCCAGCAACAAACCACAACCTTGGTGTCTCCACCACCGACTAAGAAGAATGAGATTGACGAAGCTACAGCCACGCAGGAGCAGGACACGTATCAACCACGCCCGTTGACACCACGGCAACAAAGCAACAGAGCCGCCGCCTTTGCTTTCATTTGCCCGGGCCGCCTGGACAGGCGGTCACCAGTCAACACCGTGACGCAAGATGCTACCTCCCTCAGCTCAGACCAGTCAACCACGCTCATTCCTCAGCCTCAGCCAGGTGAACAGGAACCCAAGGAAGCAGCGAGTATGGACGCCTTCCCGGAGCAGCAGGACGCTGGACCTTCCTGGAAGGATAAAAGGTCAGTATTGCCAACCACTGCCCCACTAATAGCCTCTGTATTCCTCGACAAGGTATTCCCGCCAACTCATACCCGAGATGTCAGCACGAAGCCATCTCCCCCGAGGTCACCTCCACTCGGCCTGCCAGGCCCCGAGCCGCCTCCCAGGATTCAGTCCAGCCAGACTGACCTGCTCAGACCACCTCTGCAACAAATCACGAACATCGAGGATGACGATACCGATGATGACGATACCGAAGATGACGATCCCGAAAATGACGATCCCGAAGATAACGATACCGAAGATGACGATACCGAAGATGACGATACCGAAGATGACGACAGCAACGACGAGGATGACGATCCCGAGGATCCAGGTCATCCAGCCCCACCAAGGCTCGCAGCTCCTACTGTCACAGGACACCAGCCCGCTGCCCCAGAGCCAGCAGCACCCGCTGCCCAACAGCCAACCACGCCTACTGCCACAGGACCAGTAGTGCCCGTTGCCCAGAAGCCAGTCACGCCTACTATCACAGGATCAGTAGTGCCCGCTGCCCAACAGCCAACCACGCCTACTGTCACAGGACCAGTAGCGCCCGTTGCCCAGAAGCCAGTCACGCCTACTATCACAGGATCAGTAGTGCCCGCTGCCCAACAGCCAACCACGCCTACTGTCACAGGACCAGTAGCGCCCGTTGCCCCGAAGCCAGTCACGCCTACTATCACAGGATCAGTAGTGCCCGCTGCCCCAAGGCCAGATGCCAACGCACAAGTCTACATCCGTGGACCTGGTACCTACTTCCGTGGACATGGCGACTATCTACGTGGACGTAGCACCACAGCCGCCGCTAAACCAAAATTTCCAGCCCGCCGACTGCCCCCAGTCGTGCCTGGCCCATCCACCTCAGCCAAGAGGAAACAAACAAACAAGAATGAGAAGTCCCCGGCGCTGTCAGCCGCACCGCCGCCGCCAGCAGACCCTGGGCCTTCTACGTCAAGACAAGAGCAGCCGCTCGACACGACGCCGATACTGTTCCCGATGCCGTTCTGGGCGAAGGCCGTGACCACGCCTGGCCACGACCGACAGCAGCCATCCGCCAGCCAGATGCCTGTCCCAGTCCGGACACGAGTATTCGTCAACTCGAACGCCAGCCCGAGCTCAGCCGGCTCTGGCGCACCGCTCCAGGATCCCGCTACCTTAGCACGTAGCACAGCAGGACCTAGCAGCCCCCACGAGGCGCTCCAGTATCTCACTGCCTTAGCCCGCAGTACAGCAGGACGTTGCAGCCTCAATAAATCGCTCCAGTCTCCCGTTGCCTTAGCAAGCAACACAGCAGGACGTTGCAGCCTCACAGGTTCGCTCCAGAATCCCGTTGCCTTAGCGAGCAACACAGCAGGACTTAGCAGCCCCCAATTCGCAACAGGATCAGGCAGCCCCGGGCGTCGCGGAGACGACGTCCAGAAGAGCGAAACTTGCGATAATATACCAATGCAAATAATTCAACGCCACAGGGCGAAAACTTTGTTCAAACTAGAATACATTTATGATTTGTCACATAAAATACTTTAATTTTAAATATCCTGTTTTACCTAAAATATCTTAGTGGACCTATTATTAGTTAATTATTTAAAATATCTTACCACACTTAATCTTAGTCTATATATGTTAAAATATCTTAGTTGTTGAAATATCTTAACACTTACTCTTAGTTTATAGTTTTGAAAATATTGTATCCACTCACTCTTACATTATATAATTGAAATTATTGAACTGAAACATAACCTGTATGCCTTTATTAATGTTCAATAAAGTCACAAAAAAGGGGGGTGGTGTCATCGGCGTCGGCGTCGCGAACAAGTTATGACTTGTCTAGCGCGCTGTGCTCATGTTTTAGTCTTCTGCCGAAACAGAAGTCATTTGAGCACAAAAAAAGTCTATATAAGAAAACACTTTTTCTCAGCGAGCAAGTAGTGATCGATCCTTCAAGTAGTAATGTTCCAGCCTTCAGCAACTAATAGTCTTCTGCCGAAACAGAAGTCAGTTGAGCACAGAAGCCAACGCCAATGCTGACGAGGTCATCCCTTCCTCTTGTGTTGTAACCAGACAGTGTGTTTTATTTGAGTTTTATTGTGTTGAGTGTCAAGTGGCAATGCATACCCGGAGTGGCAAGGCAGTAGGCACTGGGGTCGAGAGCGACGTCTCCACGTCGGCCCCCCCTCACTGCACGACGCCCCTCACAGCATCTGACCACGAAGTGCTCCGCCAACACGACGCCCTGACAAGGGGTACGGGGGTCACGCCCGACGTCTCCACGACGGTGGCCCCACACTGCACAGCAAGCAACACAGCAACCCGGCTCGGCGAGGTAAGCATGTCCTCTGATTTCTCCACAGGCACAAGTGCTACGCATGGCGTCGCGACGACGGCGCCCCAATACTGTGCGTCGCCGGGCTCAGCGCCTAGGCATAGCGAGGCAGGACTTGCCACCAACATAGGACACGACACTGGGGTCACGCACGACGTCACCACGACGGTGCCCCCTCGCTGCATGGCACGCAGCGCAGCCACCTGGCACGAAGCCCAGGCAACAAATATGGAATGGAGTAGCAACGATTCTCAGGCGATGCCCCATTACTGCATGGAGCGCAGCGCAGCATCGTGGCACGGAAACTCGGCGATGGAACAGAGATTGGATGGTGATGAGGATATGGTGATGCCCCCTCGCTGTATGGTGGACCCAACAGCATCCCGGGCCAACGACGATTCCTCGACGCTGGGAGATCGCCGCTTCGCTGGATTCGCTCCCACACATGGGGAAGCCTCCCACTCTGGCTCAGGGCTGCCCAGCGGTCAGTACACCATTGCTGCCACACCCGACTGGCCCCAACTCTTCAGCGACGCCTCGCTGACACCTCGCCGCCAGCTGGCCACCCCTCACTGCATGGTACCACCAACAGCAACCAGCCCAAGTCCAAGCACGCCGCCCAACGCACAGTACTTCGTCACGCCTACCTCGTCGGCCGGCGCCTACCACGTCACCCCGCCGTACCAGACGGCAAGACCTAGTGCTACGCCCCAAAGACAAATAGTGCTCCAAAACCAAACGACTGGAACGATCCCAGTCCCCTCTGCCGCCATAACGGACCAACCCCAACCGAGCTTGGGACTACCCAGCTATGAACAATTAGCGCAACTCCTGGCTCTGACCACTTCAAACCTAGCCTCCATTACCCGGCAGCAAGAAAATTGCCGGCCACCCATTACTGCACGTAACGAATCACAGCCGTACGCCACAGAAAAGGCTAACTTACGTGGACATTATATTTTTCAACTTTATTATGGCCAGTTTTTAAAGTGAAACAAATATTGAAATATACTCTCGTTGTTTCTTTTATCACAGATCATGTGTTGAGAATGCCAAGTGGAGTTTCGCAATTACAAATATCAGTATCGGCAGCATCTGGTTTTGAAAATGTAAGCCCTCCAATTTTTACTATTTTTTTATTTACTGGCAAAACGTTGGTTATAGCAAAATATGACAGTTCATAACTAGCAAACAGTTGTTAACAAATTATCAATTTAAATTCTTGACATAATTGTTTTCTAATATTGAATTCATTTTTGTATAGTAGACGCAATCGTTATAGTGGCTAGATGGGTGAAAGTATAATAAAGACGGAAGATGTTATTCCTGCAAGTTAAACCTCGTCTTATGTCTCACTCGCAGAGTCACTGTAACGATTGCGTCTACTATAACAAAAAAGAAAAATATATTTAAAGTAGCACAATTGTTTTATTTATACCTCTTCCTATTTTATAATTCAAGATGCATAATTCTTACAACAATAATTAGTAGTTAATAGAATAAAATCATGTCTTGCTCTGGACAATTTAAAACATGATTTGAATTAGATAAAACTTTAAGCTAACGTAATATGATCATCAGAAATAACGTGTTAAATATGATTTTTAAAGCTGAAATTTTCATGATAAATGATGCATTTTAAAATGATTTTGAACAGATCTTATATAAACGTAACACTAATTTTTTTACATGATATTCTTGGGCCTTTGTGAAGTATTGTTATAACAAATTCAGCATTTGTGTGCTCTATTCAAATAAAATTTGATCAATAAACCATGTTTGACTTTAGTTGAAAACTAATGGGAAAAACAAATTTTCTGCGCATATATACCACATTTACTTACATTATGTTCCTCACGAGGGATGAATTAGAATAAGTAATAATTGACTGTAACAATTAAATACTAAAATTATATACTGGATTTATTATATGCAAGTATTTCACTCATACCATGTATTCCCTTCAGAATTTAATTATAATAATTTATTATTTACTGTAATCATAGATGAGTCGCTGCTTTATCCTAAAAATACTCAGAATGAAGCAGCGACTCATCTATGATTATAGTAAGTAATACATTATTGTAGTAATTAAACTCTGAAAAAGATACATGGCATGAGTGAAGTATTTATAGCCGCCACTGATACATAATGGTCATTCCTAAAATATGCATGCATCGTGGATTTATGATCCTCGTGTACATACCAGGTACCAACGGTTTGATTCCTACGAAGGGAGTACGCATATACCGTGAACGTGCAGTGTACATTATGAATGTAGCATGGACCTTCCTCCGCTATATACCTCATGTATCTAGCAATATTTCAATATACCTTTTTGGTTCATATCAGGTACCAATTTGGTTTGGGAATCTTATTCGGATGTTGAGAGGCCGTCATCTGTACGTCTCTCTGACATTCAGATTATATATACATGACATACAAAATGAATATTCATTCTTAGTTCCATGGTACATAAAGTACGTTCCAAGCACATGCTCTGAATGCAAAAATGCTATATGGGCATGTACATATCCTCCCTTCAGTTTTTACGAAACAGAAGCTGGTAGCGATCTCGGGGGTTGCTTCAACCTTCCCAAGGGGTGTAAAATTCATTAATTACACTTTGGATCGTCAATACGCCCTCTCCCATTTTCACAGGCGCTGATCATGATAAAAATATTCACCTTCATCTTCGACTCTCCTCAACCCCTATAATGGACGGAAACTTACCCTCATCCACCAGTTATTGCTGGGGCGATGCTGAGTGGAGTATAATGATTTATGATTTCTTCATCGGGAGTAATGAATAATAAATTTTGTGGCTAATGGTGATTGCCCAAATTCCCAATCTTCTATCTTGCATCTGTTCTTTTTTTGTACTTTCGTTTTTGTTTATTTTTTTCTTCTGGTTAGCGTAATTTTTCACCTTGAAACGGCTAATCGACATTTTCCCAGTGATCAGCGGCACCGAAATCGGGGGGAAATGCGTTTGAACCGAATCATTTGAAAAAAAAAAAAGATTCTCCACCACTTGGGAGGGTTCATATATAATAATAATCCTTCCCAGATAGCACAAGTCGTCTTAAAGACGTCTTTATTATGTCTTATTTTGGTCTGAACGTCTTAATTCCTTATAGAGATGTCTTAAAGACGTCTTACCTTAGACATCTTTAAGACGTCGTAGTAACGACGTCAATAATAGATTGTATATAATATATTATCTAAAAAACATTTTTCAACAAAATCGTTTGTATTTTGCAATGTTTTGGTTTACTTTGATACTATTGTAAAATATGTTGTTTCTATAGAAATAAAAAAATATTGACCGAAAATATCTTTTCTATTTTACAATGTTCTTTATCATATTATTTGAGCTTCTGTAAAATGTTTATTTCTAAAATTGAGAAAAAATTAAGTACTCATTTTTTCGTTGAGTAATAGTCTGACAAATGGGGAGGGGAAGTGATATGGTTGCACCACGTTACGTCATAGGCGGCACATTTCTGTCATCTTTTTCTGGCATATTTCTAATTTTTAATTTTTTTAACTCCATTCGGTGGGGACAACTTTCTTTACTTTTCCGCATGTTGTGGTAAATCACCCTGTATAACAAAGTATCATCTGCAAACATCTGAACATTACACTTACTGACGTATTTAACAATGTCATATATATATATAATATCAATAGGTTCGGATCTAGAACGGTTCCTTGTGGAACTGCATATTTCGTAATTATTTTAGAATAGACATCTTTACCGACTTTAGCTACTTCATAATGATCTTGTAAACAATTTTTGAACCAATTCATTGTACAGTTAATAATTCTCATGTTCTAATTTCAACACTAAATGTTCTCTATCGATAATTTCAAACACTCTTTGGAGATCTAAAAACACAGCAACAATAATTTTTTTTATTATTTAATGCATTTTTCCAGTTGAAAATAATTGATGAAAGGGCACTTTCAGATGAGTTATTTTTGCTGAAACCAGACTGGTACTTAGATAAAATACTATTACTTTCTACATAGCCTACTAATTGTTCATTTGCTGCTAATTCTAACAATTCTTCATAACACGATACCATATTTATGGGTCGATGTTCTTCACATAGTATTGAATTTGGTTTCTTTTCAATTGGTACTATGGTTGTAGTTTTCCATGACTTGGGGAATACGCCTTTTCCCATGCTTGTATTCATCACATGTAAGAATCGATCTCCTATACCTTCACAAGACAGTTTTAAAATTTTAGTGTTTATCCCAACCACACTGCTTTTTTTGTTGTTCAAATTTCTGACAATTGTTTTTAATTCATTAAAATTTAGTTTTTTAAAATGGCTCAACTGACTAGAGGGTCTATCCATATTTTCTAATATGTACTCATAGTTATTACTTTTTTTAATTGTTTCCAGGGTACAACCGTTGATGTCTATATTGGGTGCCTCCCGTTCTTGCTGTTGAGTGGTAGTAAGCATGCATTTCGTCTTGTTCTCATTTATACTGAGCCCCATGTCTGTTGAAGATCGTTTCAGTCAGGCAAAGGCTTAACTAGTGCATCTTTGTTTCTTGAAATTATGTCTATGTCGTCGGCGTAGGATATTATTTGCATTAATTTATAGAAGATTGTTCCTTTGACATTGATTTCTGCGTCTTGTAGTAGATTTTCCAGTGCAATGTTGAACAGTAGGCAGGGTAGGGAGTCGCCCTGGCAGAGACCATTGTGGCCCTCAAAAGTTCTTGACATGTTCTTCTGTATTCGTACTGTACAGGTTACATTTTTCATTGTCGTGTTTTATAAAGTTACTATTATTCTGCCTGAAATTAACAAGACGCACATTTGCACATTACTTCTGAAGGAGTAGATGTGTGAATTTCTCTTCTAGACGCAAATGACCAAGACTCATATTTGTAAATTGCCCAAGCAGCACATAGTCGTAAGTTTTTATAACTATGTGTTTATTATAGGTATTTCATCACTACTATTATTTTCAATGCAAGAGAAGACGATGAGGCATCATCAGTTTTGTTTATTTTTTGGTACCAATAATGGAAGATCACCGAATCGATTGTTATAATCTGTCATATTCTCAATGAATCGACTCCACCAGGATGCTGTCTCTTCCCCGATGCTTTATAAATATATCTGAATGGTATTGTTACAAGATTATTGAATAATTGAGGAAAATTTCAACTTTGCTCTTCCAATAAATTCAAAGTTCACTGTGCATCTTCGCAAATCCACTATTCTTCACTATGCATTTATATTTTATTCAGTTTATTTCCGAAGACACTCTCCTTCAGTGGCGGCTCGTCAGGGGAGGCTGAGCCTCCCCTTGGAAGAACCACCATATCTTCAAAAGTAATATCTTAAGAAATGTCTATTAGGTATATCTCAATTTTCAATATTTTTTATTGTTTATTATTCATTAATTAATTTTCAGTTTATATATAACATTTTTGCATTTCCTTTCCACAAACATACCTATAACGTTACAGTCCGGATAGTCTGTATGCATATTTCCCGGTCGGCCGGTCTTTTACTGAATGAACACTGCGGTTCGCTGGAGGCTAATACGAAGTAGCTTCCAACTTTACCGCATTTACTTATAACATGAATGACCTTGAATTTATTTGCGCTGTGTAAAATAGCAACATTTGGAATAGCCAAGTATGAGGCTAGCCTCAGATCTTAGTTTTTATAGCGCATGTGCACAGGTCATTCAAGAGTCAGGTGATTCACAAAGAAAACGAACTGACGTCTGACAGTTGCGTTTAACCGGTTAAGAACAACTTGACGTATAAATACATAAAACATTTGATAGGCGGGCTAGAAATAAGTGCTCTAGGTGAAAATATTCCCAACAACATGTCTTGTTGTCCAGACGTGGTGGATTATTTGTTATTAAATGAATTTACTACTCTTATTTATGACGAAAAGGTAAGAATTAAAAGAAATGCGAGGCCTACACCAGCAGTGCTTTCGTTAGTTTTTAAAAGTGGTAAACAAAACAGAGGGTTTTGTGATAACAATTATAAAAAAGTCGAGTGGTGTTAACGGCATCAACAGTTAGAAACAAATTATATTGTTGGAGATGTTTATTATTTACTAATGATCAATCCTCAATTTGGGGCAGGGCCGGGTTTAATAATTTGCAATATTTGTCGCGAGGTTTAGAAAGACACGAAAAATCCCAGGAGCACATGTCATCTTGCATTAAATTCGAAATGTTTGGTAAACAAAATATTGTAAATTTCTTGGATTCTGCACATAAGAGAGAAATAGAAAATGTTAACGAAAAGGTCCGTGAGAATAGGGAAATATTAAAGAGATTAATAGATGCCGTTATATAGTTATCTTCACAAGAAACTTCTTTCCGAGGACGTGACGAAAAACGAGAATCGTGCAATAAAGGAAATTTCAAAGAGCTGGTAGATTTTTAAAAAACTTATGACCCAAAATTAGAGAACTTTTTGAATAACGCCACTATTTTTTGAGACAATTCCGGTAAGCTTCTGTAGAATGATCATTTTCAACACTTAAACGCATAAACATTTTTACTAGAAACAAAATGAGTCAAGACCGCCTTTCAAATGTATCGCTTATTTCAATAGAAAAACGTTTTTTGTCAGAATTGAGTAAACGCGATTCATTTTATGATGAAATAATCAACCATTTTGCTAGTTCCAAAAATCGCAGGTTACCACTCATAAAAATATTCAGGCTTTAAAGCAGAGATTAATATAGGTAGTTGTTATTTTAGAAAAATATTTATTTGTGTTATTTATTTTTTAGGAAATATTTTTTATAATTCTCCATAATATATAGAGTTCCGCGGTTATATATTTTTTTATATAACTTCTTTCTCAAAACTATTTTAATTTCTATTAAAACTTATAATTTTACACGCCTGGCAGTGGTAATGAATACAATTTTTTGTTTGTAGAAAAACACTTTAATTTTTTTACCAAAACTATTTTTATTTTTATTAAAAGTTATATAATTTAATTACAAGTGGGATAGTAGGACTTCTTTGGATACCGATAGTCGAGTCGTAGGAACGAGAATTTCATGAGAATGATTTTTTCATCTCATCATATTTTCTATTTCCTTTTCATTCTATTCTTTTATTAGTTCTATTCTCTCAAGTCGTGAATCGGTATCCTGGCGAACAACCCACGGCAAAAAATGTAACGCGCCGTTGTAATACCTCAGGGGTGGTGGGGAAATGTACAAATTGTAGTCATATTGCACATCAGTTGTCTTTCAGAATATCAAGCCTCCTCTGCAGACAATATCACGAGCCGCCACTGCTGCAGAAATATTTTCGATAGAAATTATTTGTCAAAAATCTGACAAATAACTTCTAACTAACTTTTGATGAGATAGCCTCGTTCCGTGTAGAAATTATTAGTGACGTATCTTTCCTGAGTTCCTACGGTGTACTAAATTCAATGTCAACTCGATTACTTTCAGAAGCTGCATTCACAAATTATGGAGCGGGGCGTTTATTCCTTATACTGCGAACTACAATTTGTGAATCTGTATAATGTCTAATTGTATTACGTATAGTAAGATATTGAGGACCAAAACAAAGTTACCGTTTAGTCTTATGTATTCCCATTATAACTAGAGATAAGGAAAAAATATAAGACAATTTTGCAAGGGTTCTAATAAACTGTAGAACGGTTTTTTCTTTGTAACAAATAGATAAATTAATGCGTGGTATGTACATGATCTTTTTGACATTTGTAAACAGGTTGCATTTACGTCTGTCATTACCCACACAGCACAATCGGGATATGGGATGACAAATTGAAGTACCTGGATATCCCAGTACGTAAAGTAGATAGTGAAATGGACGTCCCATTTAGGATATCCCAGGATATCCTTCAAAAGGATGCCAAGAGGATATCCTGAACTGGTTTCATTTTGGCATTAACTGTGAATTGACCTCGGGATTAAAAAAGGACGTTCAGTGAAGGGCCCTAAATCTCCTTAAACTGTAACCCAATATATTTCTTTGATATGTTCAAATAAGGCGCCATTACGATTTCCGGCGGCCATATCCAATTTCACAAACCTACTTTCTATTGTGTAAACTCAAAACAAGCTTGGAATATCAGTTAATTTATCTACATCAAATAATATAAATTATTAGTGGTTGTAGGAAATATGTTTAACACTTTTGATTGTGTTTTATCTGTTTAATTCAGTTTTATTTGAGACTTTTTTGTTCGACACTATAGAAAGTAAGTACAAGCCATGTAAAAATAACATAACCTATAAAACTTCCCAAATTTAATACAATTTTGTAAACTTTCAGGATGCCAAGGGAAACTAAAAAGAGGAAACTTTATGGAAAACTTACAGTATTAAACAAAAATTATGGCCCCCATTTTTTCAATGACCAACAAACCTACAAAATGAAGCTTATTTGGCCCAAGAATTGAATGTTACGAAGCCAGGTTGGAGAAAGAATGTGAACCAGGTCGTACTTAGTGTTGTGAAGTTTGACAATGAATAGTGTATGAAAATAGGTAAAGAAAAATAATTTTGCTTCAAGATAATTGTTTGAAACTTTCATTACACTCTTAAAGGGAAATATGTATCAGACAGGACACGCGTGGATAAATTTCAGTTAATTTGCAAATCTGTCCTGATCCTGATATGTTTCCTTTTGAGTAAATTGCACAAAACTGTTATTGGTTTATGAATGGTGTTATGTAAATGGCTTCGCAGCTACGGCCATATGTGACGTGTATGGAAAACAGATATAATGCATTAAAATGAAGTCGTAATGCAGGATTTCATTTTATAATGCGACGAATTATTCTTATTAGTGCTTCAATTTAAACCTGTATCCCTCGATGTTCTCTATATTATCTTACCCAGTTTTCATATAGACAATTTTTTTTTGATAATGCTGATTCAAATAATAAGTAAATGTTTATTTTAGACAAAGCAGAGAAGTGTTTAAAAGAATCCGAGCAAGGCAAAAAGAAGAGCGAGGCAATGAAGAGAGTAGAGAAGTAGGAACACATTACTTGATATAAAAATGTTTTTATATAATTCAGTTTGAAAAATGTTATTTTATGTTCTTTTAAGAAGTTTGCTTTTTAGTGTTTTTAATTTCTTGACTGATAATAATTCAAATAGCTTCATGTGTAATTTTTGTTATATATTTCGGTCAGTTATGATATTTTCTAACATTTTCATGTATATTAACCTTCGACAGAAATAAAATTTTACAAAAAACAAAATATTTATGGAGTTATGTGCAACATACCTACTTATTTTATTATTCTGTTTTTTCGAAGTAGTTTTTTTTTTGAGTAGTTTGATATTACAAGTGTGAGTTTGTTTTTAAAGTCTGTCTTATATCTGATTTTATTTTGACCGTTTATATCAAATAACTAGATGAGTAATTCCTTGGGTTTTTCGGTCAGTTCAAATAAGAAATATAATATTTTCTATTGTTTCAGTGTATTAACCATCGTCAGAGAAACTACAATTTTACAAAAAACAAAAAATATATATGTGGATTTATGCGCTACCTACTTATATATAATTATAAGTAGGTAGCACTTCGGTCCTTACATAGAAAGTATTTTTAGTTTATCTTTTTTGTAAAAATGTGGTTTCTTTGGCGATGGTTAATATATTGAAATATAAGAAAATATAATATTAGGATGTTCTGGGACGTTTCAGTGTACTTTGTACATTCTCTAATATCCCTGTGGATGCCCATTCGTAGTACTTACGACGTCCCGGGATATCCTGGTATGTCCCTAGTTATGAGCTTCAGACATCCTTCAGGACGTCCGTTGTATTGTCTTTATCTGGTACCAAGTTGTGACATTGGGATGACCAAAAGAGTGCCGAAAAGCATACATATTGGGATATTGGGACGTCCATAGGCAAGCCCAAATCCTAAATGGTCATTGCCATAGTACGTCCCTCGGACAGCCTTGTGCTGTGTGGGTATATACATGTTGAGAGGCTGCTCTAAATACAAAACAAGACTGCTTAAAGTTAGTTGTTTAGTGGTATTAAAAAGACTGGCACAATCTCATAGATTCCCACCTTGTCTAAACATTTATAGAATGTCGATACAGCTGTTTTAGTTTTATTAATGTTTTCGTAGAAGTTACACAATTTTACTTTATTTAATGTCTATGAAACCGTTTTGTAACCAGCCTGTGCTACTAGGGTGTTACTTGAGAAGGATCCTTATGTCCAAATAAATGTGTTTTAAGGTGAATATTTGTCTCTGGAATGTAGTTACACAAGCACGAAAACTCTTGACCACAACACTCACTCATTTGTGTATTACTTCTGAAGGATCCTTATGTCGCAGCTGATGTCCTTTAAGGGCATACTTATATTTTGTCTGATACGAGCAAGTGTTACATTTGTGCATTGTCACTTCTGAAGGACCTTTATGTAGCAGGAAATGTTGTTTAAGAACTCTCTTATATTTTGTCTGAAATGAGCAAGAGTAACATTTATACACTGATACTTCCGAGAGACCCTTATGTCTCAGCAGATGTGTTTTAAGTTCATACTTTCTTCTTGTCTGATATGAACAAGTGTCACATTTGTGCATTGTCACATCTGAAGGATCCTTATGAAGCAATATATGTCTTCTAAGGAGACTCTTTTCTCTTGCCTGATATGAGCACGAGTCACATTTATACGTTGGTACTTCCAACGGACCCTTATGTACCAGCAGATGTCTTTTAAGGACATCCTTACGTTTTGCCCGATATGCACAAAAGGGACATTTATATGTTGTCACTTCTGAAAGATCCTTATGAACCAATAGATGATTTCTAAAGTAATCCTTTCTTCCTGTCTGATATGAGCAAGTGTTACAATGGTGCATTGTCACTTCTGAAGGATTCTTATGAAGCAATAGATGTTTTCGAAGGTAATCCTTTCTTCCTGTCTGATATGAGCAAGTGTTACAATGGTGCATTGTCACTTCTGAAGGATTCTTATGAAGCAATAGATGTTTTTGAAGGTAATCCTTTCTTCCTGTCTGATATGAACAAGTATTACATTTGTGCATTGTCAAGTCTGAGGGATCCTTATGGAGCAGTAGATGTACTTTAAGGTGACCCTTGTATCTTGTCTCATATGAACAAGTGTTACATTTATGCATTGTCACTTCTGAAGGATCCTTATGACGCAATAGATGTCTTTTAAGGTATTCCTTTCTTCCAGTCTGATATGAGCAAGTCTCACATTTGAGCACTAACACTTCTGAATAATTTTTATGTAGCAGTAGATGCATTTTAAGGCTATATTTCCGTTTTGTCTGAAACGAACAAGTGTCACACTTGAACATTGTTACCTCCGAGGGATCCACATGTACTCGTGAATGAGATTCAAAGAGATATTTATTGTTTGACTGATACGAACAAGAGGTACACTTGTATGTTGCTTTTGAGGGGCTCTTATGTTTTTTCAGATTATTTCTTAGGCCAACTCTTTTTTGAAATGAAAATGGGTTCGACTGGTCACCTGGTATTTTTGAAGACTTTCTTTGCCGTCGACAGTGATTTCTGGGATCCTCTTTATATTTTGTCTGAAACAATCAGCATTCACACCTGTTCATTGCTCTCTGCATGGCATTTCTACTTACCGATATGTTTTCGATGCATGGTATTGATCGATCCCCTTCGGGGTTTGGGATTAAACGTTCCAGTTTTACACATAAGCTAGTGGTGAATTCTGGTCGTGGTAAATCAGCGGCACAATCAAATCTAGAAATTATGTAAATGGTTACCACAATATTACAAAGCAGAAAATAATATATTTTTAAATTATAATAAAATTGCTTATTTATTTGTAGGTTAAATTGTAGATTTGAAAATATTCCTCACGAGTTGACAATTGTAAGTATTGTAAGAATCATTTTTTGTCATATTAGTTATGGTTCAAGTTCGTTGTGTTATGGTCGTGTGTTGCATTGAAGAAGTTGGTTGCTTGTAGGTTGTAAGTGCTAATTAATAAATGAATCGTTATGTGAGGGAAGTACCCACATGCGCTAAAAGTTTCAAAATTAATCCCAATATTCAAGAATAAAGGATCCAGAAATGAGACAATTATCGGAATGTTTGTTTGAAAAGTCGGCTAACAAAAGTTATTGACGTCAGTTTTAATACAAGATTAATTACATTTATAGATTCACATAATCTCCTATCAAATTGCCAACATGGTTTTAGGCTTAATAAATCTACATCAACTGCTATAGCAGATCTATGTATATGTGTGTATGATGGTTTAAGCGACAAACAATATCCAGTTTCCTTATATTTCGATTTAACTAGAGCGTTCGATACCGTTGATCACAATTTGCTTCTGGAGAAACTGTATCGTATTGGTGTGCGTGGCAATGCATATAACTGGGCTGCATCATATTTGCAGAACAGGATGTATATTGTGGTCTTAGACAAATTTAAATCTCTTCCAAGAGAAGTCACAGTGGCAGCACCTCAAGGTTCAATTTTGAGTGCTTCATTCTTGATCATTTTTATAAACGATATATTTTATTCGTGCACTTCTTCTTACATAACAATATTCTAAGCTGATAACACTAATCAACTGATAGCAGAAAACAATTTGTTAATCTCAGTAATGAAAGCAAATACATCTTCTGACCAATTACGTGAATGGTGCCAAAATAACGGATTACTTCTCAGTATAAGTAAGACCTTTTTTTACGCATTATCAACAGAAAAACATGAACAAGTAAACTCGATCAAATTTCTAGGAATTACAGTAGATCAAGAGCTAACATGGGCAGAAGATATCGACAATATATCATCTAAGTTAAGTAGTACTTATATGTTTTATTGTCAGACAATTACTTACAATCGCTTCCATAGAGATACTAAGATTAGCATATTATCGACTTATTCAGTCAAACCTAAGCTATGGCTTACTTTTCTGGGGTAATTCAGCGCACATTCATAAAATTCTAGTCATGCAGAAAAGATTTGTTAAATGTATGGTCGAAGTAAGTATCATGCTGTAGAATTATAACACAGGTAATTATGAACATAATTTATTCAGCTTCAAATATACAGTACCTTATCCACTGACATCTCTTAACTAGTACTCTATTTTACCGATCCGGCATCCTAACCCCCTGGTACCCTTTTTGCCTCCGTGTATAACTGGTTGTATACCCATAACACCACAATCCCCCCTTTTTGGAAAAAATATATACATATTTTTTTGAATAGTTGAAAGGCAAAACAGAACCAGCGAACTTTAACAACATGGAATCAACACACATAATCTGATAAGTAAATAGGTTTTTGAATATTTCGTTTTTGCTTCAACGGTAATTCAGTTTGTTTTTCAATATTCGGCGCATCTGAGTCGCTTAAAAGACCTCTCTCCGACATCTCACTCACGCACACCTTTTTAACGTCAGACCCACCGGTGTCTTCCATGCAAAAATCACTTTTCTTATGATTAGGATTTACAATACAAGGAGATTTCACATTATTACTATTGGCAAATCCACGAGGAATTTCAGGTAATTCATTGTTATTGCTATCAGAAGCATAATAAGGTGCCCGAATTAAGTGCCATCTATTGCGTCTAAATTGACCGCTGTTGGTTTCAACTATATAGGAACGTAGTTCATCACAAATTTTTATTATCTTACCATATCTTCTAATATCAATAACCCAGACTGGATCGCCTAGATTCAAAGGTTGCATATTCTTGGCCCGGTGCCTGTGGTTATAATTTTCTGACTGTTTACTTAATTATATTTTGTTCCAAGGAGAAATATTTTAGTATATCTACAGCATTATTTAGTTTATATGGTAACTGGGGCAAATTTGATCTTAATGTTCATGCAAAAAGAAGTTCTAATGGGGAAAATCCGTATTACAATGGCGTAGTTCGATAAGCTAAAAGTGCTAGATATATGTCATCATTTTTTTTTAATTAGCTGTTTAGCAGTCTTTACAGTTCTTTCGATTAGGCCATTACTTTGTGAGAAATAAGGACTACTGGTGATATGAATAAAATTATAGCCAGAAGCAAACTTTTTAAAGAGATGAAAACTGGGGACTGTTCTCGCTACGCATACCTCAGGTATCCTATATCGAGAAAATACATTTTTTTAATTTAGCAATGATAGGAGTTTTCTGTCAGAAAGTGAAGCTCAAAAATTTCAAAAAATCGTGAGATGTAATCTACCATGATAAGAGACCATTTATCCAATTTATATAGACCAAGAGCAATATTTTGCCAAGGTCTTACTGAGATTTCCTCCCTGTGCATAGTTTCCTTAATAGTTTCTCGATTTTCAATGCAATTATGTACTAGATTCTCGATTTGTGACGATAGGCCAATCCAGCATATCGAGGCTTTGGCTCTTTCCCTACACTTGACAATGTCTAAGTGACCCGTATGAATGAATTCGAACCACTTCATTTGTAAAGTAGTGGGTATTACAATGCGTGAACAGTTTAACAGTAGATTTTCACAGAATGAAATTTCATACTGATGATAGTAAGGCCAACCTGCTCTAGAATGGAGTATTTACTTTGTTCCTCAATTATCTGTTTTACCCAGCATGAAAAAATTCATCCTCAGTACATAAGAGGAATTTTAATAGTAGCAACACTCAGACTTTTCAAAATATCTTAAGTCAAAAAAACTGGAACTTGGTCGATAGTTTTAATGAAGAATTTGATAGATTTTATGAAACAATATATCATTATAATTGTGGTTTTCCAATTACTAAAATAAAAATAAAGAATTCAAAGAAAAAATGCTTCCCTCAAATTAAGGCTCTCCATGACCAATGGGCTTGTTCCATGATATTCTTTTTATATGGTTTTTATATTTTTTCGTATAGTACTCGATATTCTCATTATGCACTTAAAATTTAGTATTATTAACCTTTTCCGTTCTCGAGATATAAGGAGTTGAAATTTGTAATAGTTGCAAAAACCGAGCGCCCATTTGTGACGTGACTATACGCAAGTGATGTGAGTAAGAAAAGTGGGACCTTTCATATTTAATCTGAAAGGTCGGAAAACATAGAAATTTCAAACGCTGGTAACTAAATAAATACGTCGAGTGGAAGTTCGTTCTATGTCTCTACGGAAAGGAGAAGGTCGGCGATGAATCCTAATCGTAAATTGCAGGGTCAACATAGAAAATTCACCCCGACAGGAGCGAGAAAAAATTGTAATTTTTTGACATTTCACCAAACCGGACTCCCCTACTGCCAAGAAGTAAGAAAAACAAATGATACTTCGAAAACACTTATAATAATTATAACAACTAAGGAGCGTCTATTGAGATCGCCGAGTCTATGCATATAGTGACGTAGCGCCTGGCCATGCCCCATTTTCGCGAGGTAGAGATTTGTAATAGTTTTTAAGATACTAAACGTGCGAATAATATTCTGATTTTTTTGCAGATCCATTATTTTATACTTGCACCTTCAAAAAACTTGAGAAAGAACTAAATAATACAGTGTATACGGAATTTAAAACAATGTATAAAAATGGCATTTAAAACAAATAATGATCGTATAACTCAATCTGACAGTATTATGCGAGAGAGTTGGAAATTAATTAATGAATGTAAACCAAACTCCTCTATAACTTTGGTAAAGAATGGCGAGCGAATTACTGATTCGCAACATATTGGTCATAAAATGCACCGTGGTGCGTTGACATGTCAAATAGTACAATAAATAGGTACAACAAAAAATAATTTGTAAAAATATACAATCTTACAAATAGGTGTATATAACAAACATAAAACATACATAACAAATAACATTAAAAATTTAACTGAGTCAAGGCGTAAGTTAGAAGTGTATATGACAATCACTAAATGTAGATAACAAGTAGTACTAAAATTTTTGACTAAGTCAAGGCGTGATTAATTTTGTATAATTACAAATCTGTATAGTTAAATTCATTGATGCTACAATAAGCCTGCTATAAGATGGCTTTTCAGTTTCGGCTTAAATAGTGTCAATGGTGCATGTTTTAGTGATATCGGAAGAGAGTTAAAGAGTGAAATTCCGAAATTGCTTCTTTTTGTATATGTTAATCTTTGCTGTGGTATCTGTATTTCATTTCTATTGCGGCTGAGGTAACTGTGGTTGTCACAATTTCTAGAGCATTCATCAAGGTGATCTTTGATGTATATTAGATTGTAATAAATTATACAAGATGGCAAAGTCATTATTTTATATTCTATAAACCACTGTTTACAGCTGTCTAACTGACTTATTTCTGATAAGGTTCTAATTGCTCTCTTTTGAACAGTAAAAGCTTGCTTGGCGTGATTAGAGGTACCTCAGTTAATTAGACCATATGCCATCAAGCTATGGGATAACGCATGGTATGCGACTATTGCTGAGGTTATACCAATTCTGATTTTGATTTGCCTTATAGCATGTATTTTTTTAGATAGTTTAGTTGACAATATGTCACCATGTGCATGCCATGAGTTAAATGTGAAAAATATTTCCAAAAATTTTGAGGCCTTGCCCTGATAACAACAAACGTCTCCAGGACGTACACTTAGGTCCTCGTTAGGTCTGAACGTCCCGGGTTTATATGCTACGTCCCAAAAACGTCCGTTTGCTATCGTCCCTAAAACGTTCTGAATAAAACGTTTTAAGGACATCCTGTCTAATCAAGACAAACCTAAACACATTTGTGAAATAACCTCTAGGAGTGATGTTTTTTTTGAGCAGATGAGGATATGATTAAAAAAGGAAATTAAAAACTGTAAAAATGAAATTAAAATCTTTAAAAAGTTTTACTAAAGTTTCTATTGATAACAAAATATTTTCATTTTTCATGGTCCATCTAAATTTTGTCAATTTGATTTTTCTGATTTCAGAAATCTTATATTCGTTTCAACTATTTTTTTCATCTTGCGAAATCACATTAATTTGTACTTTTTGACAGTACAGTGTAGTTATTATACTACTACTATCCTCTATATTAGTATGCTACTATCATTTAGTACGAAAATATCGCAATGAGAATAAATGGAATACTGGAATGAATAATGATTAAAAATATGTTAAGTTCCTATAAAGCTCTTTTATTTTAAAATTCCCGCCAAACGTCGTGTTTGAGATGTAGGAGTTTCGGATGGTTGTCTCTGGTTTCGGTTAAGTTGCTGTCAAACTATGGGGAATTCAATTTGGTAGCCCTATGGTTACTGCATTGCATCATTTTTATTTCTTCCGCCCACTAGTCAGCAAGTACCAAAAATAGGTAAGTCTATTTAATTGATTTATTAATATATAAGCATTTAGATCGATATTTTATTCTAGATAAATTTGGTGCTGCTTATTTGTAGGTTATAGCCTACATATAATAAATATACTACCACCCACCTTATTTGACTCTGTTAAAATTCTATGGGAGATCACCTGCGAACCTGGGTATGTAGTTTTTAGTTGTTTACCATGGAGCGAACTTATTCACTTAAAAGAAGATTGTTGGTTAAACATTATAAATACATTACTTTCCTTCAGTATGCGATGGAAGTAAAAATTGAAAAGAAGAACTCAGTGTGTTAAACGAAGTGTTATATATGGTTCGACATCTCTGATGAAGAAGTGGAGGTGATAGGTAAGGTTTGATACATCTAGTAATAAAAACATTTGCCAGAAAACATCAACAAACTTGTAAAGCATATTTAGGGATTTTAGTAAATTAATATAAGGAATAAACTAATAAAGGTACTTTCTAAGGAAAATTTACAATTTTGTAACTTATATGCCCTATTTGTTATATTTCTTCTGAAATTACGCTGTATGTACGTACAAAAACCTTTATACATCATCAATGTTCAACCTAATAAACCTGCTTCTAACCGTAAATCCTAATGCATCTTAACTCATAGCCATTTTCTTTACTTGAATTCTGTAATAATATTGGCAAAAAATATAATGTCAAACTTATAATAATGTTATTAATCTGGTAGCATTAGTCACAACATATATTTCTGCTTTTCTCGGTTTTTGGTATTATTTGTAGAATCGATCATTCATATAAAGAGGTGTTCTTAAAATTTTTAAATTAACAAGGGAACCTTTCAAATGCAACAGTCAGTTAAACAAAAAAATGTTCACATTTAAACTGTGATTTTTTAAAAATAGGACACCAAGAAAATTATAACAATTTATTTTAAATATAAGCTTGCCATCAGGTGGCATATGTGTTTTGCCAAGATTTTATCTGAAATGTTAATTTTTCTTTTATTTGCACAGGGGCTGCTGAAGTCGCTAATGCTTCAAAGTCTTGGAAGGACACCGAAATGGTTATTGCATCGTGATTGAAGAGGGCAAAAGAAAGAACAGAGAGGGTATCAAAAAAGAGAGAATATTAGAGAATAATATAAACCAAGATAATTATAAAAAGATGAAGTGTGCAAAACGTTAAGAGAAGGTGAGATATACATTTATCTTACGTTTTATTGCACACTTGGCTTATTTCTTATAATATAATGTTCAATATGACTTAATGTATATATAACTATTATACCATATTAGGCATTATAATACATAACTTTTAAATCCCATAAAAATTGTATTTTTGACACTTGAATTTGTAGAATAAGAAGTTAATTTTTAAAAATACAAATGCCATAACTTATTTTTCAATAGCACAATAGAAATAAAATGTTCGCATAAATTTGTCATTTGGTGTTGATAAATAAAAATACCAAGTATTAAAATCAATCTATTTGAATAATTTTTCTACATTGTAAATATATATTGCCATTCTTTTATCTTTCTGGCTTTTCTAACCACATTTATTCCCTTCGAAATAGAATCCAATCACTGGATTCTATTTTGAAAGAAATGCAAAACCCAAAAAGGAACATAAATACCCTCTGCTGTGAATACACCTCAAAAGTGGTGAAGGGGGAGGTACCTATATGTTTTGCATAGTATGTCCCAACAACGTCCTCTCTAGACCTACATTCGTCCCACATAAGTCCTGGGTTGGACATACTCGTGACACCCCGTTTTGCCGACACGGAACGTCCCTCAAACGTCCTCGGTACGTCTTACGTAGGTAAAGTACGTCCTCGGGACGTTTTCAGTCCTGTGAGTACATTCTTGGCACGTCCATGTGCTATTAGGGTGGCTGCTAGTACATACACCAAATTTCAAGTTTCTGTACTCTTACCAGCTTGCTTTACTTATTTCCCCCTATTTAGCCCACAACCCTTCACTGGATATATTCAAAAGATAATCCAGTTCCAGATTTCGTTATAATATATACGTGTACATAAGTTAATATCTTAAACCGTTCCGGAGAAAACATGCGGACAAAAAGAAGTTAGACAGAACTTTTTTTCACTCAACTTTAAAATCTCGACGTTTCATGGCATTCTAAACCTATTTCAAGAAAAAAAATTTTTTTAAATTTTTTTAAGATTACTATACTTCCAATCCACTACGTGGATTTCGTTTATAAGCAACTGGGTTCTCTCTAAATAACACTAGATTCACTGTCCTAATTTTAATACAGTCGGACTTTTCTTCCTAAAATTATGGTGCTTACACGAAACATGACAGACGAACGGATATTTTTAAAATTGGTTACAATCGATTACTAACACAGTGATATACAAAACTTAATTTAATATTACCCGTTGAAGTCTTCTTCTGTCTTTATTTCAATTTCTTCGGTAACTAAAAATTTTTGTTCTGCCAAGTTTTCCTCTTCACAAGACATTTGCTCTAGCTTAAAAATATCACTTTCATTACTAATTTTTCGCTCTTTACCATTTTCTCTTTCATCACAGAATTGATCATCTACCTTGATTGTATCAACTGAGTTGCCATCCACCTCATTTACTGTTAAATCTCTTGCTGTAAACTGCAATAAACTGCTTAGCTCTATTTGGCCCATACTGTTGATATCTAGACTTTCGGATCGTTCCTTAATCTTTTCTTCTGCAATCAGATAGTTCGTCACAAAACGAAAACAGTTTTCTAGAGAGCCATGGCAGGGCGGGCAGATTACAGGTTCCTTGATGATACTTAAATCCTATCAAACAAAGAGGAAGTATTGAAAATTAATTATGTATGGAAATGTAGTATCGGTCTTTGTAAATGTGACATTTGCTTAGACATAAAATTTGGAAAATATGAAAATTAGCACCAAATTAATGTTTTTTAGTACATGTAAGAATCAAAATATACAGCGTAAAATGATAAAAGGAGGGGTATAGATAGCTAAAAAAAATTCGCGCTATGGGCGCATTATTTTAGCAACAAGGTTATTTTTGTATGTTGTACTTTACGTTTCAGATAATATATAAAACAACGAAGATAATGCTAAAAAATGTGATGTGCATGTAACAGTCGTAAGAAAATCAGATATCAGGGTATTTTTAATAAAATGTCGATCAGACTATATTTTGCGGTGTATGTCTCCCTAGAAAAAACGACTGCATATTTATAATTATTTTTATTTTAAAGAAAGGATCTTTGATTATTGAAAAATAGTAAAAAAGTTAGAAAATGGCTAAAGCTGTTTTTTGGACGAAATTGGGGCCGACTTTCCTAGCTTAGCGATACCCCTTTTTAGGAGCATGTGCATGCATTTACTATTTCCATTTTTTAATTTTTATTAACTATTTCATTGGATATTTCAGACCATCATCGTCTGATTCTCAAGCTATTCCATAGTGATTTTAGTAATACAGTAACAAATATAAAGTTAAAAAGGAAATATAGCAATAATATTTTACAACTTATCTTCTACTTGAGCAAGGAAACATAGCTTGATATTTACAACAGCAACGCAGTGGAAGGGCAGTTTACTGCCTTCCACAATACGTTCTTATATTATTATACCTTATGTTTTCCATTGGTCCCTTTGAAGGTTAGGCAAAAAAATAAAGAAAATTGGGTAACCCCTAAGGTCACTATAGCAAAAAATTGGTTACTGTTCTTATACAGCTGTTATAGACAACAACACAAGCAAATCTATATGAATTACAAAACTAAATATCACCAACGGTTAACTCAGGCCAAACAAAAGTATTATCAGAATCACCTCAGTAAATCGGACAACTATAGTAAAAAGGTATGGCATATAATAAACCTTGAAATGGGTAGGAAGAATCAAGAAGCCTCATACTCTGATAATTTAACCGCTGATCAATTTAACAGTTTATTTTTAGTGTACATGAGACATTTAAAGATATACAGGGTGTAATCAGTTTCATGTCATTGAAAAAAACTGGTAATGGGGACCGACTAGACAAACAAAAAACCTTTATGACTTTTTCAGCTAGGGACACTTTGAAAAAAACTGACCTAGGTCAACATTTAAAATTTAAATTTTTTTAAAATATTAATGTAGAAAATAATTGAAAACCACTGCTTTTCTTGGTCAATGGACTTGTAGTTCCCAATTATACAACTTTTAAATTGTCATAAAAAAGTGCAAAGGCCTTGGTTCATCGACCGCCTTGGATGGACCGCCTCAACCGAACTGAGGCAATTATAAAGAAGTAAATAATTCGTTATCTTTTCCTGCACAACTGCAAGCAAATAATGGCCAGAGAAGTTTAAACAGAGCATTTCTTTACATGTGTGTCTTTTAATTTGGAACAAAATATTGGATTAATGTTTATAATTTAGAATATTTAAATGTGATTTATTAACGTTTGTAACATAAATGAGTGTACTGGATTAAAAGCTTACCATCTAAGTAAATTATTCGAAATCTCTGCATCTGCATCAATACACAGTTCAGTACGTCGAATTAAGGACATACGTACTCCGTTCAACACTAAACAATAAACTGTCAACTAACGTTGTCAATAAAACAAAATAAAAGAAAAACTTGGTCCAAAATCCAAAACGGAATACAAAAAGAACGAACAAGTAAGTTGTGTCTGTACGTAATCAAAAATTTAACGACTTGAACGGTAAAATCAATAAAATAAATCTTCACTATAAATACACAGTGACCCGAAATTCAAAAATAACAAAAACAACGAACGGTGGGTTGGACGTGTGTACATAACGAAACACCCACAGTAACTAAAATATTGCACAAGGGAGAGTTAAAGTATAGTTTTCTTCAGATCAGATCTACTAAACACTCAGAAAACGTCGACGTCTTTCATCTTATTTACCGCATCGCTAAAGACCGCCGACATTTTATAGCTATCTACACAAATATTGAGTATCATAGGCAAAGACACGCGCGACGATCTAAACCTACCTCAATATTCCAGCAGTTCTCAAAAGATTTTCTTGAAAATTTGCGAAATTTTTGTTTATTTTCTTTCTCCAAAACTATGAGCTTTAGACCCCATGTTATATAAGGTTTTTTTGTTTGTCTTGTCGTTCCCTACCACTAGTTTTTTTTAATGACATGAAACTAATTACAACCTGTACATGCTTGGAAGAGTCAGAATTCTTTTTTCTCTGAACACTGTTCTACAACTTCCATTGTACTTTAGGTTAAACATAAGAAGTCTTTTTTGTAGAGGAAATACCCTACCCATTTCTCTACCACACCCCCAACTTATGATGTTTAACGAAATGTGCGAGTAGACTAAGGCATAGTAAACACTGAGTAGACCACTTTGGTTTAACACGTCTTTCAATTGTAAGATGCCAACAAAAGCTTTGTTTAATTTATTACATATGTCATCGATATGTTTGTCCTATGATAATTTAGAATCTAAGTAAGTAAGTACCAAGATATTTAATTTCTTCTCCTAGCTTTATATCAAATATTTTAAACTTTATAGGTAGAGGTCTTCTAATGTGAAAGTTTATAATCATCGTTTTATTCATGTTTAACATTAATCAATTACTATCACACCAGGCCCTTAATAAACTCACAACATTTTCAGCATACAACTGGATATCATCACTACTTATTGTTGGTACTGAAATAGTCATGTCATCAGCAAACATGGTGACATGCCCAGCACTTTTTATGTAATCAGGAAGATCATTAACATACACAAAGAGCAAGGGTCCAAGAACTGAGCCCTGCGGTACTCCTAGTTTGACATTATGAACAGATGACATAGTATTGTTATAACTTACTGTTAATGACCGCCCCTCCATGTAAGTCAGGATCCATCTCAGGGCAGTATCTCTAATTCCAAGGTCGAATAGTTTGCTTAAAAGCCTTTCGGAGTGAACAGTATCAAAGGTCTTGGATACGTCAAAGAACATTGACAAAACATACTTGCCATGATCTAGACAATAGTATACATAATTTAGCAAATGACGAGGCAGTCTCTATTGATCTGCCAGATCTAAAGTCATGCTGAGATGGTGTTAAGAAATTATTTTTTTCAACATATTCGATCAATCTCACATAAAAAGCCCTTTCTATAATTTTAGATATGGCACTGAGTATAGATCTGTCGGTAGTTGTTGATGTCTTCAGGGCTGCACTTTTTAAATAGTGGAATAACACGTGCAGTTTTAAATATGTCAGGAAAATAACTCTGGCAAAATGACTGATTAATTAAATACACAAAAGGACCAATAATAATTATGTTAATATTCCCAAGAACAAAAAGAGATATATCATCAGTGCAACAGGAAAATTTATTTTTAAGTGTACATTAATTATGTCTATAATTTCTTTTTCCGTGACAGGTTCTATACAGAATTCCGATGTATTGTATTTTTTACTGTAGTAATAGAGGGTGATGCCAAATGTTGATCAAAGTGCTCTTTAATCTTGTTTTCTGCTATTATGGAGAAGTGGGAAGCAAACCATTCAGAGACTTCGTAAGGGTCAGACAGATATTCTGAATTGTACTGAAGTATAATATTTTTATTGCTTTTATTCAATTTACGAAGTCTAGAATTAATAATGTTCCATGTTTCCTTTGTTTTATTTGATGAATTATTAATTCTGTTCTTAAAATATGTCTGTTTGGTAATTTTGATATTTTTCTTATATTCTCTTTTTTTTAATTTGATACTCATTTTTAAGTTGATGACAATCAGAGGTCTTTGAAACGTTTCAAAGGCTAAGCATTTCCAAGAAACTAAATGAGATTTTATGAAAATGTAATTCATTAGAATGAAAACATTTTTAAAGACAAGGTTGGTAAATAAATTAATTTCAGGCCTTTGTTCTCATTTTTAACTGAATTTACATACCGTAGGGGATCATGTATATACTAGTTTAACCTGACTAGCCATAGGGGACTATGTGGGATGATAGTGTTATAATGAGAATGGCAAATAAGAATTTTTACTTGTTAGCATAACCAGAAGTCAGGTTATCGAAAGAATGCAAAGATTTCATTAATATTTTTACATATAGTTTTTCTTTTACTTCTCATAGATAGTTTTTCTTTCCGCAGTTTGCAAAATCCTATAAAGAATATGTTTCATTTCAAGGGTGTTTCACGATCTTGACTGAACAGACTCGGAACAGCATGAAAATGTGCATTTTCTTATTTCTCACCCAGTATCTCGAGCTCTGGTGGAGATATTGATCTCAAATTTTATAAACATATTCCTCTGATATTGTTCTTGATTGACGTATGAAGTAAAATTATTTTACCATATCTTTCTTATAAAAAATATACAAACTATTACATGTTGTAAAAAAATATGAAAACACAATGTAAAATATAGTAAGCGAGAAACTTTTTTATTAATAAAGATAGAAAGGTAGTGTAATGACAAAAAGTGAAGTTTAAAGACCAAGGAAGTTTTTGGATACTATATTTCTTTTTGTGGCTATTTAGTTTAGTCGCAAATGAATTGTTAAAAAGCTGTGCGCCCGCAACACGGAGATCTGCTTCTGATATTAGTGACTTAATGATGCGTGCTCAAGACAGATTACACTGCATTGGGTACGGAATAACTTGCTTCTCAAAAAATTAATTCATCGAAAACGTTTTGTTTAGTTATTTAAATTATTAATTATGAAACAGGCAATGAAAACAATAAATTCAATTATCTCCGATATATTTATACACAAACAGTAAAATTTAAAGAATTACAAACGAATACGCGATTTTGTTTAAGTAACAAAACTGAAAGGAAAATATTTCAATTTTATATTAGAAATGAAACATCATAATGCCTAAAAGTAATGATAATATGCACCAGTACAAAAATAACAAATAAACTGCTATGAAAAAAGTTAAAACAAAAATATAACAATACCTATTATAAAAATGTACTGGAAGATTATGAAACATTTTGAAATACATTTGTGAGTGGACATGCATTTGTCTTTATACCTATTTACTTAACATTATTAATAAAAATTGAATCGCCTTATTTAACTATTTTATGTGTTAAGCTACTTACTGTTATTGCTAATGTCACAATGTACCTTATACAAAAATAATTTTAATTGAAGAATTGGCGCAAATATTTCTTCACAGGAGGCATACACTTTCTACTGCCAATAAAAAAATTTCATTCGCAAAAAAAAATGTTTCCGCGCATATTAGTACAGGAAAATTAACAATTTAGGGTAACAAAAATTAATAAAAGGTTCATTTCTGGGATTCAAGTAGGTAATAACCTGGAGAATGAGATGATGAATTATTTGCACTTCCATGTTCTGGGAAAATTCAAAAAAATTTGGAAACACTTTTTGGTTTTCGATTTTTTTGCTCTAGCGGCCAAAATAATCAAAATAGAGAAAGAAGTTCCCTACAAAAGGTGTAGCTCGTCTTTTTCTCTACAAAAAAGGTCTTTACAAATTTTTGTCTTACTTAAGCCGTTTAGAAGATAAATCGAGTTTTCCACTTATAGTTTTAAGCCGCTTCGAAATGCGCGAAAAATGAGAATTCTCCAGGAATTTCGTACGACCGGGCTCATCGATCGATAATTCTTACTATTCAGAGCCCCTAAAAAAATGAAAAGAACATAAAATGTAGAGAAAAGTCTCAGATTTATTGTGGAACTAATCACAAAATTCATAAAAAAATTTATCAAAGAGAGAAAGTGTCAGAAGATGGCTTAGTGAACTTTGTAGAGTTGATCCACAGATTTATTCATATCTTTGCCGGGAGTCGTTAGAATGATAATTCATTTTGCTTATATATTCTAATATAATGATATATTAATCCAATTAACATTTTATTGCAATTACTTTTGTTGGAAAAATATGCCTTGCGATCAAGTAGAGGGTATATTTCTCATCGATCAATCACCTCCAAATTTTGGAGTTCAATTCGCTATATCTTAAGTAATAATAATAGCACAGTCTTAATTTTTGGATTATAAGTACAATAAAACATATTTTTTCGAATGACTTTAGAGTTTTTTAAATGCGCATAGTACTTTTTGAATTTGTCTACATTATTCATACACATTCAGAAAATGCACAATTATACAATAAAACATATACAACTTATTTGTTTCTTAACATTCTTCAATTAAATTTTCACGAAATATAGATTAAAGTGCGTGGAATCTAATCCATGCAGTGAAAAAGCACCCATTGTTACGGGAGAAATAGGCAGGATGCATAAAACTCAAAGATATGAATAAATCAACTGTATAAAGTTTACTAAGCCATCTTCTAACACTTTTTTCTCTATGATAAAAATTTGTATTAATTTTGAGATTAGTTCCATATTAAAGCTGAGAATTCTCTCTACATTTTACGTTGTTTTCATTTTTTTAGCGGCTCTGAATAGTAAAAATTATCGATCGATATGTCCGGAAATGTATGTACGAAACTCCCAGAGAATTCTCATTTTCCGCGCATTTCGGAGCGGCTCAAAACTATAAGTGGAAAACTGGATTTATCTTCTAAATGACTTAAGTAAGACAAAAATTCGTAAAGACCTATTTTGTAGAGAAAGAGACAAGCTACAAATTTTGTTGAAAACTTGTTTCTGTATTTTCATTATTTTAGCGGTTCGAGCAAAAAAACCGAAAATCAAAAAGTTTTTCCAAATTTTTTTAAATTTTCCCGGAACTTGGAAATACAAAGAATGCATCATTCCATTCTACAGGTTATTAACTACTTAAATCCCAGAGATGATTCTTTTATTAATTTTTGCGAGGTTTTTACAACATTTTGTCTTCATTGTCTGTACTAATATACAAACTTTCAAAATATAATAATGTTCATGCAAATAATGATATCTTGGATATTATCTTTCACACATGCAATTAATTACGCATTGTACTTTTGCTGCACGGCAACCAAGTTCTACATTTACAAAATGAATGTAATGTGGTGGTAAACTTATAAAAACATTTACTTAAAATTTAACTATCTTTTTTTTACCCTTTTATGTGGTACATACTTCACGTACAAATTTGTATGTTATTCTAATTGTTTTTAAAACTAATTATAATTCCAGAGCAACATATATGCTGACCTATCCTAAAACGATTTGCAATAATAAACATGTGTATAATAAATATTTATTTGCCTTTGTTAAACTAACCTACATAACTTATCTAATTCTTAATTAAACGATATACAGTATGATATTATTATTCCATTACAGTAAATTGAAACTTTTAGGCTTTGGTTATTTGGTCATTATTGGAACCATACTCTTGTCTAATTTATACCAACCAAAATGAAAAATATTAGGACGTGGATAAACCTCACGGGCAATTTTATAAATTGCAATCTGGAGGAAAGCTCTTTTTGCATGATTTAAAACAATAATTTGAGTAAGTGTAGGGAAAACTTATCATTCTCAATAAAGAGCGCTATCTAGGGGTATCTATATAACGTAAAAAAATATGAATGCACTGGATGTATTCAGGTGAAGACAATTATATTCAATTATCGGATAAAAAATATCTTGATTCTAGTTTTAAAAAAATTGTCATGCAATAGCTATGATATTTCAGTCCATGAGTTATAATATCTAGACAGAGGTCACCATGTTCTTGAATTTTATCTAGTAATAAATTATTTTGTATCTCTTTGGTTTTTTTTTAAATTTGCATTTGTCTATTAAAAGTGGTAACTGGGGTGGGTTTCTTATTTCCCCTGTTTTTTATAAGGGCCCAATATGAACTCAGGAAAGACAGTTAAAAGAATAGTAATGTTTAACATTAATATTAGTACTTACCAATTCTGGGAGACATTGTTTTATCATTTCCTTCAATGTAAGGACTCCCTCTTCAACATCAAGGGACATAGCAGAATCACTCTTTACTCGATCCATACAAAATCCACATATGTCCTCGTCTTCTGCGACACTCGTGTTATTCCCATTTTTTCTCAGATAGGCATCTTTTAGGTCCACTTTGACATCATCCTTACCATTAACCAATTGAACTATATAATCATGTGCATAGAAGCAGGTAGCTTTAAAATTAGAACAGTTCATAAGCATTGCTGTGCAGTCTGTACACATCACCAACTCTTGTAATGTAGCTAAATCCTAAAACAAAATTTACCGAAAGCATCATACTACCATACTGTGTAATCGGACATTGGAAGTACTGCTAAAAGTCTGGACCGGTACTCTATGCAGCGGTAATTAACATCATAAATATATACATCGGTCAGTTATTGACGTGATAATGGTCTACTGCATACGGATTTGACAGTTGTTGTGTGATTGAACATCGTAATTAGTTTATGAGTTGTAAATAAATTCTGCCTGCGAAAGCCAGAAGGTTATGCCGACACATCTATCCGGAGTACGAGTATATCTATATTTTTTCATGATGAAAAAGATATTCAATAATTAGTAATCTGCATTAATTAATAATAATCATCAATAAGGAAATAATATCATATAAAAAGAATGAAAGAATTGATGAGGTCTGATAAAAATTATAAACAATAATTAGTGCCAGTGATGTAAAAAAACCGTTTTTTTTGTAGTTAGAAAAAAAACTAGAAAAAAACGTGTTTTTTATAATGAAAAAAAACATTTACACGTTTTTTTTCACACTACGCGCTCGCGCAAACGAAATCAGCAACACGGTCACTGTTTGGTCAGTTCCTGCATATGCATCATAGTGTATAGTTATAGTAGTGGCGTGGAGACAACAGATTTTTTGTTTTATTTTGATTTGTTGGCATTGTTGGAGTTTGTCTGTTTATACATTGAAAGATTTAATTACAATTATGCCTAAACGTGAGGGGTCAGGGAGGAAGAGAGCCTCTGTTGCATGTTTATTTAAAGACGTTAAAACAATAGGGGAAAACGGCACGTGTAATGTGTACATTTTGTTCAAATGAGCTGTCTAAAAGTGGGACCAGAATGACAAAACACATAAGTCAGTGCTTAAAGTGTCCGCTGACAGTCAAAACTAAGTACCTAAAAATGAGAAGTCTGAAAACTCAAACAGCGACGTCGATGCTCCCTCTGCTACTTCATCTTTTAGTGTTCAATCATATTCCTCTGCAACACCACCACGGTCTATGTTAAGCAAGAGCAACACTAAGACTAAGCAACAAATTTTATCATTTGCTGATAAACTAAGTGCAGTAGATCAATTGAGAGCTAATGAGCTCCTGGCTCGCACAATTTATAGTAGTAGTGCACCTCTAGCTATTGTAGAAAATGATTATTGGCTACAATATTTTCATTTCATACGACCGGCATTAAAAGTACCATCTCGATATGAAATCTCTGGCCCTTTACTTCAGCGAGAATATGATAAAGTTCATGCTTTCGTGGATGAACAAATTGCGGCTGCTGATTCCGTTGGTATAATGTGCGATGGTTGGAGCAATATACGCAACAAGTCCATCATAAACTTTGTGGTGACGACACCGAATGCTATACTATACAACCAACAGGAAAGGAGTCGCACACTGCCGAATACATAGCTAAAGAAATTAATATAGTGATTCAAGAAATTGGCATGCAAAAGGTTTTTGGACTAGTAACTGACAATGCCGCAAATATGAAAGCTGCTTGGGCCATTTTAAAAAAAGACATGAAAGACGGAAATTCAGTTCTTTTTACATACGGTTGTTTTGCACACTCATTAAATTTGATATTCAATGATATAAAAAAGCAAGCAACATTTCGCAAGTTTCTGGCTGAAACTGTAGCACTAATAAAAGCGATTAGACAATCGCATATTCTACTATCAGTATTTAAAGAAAAACAAAATAAAGTTATAGAAGAAGAACTATAAGTTTGCGATACTGGCAGTGTCAGTACCCCTCTTAGTTATCTTTTTATTTTAATTTATTTATTGAATCTAAATTTTAAATAGAGTTGAGTTTATTTGTTTCATTTTAATTTTTAATATTATTTTATGGACGTTTTTATTGTAAAAATTGCAATACATCTATAATGTATACATAAATAGAATTTTTATTTTAATTATGAAAAAATACCAATTCCTGAAAAAAAACAAAAGTTATGTGTATTTTTTCACAAAAAAAACATGCAAACTGAAAAAAAACATTATTGTTTTTTTTCATTTACATCACTGATTAGTGCTATACAAGATTGCAGCTACGGACACAAGTTTCAGAGTTATTGCTTCTCATCAGCGTAGTATAGCATAGAGAATGTTTACCAATAAACAAAAATTAACTACCATTGTTAAAACCAAAAATATACACCCATAAGTAGTGTTATGCATATAGTATTAGGTATATATTGGTCTAATATGTCTACATACGATTTTCTTAAAAACTACTAAACTTAGAAAAAAAGCTTCAAATAAAAAAGGTGTCTCCATCTTTAATTCTTCTTCTCAGCATAGACTTGGTAATTATTTTAAAGTATAAAACGGTGTTCCACTTGCTAACTGACCCCTGCAAATGTTCACATTTTATCAACATGGTCTTTGAAAAAAAATCATATTTTTCACAATTATTAACATTTAACCTTCATATTACCATAGTTTATTAATAAATATGTAGTGATGACATAGTAAAATTGAGATCCATTCATGTTTTAGTTTTTTGAATTATAGCAAGTTAAACAAGTTTAATTATTATTGTCATGTGTCCAATAGGTGCCGAGAATAAGAAAAATGGACTGCAGAAAGTCAGTGACAAGTAATTATTTATAATCATTAAATTATCCAACGGATCATTATGAAATTCAGTCGTTGTCTATCGAGGGGTAAACCACCGTCGGCACTCGCCCTCCAAATTTTAGGCAGGCTGTCGGCAGCCATAGCAGTCGCGGTATTATAATTGAGAGGCCCGCAAGTGCATCTGGTTGGAGTTACGCAGGCACCGCAGTCAAGGCAGTCTCTTCGGCAGTTCGTGTACTTTCTACAAGTGGTTGACCTCTCAGGTACTGTTTTGATAGTATATAGTATAAAATAAGAACATGATTCTTGTTTCGTTTAACTCGCTCTAACTGGAAAACGGAACAATCAATTAGTTTCAATTTTTCAGTGCTTCCATTATATAGATTCGGAAAATGCAGTTTAGGGTATAGGAATAACGATGTAATTGACCACGCCCCGCTAGTGCCATAAATCGTGAAAGCAGAGGCACACAATGATTTGAATTTAGTACGGCATGAACTAAGGATAGGTGCGGACGTAGGTAATAATTTCTAATACGAAACGAGACAATATCTCTTCATCAAAAGCGAAGAAGTTATTTGTCACATTTTTGACAAATAATTTCTTCTATTGAAAGTATTTCTGCAGTTTCTTTTTTAGCAGTAAATGCTATGGGAATAAAATAATAATTCCTATTAAAACCGAAATGAAAATAGAACACTAAAATAAAATTAAATAACTCGGAAACTAAAATCAACTAATAATTATCAAAAAATAAATTATTCTTATTAAATTACAAAAATAGAATATTAAAATAAAATTAAATAACCCTCAGAAACTAAAATCGACTAATAATTATCAAACAATAGATTAATGAAGTAAGGATTCCAACAAACCACCTTCTTGTGCCAAACAATAGCCAAACCGATTATACAATGAACCTCTCATATCATTGAGTTGATTTGGAGTAATGCTTGCACAAAGTTAGATAAGTTTTTCCCGTAATTGAGCTAAATTATTGACTCGTTCAAACGCATGTTTGTACGCGGTTTCCTTTAAAAAGCCCCACAGAAAGAAATCATGGGGTGCTATATCAGGTGACCTGGGGGGCCATTTTATCATTCCCCTCGTAGCTATTAAACGATCGGGAAATGTTCTTTCCAGAAAATTTATAACAGTTAAGGTATTGTGACTTGGGCAGCCGTCTTGTTGAAACCAAATGTCATCAAAGTTGACAGGAAGATTTTGAACTGCAGGAATTATTTGGTTTTGTAAAAGCTCTAAATATTTATTGCCATTTAAATTGCCGATTAGCAGTGGGCCTATAATATGATTGTCTAAAATTCCCGTCCAAACGTTCAACTTTTGAGGATACTGAGTTCGCACAGCAACACTCAAATGTTTATTTTTCCGAGACTAATATACTACGGATGGATTGTGTTTTCTATGTAATAAAAAGGATGATTCATCTGTAAACAATATATTCTTTAAGAAGTTTTCATTCTCATTCACTTTATTTATCATGATTTCACAAAATTCCATCCGTTTGAAATTGTCCTCGGGAAATATTTCTTGCATTGTTTGAACTTTAAAACAACTGTACCCATTTCTTTTCAATATATTTCTTACAGTTCTTCCCTTCATGTCAACTTCATCAGCAATTTCCTGCTAGAACAAGGTTCACTAGTTTCAACAAGTGCACAGACATTATTTTCGCGAATTTCACGTTCTTCGCTCATTTGTTGGTGACGGGGTTCGGGTTGACAGCATTTTTTACAATAATTCACGACACACCCGAAATTCGCAAATTTTTCAATAATGTAAGAAATTATGCTAGCCGAGGGGATTGGTCTGTTTTGATATGCCACAGTTAATAAATTTATTGTGTCTTCACAATTTGCACTTTTTCTGCAGTTGTATAAACACACACGCCATTTTAATAACCAAATTGAGATTCATTTATTTTATTCCCACACGTCTAAACAGCTACGCTATTAAAAGCAGAATGGGTGCGATGTTCTCAACTCGATGCAGTCAAGCAATGGCGCTATTGTTTTATAAGTTTACGTACTCTAACCTAAATTTGCTGAATTTGTATAATGTAACTCTGAATGATCATGTGAATATGGATAGGTTCATTTGTGTAATGGCATAATGGCTTGCTATGTGTACTCTGAGGGCACCTTAATAATTGAACATCATTTTCACCACTTACCATTTTTGGCAAAACTACGTCAAAGACGTTTTTCATGTCTCCCTCTATAATTTTAAAATCGTCACATATATACAAACATAGTCCGCATATTCTTTCCTGGGTTTCCATTTTCATTATTAATAGAAAAGAAAGTATACGACTTTTCACCTAACATTCAATTTATAACCTGCATCAGCAACGCGTTACTAAATTCTAGGGTTGGCTAACCAGCAGTGTTGCCAGATGCGAGTAACCAAAATACTCCACAAATTCATTAAAAGTACTCACATTTTCCTCACAGCAGCTTTAAAATCGTCACAAAATCCTCACGGCCTCAAAAGGACATTTTTAGACCATCATATTCTTAAAAGTCTCTATGCACTGTAAGTATAATTAGGAAATTTTTGGTGAACGGGGGGGGGAGACTTTTCCCGGTCTTTGGGCCAGCTCGGCTTAGAAGCTGCAAGCCTGCTACATAAAAGTGCTTGCAATGTTCAGTGTTTACAAAGTTAGCACAATTTTGTTTGTGAGCATTTATTATTAAATTTTCGATAGAATTTCAGAATAGGTTTTTCGGTAGACTTCATCAAAATTCGGTAGTTGTGACATCACTGGACACAGACTAAAAGAAGTTATTTTCAAATCTGAAACGGTAATCAGTGGCCAGCCAAAAGTGGCTTACTGGGGGCCAATTCTCGAAATTATTCCTCTGGGAAATAAGATTTTTGGAACGTGTAAATTGTATTCCTGACTAGTCCTATGATATTATTTTCTGCTGGAAATAATCAGGTGAAGTAATTCCACTGATTTGAATGGAAAACAATCTCATAGGATCAGTCAAGAATACAATTTGCACGTTCCAAAAGTATCATTTCCCATTGGAATAATTTCGAAAATTGACCCCCTGACAGATGTCGCACTGTGGGATGCGGGAAACGGTTACGACCACTGTCGCAACATTGCCAATATGCTCACATTTCGCATTGTAGCGTAGTGGGTCAACGTGTACAGTTGAATTTCATTAAATATGATTATTTATTTAATAATACTGAAATCTTGACCCCAATCCTCACAGAATCCTCACAATTTAGTCATTCCTCACACATTTCCTCCCCAACCTTCCAAACGATCACAATGTGAGCTTTTACTCACATATTGGCAACGCTGCTAACCAGAACTGGAACTGATACTTTGGAACAGGTCCGGTGGGTTGGACTAGTGGAACTGATCTCAACTAATAAATACAGTAGGTACGAATATTAGTCCGAGTACTGGGACTACTCCGAGTCCGGCTGAACTTTTTGAGGTCCGAGCGATCCGGCGTTGCGGCGCGTACACTTTGTAGACGTACGGACTGGTCGAACCGCACAAAACAGAACTAAACTCATTTCTCGGTTTTTAGGCACAATGGAATAGGTACTTAGAAATTTACTAGGTTGGTGGTTTATAAAATTCAGTGGCTGCAGGGCGGGGAATATAGGTCCCATAGTACTTATCTTGGACAGCCCGCTATCTAATATAAATGTATTATAATTAATTTGGTATACGGTATACCTATATTATACAACATATTACATTATTACGTATATTTCGGCATTGTCAGCTGGACTACCAGGGAAAATAATTTGTACATTTACCAAAATATGAGTAGAAAAAGGGTTAGCGGGAACAAAGGAAATTCGTTCTAGGTGAGTGAGTGATAGGGGAGAGTACATAAGTTACGTGACGCTGATCGAGTCAATCGTGTACGTCTAGACTAGTACAGTCAGTGTTGCCAGACTGTCAATTTTTTACGTATCAGATCACGACTGAAAAACGTATCAGATTTGTGAATTGCGTACTAGATAACGAGTAGTTGGCACTATCGATAGTGTGTAAGAGGGAACCAAGACCCAGTTAAATTTAATACTTGTCGAATTCAGTTTTTAAAAAGAACTTTATTAACTATAAATTTACAAATATTAAATGATTCAAAATACAGAGCCTTCGGCCACAAGTAACAAAGTATAAATGAATGTCTTATCTAGAAATTGTCTGGTATTTATAATAATAATTAGTGTGACGTATGTCTACAAAAAGGGAATAATATTTACTAAGTACTATTAATGCTATGACAAAGTTTATGTTTATGTTTGTTATTTACTCCTAATCTAAAGTTATCTTAAATGACTAATGGCTACATAATTCCTCCCTCACAGGTTCTTGACGTCCTCGTCAGGAGATAGTGTTGTTTGAACTGTCTTCAAATCGATAGAGTCGAGTTGAAAAACCTGTCTTTTTGCACAAAAGAGTTGATAAAGTCTTAAATAAAAATACATAGGAATATAATAATACAAATTATGCAAATCGTGGTAAGAGCCGTTGTTGTTACATGAGTAACATTGAAGACTGGGTCGTCTAAGAGCAAATCCTTTTCTAACGGCCGTAGGTCCTCTCTTAACTTTGATAATTTATCCAGGTGGGATGATTGTAGATTTAATCGGTATACCGGACGTGGTAACGACAGCGTAGGTACATCGTCCAAACTTATATTTATTTTTGGATGGTGCGTGTTGATTATATTATTATCAATGATAATTGAACATTCTGAACTTATTAGGTTGTTCAGGTGAAGCGTATGCCTTGAGATAACATTTTGACATTTTTCTATCACTTCTTTGGGCTGGGAAAATATTGTTAATAATCCAGAAGAAATGAGCTTATAGGCGTCTGAGTTGGTGGTTTCTGCAAATTCACAGGATGTTTGTTCCTTAAGCGAGCAGTGGGCGTTGACTAAATCTTGACACATATATATACCAACAGTGCTTTGGCATGAGTCTGTCCATCTGTCTTCTATGTGATTTTCCAAGTAGTACTTAGCAGGCGGGATAAGAGAAATATGTTTTTTGTTAGGAGTTGGGTAAATTTTTGAGATATTGTAAAGGATGGGATTAAGGATAGGTACCTTAAGAGCCATTACTAGTAAATTGTTAATTGCAACTATTCCTAATCGAGAGTTTTGTAAAATTTCAAATGGATGCGTTGTATCGCAAGAAATTAACATATTTTTATCATAGTCGATAAGTAACTCATTTTGAATGTCTTGTAATTCTTTAAATGTAATTATTTCTAAATTGGGGATTTCCTTATTTGTAAAAGTGATAGTTCTAATTAAGATGTCTATATGATTTTCAAAAGTTTGTAAAGAGTCTTTTTGTTGTTGTAAAAAGAATAATTTTTCGAATTGATCATTGTACGTATCAATAATTGAAACAATGTGATTTTGATTAACCTTTAAAGTTTCAAGGGAATTGTAAAATTTGTCTGTAATTTTTGAGAACAAAGTTACAGTTTGTGACACTCTCTTGTTAAGACTTACTTGATTTTCCGATAGTAACTTAATATTATTGTTTATGTTATTGAGGTCGGATTGATCTAAGTTTCCAGTAATAAATCGTATGACGTGTCCTAAACCGTCAATTAGTGATCGTTTTTCTCTTGGTGTGTTAATTAATTTATTTAATTTATGATCTAGGTTTGTTAATTTTCCTTTTATCAAAAGTTGAAGTTGCATAATTAAAGTATTTTTTTGGGTCGTCACATTTTAGTAGTAGTTGAAGGGTGTTAGATTTTATTGTTATGAAATATTCGTAAATGACTTTTAAATTGTATGAAAAGTATATTTTGTGGTAAAAGTTAAGCGTTTTTGCTGTTCCCAGGGGTTCTTGGTAGAATCCGGTTGTCTTGATTGGTTCGACCTGAAGTGCTTGGGTTGAGCTCATGGTCAATCTGAAAAGATGTTTTTTTTCTTATCCTTTTTATTTTTGAAATATTTCTAGCACTTAGATTATTTTGGTTTAAAATTGCGACAGTATTTTCGTCTTGATTTACTATTTTTGCTTTTTGAAAAACGGGTTTATGTTTACTTTGTCTTTCAGGATTTTCTACATACACATCGTCTTTGTTAGTAAGATCTATTGATTGTTCACGTTTTTGATTTTGTTTGTTTAATATATGTTGTTCTCTGACTAACATTTTATTTTGAATATGTTCTAGAAATGGTCTTAATTCGTTTCGTCTTTTTAAGTTATAATTTTCGTATAAGTCTTCCGTCGTTGAAAAGCTTAATTCATGTTCGTATGGTCCGTATAAAATACAAAATGGCGAATAGCCGGTAGAATTATGAATTGATTGATTATATATCCAGACAGCAGTTATCATTTGATTGCCTGGTTTTTCATTGGGGTTTTTGATATTTATGACTCTTAATTTTTCTAATATTGTAGAATGAAATCTCTCTATAAATGAGTTGGAGTTCGGGTTGTACGGGGTTGTAAAATGCAATTCGATTCCTAACATATTCAAATATTCTTCAAATGTTCTATTTTTAAATTCTGTGCCTTGATCGCAAACAATACGTTTCGGGCGGTCATGGTGAGCAATATAATGCCTTAATTTGTTTAGAATTTCAGGGGCTGTACTTGTTTTTATTAGATATGCTTGTGCATATTTGGAGAAAGAATCTATAATGGTTAGAAATTTTGAGGTTCTATACTGAAATACGTCTATACATATGGTATCAAAGGGTTTACTAGATATCATCGGTCCTTTGAGTTGTGGCTTATAGGGTTTTCTCTCATATTTTGCTTGTAAGCAAATATCGCATTTGTTTATGATTGATGTAATAAGTTCTTGTAATTTTGGAAAGTAATATTTTTGTTTTAATTGTTTATACGTTTCGTTGATGCCATTATGTGTCTCGTTGTGGTATTTAGTTATTAATTCCTTTTGAGCGTCAATCGTCGGTATGTCTGTAAGTTTTATAGGTGAAATTAAAAGTTTTACAGAGTTATTTAAATATTGTTTGAATAATTTTAGGGTTATTTCTTTTAATTTTTCGTCAGGTATAAATAGGCAAGTAGTGATATTCGGATTCATTCTATTTTTGCATATTTCGGACATTGAGTTTTCAATATTTTCAGCGGGTATTTTTATGGTCAGTCGTATTTTTGTTTTGTCAAAGAGGTAATCTCGCAAAGTTGAGATTTCTTTAGCATCCTTATCTAATAAGATAATTAATTGATTCTTGAAGTGATTTACAGGGTGTTCTGTGATAGGAATAATTAATCCGTTGTCATCGTTACTTACTGAATGACAGGTTTCTATAAGTTCGTCTAGAACTTCATCACCAATAGGGGACAATTGCGGGTCAGTGGACATATTTTTAATAATTTCATCAAGTTCATTTGGGTCAGGGTTATTTTCGCATTGCGGGATGATAGATTCATTTTCATTTAAATTTATTTCTACTCGTGATAGAGCATCGGCAACGAAATTTTCCTTTCCTTTCTTATATTTAATAGTGAAATCAAATTCCTCTAATTTTAACCTCCATCTTATTAAACGTGAATTTGGCTCTTTAATTTTTGATAACCAAACTAGAGGGTTATGGTCAGTTTCAATGGTGAACTGTTTCCCAAATAGATATGGACGAAAGTGTTTTGTGGCTGCCAAAATACTTAATAATTCTAACTCTATAACGGAATAATTCTTTTCAGCGGAATTTAATGTTCTCGAATAAAATGCTACTGGTTTATCTGATTGACTTAAAACTGAACCAACAGCTACTGTGCTTGCATCGGTTGTTAAGGTAAAGGGCTTTGAAAAATCTGGATATGTTAGTATTGGAGCATTACATATTGCTTCTTTAGTGACTTCAAAGGCTTCACGATAATCAGGATCTGATGGATTTATTTTTTCATTTTTTCTAAGACATTTAGTCATGGGTTGTGTAAGTTTTGCAAAGTTAGGTATGAATTTTCGGTAATATCCGACTAGTCCTAAATAAGATTTTATTTCTTTAACTGTTTTAGGTATAGGGTATTTTTGAATGGCTTCAATTTTTATAGGGTTAGGTGAAATGCCGTCGGGCGTTATTACATGACCTAAGAAGTTTACTTCTTTTCTTAAAAATTCACTTTTATCTAATTGTACTTTTAGATTTGTTTCTTTTAATTTTTGAAATATTTGTTGTAGGTGTATTAGATGGTCTTGTAAAGATTTTGAAAAAATAACAATGTCGTCCATGTATACGAAACATGTTTTATATTGATAATCGCGCAGTACGTTATCCATCATTCGTTGGAACGTGGCTGGTGCATTTTTTAAACCAAAAGGCATTCGTAAATATTCGTAATGGCCATTGTTAACAGTGAAGGCAGTTTTTTCAATACTATCAGGGTGCAATTCAATCTGGTGGAATCCCTGGGCTAAGTCAAGTGTACTGAAATATGTACATTTACCTAGATTATCTAGTATTTCTTCGATTTTAGGTAGCGGGTATTTATCTTCGACTGTATTTTCATTAAGCCGTCTATAATCTATAACCATGCGGTATTTCCTTTTTTGTGAAGCATCCACCTTTTTTGGTACTATCCAAACTGGGGAACTATATGGTGATATACTGGGTCTTATAATATTATCCTTTAAGAGTTTAGAAACTTGTCTTTGAATTTCGTCCTGCATATTGTGAGGGTGTCTGAAGGACTTAGTGAAAACAGGCTCGTTATTTACTGTTCTTATTGAATGTTTGACTTGATTTGTAAATGTTAGGTCACAATTTTCTGAATAAAAACAGTCTTTGTATTTATAGCACAAATCGATCAGTTTTTCTTTTTCTTGTTTATTTAAATGTGGCATTCTAAGTTGTTCTGAGAATTTTAGTTTAAGAGTTTCCTGTTGTGGACTTTCTACATTAAAATATTCACAAGGGATGACATTCACTCTTTCTTGGAAATTTATTTCGATTTGTTGTGGATTGAAAATTGGAATTTTTGCTATACCGTTGACGGTATTTGCAAAGCATTCAGGGAGAGTAATTTCATCGCATTTTTGTTCAGGGATATAAATTTCTCCCTCTTCTATGGATGTGGGTACTAGTATGAAATCTGGGTCTGTACTATTAATATTTACTTGTGTATTATTGTATTCGAAGTAAAAAGGTATTACAATATCTTTAAGTCGTAAAGTTTTATCCTTATAATTTATGTTTGCTTGAAGTTTTAATAAATCTTTTGATCCTATTAAAATATCAAAACGTTTGTGCCAAGGTATTATTCTTACTTTTATTTCATTGTTAATGTCTAATTCCTCAAATAATTTTAATTTTAGGTTTTTGTTAGAATGGATAGTTTTGTGTAGTCCAGTGACATGAAAATTTTCAAGAAATAAATGTTTTTCAAATTGTGAAATCTTATTCGGGTTAATAATAGAATCAGTAGCACCAGTGTCTATTAATACTTTCAGATTTTTTTGGGGAAGAAAGAAAAATGGGAGTTTCGATCCGTAGTTGATGTTATTTAGGTCGATAAGGGGGGGCTCGAGGCTAATCTCTGAAAATTTTCTTCCTGTGTTTCAGGGAGATTGTAATGTGAATATTCTTGTGTTTCAGATATATTGTAATTTGTATAATAATTTTGTGTTTCGGGGGGATTATGATATGAATATTCTTGTGGGTAGTATTCATAATTTTCGTTCGAACCTGTGTATTGTTCGTAGCTAACATCTGTCTGTTCTGAGTATGTTGGGTCAATTTCAACGTTATGCAATTCTCGTGAAATAAAATTTTGATTTGGTTGCGTGTGTTGTTTAGATGCTGGACTTGGGTTTACACTTCGGGTAGACATAGGTGTTGGTGTGTAATTATTTGAAGTTTGTCTCGAAAAAGTTGGTCGTTGTTGCCCAAAAACTTGGTTGTTAGTCGGAAATGGTCTGGGGGGTAGAGGTTTGTTTATATCTCCGAAAGGTCGTGGTGAAAATTGGTTTGAATTATTTTGTCTTGGAAGAATGGAAGAACTGTTGAAATACTTTGGTGGTGTAAACTGTGTTATATTTTGTCTTGGCATAAAAGTATTATTGAAACGTTGTTGTGGTGGATTAATTTTCGTTGGAATAATGGGTTTTGTGTTTTGAAAGTTGTGCAGCTGGCGTATAGCTGTCTGGTCATTGTCATGTTCGTGACATTTTAATAATGCTTCTTCTAATGTTCTAGGAGGCACATATGAGAGTATGGTGCGGTAGGGTTCTCTAATTCCGATTCGAAATTGTTCTAGGCTAGCCAGTTTGATTTTTTTTATTTCATACTCAAGAATGTCTGCGTTATTTAGGTGCAATTGGGCGAATTGTATTAAAGAGTTCTGAGCTTCAATTATTTTATGGTAAAACTGTAAAGTGGTTTCATTCAATAAATGTCTAGTCTGTCTAAGGTTTGAATTTAAAAGATTTTCGTTTCTGTGGTCTCCGTAATATTTAATTAGTGCTCGTTTTATATGCGGCCAATCAGAGGTATTTTCTAAAAATATATTTGTCGCGGCTTGACCTTTTATTTTGCTTAATATTGATTGGTGAAGAACTGATTTTTGGAATGGTAACAAAGTAAATGACTCCAATGCTTTAATTATACTTTCTACTTTAGTTATAAAAAGTGGTAAATTATCATCTGCATTAAAATATGGCAATGTTTTTAGAAGTTCTGAGATATCACTAGTTGAGACACTCATATTGAAATTTGAAAGATTTAAAACTGTATTTTCTGGTAGATTAATGGGTTCTGTGTCAAAATCGCTTGTTTCAAGTATTGGTTTTAAATTACTTTGTTTTTTTTGATATGGTTGAAAATGGTGACTCTTTTTTTCTATTATTTCTACAGTAAACTTTTTACTCATTGATTATAACATGAAATGAAAATTATTACACTAAATTTGATTTGTTTGGCTCTTAAGATTAAAGGGTTAAATATGAGGTGAAATTGTACTTACAGGAAGGCAAGGATGAAGTACATTACTTTTCCAGGTAGTCTTCTGCTCGTATAATTTTCTTCTCGTACTCTCAGTTGAGTCGTCCTGGTTGAAATGATCGTCTGTTGATTTTTCCACCAGGTGTTCAAGGAATGAACAAAGCCTTTTCGATAGTGCTTTAGGAATTGAAATTCTCCGTTGCAGTGAATCTTGATGATTTTCTTCAACGTAGCACTATCCTGTTCGCAGCGCCAGTTAAATTTAATACTTGTCGAATTCAGTTTTTAAAAAGAACTTTATTAACTATAAATTTACAAATATTAAATGATTCAAAATACAGAGCCTTCGGCCACAAGTAACAAAGTATAAATGAATGTCTTATCTAGAAATTGTCTGGTATTTATAATAATAATTAGTGTGACGTATGTCTACAAAAAGGGAATAATATTTACTAAGTACTATTAATGCTATGACAAAGTTTATGTTTATGTTTGTTATTTACTCCTAATCTAAAGTTATCTTAAATGACTAATGGCTACATAATTACCCATAAAACCAGCAGATTAAATTGGTCTCATTTAGCAAATCTGACAGCCACGCTGTGACGTAAGCATGAGAGCCGATTGAGGCGCCCGGGCTTAAAAAGGATTATAAAAACATTATTTTCACTTGTTTTACCAACAGAATAGTTAAACATACCGAAAATAATGTAAAAAATATCCAACTTGCCAAACTAGACAACATTAAAGCTCGTAAATTTCTTTTATTAACGATAATAACAAACTTAAATATCTACATTTGATAATATTTAATATTTTAAACAAACAAAACAATAATTTAACAAAAACATAAACAAAATAAATTCATAGTTTTAACTATATTAAGTACCTATCTACTAATATTTGGGTTTGCGCTTTAACAAACTATCACTTGGTTGCCAAGTGTAGCATGTGTCATTCCCCAACAATTCTTTCGCATGTAAAATAGAATCACAAGTGTCTACTTCTAGACGATTTCTTGATTTAGTTTTCATGAGTGTTAACTGGGAAAAAACTCTCTCTGCTGCTGCAGAGGAATGAGGCAAACAAAGAAGACCTTTAATGAGTATACTCAAATTTGGAAACATTACCTCATCTAATGAATTTCTTTGTTTAATGATATTTGTCCAAAATTCCTGGAACTGTAAATCTTTAAACTTTCTCAGATCTTCCACATCACTTAGCATTCTCCATTCAAGGTTTAACTCTTCAACATTGTCTACGAGTGAACCAAAATATTTTAAACTATCACCAGCAATACTACACCGAGGGAAGTTTTTTGCAGTGACAGCCAAAAATCAAGCTACAGCAGCAAAAAACTCTATTTAAATAGGCGCCAGCCAAGAATTTTGTAAAGGCAGTAAAATTCATCTTGCTGAAGTTACTTTACTGCAATAGTAAAGTTACTTTATAAGATATTCTTCATTGCAGCCACCGAAAATAAGCTTTACTGTTATAGTAAAGTAATTTTATTGTAGCAAAGTGGAATATATCACTAAATATGCAAACTACCTAGCTAGGGTAGCAACAGTTCTTTTTAATTCTGACAATAATTTTTACTACTATTTAATAGCTTTATTGCTATTGTAGTTGATCTCATTTTTGTTGTACCAAAAATATTTATTAGCTATTGTAAAGTATTTGGCTATGATAGGATTAATTCTTTCCACTTGCAGCAACATTTTTTATTACCATTATGATTTTCCTGGTACTGTAGTTAATTCTTTTTTTTGCTGTAGCAAAGTTACTGATTGGATAGAGCAAGAACTTGGCTGCAGTAGTATTACTGATTATTATTTACAGCAAAAAGTTTCACTACTATTGTAAAATTTTTTACTACCCTAGTAAATTTCTTTTTTATTGTGGCATATATTATTATTCTTTCTTAATTTAGTAAAAAATTAGCCTGCCTCAGAAAACATATTTGGTCACGTCAAAAAGTTTTAGATCAATAACAGTAGAATTTCTTAATTAGAATAGAAAGGTCATTTTGCTACTATTAAAAAGATATCTGCTGTAGGAATAATTTTTTTTTTGCTAAAAAATAGACGGAGCTAAAAATACTCTTTTGATGAAATTTTTTTGGATAGAAATATATTTAGTTTTATAAGGAAAATAATTGTGTTTATAAGTTATTTACTTTTTATCAATTATTAATTAGTTTGTCATTGCCAGTTTATCGCATTATAACAAGCAATTTTTGTATCAATGATATAATTTAAGAAAATATATATGAATTCGTTTAGAGTAATACACCATAGTATATGATGGCATAAAATGCTTCTTTCCTCCAGAATAAATTCATGTGTTCATAATTTTTTTGCATATAATTATTATGAAAACTGGCATTATACCAAAATACTAACTGATTATAATGTAAATTGAACTTTATAACACAACCATTTAAACCAATTTCAATCCAAGAAAATTTTATAAATAAATATTTTTGGGCCACATGTAGTTTTCAGGAGAAATGTTTATTCCTAAAATACAACTTTACAAAATGCGCAATCTTATCTAATTAAAAAAAAAATTCTATTGGTGACCTTAAACTCTTAGACGCGAAAAACTTCTGTGACAAACCAATTTTTTATATACACGTATACGAATTTTTCATTTGTAATTTAATATTCGCTTGATAAGCATTGAAATTAAATGTTACATAATGACATAGATATATAGATACATCACTTTGCGGCTATATGAAAAACATTATTTTTTAAGATTTTTTTTACATAAGAGGAAACAAATAATAAATATTAAATTACCTAAACATAAAACTACAAGCAAAAATTTGGTATACCTTGGACTAACAAATGGTTAAGGATTTGGCTCAAAGAGACTAAAATCAATTAAAAATAAATAAATATTTATTTTCATAGATGATAAATTAACAGATTTTCTTTATAAGTAAAAAACATAAAACATATAAAATATTAAATTGTATTATTTGCCTAAAACAAAAACAAAATAAAAAAAAGAATAAATAGACATTTATTTTGATACGTAATAAATTAACAATCTTTCCCTAGGAGTATAAAAAAACACATTTATTTTGACATGTTTAAAAGTAAAATACATAAAATGTAAAGAAAACACTAAATTGGTGAATGTCATTCTGGTAATTCTACTGCCATCGGTCGTGGGTCAAAACAACGCATCTATTATTTTAGTACTTACTGTCAAAGTTCTTTAGAAACACTTTCATTCCCCCATTCAACAACCATTTCTTTATACGTTTCTGTCATGGTGACATATCACTAGGTATATCTATTACCTATGGTAAACTGAATTTAAATCAAGTTAATTTGAAATTCCACAGACAGAGCTGCTCCACGCACATGTGATGGGGAAAGCAGGTGATGTTTTTTATGATAAACAAGAATAGCCTAGTTGCTTTGCTCTCGCTTGCTCCTATTGCCATACCTAAACAAACATTTTCCGAATCCGTACACACCGATAGAATCGATCCTGCGATTTAAGAAACCAAAAACAAAAAACAACTTGCCCAAAAGTCTCCTGTGATTTTTATTATAATGAAACACACCACACATAAAAATATAGTACATAATATTCAACCCGCACAAAGGCACAAGTATATAAACGCGACATTATTTACTTATTTACCAAGTGTATCGTTGAGATCACAGCGTAGAATGACGTCGGGGCAGATTCAATGAGAGGCAACCTGTGTGTTTTCCCCTGAATCCGGAGTTGACCGATTCAGTCCGATTGATGTTGTGGTGACGTAATTCAACACAAAACTTTGTAATTCCAACAAAGTTTTTATTTACCACAGTTAAATCTTTCTTTATATTGTCTTCTTTTTAATGGTAGCTAAATGCTCTAGTACTCTAGTAAAGCAACTAATAAAAACTCTAAAGTACTTTTTAAGGGCTAATACAAACACTCAGTAAAGTTATTTATTCTAGTATAGTGAACAGATATTTCTAACCTAATTAAAATTATTGCTACTCTAGTTAAAAAACGCGTAGCAAATAATTTTTTGCTGTGGCTTTTCTCAGTGTACCAACTTCGCCCGATAAAGCTATTTCTGGGCCAAACTTAGATACAAATGTGAGAATTGGATCATTGAAAGAAAATCTGTGTTTTATCTGCTGACAAAGTTCGATATAAAAATCTAGAGCACGTAAACGAAAATTATGGAGATCTTGTGCAGAAATATTCTCTTTTGAAATTAGAATTTCAGTTTTAGCTCCATAATATACGTCCTCTAGTTGTAAAAATATTCTGGGGTTGTTCGGTGAAATGCCTTCCAAGTCTTTGTCTTTATCAATATACACTTTTTTAACAAAATTACGGAGAATTGTTTTATATATAATTCTTTTACTCTTTTTAGCAGTACATGAATTTTAGGTTTTTCACTCTGAAACTCGATGTTTAACCTATTCACCAATTCAAGCACATAAGACAAAAATGAAAAATATATTTTAAAAAGTGGATTTTGTAATGAAGTTAGATTGGCTTGTGCGCTACGTAAACTGTTATTGTCATTATCATGGCACTCATTAATGAAGAATAAAACTAATGCATCCCACGACTCTAGTACACGGTCAACGACAGCCTGAAAAAAAATCATATTAGACTTAATAGATATTTTTGCTGAAAACAAACCTGAAGTGAAAGCCATCTTGTTTGACTAGGTTTAAGCATCTTGTGTGGTTTAATGTTGACAAAAATTTGACACTCCTTCAATTCTTCACAACGTTTGCTGCTGTTCGAAAAATAATTATATACACCGCGAATAAATTCTTCTATACTTTTTGGTAATTTTTTCGCTGCTGCAGAGGAGCATAGATGGAATGAGTGACATGTACAACCGAGGACAAATAAATCTGGTAATATTTCCTTGAACCTTGCTTTTACTCCTGTGATATGGCCCATCATCACTGCCGCATTATCAGCTGCAAGTCCAATCATATTCGCTAATGGTACATCATTTTTTTTCAGATGTTCGGTTATAGCATTAAATAAACTTTCAGCAGTAGCTGATGTCACTCTAATTAAACCAAAAAATCGGTCTTTTACCATGCCATCAAAAAATCTTGCAACTATCGCTAGTGATTTACATGTTCCCACGTCTGTAGTTTCATCTATTATGAGTGAGAACTTATTTGTTCTTAATTTCTGACTCAATATTATTAACTGTTCAGAGGCTATTGAGTCTGTTGTAAGATGTGTTGCCTTTGTACGTCCACACTGAAGGTCCTTGGCAATAGCCGAATCGGGACACACAGACTGTACAACTTTAACAAGATGATCCATCAACAGAAATGGTAAGTTGTGCTCGTGAAGGAACATGGTAAGTTTTAATTCTGCTGATTTCACAGATTTGCTTTTTAATACTCTCACCTCCGTATTTTCATAAAATTTGTCGATTTGAACCGTTCTTTCACATTTTTTTAAATTATTAATATGCAAGGCGGTATTTTCATGACGTCGAATGTGAGAAAACCCTCCGTTTATTAATTTATTGCATGCTTCGCAGCATGGTTTATTGTCTTTTGACTTAGTTAACCAAGTTCCAAATTTGTTCTTCCAATCTTCTTTAAAATTTTGTTTATAACTCATTTTATTTTTCTTTAGAATTGGTTGATCCTCTTCACTTTCATTTGTACTGTCCGAGTCTGAATTGTCATTATATCGCTGTATTTGTAAGCCTGATCCGGATGGAATCTCATTATTAGTCTCCTGAAGAGTCTTATTGTCAGGTTCGACACACTCATTTTTATTGCATATGGTTAATCTAGGAGTTCTAGTGATAAACCTACAATGAGTGTTTAATAAATAGTTACCTAGTTCTGAATTTCAGGTTTATCATTATACTAATTACACAACAATAACACAACTGTCATGGATATAAAATATAAAAGCCTGAGTTACCTGTCCATAATAAGAACTTAAAAACTCGTACTTCGCACCTACAACGTTACAACTTCAGAGTGAGACAAGTGAGTCAGTGTCAAACAGAAAACAGCCCAGCCGTGGCACTCGAAACTCAAAACAAACAACAAATGCATTTAAACGCAAGTAAGAATTGGACGTTAGCGCGGCAATCCTACCACCACCCACGTCAAGTGGCGACCTTCGCAGTTCGCGTGGATGCTGGGAGACTGCGCAGCTCGGGAAGATTCCGAATTGCCGAATCTCGCCTGAGTGCATCATGTCAATAATACAAAAGTATCAATCTATTAAATAAACTCTTTTTTTTAAATTATTTAAATTTTAAGCAATGAAAATATTATTTGAAAACGTATTAGAATTGATAGCGGCGTACTAACGTATCAGAATATGTACAATCGTACTAGATCTGATACGAACGTACTAGCACTGGCAACACTGAGTACAGTAAGAGATTACGGATACGCTAAAGTGCACAAGGTACACGGGATCTGCGCATGCGTCATGGTGATTTTGGGGAATTTCCTTATTCAGTTTGTCACTAGATCAAATGCCCAACCTGTTTGAATTTTTAGCGCGTAAAGCTATATATAAATTAAATGACACATCATATTCTTGCATATTGCTCTGTGTGTGAATTATTTGTGAATTTATTCCAGTTAATAGCAAAGCTTTCATACGTAATTTATTTAATTTCCATCAGCAATTAGTATTGCTATCTCTCCACATTTTACTCATTAATTTTAGTACTAACACTTTTATTTTCAGTGTTTACATTTTCATTATTACTGGTTAGATATTTATTTATTTATTGTATACATATTAATAAAAAATATTATAACTTTTGTAAAATATTTTTAAAGCATATATATTTACTCTTGTGTCTTCTTGGTTCTTCTTATACAAGCAGTAATCGAATCCTGTCTTTCTTAATGTACCATATACATATCCCAAGTGTTTTATTTATAAAACTTTTAGATTGAACGAATTAAAACTGTCAAAACTTTATCTATTTGTAGCGAAACAGTATGTCTCACTTTTCATGACTCCCATATGGGGACGGTAGCTCAGTGGTTTAGCGCATCTAGCTTGCATACTGGCATACCTAGCGAAGCAGGTTCAATGTTCAATCCCTGCTTACCCCGAAATAAGTTTAATTATAAAATTATCCCCATGATGTGGGGCCTAGTTTCTCTTTACCTAACACAAAATCATTCTGAATTTTCAAGGAGTTACCTCGGTGACTTGAGAAGTGGATAAGAAAACATTTATCCCATTTCCTTTATAACACTGCGTTTAAAAAAATATATTAGTGGAAGATACTTATACTGATCAGATTGTTTCACGGTAAAATATTTAAAAATCCACCAGTGGAGTTCGTCCTTATGAAGAAAAATGAACCTAACTTTCCAAAAAAAGATGTTAGGCAAAGTTTTAACTGTGAAATAATCTCATAATCTTATTTGTTGTTATCAAAAACTCACTAATACCGAATATGAATAAGACGGTGTACTTGGTGTTCATGTAATAAACAAATAAAATGTCCCTTTTAAAGGCATTTATTATTAATTATTATTGTTATTATAATAACTAAATGACAGTTTGCTCAATAATTGTCATGACCATAACTGACCAACTTATATTTAAATGGTAGATGTTATAGAAATTTAATCCCACTGAAAAAATGTTCGTTGCTATTATCAATATGATTTTAGAAAATATAAGAAATTGGATATCGACCAAATCTCGTTAAAGTTGCACTTATGGTAGGTACTTATTTAAAATGTTAAATTCGTTTGAAATTGACGAATGCCACTGGTGAATTTTTCAATATTTTACCGTGACACGATCTCCTGATGGGTAAATATATCCCACACAAGATTTTAAAAAATCCCATTGTTAATAAGGGCGCTATGATATGGGAGTCATGAAAAGTGACACTTATACTGTATAGTAAATTGGAATTTATATTTGCTCTTTAAGTTTATAAACTTCTGCATTAAATACCTAAATAGGCAAGTAAACTTTATATTTTTTTATATATGTATATACCATAACGATGAAATAAAAGTAGAAAATTTATTCTTAAGAGTAATTCGAGATTTAAAATAAAGAAATTATTTGTGAAATAAAAAATGTATGGACTTGCATTCACAATTTTCTTCATTTATGTTTCCTAACAGATTCTTTATTCTGCAATATTATAAATTCATTAGTAATCCAATCAAGTTCCATTTAAGTTTCCATTCAGGCCAAAACATCAAAATTTAAGAACAACTTTGAGATTACACAGATAAAATTTATTCCGTCAAATGTATATATATTACTAATAAATAAACATAAACAGTGAAACTATATACAATACTTTAATTTTATATTTGATACTACTAGTAACACATAATTAACTAGTGACCCGTCCCTTCGCATGATGCCATTTTAAGCGCAGTTTCTCCATAACGAATTCACTGTAGATATCATTTGATGTTTGTCTATCTTTAATACACTGCCACATAGAATCAATAGAAATTTTTTCTTGACTTATTGTACCGAGACATCACGAACTATTTTCGTCACATACGGTCATGGAATTAAAAACTGCTATGTTTTAGCTTAGACACTCCGTTCGCTATAAAAAAATATCAGTCTGGACGTTTTGCTTGCTCTTTGTCAGTAGGTGCAGGGAAAAGAGGTGAACAAGGTCCACTATGTCCGAGCGGTGGATGCGGTCATGTGACCTGATAAATTCTAGTTGAACTTTCACAACGATGCTTTGTTGAGACTTTTTGATTGCAATGTGATATATATGTTACCAGACGTCGAGAACTATCCAAAAGTACCCCTGCCAGCATTTTCTGTCGTCAGGTTCGGCCCTAGGCTCATCCGTTGCTCTGGGATTTCCGGAACTTGGACCCTAGGGCTCAATTCTTTGTTCCAGTTCTTGCAAATTAGGTCCAGGAGTTATGAAAATCCTACTTTTCATATGCCATTCAAGCATCAACTTTTTAAAGATGTAATGAAGATTCAATATTTTGAGAATTGACACCCCGAAAGATGAAACCATGCTTCATCAGAAATAAATGGCAATTAAGCAGGACGTCATTCATTAAATTATTGACAAACTACTGAAGTATGCAGGATGTTTAAAGTATAGCCTGTCGGCAAAAGTGATTGGTATGATTGCATGCCCAAGTTCTTCTTTACAATTCTTCATGTTCCATAAGAAAGTCCAATTTCCTGGGAGTGAAGTTTCAAAGGTTTTACAGGCTCTTGTACCACACGTTGACGGACATATAATTAACAACTTGTTCAGTATGCATAATTGGCCTACCAACACCTTTTTAATAGGTACACAGCCAGTGTTGGGAAAAACACTAACACAATAGCGGAATGGCGGAATCTGCATTAATATTGGTTTAGCGGTTCTTGAGATTCTGCCTTCATATAGAATACACAGTGACACTTCCTTCCATATTATATAATGATTTGATCTCTTGGCTGTTGATAACAACAATCAGCAAGATACTTCACATACGTTCAAGAAATGATTTGTCTTTCCACCGGCTGTCAAAACGTAATTTGATATTCTTGTTTTTTTTATCTATAACAAACAGACAAAGTTTTAATATATAATATCGTCGGTGAAATATGTTAACCTGCTAACTCCGTTTAGCCTAACTTTACAGGAGAGCATTAAAACTGCATAGGAAATTTTAATTACAATTTTTAAATCAAAACTTGGCTTCAAATAATAGATAGGGATTTATTATGCAATTTTATAAGCGAGAATACCCAGAGGCTAAATAAGGTTTAATAGCAAAACAAAGGAGTTGGCAGGATTAGATACATTTCTAAAAAATATAATATATATATCTAGCGAAATGGTTGCTAAATTTAAATAACTTACCTTCCAGTACATTTTTATTTAAAATCCTAAATTTCATTTAGCTGTTTGATTCGAGGCTTCCAATGCAAATTATCATTTAATTTAATTATGTCTCTGTGTTTACTTAACTTGATTATTTACATATTACATAACCTCGAAGTTTGCATTCTGCGATTCTTCTGTCAGGGAATATTAATCTGGGCGGTTTTAAAATTGGCGCATGCGCATATCCCGTGTCCCTTGTGCACTTTAGCGTATGCTCCCTTTGTATCTCCTGTAATTCAGTCCAGTCCACTTTGTCTTCCAGTCCACAATGGCCGTTCACCGCGCGAGTTGGTTAGCATGGACTAGGAACTGGAACTGATTTTTGGACTAGGTTCTTCTCTGGACTGGATTAGGTCCGAACTGATCCGTAAAAATATTGGGATCAGCCATCCCTACAAATTCATATGTTAGCGTTAGCAAACATGTGAAGTTAGCAACATGTCGCCGATTTTGCTTTTGCAGGTTATAATTAAATGTTGGAAGGAATAAACATTGAATACGTTCTGCTCGATTAGAAAAAATCATATACATATTAACTAGGGTATATGAAAAAAATGGAATCCCAAGAAAGAGTATGCGTACTATGTTTGAATCTGTGTGATGACTTTAAAGCTTTAGAGGAAGATATGAAAGATGTTTTGGACTCTGTTCTGCCAAAAATGGTATGCGTAAATTAGATTCTACTCGATATTTCCTACCAAATACTTAGGACATTTAGGTCCAACCTTTTACGGTTTTGATACCTCGCAGTCGTTAATTGACGTATTGACACAACACTACAATATTAACTTGAAGTATATTGACTGATGATCAGTATGTTTGATAGCATTGGGACAGCAACTGCCAAGCAAGTATGGCATAAACTATTATCATGCCAGCAATTGTCCGGTGTATGTATACAGATTCGGAAATTGATGTCCACAATATGTAAACGTGTATCTGCGCAGGTAAACCACGCCCTGTCCGTAGATCAGCGCAGGGCATTGGTATTCGTTCATACCACTGAACTATTCATAATAAATGGAAGACCAATACAGATATATGCGCGTGAACAAAATACTTCAATCATGCAATTCAAGGTCCCCAGGATTTGCGTCGCCGCAGTAGAAATCTAGCTTTAAAAGTAAGTTGGTGCTTGAGTCAGAATTCTTCTGGAGGACGTTATGCGCAGACGCAATTTTTCTTTGCCTTGTCTCCCGTGGCGGGAGGTCTTGGATTAGTGCAGAATTTCAGAGCCGGCATCAAGTAATTCTCTCGTTTTTATCGCTCTTTGAAATTGAAAATTAAATAATTATGTTTTGGGCATGACAACCGTTATGTCCTTTAATAAAAATTAAGACAAATGTTAACTATATAAGAAATGTCAATGTATACACGCATATTTTTAATGATTTCGGAAAAAAGGACAAATTAAAAACACTTGCAATAAAAATAGAGACGGCCCTCGCGTTCTACATACTGCGATTGCGCTCCTACCGGGGGTCGACATACTTGCGCGAGATTCAATTTGACACACAAATAGGTATGGACATTGGCATTCCATTTATATGTATAGATCAGTGGTTCATGCCAACACCGCTTGACTGTGTCGACCCCGCACATTCTGCTTTCAGTAGCCCAATTACATCGAAGTTTATTCCCTATATCACGAAGTGTATTTTCCAAATGTGTATATACTATGGTATATGTACAGTGTAGTATATATACTTTACTAGCATTCTGCCTTGTCCGGTACTTAGCCAGTATGTTGAATACTGGTCCGAATCCTAGCCTTACTTGCTTGTTAGGTTATTAGACATTTTGACTGTGTGATATATTTGGTTAATTTTATTTTAGGATTTCGCTACATTACAGGAGCTGGTGATGTGTACAAACTGTACAGAAACGCTTAGGAAGTGTTTTGATTTTAAAACAGCTTGCTTCTGTGCACATGATTATATAACTCAATTGGTTAATGACAAGGATGATGCCAAAGTAGACCTAAGAGATGTCTATCTGATGAAAAATGGGAATGATACTGGCATCCCAGAAGTCCAGGACATATGTGGATTTTGTATGGATCCAGTAAAACGCTGTGTTGCTACATCCCTTGATCTTGAAGAGATAGATGTTACGTTACAGAAAATGATAGCACAATGTCTTCCAGGACTGGTATGTATCTATTTTTATTTTAGTTAAACATTCTTAATACGAGATTATTTAGATTGAGTTTAATAGATTTTCTTACTTTTTGTTGGGTATTTTGCCGTTGAAAAATATTTAAAAAATTCTCTGTACCAAACAGATCAGACAGGTTGGTTCTTGAATACTTGAGTGTTTCAAGAAGTCTCACATTTAAAAATATGTAAACTAGAACAATGTTATAAACTAAAAAATGAAAATAAAAGCTATAGGCAATTAACGTTTCGGAAGAAAATCTACTTCCGTTCTCAAAACTTTTTTGGCCGTCAACCATGACGGTTCTTTGTTTATGTATTTTCATAATCACGTGAGACATTAAATTATATTTATCTTATTTTTACTTACTTCGTCTCTAACGATGGGCAACCAACTAGTACAAAAATTTATTGAATAATTTGAAACGCATCTATCCTCTTTTAATAAAATAATCGCGGATTCTTCAAGTTTTCTTTTAGTTCCGTTATTCACTTTTTCTAAAATCTTCCATTTCCCATTTAATGCTGTGATTATTGTCCCACACGTGTTCACAAATTTTGGATTTTTCAAATTCTCCCCTTCTAGCTTAATTTCTATGTTCACCAAGCCTTACGTTGAAGGATCTAGATGATTCACCTGCTTAATGTTTTCTGCATTTACACGAAACACTATAAATACAATTTTTTGAATTTTGAACAATATTTGGAGGTTTGGTTTTTGATAAAACCGATCTTAGCGTGGAGCCCGTTTGAAAAACCGTTCGTACGGAAAACCTATTCCCAATTTTTCGTAATTTATCCGATAAACCATGTATATGTGGAATTACTGCCATTGACCTAAATACTTCAGGTTGTGATAGTATATTCTCTCTACTACCAATGTTCAATAACTGACCATCAACAAAACTCTCAAGATATTGATTATTTAATAAAACAGTTTTTATAAATTGCTTTTCGTTCCTTAATATAACATCATTTGAAGAAATAATTTTGGCTCTGTCATACAAGCCTTTCATTAATGGACTTTTAAAAAATATTTGTCATGTTAAACGTGGTTACATCTGAATAATGAATTTCCCGAGAAGATACCTCTATTCTACAATCCACAGTGGTCCAGAAAAAAGTTTTTTCGTTCAAAATTGTCTAGAGCTCTTATTTTGTAACCGATTGGGATATATTTTTGTTAATATTCGTGGTTTAATTACGAAAAAATCCGTCAAGCCCGATTTTTGAAATATGAAAACTTAAAGACAGTTAATGTATTTAAATGGCCACTTTTTATAAAATTCTTGCAGAAAAGTATTTCTTTTTTAACCAATTTACATAAATCTTGCTACTCGAGAGTCTTCGAGGTCGCTGATCAAGTATCTGATATCCATATTGTCGTGAACCAAACTGCAAGATGGTGGAATCAATATGGCGGCTATAGAATGCTAAGAAATGAAAAAAAAATTATTTTCGTTAACACGTTCGCTGCGTATGGCGCTCATGAGCACCAGTCTATTGCTCATCCGATATACGGATGGTGCCTATGAGTGTCGATCACAATTGGGATTTTAATGTTTCAGTACTCACTTAGCACTGAACTAGGGAGTACTTCGGTGTGATTTGCGTATAGTTGGAGATTATGATTTAGTATGTGCGATACCGTTTCTGAATCGACTCATTTTGTGATCTCTGGAGATGGATAATACTGAGGCAGGTCCTTCACGCCCTAAATCTAGGCCACAGATTAAGAACCAAGATCAGTTGACAAAGGACGAGTTATTCCAGTTTTTGATGGATTTAGAACAAAGTGATGATTCATATATACCGAGGGACGTGGATTCATCGGAAGATGACTCAGGTAGGAAAAAGCGCCATAAATTGGCATAAAATTTTATATGTTGACTGAGTCTGACAGTCTTGCTCTGAAAGTGGAAATTTATACACGACAACTGGATGAGTTGGAAGGTACTGGTCATATAGAGAAAGTTGTTTTTCATTTGATGCATGAAAAGTTAGATTCAGGTCATTCGCTGTTCATGGACAATTTTTACAATAGCATTCAATTGTCCAAAAATTTGTTACAAAAAAGGATTTATTGCACAGGAACTCTACCCGCTGATAGGAGTGGACTTCCAAATTAAAGAAAGGGGAAACCAAAGCTGGTTATCAAAATGGTGTCCTAGTGGGGAAGTGGAAGGATAAATGGGATGTTGTTTACATTTCCACTGAATTAAAAAATCAGCTAGTTGAAACAAGAAACAGAAGAGGCCAGGGAAAACAAAAGCTTTTTTCTATTGCAGAATTTATATATTAGTGGAGTCGACCATTTCAACCAGATGATGTCTTATTACCCATGTGGTCGAAAGATTATCTGGTGGTATAAAAAAAATTGGAATTTATATAATGCAGATGTTTTTTAATTAATTTAATTTGTTCGTTAAGTATTCCGGTAAGAAAATGTCATTCTACGATTATCGCATCCAGTCTTGGAAAGCCTACTTCCAGTTGATTCATGCACGCCTACTCCTCACACATCTTCTAGTCACATATTATCAAGAATTAGGGAAAAATATGAACCAGGCAGAATATTACAGAAAAGATGTAGAATGTGCTCTCAATAAAAGCTAAGCACGCTTACTTGATATCATTGCACCAGTTGCCCTGACAAACCTGGACTATGTGCTGGAAACTGATTTGATAAATTTTACACACCTAAATAATTTTATTTAATGTTTTAGAGTTTGTTTTATTTCTACTTTGTGTTTGTTTAATATAAATATGCAATACTGTTCATTGGTTGTTTATTTTCACTTCAAATACAAATGGCACGCATAGTCACCATCCGGCACATAGAATGATTATGTTATTCTATATGCGTATGGGATGTGCGTCAATAAAAAAATTTTGCCTAAAAATTAGTTTTTTATTGATTATGAAAGCTTACTAGTTTCCTGCAATTTAGAGTCGAATTTTATTAAAAATGGATATCAGCATATGGGAAGGCTATACCAGAATCGGATATGCAGCGAATGTGTTGTACCACCAACTTCTGCCCCCAGCAGGTTAGGAAGTTGAGGTTGCCCGGTTCTCGTTTTGTTTGTGGAGACTGGGTCGTGGTTCGGAAATTATTCAGAAACATTTTTATTTTTAGGTTAGGCGCCAGTAGTCATATAAAAAAGGATCAACAACGTACTTGTCTAACTGTACGACTGTGACTACTCAGAGATAATTAAAATGTCATAGATACTCATAAAATTATCACAGATAAACACTATGTTAAATATATCTGGTTTATTGACTATTACAATTATTGAAGTGATTTGAATTTAAATGTAACACCTTAATTTTAATAATGCCTTTGTTAATATGGCTACGGATCTGGTTGGAACGATTCCTGCTAATAATAATACCTTCGAACTTATCACTTCTAATCCTAATTCAATTTTCCTATTTGAAGTAACACCGAATGAGATCTTGGATATCATTAATGGCTTAAAAAATAAGTATTCTAGTGGTGATGATAATATTAGCAATATCATGTTAAAGAAAATCTGCTGGTACATAGTTGAACCTTTGACTTATGTAGTAAATCAATCTCTGAGATACGGCGTTTTTCCGTCAAGATTAAAGACAGCTGTTGTCAAACCTCTATACAAAAAAGGGGATCCATCCCTAATAGAAAACCATAGACCCATAAGTATGCTATCGTCCTTTTCCAAGTTACTTGAAATTGTCATGTGTAGGAGACTAATTCCATTTTTAGAATCATACAATATTATAACTGAAAGTCAACATGCTTATCAGAAAAATAAATCTACAACAACAGCCACCTTTGATTTTGTCAGAAGAATACTGGAGTATCTGGACAATGGATATATTGCTCTTGGTATATTTCTCGATCTATCAAAAGCCTTTGATTGTGTTAATCACAATACACTTCTCAGTAAACTGGATAAGCTAGGCATAAGAGGAATAGCGAATAAATGGTTCAATTCTTATCTCAATGAAAGATATCAAAAAGTGTGTATTACGGCAAATTCATCAGAGTATTATTCCAGGACCCAAAGGGTCCTACTAGGTGTACCACAGGGCAGTGTGCTGGGGCCAATACTCTTTCTATTATATATTAATGATTTGCAACAGTATTTAAATAAAGACTCAGTTTATATAACATCTTATGCTGATGACACAAATATTCTAATTTTTGATAAAGATTATGATAGTTTAAAGACCAAAGCATCTAATGTAGTGCAAACAATATCCGAATGGTTTCAGCAAAATTGGTTGATATTAAATAATGATAAGACGAGTTGTATTTTGTTCAAACACAGTAGAAACAAAACGGAATTCCCAAATCAGATAGAAATAAACAACGTATACACTGACTACAAGGAAAGTACAAAATTTTTAGGGGTGACTATTGATGCACACATGGAGTGGAGGTATCATGTACAAACGCTTTGTGGTAGACTTAGTTCGGTTTGTTACTCATTAAGAGAACTGAAGAAAGTAGTAAATAACAATACACTTCTTACAGCTTATTATGGCCATTTTTACAGCTTAATGTCATATGGAATAATATTCTGGGGTGGCACTCACATTCATGAAATATTTATAGTTCAAAAAAGAGCAATACGAATCTTATCCAACTTAAAAGTAAATGAATCATGTCGTAAACATTTTAAAGCATTAAATCTGTTGACAGCCCCGGCTCTTTTTGTTTATGAATGTCTTTGTTTTGTTTTCAAACATATGAAGGAGTTCAAAAACAACATTAGAGATCATAGTTATGGAACAAGGCACAAGAATACTTTGTCTTATCCAATTCATAGTACTACAGTCTTAGAAAAAGGCTGTTTTTATAGATGTCTGTATCTTTATAACATGTTACCTATCGAACTGAAAAACATTACATCTATAAAGATTTTCAAAAATAATATAAAAAACCACTTAATATGTGCAGAACCCTATACCGTAGAGGAAGTGAATGTGACAACTTTTAAGTAAGAAAGTATTTGTTCTTTTAATTTGTAATTTGTATTTCTTGTACTATTAGTAGCAATTGTTTTTTTAGTTTTTAGTATCTTACTTTTTATTGTTTTTATCATGTATTCTTACTGTTTGCAGGATTTTTGGACATGTAACAAACTTAAATTGTACTATTGTAAAATTTATTGTCACTGTTACGCAATAAAATTCTATTCTTCTATTCTATTCTATTCTATTCTATTCTATTCTATGGTTCGGATGTAGCTACTTCCTTACAGAAAGTTTATATATATTAGAAATAAGTATGGTAAGGTTGAAGACCAAAAAAAGTACAAAATATGACAATTTATCGTTAAGCTGTGATTAAATAATTAAATGTAAAAAAATTAATAATTAGCTGAATGCAATATATGTATATTATATCAATGGTAAAAATTTAGAAATACTTGAAATTTGTCGAAAGTTGAATAATGAAAGTTGAATATTGAAAGTTGAATAATGTAGTGAAATTCAGTTGATACTATTACCACCCGTTGCGTTCTGCAGTAACCAACCCTGGTCCTCGTCTCACCGAATCTCTACTGTTCACCACCACTCGATCATTGACATCTAGCAGAGATCCCTAGACTTCTCAAAACTTATGCTCCTGTGAAAGGTTACCAAAACTCCAACAACTTGGTGCTCTCATCCAGCGGGGACTATTCCATGCCAAGACACTCCAACAATTTGGATTACAAAGACTCCCTCTTGGCAAATAGTCGGGTTCCCATGGATTAGTAGCAGCAGCCCAGTTTTTTTGGTACAAGGTTAAGCCAAATTTATGGTAAAATTAACGTCCGAATTTAAGGTTAACTTAACACCTCATTCCTACAATAGTTATTATCTGTTACTTCACTTGAAATTACTTTGCTTACTAGTGGGCACTCTTAGTGCGTTTGATAAAATCCCCACGTTAATGCATTACTGGTGTCTCTCTAAATAAATTACTTTAAAATGCCCTTCTCGCCCCTACTAATATCGAGTTAAATTCCTTTGAGTTTTAATTATTTGATATGATTAGGTTAGGTTTTAACCCCTATTAAACCTCAATTATTCATTAATAAAATTTATTTCTGAGTATACAGGGTGATTCACGTAGGCCATTCATTAGAAGTTTCTCAACTTGCAGTTGGATTAGAAACTTGAAATTTGGTATGCAGCCATAATCGATCATGCCCGTTCTATCTAAAATATTTTCAGTCCTCCAACTATACAGGGTGTGCCAAAAATTGGTACCAACTTTCTTATTTTAAATGGAAACCTATATTTTTCTTTACATGGTTCGATTGGTCGTCTAATTCTGAGTTTAGAGAACCTAAGTTATGTTAACTTATCTATTACAATTTTTGACATATGTCCAATTTTTTGAAAAAAATTGCCGCTGTAGTAGTTTACGAACAAATTTGTATCTCGCAAACCTTTCAAAATTATGAAACCAAATTTGTGAAGCAGTTAGCTGGAAGTCCAGGCTAACTTTTGATGTCCCATCGGTGGTCCCATTTTGTACCATATGGGCGCAGTCGATTTTCAAATGTCGCAATCAAAAATTGTCAAAAAGTCAATTTTTTCAAATGGCACCTACTATTTTTTTTCACAACATTCGAAAGAAAATTGAATTTTAGGGTGAGTTACTTAAGCATTCCCTATACCTAACTTCACCCCATATCGAGTTATTCAATAAAAATCAAGAAATACCTTGTCTTGCCGAGAGATTCCTTACTTCATCAAGTATGCCATGGAAACAAAAGACGGTTGTAATAATTTTTAAAGAAAAATATGGATTCTTATTTAATTACACACAACACCAACAAATTATTACTAACGAACAAGAACAATGTTGACGAAATTCTGACGTAAATGTTCAATGTGACCACCATATTTTTGTTCAAATATTCTATTATTCTACTTTCGACAGATTGCGTAGCACATCTTTGCGCCTACCATTTCTGACACCAGAAATCAATGCAAAATTGAATTTTAGGGCCACTTTTATTAACATTGTGTATGTCTATCTACAGTCGTTTTTGAGTTATTGGCATTTTTTGAAAAAAATATTGTTTTTTTTTTCTCAAGGGTAGTAGGCTTTGGAAACAATCATTTCATTTTAATTTTTATTCAAAACTCGTATTGCAATAATAAATAATAACAACAAAATAACAACAAATAAACAGATTAACAAAATAATTATTTCAATACAAATGCTCAATGTGTGCACCGTTTTCACTGACAGAATTTCGTCAACATTGTTTTTGTTCGTTAATAATAATTTGTTGGTGTTGTGTGTAATTAAATGAGAATCCATATTTTTCTTTAAAAATTATTACAACTGTCTTTTGTTTCCATGGCATACTTGATGAAGTAAGGAATCTCTCGGCAAGATAAGGTATTTCTTGATTTTTATTGAATAACTCGATATGGGGTGAAGTTAGGTATAGGGAATGCTTAAGTAACTCACCCTAAAATTCAATTTTCTTTCGAATGTTGTGACAAAAAATAGTAGGTGCCATTTGAAAAAATGGACTTTTTGACAATTTTTGATTGCGACATTTGAAAATCGACTGCGCCCATATGGTACAAAATGGGACCACCGATGGAACATCAAAAGTTAGCCTGGACTTCCAGCTAACTGCTTCACAAATTTGGTTTCATAATTTTGAAAGGTTTGCGAAATACAAATTTGTTCGTAAACTACTACAGGGGCAATTTTTTTCAAAAAATTGGACATATCTCAAAAATTGTAATAGATAAGTTAACATAACTTAGGTTCTCTAAACTCAGAATTAGAGGACCAATCGAACCATGTAAAGAAAAATATAGGTTTCCATTTAAAATAAGAAAGTTGGTACCAATTTTTGGCACATCTGTATGGTTGGAGGACTGAAAATATTTTAGATAGAACGGGCATGATCGATTATGGCTGCATACCAAATTTCAAGTTTCTAACCCTACTGCAAGTTGAAAAACTTCTAATGAATGGCCTACGTGAATCACCCTGTATATTAATACCGAGTTAAACACATGTCTCGAAATACCCCGTTCATACATTAACTTGACCACGTGATCTCCATTTTACATGCCACGCCACGAATGAAATAATTAATTTGTGATCAACAAACATCGCATTTAATTATGTTAAATTCAACAATTAAATTACAAATACATATACAACAAATACTACAGAAGGCAATTATATATATATTATAAAGTATCTTTAACGTGCCAATCCAGATAAGGTGTTAAACGGTCAGAAATACGTCTGTATTGCTACGAACTAGCCAACAAAATGGACCTGTTTCGTTCCCGTGTACGATCTAAAAATCTAGTTACCCATAAATACGCGAGTTGTCGCTGATCAACTACTGGTAACATAAATAATTCTTTAAATACAATACAAATCTACACAATTACTCTACTGTATCAATTCTGTGAATTCATGAGTTCTAATTTAATCAGAATTATCGATTAATAATTTTGTTTATTGATTTTTGGGATTTATTCACTTAATATAGATTTCTTTTTTTAATACTTGTTGTACCAGATGACTTGTAGGTGTATAGCAAGAGAAGTAACAGATGGCGCTTGTATGCTAATTTATAATTTAAAGTTGGGATGATGAACGGTTCTTCAAGATTAAGTGAGACAGGGACGGCTTCAGGATTGAACTGAAAAATTTATTAATAAGTTTACTGAATTGTAGTTTAGGACTACAAAAATTCATTGCTATTAAAATAAAATTTAACAAGTGGCATTCAGGTAATTTTGAATGTCACAGTGTTAAAGTTAATACTGACAAGTTTCAAATATTACTGATTACCGTTTTAAATTCAAATTGTCTCAGTTTTAAGTTCCAGTAAGAAATTCAAAATGGCTGATCCAAAATGGAAATCCAAAAATTAATTAAATGCATTGTTCTAAATAGGTTACTTTTAAGCATGATTGTAAAATTTGAAAAGCGGAAATGGCTGTGCAATCGCCGGTCTCTATCTTCATTTTTGAAACATTCTTGCCTTTTTTTTTAATTCATAGGTTATAAGGTTTAAAAATTACATGTGTTGTTTATTTGAAAAATCATATATATCCTAGAAACACAGTAACTTATATTTGTAAATACCTTAATAGATCAGATATTATCTGCCCAAAGCAATAGTGTACCATTCAAAAATAACGCGTTTAGAATCTTTACAGCTTTTGAGATAACAATTATAAAAATTTTAAATGATGGCAGAAAATGCATAAATGTACCTAATTTACATGTCCCAAGCTTTATTGTGTTGCGCTGTATATTTTGATTTTTACAAGCACTGAAAAAATTCAATTTGCTGAACTAATTTTTATATTTACCAAATTTTATTTCTATATGATTCTCATCATTGTACAAAGACTTGAATACTTTTTTCCATGCATAATTTATCTTCAGTATTTGTTTTTTGTCTCGTAGGATTTAAGTATCATCAAGAGACCTGTAATCTGCCCACCCTGCCGTGGCTCTCTCGAAAACTGTTTTCGTTTTATGACGAACTATCTTTTTGTAAAAGAAAAGATTAGGAAACTGACAACTCTAGACGTAAACAGTAAGAATCAAACAGAGTTAAGCAGTTTATTACAATTTTCAGCAAGAGATATAACAGTAAATGAGGTAGATGGTAACTCGGTTGGTATAGTCAAGGTAGAAGAACATTTTTGCGAAGAGAAAGAAAATGGAGAAGAGAGAAAAATTAGTAACGAAGGTGATATATTTAAGTTAGAAAATATATCTTGTGAAGAAAAGAACATGGTTAAAATGGAAGACCAAAAATTTTTAGTTAACGAAGAAATTGAAATAAAAGCAGAGGAAGATTTCAACAGGTAATTAAGTTAAATCTTAATAAAAATCTATTTGATCCCATTGATTTTAATTTGATTGAATTTAAAAAAAAATCGTTTTTTTTAAATTAATTTTACTCAATATTTTGTCCAAAAATAAAAATTATTAGTATACAGGGTGAGGTAATAATGCGTCGGACCTCGATATCTCGACTTCTATGATAGCTGGAAATTTTTTAAAAAATTTTAAAAAGTCTATAACTAGAAATTATTTTCGAAAATAAGGGCGAACCAATTACAGGACCAAGTGCCTTTTTTAAATGAAATGCTATGTATATCGTACATTTTTTGAAGCCTCTTTCTATGCTCTATCATATTAGCATTGAATATCTTGGATGTAACGAATTTTTTTGTTGAAATAATGCAATCTGTAGATGTACAGGGTGTAATCAGTTTCATGTCATTAAAAAGAATTGGTAATGGGGACCGACTAGACAAACAAAAAACCTTTATGACTTTTCCCTCTAGGGGCACTTTGAAAAAAACTGATCTGGGTTAACATATTTAATATTATGGTAGACAACTATTGAGAACCACTGCTTTTCTTGGTCGATGGACTTGTACTTCCCAATTATACAACTTTTAAATTGTCATAAAAAAGTGCTCGCCGGCACATGCGGTGTCAAAGGATCATCGACCGCCTTTTATGGACCACCTCAACTGAACTCAGGCAACTATAAAGAGATAAATAATTCGTTCTCTCTTCGTGCACAATTATTGCAAGCAAATAATGGCCATAGATGTTTAAACAGAGCATTTCTTTAACATGTGTGTTTTTTAATTTGGAACAAAATATTGGATTGTTTATAATTTAGAGAATTTAAATGTGGTTTATTAACATTTGTAACATAAATGAGTGTCCTGGGTTAAAAGCCTTACTACCTACCTAAATGATTCAAAATCTCTGCATCTGTATCAATACACAGTTCGGTACGTCGAATTAAGTACATACGCACTTCGTTCAACACTAAACACTAAACTATCAACTAACGTTATCAATAAAGAAAAATAAAATAAAAACTTGGGACAAAAGCCAAAAAGGAATACAAAAAGAACGAACAAGTAAGTTGTGTCTGTATGTAATCAAGAATTTGCCAACTTGAACGGTAAATCAATAAAATAAATCTTAACACAATGACGCGAAATTAAAAAATAACAAAAACAACAAATGGACGTGTGTACATAACGAAACACCGACAGTAACTAAAATATTGCACAAGGGAGAGTTAGAGTATAGTTTTCTTCAGATCAGATCTATATCTAAACCTACCTCAGTATTCCAGCAGTTCTCAAAAAATTTTATTGAAAATTTGCGAAATTTTTGTTAATTTTTTTCTCAAAAACTGTGAGCTTTAGACCCCATGTTACATAAGGTTTTTTTGTTTGTCTTGTCATTCCCTACCACCAGTTTTTTTTTAATGACATGAAACTAATTACACCCTGTATATTAAAAAAATCACCACAGTCACAATTATGGTATTTAAGAAAAACTTATGTGAATAGCAGTTACGAGACATCTAATTAATATTTTTGGATCATTATCATTTCCTAAAACTGTAGTCGCCAAGAATTATTTTTCACTTAAGAACTTTTTAAATTGAATTTTCTCAATTTTCTCAAATGGAACACCCTGTATATTTTTCAACGATGTGATGTAGAAATGAAAAACGGACATTTTTTGTAAGTACTTCCCTAAGGCTAATTGCAACCAATTTGGTTTTATTGAGCAATAATTACAAAATTCAAAAATAAACTTAAAAAGAGGTTTCTTCAAATAACTCTGTAGGAAAAATTATAATAAATGTTCCATATTTTGATTGAAACACATCTCTATGCGCTTTTCAAATGAGTTTCCCACTGTTCCTAAAACTGCCAGTGTGGTAGATCTAAAGGCAGTTATTATCCTTATCTTTCCTTCATATTTTGTACTGTTGTTGGTGGTTCTCTATACCTGTACCTAAAGGAGGAAATCTTATGTCCAAAGATGATTTCAAAAAGCCCAAAACCCAATTTTATTGAGTTAACTCCGTTTTGTAAATGTAAATTATGTAACTGTACTACAAGCTGCAAGTGTAGCAAAGCAGATGTGCAATATAACATAAGTTGTTTACGCGAAGGAAAATGTAATACTTGCTGTTATAATTAATAAAAACATATTTTTTAATGTGTATATTTCTAAATTATCTACATAGTTTTATAACATTTAAATAGAAACTAAATAATTGTAGACTCACTTAATCGTTTAAACGACACCACAGATGGGCGACATTACCAGAAATTGTGCTTTATGCGGACGAGTTGCGCGGCCGCATTTAACAGCATCATGTCGTTACATGAGCCGAATTTCAAAAAAATCTCTATAAAAAAGTTTGTTTAAAGTATATGGAACATTTATCTCGCTTATACTATAACCATCTCTTTAAAAATAAAAAAGTTACCTCGATCGGGTATTTTTCAATGCAAATTTAAAAAACCGCGACAATAGGGGTAATTATATTTTTTTTAGGCACTATATTATTAGTTACACTATATTATTTGCCGTCAGCCTGTCCAAGAATATTGAAGGGATAATGTGTAAAATATTGGTCTAAATCGGAATTAAAATAAAATTGTCGAAATAAGACATTTTCTTTCTAAGCAATTTTAACAATTTCCTCCTGTACAAAGAAATAAACTGTTTTGTTGCAACATCATTTTATGATGATATTTTTATATTCTGTTCCGTCTTATTGTGATCAACACTTCATAATTTTTAGCTTTGATCGTGGATTTGATTCGCCATTACCAGAAGATACCTCTATATTACGTCAATGTCTAATGCCGAACCTCGAGTGGGATCAATCAGAGCCATGCATTACAAACATATCGGTAAGTAAAATGCCACGAAAATAGCAAAGAATCAGTGTGAATGCTGTTTATTTCAGACAAAATATAAACAAGATCTCAGAAAATCCTGTCTTGAGCAAAAGAAGTCTTCAGAAATACCAGGGCACCGGCACAACACTTCATTTCAGACAAAAAATAAATATCACCTAGAAAATAATTTGCTAAAACATGAGACTTCCCCAGAAGTAACGTTGTACAAAGGCCCTTGTTCGTGTGAGACAAAGTGTAACTGTAACCTCAAAAGGCATTTTCTGAGTCGTGATGATCCTTCAAAAATAGCAATGTACAAATGTACCTCTTGTTCATATCAAACGAACACTAAAGATTACCTTTTATCACATTTACTGGTGCATAAGGATCCATCAGAAGTAACAATGTACAAATGTACCTCTTGTTCATATCAGACAAAATATAGAAGTGCCCTGAAAAGACATTTACTTGTACATAAGGATCCATCAGAAGTAACAATGTATACGTGTGAGCCTTGCTTATTTCATACAAAATATAAATATAACTTTGACAAACATCTACAGGTACATAAGGATCCCTCAGAGGTAACAGTGTATAAATGTACCTCTTGTTCATTTCAGACGAGCCGTAGAGATAACCTTAAATTACATTTCGTGGTGCATAAGGATCCTTCAGAAGTGACAATATACAAATGTAGCTCTTGTTCTTACCAGGCAAGCAATATCGGCCACTTCAATTCCCATTTACTGGTACATAAGGATCCTTCAGAAGTAACAGTGTACAAATGTGCTTCTTGTTCATATCAGACAAAATATAAATTTGCGCTGAAAAGACATTTACTTGTACATAAGGATCCATCAGAAGTAACAATACATAAATGTGAGTCTTGTTTATATCAGACAAAACATAAAGGTAACCTTAGGAAACATTTACTGCTACACAGGGGGAGTCCTCCAGGAGTAAGAGTGTACAAATGCGACTATTGTTCATATCAGACTATCCATAGAAGTAGCCTTAAACAACATCTACTTGTACATAAGGATACTTCAGAAGTAAGAATGTACAAATGCGACTCTTGTTCATTTCAGACCAAAAGTAGAGGTAACCTTACAAAGCACTTATTGGTACATAAGGATATTTCAGAGGTAGCAGTATATAAGTGTGACAGTTGCTCATATCAAACAAAACACAAGAATAATATTACAAAGCATTTAATTGTACATAAAAGTACTTCAGAAGTAACAATGTTCAAATGTACGGCCTGCTCATATCAGACAAAATATAGAAGTGCCCTTAAAAGGCATTTACATACACATAAGGACTCGTCAGAAGTAACAATGTATAAATAATAGCCTTGTTTATTTAGGAAAAAGGAAGAGTAACCTTAGGAAATATTTACTAGTACAAAAAGGTCGTTTAGAAGTAACAACATTGTAACAATTTTAATACCTAAATATTAAAAAAGGCTTCACCTGTGCGAATGGCAGCTAGTTTTTCGTTGGAGAGCATAGGACCGTGGATTTTAAGAGTGGGCATTCAAAGGGCGCCACTTGCTGGATACTAAATGTATAAATAATTTTACCAGCCAGGAACAAAATTAAGTTACTGGCGATTATGCGATGGAAATATTAAAATATATGAATGTCAAAATTTACACTTTACTATAAAATCCCAAAATCTAGTCAATTTTAGATACATTAGTGTGAATAACAAGAACATGTAGATATTGAACATTTATCACCACACAGGTGAGATGTACAACAAAAAAATAAATTACTTAACTTCATCTATACCCAATGAAGAATTCTATATGTTTGCTCTAACAAAACTATTCAAGTGATTTTAAATATCTTTGATAGGTTCTCTCACAACCATATATTATACACGAGTTATAGTTTTCAACAGTGAATGAGCAACATGCATGAATTTTAGAAATGCAATAATTTATTATTTTTTCGTTATATGTGTTATATAAGTTGAGAAAGTAATGAAGAAAAGGTATTAAAAAAATGTGTAGCCTAAATAAACGACTTTGAAATTCAAAATTTTATGGGAACATATCCACGTGACTGAAAACACCACGCTATTGGTCTGACGTCATTCGGCTTAATGTCTAATGGTCGTCTATCTGCCAAGGGGTTAAATCGTAAATTGTTTTGTGTTTTGTAAATGTGTATTGATATTTTCATAAAAGAAATCATTCATTTATTTATTTATTTTAATTATTAAGTGGTAAAAATGACTGACAGTGGGTTTTTATGGGGCCAGAGTGACAATTTGCCCGTTGTTGATGTGTTTATCATGACAAACTTTTTGCTACTAATACTGATTTTATTAGCGCAGAAATTGGAGGTACTAAAGCAACAAGGTATGTGTCATTCATTATTCTAAACATTAATTCAATTGTGCCCATTTTTATCCTTTTACTGTAGTTAAATATAACAAATTATTTTTGTACCTACCCTCAAAATAGGTAAACAAGGCAATGTTTTAATGCTATATTAATTAATATTTTTCATCTTAGAATGCTTTACTTTTTTATATAATAAATACCTCCCGTCACTTACTAAGTACGTACTTTTAGGTAGGTAGGTACATTAATAGTAAAAATAACTGTTGACATACATAGGCATATATAAATATATAACTGGATAATATGTAGAACGTCGAGAAGTTACATTATTCCCACCGTTCTTATACATTTATACATTTTAATTCAAGGTTCCTATTAACAGAAGTTAGTAAACTCTCGTATTCCTATAAATAGGAAAGTGACCAAATTCACCATGATATGTAAACAAATTATCACAATAATATTAGGGTTAGGTACATATTTTCATAATATTATTATAAAATAATTAGTTTTAATGGGTAAATTTACATAAAAATGATCCTGGCAGCAATATAATCTTGAGGATGACGATAATTCTGCATTTCGGTCGTCTCGACTCATAGCTCTGCACTATTTCTTCCTAACTTTATCGCATCTAGGCACATTAAAAAATAACTTTTCTGGAGTTTTTATTGTAGTATTTGTACATTTGGGCACAATACAATATTTATAGCTACTTTTCTTTGTATTTTCCATAACACAACATAAATAATGTATACACATTCGCAATCACAATACGTTTTCCGTCGGTGCGATGTGCCCGATGACGTCACACACAAGTAGCGCGGAAACTTCTCCATTTAAACGCAGTTAAATTGACAGCTGCAGTAAATAATTTTTTTAACCTTTAATTAGAACATAAAACAAAAACAAAATACTGGAAAAATAATGTTTTTTAGTGATCTATTCATCTGTGATGTTTAAAAAAATTATGCATTTTGCTCATTAAAAGACATTACAACGAGTTTATTTGTCACTAAAGTGTGATGTAAATGGACAAAAATTCATGAGCTAATGAATTACAATATTCACTGTGCAAACTCAGATGTTAATGAAGATCTAAAATATGTATGTTCCTTTAAAATATTCATGTACAATGTGGCCGAAGGCATGCTAACCCCACATGGTACCATGTGATGTCTACAATAAGATCTGAAAGCGTTTCAATATTCCACACATAAACTTAGCATTAAATTATGATTGCAGAAATGATAATATGATTTACTTTAATGTATGAACAATAAAATCACTGAATAAATTTAATAATTTCTTCAAAAATATACAACTAAAATTAAACAAAAAAACATGATCGGAGCCTTGGCATTTTCTGTCACTACTGCAGCGTGACCTGTCACCACTTTCTAGACGTACTCGGCGTTGGCTACGACTACAGCCATAAATGCATGCCGGCACCAGACTCCCTGCATTAAATCTCTTGGAGTCTGCTGCGAATAACTCTCCATGCCAAAACTTCTTTGAATTTCAGCCAGATCCACACATAACCAAACTTTTGAATGAGGCTCCCTCCTGTTAGTTCTCCAAACACTAGGCCCCATATAACCAAAACTACAGCACCAAACAGCTTGGCTCTTACATAAACTGCTAAATTGTCTGACCCAAATTGTCTCTGGCCTAACCCAAATATAAACCTGCCCAAACACTCTGTAATTACAATAAAGAACTTTTCCAAGACAACACTCAAAATAAAAGGCATATCTTATATAAAGCGTATTACATAACCCCACAAAAGACGTGGTGTCAACACCTCAAAAAGACCAAACGAATTCCTTCCTGGAATCCAAAACAATGTTAACAATGTAAAACCCAAATTCTTCAATTCAAAACCGGGACCGCCGCCATTCACTGTATCGTGGCTGTCGATGCACCAGACCCAGGCCGGAAATCTGCCACAGTTCTGTGTTGCCAACTTGAGCACCTAGAGAAAAATTTCTCTAGCCAATGAAAGTGCGCCAACAAAGGACTCGATGATCAAAAGACTGAATTTCACAATTATGTAATATCTCAACTACAAGAATATACGATTGACACCATCACTGAAACTGTTCTTAAAGAAAACATGTTTACTTTCTGGATGTTAAAATTTTTACAGATATACGCCACGCTAAGCCCTTCAAAGCACGAGTGGTTGCATACCTCTCTACTCCGATAAGTGAATTAATTAGAGTCAATTTACTGTAAATAAATTGAAATTAGTCATGTAGCTTTTTGAATTGCTACACCATATACGTGTGATACCAGGGAGGAGCATTAACAGACTTTACCGCTACATAAATACCAGAGAAAAAAATTGCTTAAAATAGTGGTTTAAGAATCCTTCAAAACTAATACCATACATCCTGTATAACCACACTATACAGGTTATATGGAGTCTACAGTTGTATCTTTACTTCGATAAATTTTATCCTATGGATACAGTATACATTGATCTAATAAAGTTTTCATATCATTAGAATCAAGATTATGTAAAAATCGACCTTAACATTCTGTAAATAAAGAATAATAGGGTCTATATTTTATTTTCGTTTGTTTACAAATATTAAACGGTGCCATAAAGAATTTGTATAGATAGAATTTTGTCATATGAAGATATAATTTACAAACAGTATATAATTCGCATACCTGTGTCTGTTCTGATATTCTATTTACACGAGAACACCGTAATTCACATACGAAATCAAAAGCTATCTGGAGCACTGTTAAAAAAATACAATCAGGAATATAAATGTATCGGATATAATTACCAGTGCTAATGGGGTAAAAGTAAATGATGAAGTAGCCAATGGTTTTAACTTGCATTTTACTACCCTTCCCAACAATAGTAGAGAGCACATCAGAGAAAATGTGTCACCCAGTGGGGTTTGGAAACTAAACCGTGCAACTGGTCTTGTTTAATAGATTATAATTAATTGTAGTTATGTGTAACGTTGGCCAAAAGCTGAACAATTGTTACAGGTAAACATTTTTTCACAAAAATTATTAAGTCTGTAGCCTTGTGCCAAAAAAATAGAAATTAATGAGAGAAAAATTAATTATAATCCGTAATCTTCATATAATATAGGCTATAGGCTAAGCATCATTGCATTTTCTCATTAAATATTTTTTTTTGTGCAACGGCTACAGACTTTAATAATTTTTGTGCCAAAATATCTACGTTACCTGTAGCAATTGTTCAGTGTCAATATCTGGAAAAGTTTGAATAACGCCCTTTCTCCCAAGGCAATTTTTGGCCAACATTACACATAAACACAACTAATTATAAACTATTAAATAAGACTGGTCGCAGCTTTTACTTTTGAAACCCCCACAGATTTCATTTATAAGAGGAATTTTGTAGTACGAGCTCTTTACTACAATAATAATTCATCAAATGACTACAATTTCCTTATGTCGAATGTACCTTTTTCTGCAAAAACTTCCTTTATACCTCCGTTACGGAACATGATGTTGTTTCCGTAATAAATAAGCTTAAATCCTTGAACTCCAGCAGTTTTGATAATATTTCTAATAATCTCCTAAAGAAATGTAGATACTTGCTCTGTAGTCCGTTAGCCCATCTTACTAATCCCTGTCTTGGGGAAAAATTTGTTCCATGAATGTTAAAATTAGCATTAGTTCAACCGTTGTTTAAAAAAGGAGATGCAAATATGTATGAGAATTACAGAGCAATAAGTCTTCTCTCTAGTATGTTAATTCTTATTGATTTAGCCAAACCTCTCACGTATTTTTTATATATCACAATTTGTAAATTTTGTTAAATCTTGATCGGTTCACATGTATGCGGACGACACTCAAATCTGTTATTCTTTCTCTGCTAAGGATTATGAGGCCGCCGTACAAAAAATCAATAGTGACCTAGTAAGCTTATCGGATATATCTTCACAACATTCACTCATTCTAAATCCATCAAAATCAGCTATGCTCTTATTTGGCAAAAAGCCCGACTAACAATTTATAAAATTTAATCAAAATAGGATTAAAGGTATCTTTTTTGCAATTGTTGCAACATGCTAAAAATTTGGGTCACAACTCTAAGACTTAGAAAGCACGTTCATAAATTTATAGAAAAAGCTTACGCCTCCCTAAGACTTATCTACCCACACCAAAGTTATTTAACTCTAAACACTAAAAAGGCCCTTTGAGAAACATTAATATTGTCCCAATTCACATACTGTGCTCCAGTGTATGGCCCCTGTTTGGACAGTAGTACCCGTATACACTGTGTGCAATATTTATGTATTCGATTTATTTATGGTATTTGTAAATTCGAACATGTTTCATATCAGTTACCAGAACTCTGTTGGCTAAATATGCAAGATAGAAGAAATTTTTATTGAACTTGTATGTTTCACAAGATTATCACAACCAAGGTGCCCATCTTATCTCTACAATAAAATAACTTTTTCAGTGATATGCATAATCTTAATGTCAGGTCCAAAGGTTTACTTAGTCCACCTATGCATAGAACTTCGTTTTATGAGAGAGGCTACAAATACTGTATTTATAAATTATATAATCAAGTTTCATTTGATGCCAAGTCATTCGGTGTCCCAAAATTCAAAAGGTATATGAAAGCTGTTTTGCTAGGACAGACAGAATAATTACATGTGCCTATTATTATTGTTGTTATTGTTATTATTATTTTTATTATTATTGTTATTTTTATTATTTATTGTTGTTTATTTATTATCTATGTATATAATATTTAGTTAATATAATATAATATTTAGTGTTCTATACTGCTACGACTTTAGTACATTTTCTTCTTTACTGTAAAGCAAGGGTTAAGTGGTAGAGCATACTTGTTGTGAACTTCCCCTTGAGATTTCCAGAAATTATACCATGTACGACTTTATTATCCTAAGTAAATATCACCAGAAATAAAGACATTTATTATTATAATTTTTTTTACGGTTTCTCTGTTGCTGGATAGGGCTTCCGTGCTTTCCGACCGACACCACACGGTAGCCGCGCCGGCCATAATTACAGCCACTCTCCACGACCTGTGGGGTTAGTTACTGTCAATACCAGAATCATGTGCCCTAAGTAAGGGACTGATGGAAACGAGTAGTTCCAATAAATTCGGCACCTCTTGTTTTCGACAATGGACTCGATGTCTCCGGGGACGTAAGGCAGCATTGGTGTCTGGTCTATCCCGTGCGAGTGCCGAAGATGATAATACAGCACTCGTAATGGTTATCTTTATTATATTTAAATTTTTCTACTGTCTATATGTTTTATATTTTATGTTGTCTTTTTTTAACTGTCTTTAATTTTACATGTTAATGATTGTGATATTTACATTATAAATGTGGAAATAAAGTATTATTATTATTATTATTATTTTCCACAACTTACGTTGGTGGTGTAACTTCTGACTGATTCGGGACCTCTAGAGGCCAACGTTTCTGTCAGTGGCCAGCACACGGCGAATAGTGCGGCATGTCGATAGTATGACAGATTTTTGTGGCAAGGTAATTATATTATCCCAATCTAACACCCCCCATTTTTTCCAGATTAGCTATTGTTATTATTATTATTATTATTATTGCAAAATCACATTTACTTGTAGATATCATGTTTAGAAATAATAGATCGGCTAAATGGAATGGACACGAGAATTACATCTAATGCATAACGGCATGCCTTTAAATGAAACAGGTAAAGATGCCATATAGACACTGAACTATACATAATAAATGGAAGACCAATACAGATATATGTGCGTGAACAAAATGCTTCAATCATGCGATTCAAGGTTCCCGGGATATGCGTCGCCGCAGTAGAAATCTAGTTTTAAAAGTATGTTGGAGCTCGAGTCAGAATGCTTGTGGGGGACGTTATGCGCTAACGCAATTTTTCTTTGATTTGTCTTTTCTGGCGGGAGGTCTTAGATTAGTGCAGAATTTCAGAGCCGGCGTCAAGTAATCCTCTCGTGTTTATCGCTTGTTGAAATTGAAAATTCAATAATTGTGTTTTGGGCATGACAACTTTTATGTTCTTTAATAAAAATTAAGACAAAAGTTAATTATATATGAAATGTCAATCTATGCAAGCATATTTTTGATGATTTCTGAAAAAAAGACAAATTAAAAACACTTGCAATAATAATAATAACTTTATTTCATATATGCCTTACACAAGGGTATGAAACGTCACAGCAGTTACAAAGATTCTTAACTATTTTGTATAGAAATACCTATAACTATTTAAAATTGTATATAAACGAAAAAAAACACATAATTGTATATTTGTATAAAAGAGACAATTACATATAGAGGCATACGAATATTTAAAAACAACAAAAGTGAATTCTTCTACAGATCTTAAGTGATATTATGTTCATAAAATTCTTTTAGGGAGTAAAAACATTGTGTGCCGAGGAAAGAATGTAATTTCTTTTTGAATTTCATTACATTATTGGTAACTTTTAGGGATTCTGGCAGTTTGTTGTATATTGTACTGCAAGTGTATAGCGCACTCTTCTTATATTGGGATAATCGAAAATTATTTATATATATATTGTTGGCGAATCTTGTGTCGTGATTATGAATACTATTGTGCTGGTGAAATAATTCCAAATTGTTTTTCACAAATAAGCTTGCTTCATAAATAAGGATGGAAGTGACTGTTAGAATATTATTTGTTTTGAATATCGTTCTGCAGGATTCTAGCGGAGCATATGAGTATATAAGTCTTAATATTCTTTTTTGTTGAACAAAAACCCTGTTTGAGTCTGTTGCTTGACCCCAATACAAAATAAGATATTTAATATGTGAGTATGCTAGTGAGTAATAAATATTTAAGAGATATTCAACATCCATTATAGACTTAAGATTGCGAATTACGTAATACGCAGAATTTAATTTAGCTATTACATGGTTAATGTGTATTCTCCAAGACAGGTTTTCATCTATGTGGAGCCCTAAAAATTTAGTATTAGTGACCTTTTCTATGGTAGAGTTATTAAGCTGAAGAGTAATGTTTTGTAGTTCTACAGTTCTATTATGAAATATTATATATTTAGTTTTTGAAGTATTGATAACTAATTTGTTTGAAGAGCACCAGTGATAAAAGCGAGCCAGTAAATTGTTAGTGATGTTTTCAAGCATCTCAACGGATTCTGCGGTGATACAAATAGTGGTATCGTCAGCGAACATTGTTAAATATAGATTTGATTTATTTAAAATATAAGATTCCAGGTCATTGATAAATAATATAAAAAGCAAAGGAGAGAGTACACTCCCTTGAGGAACTCCAAGATTAAGGTTGCAGGTATTAGATATGGTGTCACCTAATTTTACAGAAATTTTTCGGTTCGACAAGAATGAGATAATCCACTTATTTAATGATCCTCTAATACCTAATGCATGTATTTTTTTTGACATAAATTTGGCTAGAACACAGTCGAAGGCACGGGTTAGATCGAAGAATAAAGCAAGGACTAACTTTTTTTTGTCAATTGCATTATATATAAAGTTTGTAAACTCAAAAGTAGCTGTATTCGTAGAGTGTTCGGCTCTAAAACCATGTTGTCGTTCTGATAGTAGCCTATAACTGTTTACAAAATTCATAATTCTATTATGGACAATTTTCTCGAATAATTTGGAAAAGCAGCATAACAATGTTATTGGCCTGTAATTTTCTAACAGTGCAGTATCACCTTTTTTATGAATTGGTACTATTAAAGCATATTTCAGTTTATCAGGGAATATTCCTAGTTTAATAGATAAATTAAAAATGAAGCATAGAGGGTATATAATGAATCTGGATATATATTTAAGTACTTTTATGGAAATATTATCAAAACCTGTGCTTTTTTTATTTTGCATATTGTTTAAAACATTTGATATTTCTTCCGGCGTAATATCATAAAAAAACAAAGAAGAGTTGCACGTTACACCAACAGTACAATCTCCAAATAGGTTACCATAAGTATCAGTTAATAATTTTTCAATATTTTCGGTGTAGTATTTACAAAAGGAATTGGAAATTTCGAGTTTATCCGAGATAACTTTTTTGTTGTGATTTATACAACCAATCTCAACTGGTTTCTTTATTCTACCAGTATTGGTATTAACAATATCCCAAATTTCTTTCGAAACATTTGAGCAGTCATTTATTTTGCCTTGATAATAATCTTTTTTTTTTGCTTTGATTTTTTCAGCATAAGCTACTTTGCTGTGTTTATATAATTCTTTGATATTTGGATCATTACTATTCTTTGAAAGCCAGTATAAATTTTTTAGTGCGTTACTTTCTTCTATAATGTTTGCATCTATCCAGTTGTTTTTTAGGTTTGTTTCAGTAATTTTTACTTTAAGTAGTGGACAAGTTTTGTCCAAGCAATATAATAAATTTTGCCAAAAAATATTCCAGGCTTGATTTGGTTCTTGAGCATTATACAGATGGCTTAGGTCAGTGGAAGAAAGTAAGTTATATAAGTTAAAGAGATTATGCTGTGTAAAATTCCTTTTGTATACATACACTGGTTTATTTTTGACACTCAGGGAAAGGCTTGGTATATTTATTGTAAACATTTGTAATTTGTGATCTGATATACCTATATCTTCGTTTGTGCTTGTAACATTAGGAATATTCGAGATTACATAATCTAATGCAGATTTACAATTGTTAAAGTCTCTGGTTGGTTCTAGTGGCAGAGTTGAATTTAGATTAAAGTTATCAAAGAGATCGAATAGTAAACGTTTTGAGTTTGAGTCACTCAAGGCGTCGATATTAAAATCACCCCCAATAATAAGATAATTATGTGATTTTGATACTAAACATATAATTGAATTCAAAGAGTTTAAAAATAAGTCTATTTCTGAATTTGGTGAGCGATATATAGCTAAAATGGCGATATTTGAGGAATTATGTTTGATACTGATGCCGGAACATTCACAAATAAACTCACTGGAAAACTGATCAATGTTATGGATTGGTTTGATATTTGTCAGGTCGTTGCGCCCAAATATTGCTGAGCCTCCATGTATTGATGCAAGTCTGCAGTAATATGAGTAGAGGGAGTATCCAGGTAGAGCTGTAACTTTCGCCTGTTCTGACTTCATCCAATGTTCAGTTATTAACACAAAATGAGGTTTTTCATTTCTCGTTAATAGTTCTAGTTGTGGAATCTTATTTGAAATGCCCTGTATATTTAGATGGATGCCTTTGAAAGGTAATGATATCTCATTTATTTTATTTGTAATGCACTCTTCCTTTCTTGTTTTTCCTATTTCAGAATTTTTGGTTTGTTTCTGTGAACCTATATTACTAAAAAAGAATTTGGTTTTTGTTCACCAGCATTTTGTTTATTTTTTCCATTGTAGCGTTGGAAATCAAATCTTTTGTATCCTACGCCTTTTGGCCAGAATTTAGGATTATAAAAGTTTTCTTTATATTTAAAGTCTGCTGCTACCATAAAACAATTTAAGTGAGTGTTTTCAGGAGTTAACTGTTTAACTATAACTTCTTGGTCATCCATTATTCCATTCTTCTTTTTTACAAATTTCCTTATGTCGTCTTCTGTTACCTCTTTTGTTACTCTGTTCAGATATATCCATACTTTGGGCTTTATACCCCTAAAATTTTCAGTGTTCTCTTCCGACTCGCCTAAATTTCTTTTATATGCCGTCCTTTTTCTTCTAGTTACTGTTTGCCAGCCATCTTGATTTACGTTTTGATCTCTTATTTCAGTTTTATTTTCATTGTTACTTGATAGAGGAGTTGCATTTAAATTTATTATGGAATTCATTATGTTTCTTTGTACATTTTCTAGGTTACTTGTGGTTTGTTTTGGTGTTGCTGATTTATGACTCGTAGTAATGTGAGTTTGTTTTGGACTCTCTGGTTTTATAGATATTGGTATAGGTGTTGATGGTTTTTGCTTATTATTGTTTTTTTGCTGAACATGACTTTTTGTTAGATTTGTATTAATATTTAGTTCATTTATTTTAATTTTCAAATTATCCATTTCACTTGAAAGAGATTTGAATTTATTTTCTAGGAGACAAGTTACTTCATTTTTTATTGCTTCTGTCATTTCTTTTAGTATATTGTTTCGGAATGTAGTGCTTATTATCTCTTGTTGTCCGTTCAGGTTTTCCTTCAAGGTAGCATTTTCGATTTCTAGATATTCGACTTTTTCTTTGAGTAATTTATTCGTTTCTTTTAAAAGTTTGTTTTCCCAACTTATAGTTTCTTCTATTAGAGAATCTATGTCTTCTTGGGTTTCAATTTGTAGGTTATCATCTTCAAAGTTTTGTTTATCACAACATTTTTTATTTTTTTTTGCAGAACAACTTTTATGAAAGTATGTTTCACAATTAGTGCACTTCACTTTTTTCAAGACAGCAGGTTTTTTGCAAAATCCACACAGTCTTTCTAGGCACACAACACTATCCACCATCTTGGAATATTGTAGGTAGCTATAATAAAAATAGAGCGGGCCCTGGCTTTCTACACACTGCAAATGCGCCCCTACCGGGGGTCGCCATACTTGTGCGAGATTCATTTTGACACACAACTAGGTATAGACATTAGCATTCCATTTATATGTATAGTTCAGTGCATATAGATGGGATACAGATTAAATCCATATAGTTTGGATAAATAGGTTATAGGTTTGATAAATATATTGTCCCTACAGATCAAAATGTATAGCATCTTGATGAATCTTTATCAACAAAAGAACTGTATTGCCTCAGCTAGAGCCAAATGTCTGTGGGTTGCCAATATATAATAGCTTACGTCCCATGTGGTACAGCCGCACAGTGGTCCTGGAATCACGAAAAAGCGGAACAATGAAAATTTAACAGCTAGTATTTCGAGAACTCATTCTCCATCCAGCTTGATGCTCTATAAACCTTTCGAGGTTATTTAAGTAAACAGCATCAGTATGACTTGTGTGGACTATCTCGACGAGTCTACGAGAACTTTCGATTTGTTTAGCTTTGACGGTATGTGATACTGACCGATAGTGTTAATATATGTTTTTTTTTTGTTGTATCCACTGTGAATACACAAACAAATTGTTTATTTTCGCACATTTATTTTATCGAGAACTGTGCGAAAATGTCCCAAATGCCAGATACGTCTAACATGCACCCAGACGATCCTAATTTTGAAGAATGGTGTCTAAGATATTACATTATTATCTTACGTCCCAAGAAAGAAAATAAAGCAGTAGTGCTGATTTTGTTAATGCACCACTCAGCCAACAATAACGCCAAAACAGAGAAACCAGAAATGATGATGGTACAACCTCACAAAAGGAGTATATAGCTTGGACAATGACATTTATGACCATCGAGTCCTAAATGATGAAAGAATGGAAACTACCAATGCCATGCACGGCAATTCTTTTATTTTTCATGTTATTTGTTTTAAAGGCGAAATTCATATTCATAATTTAGCTTCACCGTTCTGTATCAGTATTTAAATTTTCTTTATTTAAAAGAAAAAAAAAGTTTTTACCACTTATTGAAAAAAAAATATATGATAATATTTATAGTGGTATATTTAATCAATGGTGGTATCACATACTGACATGTAGTCTTAATGGCATATTTTGCAACGGTAACCGTTGAGGGTTAATACCTCGAGTTCGATGATCTGGAAAAGACATATCGCTGTGAAAAATATTTGTGAGAAACTTCAGGTATGTAGTTTTTATTTCATGTATTTTTAAGCAAATTGGTCTTCAATTCATTTAGTTGTCCATAATCAAGAAGTACCTAATTAATTTACAGGAAATCATGTGGCAGTTCATTTATATTTTGACAAATTGACCTAGACTTTTTTATTTAAAAAAAATAATATACCTCCTGTGACAAAAATAAAACTACTTACCAACTGTTCTTAATTCCTACAAGGCTACAAGTAGTGGATTGTCTAGTAAAATTCAATTCTACTCGGCCACAAATTGGACTGTGAATTTGAGCATCCGCAAGGAATGTTAAGGGGCAAGGGAATAAAACAATCGTTTACAATACTTATATATTTTTGTACAGAAATATTTGCACTAAACATGAAAATTTAGATTTAGACATATGTCTATGCTACACTCATATGCCATGGCCTTGAACAGGCCGCAACAGAGATAGCGTTAAGGGCAATGTTGTATCTTAGAAAGAAATGGCGAGAAAAAGGTATGTTGGACATGTTGGCAACAGTATCGTATGACTTTTATGCTTTATCTCTGCTTCTATTTATATAAATTCTTTGCTCAGTATACGTACGTAAATTCAAATATGACAGATCTGAGAACTGTCAGTTTGGAAACAACATTGCGTCATCTTTTGGACAAGAAAGTAATTAAAAAATATGGCGATGTCATGCTACTACAGATGGCTCTGAAAATCGTGTTGTGATATATCGTATTGAAGTCAGTGAACATAACCGACCTTATTAGTAAGTGAAATTAGCAACAGGTTAGAGGTGGGACGGTATTTCTGTAACGTTATTTTGGAACGGTATTTTTCTGTCGCGTTCCAAAATGATAAAATAACGAGTTACAGCGTTACAGGCCAGTTGATATTAAAAAATCACAGGTAACGACTGTTATTAAAGTTGGTAAGGAAGAAGTAAGGAAATCTAAAAGGATAAAGGATCACTGGCAATCTAATAGTTGAAATGAATTTAGCAGATAAAGAAAAATATAAAAATTTGTTCAGAATGCGCCAAATCTAATCCTTTTTGGCCTAATCAATGACTTAAATACCTAATCGCCACAACGAGAGGTTATTTACATTAGACAAAGTAAACAAAATGTGACAGAAGTAAGGTTAAGAAACAGAAAACTGCGCGTTTTTAGGGAAAAAGTTGAAATGATTTCGACTTCTGGCTCACTGACCTTGAACAGCGCTTTTTCGCTCAAGATCCAATCAGAAAACGATACGCCAAAAGCAAAAACGCTAAAAGCTGGCGTATGAACTCGCCTTAATTTCTGATTTGACACCTGTTGACAGTGCCACGGTGCCACGTTGTCATAACATATGAGCTACTTACGTTCAACAGAGTGCTTCGTAATCACAATAAACAAGATTTCAATGAACAGGAATCATATGATACAAAATTGCATGTTGGGGACACAGACAACACATGAAACAGGTTCCTTATGATTACGAATCACTGCTGAGCCAAAGCAGCTAATTTCTATAAAAGAAAATGGGAGCCCAGGAAGAAGTGTGTAGACTTTGCTTGAAAATGTGTGACGACTTTAAAGCTATAGAGGGAGATATGAAGGACGTCTTGGACGTAGTTCTGCCAAAAACAGTAAGTGTTGAAAATAACTTCAATTATTGCAAGTGGGCCAAGTGGCTCGAAGTATATTTATGTATTAATAAATTTAATTCCTCCAATCTCCACTATACACTTTGATTGTGTGATGTTTTTAGCGGATCTTGTTTTAGGATGTTACTGCAGTAGAAACCCATATAGCACAGATATATACTTAGAGCATGCTAAGTATAAAAGCGTTGCATGTCTCTTTATCCTAAGTATATACGAAATTCATGCAAAACTGATAAGAAATTCATATATAGTATATGAATTTTAGATGGTAGGTGTCACCCAAATATAAGGTACCCATTATATACTAATTACAAACTTCAATATATACTTAGCATATACATAGATTGACTTTGAAATGATTGAAAATAGAATATGTTTAGTTCATATTTAGTATGTACTTCAGTATGTACTATGTACAGTACGTATAAGGTACTTGAAACCTACTTTAAGCTATACCTAGCACGTAGACTGCCTCTCAAATGACTGTAATAAGGACATATTTTTGTTAAATATATACTTCGGTATATACCATGCATATATTGACTTCTATTGTTTTGACAATACAGCATACCTACTTAGTATATCCATAGTTGTTATGATTAATATATATTTTGTACATGTGATATAGCATGTGAGTTTGTTTGGAACCCCCCCTCCAAAAATAATTATATATTTTAGGTCCTATTTTTAGATTCTTTAATAATAAAATAATCTAAACTCACCCAATAATTCCATATTTTAGATATACTTACATTTGCTACAGGTAATAAACACCTTTATTTCAATTACTGAGTAAAAAAATTACTGCTCGACATATTTGGACTGTCGCTTAATATTGCGACGATTTTTCTAATTTTGTTAAAAATAATTTTAGAATATTTATAAATTTTGAAGAGAATTTAAAGATTTCTAAAACCAAGTATTTTCAGAGTTGAAATTATCCCTGATGATGAACACCCCTATGCGGTTGACAGATATTATTAATTAATGCTCTGAAAAAAAATTTGGAATTTATCTTTACTATTCTAAAAACATAATCATCAAATATTGCTTTAGGTAATCTTAAAACATTGTTTCTCATTAAAGTAATGTTTTAGAGTATTTTGTTCTACATTTTGGATAACAAATTCCCTCTTGAAATTTGTAGATAGGTAAATATAATCGCAAAACATCCTATATATAACTTATTCACCGATGGACTTAAATACACACTTTTTTTATTTTTTATTTTTTGACAAATTATTCTTTATAAAAACTTCCGCGTACTCTGAAAAGTCCTTCAGCCATATAGTAAAATTGCATTTTACCATGCAGGGTGAACAGAAACAAAGAAAACAAAGTTTTAGTGTGAAGTGTAAACTACCATATTTTAATGTATTTTAGATATAATATTTGACATTTCATTCATTTTATTTTATGAATCAAGTTTAGTTATCCTCTTCTTTTTTCGCTCTGGGGCTTTTACTAACCAGTATGTTACAGCTGCCTCAGCATCCTTATCTGTGCTGTCTTTCGTGGCAAAATTATATTTTACCACATCTAAAAAAAATAACATTTTGATTATAAATTTAAACATCTTATAAAATAAACGTCTTCCTAAATAAAAATAAAATACAGTTTTCTAGATTACGAACTAATGAAATTCTTTTTTTACTTTTTGAATAAATAAAAATGTATCTCTTTAAAATGTATTATTTGCTAGAAAGTAAAATTCACAGGTAGATATTTGATGTTCGATTTATGAATTATATACAAAAATTACGAAACCCTAACATAGCGAGACAATATCTACATTTTTAACGTTATCTAGAACAATTTCAACAGAATTTTTTAAATTAATTTACGATGTGTAAAAAAATACATTAATAATTCTACAAAATAATAATGCGAGTAACACCAATAACATTTTAGTTGAAATTAAGTCTTTTTCACCATCCACCTGTTTACATAACTTCACTTGTCTTTCAGGTGATTTACAAGAGTATATTTGTATATCCAACTTAATTTTCATATTTGGCAAGATGTAGTTTAAACAACAGCTGATTCCACATAAGCTATATAATTTAAAATTTTCAAAATTTTTATGTACAAACAAGTCTATTCAATAAATCACCATATTACATACAGTTTACAGAAAGTAGCTTTGCGTATGAAATGCGCAAACAAAGAATCGAATTACATTACTTTTGGAAAGAGACTTTCGGACCACTATTATTACGTCGTGTACAATCTGTGGCAGAAATATGACTTCTACAGATAGCGTTATTCTTAATTAAATTAAAAGAGATATTTTCGCTTTAATTCACTTTGTCGCCAATGCACATGCAATGACCAACCGCAAAGCTACTTTCTGTGAACTGTAATATGTGATCTGGAAACAAATACTTTACATAAAGTTATTTGCTTGATGAGTTGATATTACACGTAAGATTTTATTTTGTCTTACACACAAACTTAAGGCAATAGTCCAAAAACATTTTTCATGTATGTCTATACATGAACAATACTTTTTAAAAATTTGTGTGCAAGAGAAAGTGAAATCGCAAGTACAATATCAACTCATACACAAGCCACGTGAAAGTATAGGTACTCAGCTATATTTATTTTTTTTATTAATAATTTCCAAATTCAGCAAATAAGACCTTTATACAAATATTATTCTGGTAGTGCTAAAATTAAAGTTTTCTGTGATAAAAAAATCAGTCAATTTCAAAAGATACAAATAAGAGAAAGTATATTAAAATGCAACTTTCATGTCATTTTTTTCTACAAAATAATTTACCTTATTGTTTATATATGCAGCTATTAGAAGAGAAGTAATATATTTGCTTACCCAATATTAATTTATTTAGTTTTAAACAACAAAATTTCTTCTTTTCACGGGCCCCCTTCCAAGAATATTCAGTCGCCAAATCGTCTGTCATGAGTTTGGGCATAGTTCTTCTAATTAATTCTTTAATGTAATTTCCTCCAGAACGAACCAAATATCTGACCTGGAAAAATGTACAAATGTAGATATATCTCGATGTATTTATGTATACACAAGGTGTCTTTAAAAGGTCTGTACAAAACCCTACCACATATTTCTGAGATCAATATAGGGCAATTTAACCAAACTTACCTCTAAAAATGTTCGGTTAGGGTGTGCTGCCGTATGACAAATATGTTCAATAATTTTTTTTTTAAATAAAAGACATTGTTTTGAGCGATGAGGATTTTTGGTGTTTCTTTGTCAATTTTTTTGTTCATGTATTTTACAAAAGTGATCAAAAGTTGATAATCCACATGCAAAGGTCATATTTTTTTATGAAATTGAAATTTTTTTTTGACCATCTGAAGCAAAATTCCAATACTCTTTGAGTAATTACGACTGCAGTACATGGCGTGTAGCAAACCAAATTATTTTCTCCCACTAAATATGGCAGATAATAAAATTAAACAAGACAAGAAATGTTTGAAATAAGAAATGTGTCTGCAAAAAAGTTTTAAAGGTCGTTAAAAATATGAGCTCGTTTGCATGAGGATAAATAACTTTAGACTGTTTACGTAAAACCCACTAACAAAAAAAAAACATTAAAAACACCATCTTCTGTTACGGATTCACATTCCAAAATTTAAGCCCCATAGCTATTTTTGTGAAATTAAAAAAATAAAAAATTGAACATGTTCGTCGTTCGATAGCACCCTAATGGAGCATCTTTAAATAAAGATGAGCTTGCATGGTTAAATTGTCCCATTTTGGTCCCAGGAATGTAGCATTTTTGTAGAGACCGTTTACAGTATATTAGATAAAGCACCAAATGAGGAGATATCTCCCTAATAATCGAATTTTAGCCAAAAATAGTCTTCAACCACCCTATAATTTATTTATGTACAACTTACACTTATTTTCAGTTAAATAACATCACCCAATTTGCAAAAAACAGCTTATTGTTAATCATTAAAATTATGATTAACAATAAGCTGTATTTTTGCAAATTGGGTGATGTTATTTAACTGCAAATAAGTGTATGTTGTACATAAATAAATACTATAAGGTTGTTGACTATTTTTAGTTAAAATTTGATTATTAGGGAGATATATCCTTATTTGGCACTTTATCCCCCACTAGGCACTAGCCTTACGTAGTTTAAGTACATTTAGATATAAACTTTAAAAACCCAGTGCAATCATATAAAAGGGTAAATTTTATACTTACTTAAAGTATCTGTAGTTTTAGTCGACCCTGTGGATGCAGATGGAGGACTTGGATAATTTACATTGCAATTATTTTGATCTGATTCTGATAAATCTGAATCTGAAGATGAATATTTCCTTGCTTGTCTGATTACTCTTTTGCCTAGATCTGTAAACGCTTCATCTGCAGAAGATATGTCTGAGACATATCTTGCTTTGAAAGCCTTTTGATTTGCTTTTTCAAAAGTACGATATTTTTGTCTATGTTTGTCTATATTTTTGTCTATGTTTTCAATCAAACATAAAATAGGATAAATTTCATTATTACTACTTTTGCTGATTGGGAGTCCATCGATATTAACTGAAACAATTATTTCATCTGGCACCATAACGTGGTTAGTGCAGAACCATTTTTCAATTTGATTTCTAACTCCCAAATGGCAATATAAGCCTGGGTTACATTTTACTACAGCAACCTTACGAGGAGTATGTAAAAAAGTACGTGCATCTCTTGGAAGACTTTTAAAACATAAATTGCAATCTTCATTATTTAAAATATAAAAGAGATCGTTCAAGGCTTTGTGAGTAATTTTATGAGTAAGGGACCATTCTCGTAATTCATCTTCTTTAGATTTAGTTGAACTTACAACCGGAACAACATTTACAATTGTTGAACTCGTATTGATAGTAGTATCACTCAGAACATTAGTGTTATTGCTACACAAACGACTGAACTCATCATTATACGTGACATTACTGATATTATCATGGGCTCTTGAGAAAGCTAATGACAATTTCACATTATTCTCATGCATGACTTGTGATACATTTAGTACTTCACTACAATTATAATCAGCACCATTTTTGTAAACATTTGTGGAACTTCCAGGGACATTTTCAATTATTTCTTTACACCTTCTGCCGGGTACATCTTCATTTAATAAAAACAACGCATTGTTTGTCCTTTTTACTAAATTGCGGTACAAAATACGAGCTCTTATTCTTTTCACATTCTACATCTCTGCTTTGATGGTAAGAAACAAAATGGAAAATCACAAACTACTTGAAAATATGATTACCTTATGATATTATTAAACCTTCTTGCACCTCACACACAGATTAAAGATTATATGTAATATATAACCTCACGTACAACTGACATCTGCCATTAAGAACCACAGAACACAGACTCACTAAAAACGGCGTACCACACGTGACTCTACTGGACCAATGAGATCAGAGATGAGATGAGGTATCCGGTGGAAGCACCAGTGCTGCCAACACATAGTAGACTGTGGCTGCCAATAACAAAATGTAAAAATATCCATCATGCACATGCACAATCAAATTACACACGGTTTTATAGTTTTACATGCACACTGCGTTGCGATATCAACTATTTTTAAGTCTAAGTAATTTAACCAGTACTAGTACTACAGTAGGTATAATAAAGAAAGTACTGTACCAGCTAGTATTTAAAGGTATCCGAGAGATTCGAGTATCCGAGAAATACGTGAATTTTAAGAATGTGCATTACACCGTCACTGGTGTATATAATTTATACACACCAATAGGTAATTTTCTGTGTACGTAAATTACTTTATATACATTTTGTGCAAATTATAAAAATGTGCACCGCACGCTCCGCTATGTATATAATTTATATATAATCGTAATTAATATGCTATGCATGTAGTTTACCTTATATACATTTTGTATACCTTATAAGACTATGAATTGTATGCCCTGTTAGTTATATGATTTATACAAAACCGTAATTAATATACTATGCATGTAATTTTACCTTATATACATTTTGTGCATATTATAAAAATATGCATTGCACGCTCTGTTAGGTATATAATATATTCATACGCGTAAGCGTCATACTATGCATATAATTTATTTTATATACATATTGAGTGTGTTATAAGAATGTACACTGTACCTGCTGATAGGTGTATGATTTATACACAACCATAAGTATATACTAAGTATATTAGTTTAAGATGATAAATCTTTTAACATAAACTTAGTACAAACATAGTATATAATGTTAAGTTTAATACGAAAAACGTAGCTTAATTTGTAAATCGTATATACTATATATGAAGTGTGCTATGTGGGAAAACCGGTGATGTGTGCTAACTGTACAGAGACGCTTATAAAATGTTTTGATTTTAAAGCAGAGTGCTTGAATACACATGATTATTTAATTCCATTCATTAACGACAAAGGAGATATGAAACTGGATATGAAAGATGTCTATCTGAGCAACGAGAATGATATTGATGTTCCAGAAGATCAAGAAATATGTGGATTTTGCATGTGTCCAGTAAAAAGTTGTTCTGCTATATCGCTTGATATCGGAGAGGGATATGTTAAGTTGAAGAAAATGATAGAAGATTGTCTTCCAGAATTGGTAAGTATGTATTAGAAGTTTTTGTTGAACATTACCGTTCTTAATGCTAGATGATTTTACATGACCGTCATGTATTTTTTGTTAACTAAATGTCGTCCCACCTGTATAACCACGCCTGTACAGATTGTATAAAGAATCTATAGTAATATCTTTACTTCAACATAGGTTAACTTCCCAGCAAACACCAATTATTGGCACATTGCTAATAAAGTGCCTAGACGCCTTTACTTCATCATTGGCAGAGTACTGGCAAGGAACGCTAAATTAATGAATAAAGTGCAACACTGGCTATTGCTCGGCCATAGAACACTTTTCTAATGATGGCTGTACAGTGCTTTTTTAATACGTCTCTTGCATCACATGAATGAAAAGCATTATTGCTTTGCCATTACAATATATGCAATGATAGCTGCTAGAATTGGAGAGCCTTCCGGACCCTGCACATGCTGTGCCCAAATAAGAGAATTGCTTAATTATTAATTAAGGCTGACATTTATTGGAAAATGATATAGCATGTTACATGATAATTAACGAGAAACCACTTATAATTTTTTTTAAATCGATCATGTAAGGTTTTTCATTAATTACCATAAATTGGAACTTGAATGCTATTCTTCTCCAGTCAATTTCGACTTCGGTTACATCTGCATTCCTCATATTTTTGGATAGTACATGCAAGTGCGGTGACCTCCCAAATTCAAGTAGCCACTAGTGCATATGCTTCTTTATTTCTTGCATCCTAAGAGCCATTGTAACGATATTATTTCTTTATTAATACTTTGGAACATTTCCTGTATCATCAAATTCAAACCAAAACTAAAGACATTGGAGGTGTTTTAAAATCTCATGAGCTGTGACCTTCATGTGCGCAGAGACATAATCTCTCCCCTCGACTCAGTTACATTTCTTAAAAATATTATATTTATCGTTTACAATTTATCAGGAACTCTTGTTTATGTATACAGCAAGGCAGCCCCAAGTGTCTTCAAAAAAATACTTATAACGCAGAACAACTTTGCCTCTTGCGCATTTCGCGGATATTCTGAAACACCTGCTCTACTCATATTTTGTTAAAGTAAACAGAAATGTAAAAAGGCTTAATTTTTTAGTATTTCCAAAAATCTTAAATTCTGTAAAAATAAACACAATCATAAATGTGATGAAATACATATACAGGGTGATTCACGTAGGCCATTCATTAGAAGTTTTTCAACTTGCAGTTGGATTAGAAACTTAAAATTTGGTATGCAGCCATAATCGATCATGCCCGTTCTATCTAAAATATTTTCAGTCCTCCAACTATACAGGGTGTCCCAAAAATTGGTACCAACTTTCTTATTTTAAATGGAAACCTATATTTTTCTTTACATGGTTCGATTGGTCTTCTAATTCTGAGTTTAGGGAACCTAAGCTATGTTAACTTATCTATTATAATTTTTGACATATGTCCAATTTTTTGAAAAAAGTTGCCGCTGTAGTAGTTTACGAACAAATTTGTATCTCGCAAACCTTTCAAAATTATGAAACCAAATTTGTGAAGCAGTTAGCTGGAAGTCCAGTCTAACTTTTGATGTCCCATCGGTGGTCTCATTTTGTACCATATAGGCGCAGTCGATTTTCAAATGTCGCAATCAATAATTGTCAAAAAGTCAATTTTTTCAAATGGCACCTACTATTTTTTTTTCACACCATTCGAAAGAAAATTGAATTTTAGGGTAAGTTACTTAAGCATTCCCTATACCTAACTTCACCCCATATCGAGTTATTCAATAAAACTTATCTTGCCGAGAGATTCCTTACTTCATCAAGTATGCCATGGAAACAAAAGACAGTTGTAACGATTTTTTAAGAAAAATATGGATTCTTGTTTAATTACACACAACACCAACAAATTATTATTAACGAACAAGAACAATGTTGACGAAATTCTGACGTAAATGTTCAATGTGACCACCATATTTTTGTTCAAATATTCTATTATTCTACTTTCAACAGATTGCGTAGCACATCTTTGCTCCTACCATTTCTGGCGCCAGAAATCAATGCAAAATTGAATTTTAGGGCCACTTTTATTAACATTGTGTATGTCTATCTACAGTCGTTTTTGAGTTATTGGCATTTTTTGAAAAAAATATTGTTTTTTTTCTCAAGGGTAGTAGGCTTTGGAAACAATCATTTCATTTTAATTTTTATTCAAAAATCGTATTGCAATAATAAATAATAACAACAAATAAACAGATTAACCAAATAATTATTTCAATACAAATGCTCAATGTGTGCACCGTTTTCACTGACAGAATTTCGTGAACATTGTTCTTGTTCGTTAATAATAATTTGTTGGTGTTGTGTGTAATTACATAAGAATCCATATTTTTCTTTAAAAATCATTACAACTGTCTTTTGTTTTCATGGCATACTTGATGAAGTAAGGAATCTCTCGGCAAGATAAGGTATTTCTTGATTTTTATTGAATAACTCGATATGGGGTGAAGTTAGGTATAGGGAATGCTTAAATAACTCACTCTAAAATTCAATTTTCCTTCGAATGGTGTGAAAAAAAATAGTAGGTGCCATTTGAAAAAATTGACTTTTTGACAATTTTTGATTGCGACATTTGAAAATCGACTGCGCCCATATGGTACAAAATGTGACCACCGATGGGACATCGAAAGTTAGCCTGTACTTCCAGCTAACTGCTTCACAAATTTGGTTTCATAATTTTGAAAGGTTTGCGAGATACAAATTTGTTCGTAAACTACTACAGCGGCAATTTTTTTTAAAAAATTGGACATATGTCCAAAATTGTAATAGATAAGTTAACATAACTTAGGTTCTCTAAGCTCAGAATTAGAAGACCAATCGAACCATGTAAAGAAAAATATAGGTTTCCATTTAAAATAAGAAAGTTGGTACCAATTTTTGGGACACCCTGTATAGTTGGAGGACTGAAAATATTTTAGATAGAACGGGCATGATCGATTATGGCTGCATATCAAATTTCAAGTTTCTAATCTAACTGCAAGTTGAAAAACTTCTAATGAATGGCCTACGTGAATCACCCTGTATTGTAGAATGAAGCAGCGAGAAAGGTAGCGATTGCTTTTATCGGCAAGCTTTTGGACAACCTACCTTAACCCGCTGACTGCTCTACAATATCTCTTACCACTACTACAGAACTTGAGTGCCAAGTCATTCTAATCAGACTACTTTCTGAAAAATATATTTGCCTATAACATTCTCATGGCTTCGTCACCATCAATCATAGGCAAAAATAAACACGATTAAAAGTTAATCGTGTTTATTATTTTTGTACAAATTTTAAAATGATTTCAAAGAAATGTCGGTTTCCATTTGTAAAACCGTATTATTATTCTCTACTTTTGATGCAAGAGTAATCAATTAGAGACAGTTTTGAAAAAAGATGTTTTTTGCAAAACGTTAACACAATTTTCTAATTTTCATTATTTTATGATATTATTTATTTTAACTCTTATTATACCTATGCAAGTGAAACATGTAGTCCACAAATTGAAATGTTTTTCAAAAAAGTTTATGCAAAGAAACTTGAACAAAAGTAGGAAATGCCAGATAGAAGATCTAAGAAGTGCATGTATTGATACTGAAAAAAAAAAAAAAAATTATTTTCTTACAATACAAGTAGTTCAGTAGACTTATTATCAAATACATAATAATTTATTTTCATCTCTTCTGTTAGTGGCCCTCTTTGATCGCCCTCCATCACGATCAATTGAACCTCGAAACCATGTTTTCATGATGTCTTCAATATTTTTTTCGGTGGTATCTTTGCATAAGGGATTTAACCTTACAGAAGCTAAAAAAGATTTATAGGCGTTAGCTAGGGTGCAAATCACAATAGACTTGTTTTCTTTCATCCAATTATTTAAGTTACATTATTAATAATTTTGTCCAAAAATTTTGCTTTTCATTTCTGTAATTTTTCGTAATCTATTTTGTTTTAATTTAAAATTTAATGATTATTAATATATTTAACGAATATTTATGAATTAAAATATTTTCACAAACAAAGTTTATATTTTCATGGCGAGTTTCCGCCATTTCATTTTTAAATAAATATGGTGCCTATATTACTTAATAAGTGATAATTTTGACCAATAGCTTCAAATAACTTATTGGTTGAATAATGTCATTTCGACGTTTTGGTAAAATTTTAAGGACTTCTAGGATCCTTATCAAGCACCTATGAAGTCTTGTTCAAGAAACACGATTATCTATTTAGTCATTTCAATACATCTCACCTCTATCTTCCATTAGGGTCTAATGATAACTTAACCAAAATTACTTAATAAGTTATTTAACAATCATATTACTTATTAGGTAACAAATGTCATCAGAAACAGGTATTGATTATTTAGCCACAAATTTATCTGAAGATAGATACCTAGCCCAGGTCCTAAATCCATGTATAGCTGACTACCTGGCTCAAATAATATGTAGCAAGGATTTCAAGCTGATTGAAGAGAATAATAACAAGTTTTATCATGTCAGGCATTTCTCGGAGGAAAATATAGAGAAATTTCATTACATGCTTCAAAAAATAAGCTGGGATACAATCTTCATAGAGAACATCGATGAGGCCTGTCGAAACTTTATTGAGCTGTTCATAAACTGTATTGACAGTACATGTCCTATAGTAACTCATTGTAGTAATAAATTTAAGAAAACCGATTGCAATAACTGGTATACCAGTGACTTAGATAAAGACAGAAACGAGTTAGTTAACTTGTATTGGCTAATTAACAACCTAGGTGATCCTAATTTAAATAAACTATACAAAAAAAAGAAAAAACAATATACCAAAAACAAAAAAGGCAAAAAAAGAATATTTTTCACATCAGATAAATACAGCAACAAAAAGTTCTAGAGAAGCTTGGTGCCTCATCAGTGAACAGCTCAATAGAAGTGCAGACAGCAAAGTAATAAAAATAAATATTAATAATTTACCTACAACAAACTCTCAAACTATGGCCGAACATTTTGGAAGTTACTTCTCGAATGCTGCAGTAGAGAAAATAATATTTTGACAGTATGCACTGGCTGCCCTTCTATCGAGCACACTCTATTCTTACAACCTACAACACCCGAAGAAGTAATTTACATCATAAGAAAACTAAAAAACAAACCTGCTACAGGTGTAGATGGTATATCAGCTACAGCCCTGAAATTTGCTCATGAAATAATTTCAGTTCCTCTAGCATATCTAATCAACAAATGCTTTGAGCAAGGTACTTTCCCCGAAATCTTCAAAATTGCATTGGTTCTGCCAGTGTTCAAGAAGGGTGATGAACTCGACCATGAGAATTATAGACCGATCTCTATATTGTGTGTAATCTCAAAAGTTATAGAAAGGATCGTTTTCAATAGAATTATGTCATTTTTAAACAAGCATAACTTAACAAAATATCAACATGGGTTTCAACTAGGTAAATCAATTGAAACAGCCACCATCCAACTGTGGCAGTTTGTATATGGTGAGATAGACCAGAGAAATCATGTCATGGGCTTATTCTTTGATCTAAGCAAAGCATTTGATATATTGAATATTGACTTCATCATGTACAAGTTGCAAATATTAGGAATTAGAGGGTTGGCATTGCATCTTATTAAATCCTTTATAATAGGTTGAAAGTTACATGTAAAAATATAAGGCTATACATCGGAAAGTTACGATATTAACCAAGGGGTTCCCCAGGGCTCGGTGCGAGGACCATTAATATTCTTATTATTTGTCAACGATCTTCCTGCAATTCTGCAAGAAGGATTAGTTGTAATGTTTGCAGACGATACTTCCATGCTGCTTTCAGCACATGATCCTATAGACCTCCAAAATAAGACAAACAGAATATTACAAGTTTATCAAAAATGGCGTTATGACAATACGCTTATCTTGAATATTGGCAAAACCGAATGTATATATTTTTCTCAACGAAGATTGCCTTCGGAGGACTTCATTAAAATATGTACTACCTACTGAGAACTTCTCAGAATCAGTTAAATTTCTGGGGAAAATGATAGACAGTAAGCTATGTTGGGATCACCAAATTAAACACATTTATAAAAAAATAAATTATGCGTACTATATGCTAAGGCAGTTGAAGAGTGTTCTTAACATTAAATCTCTGACAAATGTTTATTATGCACTTGCATACTCACATTTGTCATACAATATCGTGTAGTGGGGTGCTGCCACAAACATAAACCGTGTGTTCATCCTGCAGAAGAGACTCATCAGATTATTATTTGACATGGCGCCCAGAGAATCGGGTAGACCTTATTTAGAAAAATAACATTTTGACCATCCATAGTATATACAGGGTAATTCAGAACTTATCCGGAAGAATTTAAGGAGATATACACCCTTAAAATTAGAGTCGATACCACGAAAAAAAATATAATAAAATCCTAACAGAACCGCCGTAAAAAATATTGAAGTTATGGTATGATTAAACGCTACTTAGCTGGACAACTGGATGAAACACTGACCTATCCCTTACTTTATGCGCAGATCTCTTCAATCAAGCAAGTAGCAACTAGTTCCGGTGCCGTGCGTTGTCAGTTTGTGATTTAATCGCATTGTTAGTGAGTGTTTTTTTAAATTTTAGTGCTGTAAATGAGTTTCTTTCAAAATGCCATATGTGTATAGTAACGCGGAGTATATGGACATGATTTTAACTTACGGTGAGGCAATGCAGAATGCTTTAGCAGCGTCTGAATTGTATGCGGAATATTTTCCCGACAGACATGTGTCTAACCCAGAAACTTTTACGGCAGTCGTTCAACATGGCCGTGACACTGGAAATTTACAACTCAATCGTTGACGAGACGGGGGGCCTGGTCGTCCACAACGTATTTTAGCGACCGAGGAAGAAATTTTGGAAATTGTAGCCGAAAATCCGCATATAAGTACAAAACAGCTCGCCCAACAGGGCCAATAATTTACGTCTCCAGGAAAGTATGGTAAAATTGGATGCGACGTTGTCAAAAGTGTTATTGTAACATCAGGTATGTTCAAAATTTGTAATCATTTAACGTAAATAAAAAATTGAAAGTAAACTTCTAACTTCAAAGATAAATTACGTTAGGTTAGATTCTTGTCGTTATCGATTTCTTTTACGTGAAGTTTTCGCATTTCACAATTATCCATCCAATATCAACTGTTTTCACGATTCATGCTGTTTCCAATTTTTATTGCAGTCGACCAGAATAGCAGTAGCGTACAAGTAAAATTTTTAAATATTTTTAAAGTGCTTTTTTTTAAATTTTTTCTTTGCGCTATTATATTTATATTGACCCGTTGTATATCCCCTTAAATTTTTCTGGATAAGTTCTGAATCACCCTGTATATCTTAAGCACTATTAAATTTGTAAAGAAGAACTTAAGAAACTTTGAAACAAACTCAGATACTCATCCATATAATACAAGACAAGGGCATTTATTAAAAATAACCAATTACAACACTACTTTATATAAAAGATCTCCATATCTTGCTGGTATTAAAATGTACAACTAATTGTCACCACATATCAAAACTATAAATTCTATAAATAAATTTACTTCTCGTTTAAAAAATTTTCTAGCTTTAAATTGTTTCTACTCAGTTGAAGAGTACATGAATCACGAGACGCAGTGATGCTAAATTGCCTCACAGCACAATCAGTGACATTAGGGTTAGGTTAGGATTTGAATTATTGTTGTGATTTTTAACTATTTTATCGAAATTTTTGTATGTTGTGACGTTCATATACAGGGTGTAATTAGTTTCATGTCATTGAAAAAAAACTGGTAATTGACTTTTCCCTCTAGGGGCACTTTGAAAAAAACTGACCTATGTCAACCTTTTTCATATTTTTTTTAATATTAATGTAGAAAATAATTGAGAACCACTGCTTTTCTTGGCCAATGAACTTGTAATTCCCAATTATACAACTTTTAAATTGTCATAAAAAAGTGCAAAGGCCTTGGATCATCGACCACCTTTGATGGACCGCCTCAACCGAACTGAGGCAGTTATAAAGAGGTAAATAATTCGTTATCTTTTCCTACACAACTGCAAGCAAATAATGGCCATAGAAGTTTAAACAGAGCATTTCTTTACATGTGTGTCTTTTAATTTTGAACAAAGTATTGGATTAATGTTTATAATTTAGAATATTTAAATGTGATTTATTAACGTTTGTAACATAAATGAGTGTCCCGGGTTAAAAGCTTACCTAAGTAAATTATTCGAAATCTGCATCTGCATCAATACACAGTTCGGTACGTTGAATTAAGGACATACGTACTCCGTTCAACACTAAACAATAAACTATCAACTAACGTTGTCAATAAAGAAAAATAAAAGAAAAACTTGGCCCAAAATCCAAAATGGAATACAAAAGGAACGAACAAGTAAGTTGTGTCTGTACGTAATCAAGAATTTAACGACTTAAACGGTAAAGTCAATAAAATAAATCTTCGCTATAAATAGACAGCGACCCGAAATTCAAAAAGAACAAAAACAACGAACGGGGCGGGTTGGACGTGTGTACATAACGAAACACCCACAGAAACTAAAATATTGCACAAGGGAGAGTCAGAGTATAGTTTTCTTCAGATCAGATCTACTAAACACTCAGAAAACGTCGACGTCTTTCATCTTATTTACCGCACCGCTAAAGACCGCCGACATTTTATAGCTATCCACACAAATATTGAGTATCATAGGCAAAGACTCGCGCGACGATCTAAACCTACCTCAATATTCCAGCAGTTCTCAAAAGATTTTATTGAAAATTTGCGAATTTTTTGTTTATTTTTTTTCTCCAAAACTATGAGCTTTACACTTCATTTTATATAAGGTTTTTTTGTTTGTCTTATCGTTCCCTACCACCAGTTTTTTTTTAATGACATGAAACTAATTACACCCTGTATATGCAATGTATATCCAATATGTGATGATGAAATAAATAAATATAGTAACAAAAATATTTTTATAACCTATTAGAGCATTAATTTTACCAACAATTGACCTCTGAAGTCGCCGACACTTAAATTGTTACCTAGGAAGTGAGTGAAGTGTATAAAATAAAAAACAAAAAATAGACGATAAAAGTTATACCATACCAACAAGTCTATTCTGTAAATGTTTTGGTTAATTTTTAACCGCAAGGTCATTGTTAAAATAATTAACTGAATAAAACTAACTGTCAGTAATATTGTGTATACTCATTTAAAGGTTCAATTCAAACAACATTGTTTAAAATTTCGAACCTGCCACTAAAATTTAACACAGGTTCAATTTTTAAACCAAGATTGTCTCTCGTCTTGTTACAGAGTACTCTGTATTTTCCGGTTTACTTATGTTGATAGTTAATGTCTGTATTTATGAGAATCTGGTGAACTTTACGTAGCAAATGGAGTGTCAATGTCTATACCTATCTGTACGTAAAATTGAATCTTGTGCAAGTATGGCAACCGGATAGAGGTGTGCAAGTGCAGGACTGACAGAAACTTGAGATTTGGTGTATGTAAGTACTAGAAGCCAAGGCGTCAGATTTCTTTATAATATTTTCAACAACCCCCGCCACCTCCACTCCATTATTAAAAGGGTTGATAAAATAAAATTGTGATATTCACTTGAAACTTGGTATGCATCTGATTGAGATGATTCTGTTGACGGATTTGAGGGGGGACGTAAACTTCATTTTTGTCGTATATGCTGGAAACCAACGACTCAAATTTTTTATGACATCTGCCTCAAATATTATTAAAATTTTATGACCATTTATTTCCACATGTTGTAAAGCAAATAAAATCAAGATGATTCACTTTAAGGACACTAGGATGGAAAATCTGGATGTGGAAGTAGTGATTCCTTAGGCAGTGTTTTTTTTTTATTCAGTTAGTTTATTTAGGATAGAGAATAAATAGTCAAATATAAATATATATGTTTGGTGTTTCATTAAAAAAAATCAAGTATTAACTTGGTCACCACTGCGTGAAATACCCTCTAGATTTAAAAATAGTATTAAGATATGTCACTTTTTATCTCGCAGGACTTACTTTCATATGAGATTTTTCCAAATTTCAAACAGTTGAGGGGATACAGACTCACACTATATTAAGATTGTCTTTTTGCTTAACAAATTTTCATATGTAGCAAATTTTGTCTGTCAACACATTTACAAAATCTGATACGCGTTCTTCAGTATGATTTATTTTCAATATTTGCCTTTTGTTTGATAGAACTTAAGTGTCATCAAGGAACCTGCAATCTGTCCACCCTGCCATGAATCTGTAGAGATGTGCTTCCGTTTTGTGACCGACTGTTTGATTGTAGAAGATAAGATTAAAAAATACTGTGAATTTCTAGATATAGACATTAGTGATCAAATAGATCTAAGTGGTTTATTACAGTTTACAACGGGAAGTGTAACATTAAGAGAAGTTGATAAAATCAAGGTCGAGGAGGAATTCTGTGAGGAAAAGGAAATTGGTGAAGAGAGAAAAATTAAGTCTGAAGATGAAATGGAGGACCAGAAATGTTTAGTTAATGAAGAAATTGAAATAAAGACAGAGGAAGAAGAAAATGGGTAATATAAAATTAAATTTAATTATAAATCCATAAAATGTATTTTCTTCACTTTACTTTTTCACTTTTACTTTTCTTACACAATTGTGTACAATTATTCCATTGTGGCCAAATTCAAATTTTCTTGCTCTTCCTCTGTAAAGATATTTAAAAATTTAATGAAAAATGTCTCTGCGCCAAATAAATCAGATATACAGGGTGTTCCTTAATGACTTGCTGATATTTCAGGGTGTGATTCCTTATTAGGTCGTTTTATGAAGAAAAGTTCATATGAACATACATATTATTATGTCCGCAACGGCTTAAGTTTTCCGACTTAAAACCCCAGGAAACTGGGCTATTATAATCAAGTCAAAGATTTTCAATACAATTAGGCAGGGGGGATTAAGACTCTGTGAGGCCTCTGGCTAAATTTTGACGGGGGCCTTTTGTCGATTCTCGTAAAACCACAGACAGGCAAGTTAAACCTCAGTTGTCCAGGAGAAAGCGAGTTGAATACTCATAATCCGCAGACAGGCAACTTAAACCCTAGATGCCCGGGGGATAGCGAGTTCAATACTCTTAATCATAGGCTACTATTATAATTTTACATGGCACGTCTATGATCATACAGTATACATTAAGGTCTAATGAGTTTAGGGTTTCTTTTCTAGACGAACCGTTTGCTTAGGGTGTTTTACTAATTTGTATCCCAGTTTCTAAAACCTGGTTTAAATTTTAATTTTTAGCGAAATTGTCCCATGGGAACCCATTTCTTAATAACAATTTTATAAACCAATCATAAAACGCGATTTTCGATTTCAAAACACTTCTATCGTAGAGTAGAGGTTAATACAAGAAAAAAAGTTTTATATGTACAGTGAGTCTCACTTAAGAGTGTAACAGCGTAATAATGGTTTTGTTTTTGTCTGATGAACCAAACTGATCATAAAAGCTAGAGGTTACCAAGTTTAAGACCACAAAATCCATCTTCCATCTTTAAATGCAAGACCAACTACGATTTTGAAAATTTGAAAACCCTAAATCCGGTTTAGTTAAATTCTAAACAAAATGAGGTGTCTTGATGAAAAAAATCGTTTTGAGGCGTTTAAATAAATGTGGTTTCTAAATTTATTGTTTTGAAACAATTTACACAAATGAATAATAAATACAACCAAAATAATTAAATATTATGTTCTATCAAACCTCTATCAGCCCTAATGCATGCCTCCATTCGCTTTCTGTTATTGTTCATAACTTTTTGGAGGGTTGCAGAATTTAACTAAACTTCTGATTCAGGGTTTTTCAATGATTTCAAACAAGTTTTGTCAACAAAATTTGCCGATAAAAAAATGCCTACTATGATTTTTTGATTTTCTTCATACAATTTAGTATCGTAGATGGCCTTGCATTTAAAGATGGAAGATGAATTTTGTGGTCTTAAACTTGCCCATCTAGCACACTGACGTCAATTTGCCGTCATTTATTTGTCATGATTTACGTCATAAGTCCCAATATAACGACGTGGATGGACTACGGTAGATCCCAAGCTTAAAATTGACTGTGATCTCGTTGGAGAAGGCGAAACTTCAAAAACATAAATTTTTCAAACGATAAGAACTAAATGAATGCGTCGAGTGGAGGATCGTGTGGTGTCTCTACAGAAAAAGAAAGATTGGTATTTTGTCGGTGTTGTAAATTGTGACCCCAAAATCGGAAATTCGGCTCGGCACGAGATAATCAAAAACGGCTTTTTTGACATTTGTGACTACCGCCATCAGGTTATGGACTAAACCGCCTCTCACCACCAAACGCAGCGCTCCCAGCCCGGCAGATGGATGGGAGGGTATTCAATAGATCATCGACAACCTACTAAGATGTCCATTTACAAATAGTACATGTCTTGCGATGCTAGCTCTCGGTCTAATATATTTACGAAGCAGCAATATTTGTAAAAGAAAACATCATACTAGTAGAGTTCAAAACGAGATCTATCTCGTCTTCCGTGGAACATTGAAAGGTAAAAATGTATGGATTACGTTGTTGCATAGTATTTGGCTTGTGTATCCACCCCCTAAATTCGTCTGGCGATATCGGTGTCCAAACAACCCCTATTGGTGAAAAAGCGAAAAAAACAGTAAATTAGATTTTTCCCTAGTCTTTCTAAGAATTTCCAAATTTTTGTTTTACTGTGTATAATAATAAAGTTATAGCAAATTATATGTGAAGAAATTGCATTAGTTGAAGCGGACAATGGTTGTTATAAACCTATGTAACTTCCTTATTATGCATATATTCATTTTACTATTTTCGCAAATTCATTACACTCCTAATTGTATGTAGACGAACGAAAATTTTAGAAAATTGATAAGAATAAAAGTTGTAGCCTGTACTATCTAGATTATAATCATTTTTTGATTTTTATATTCCGCTTATAAATAACAAAGTTATAAAAGAAATACTAACCTATTGACAGAATTCCCGCAGAACCCCTGTTGCAACTATCGCAAGATCTGTCTATTTCCCTCTCTCTCTCTCTCTCTCACTCGCTGCTCGCATAGTCGTAAAAGTATTGCCATTTAAATTAATTATTCATTAGAAATTAGCCTGGATAAAGTGATATAACATAACAATAATTTAGGATGTAATTGTCCTGACAAAAATAAGTTAAAAATACATTAACGCAGATACTAATGATCTAAGTTACATAGTTTTTAAAATATAGAATGATGATTTTTGGGAGGAAAAACTATTTTTATAATTAATGATTGTTTACCCACACCCTTTACTTGTCTTAATAATAATAATAATAATAATAATAATAATAATAATAGTGGAGGAAAAACGGACAAAATATCGAGACTTGCTCTTCGAACTCCGCAGACTTTATCCGGACCATAATGTTAAGTTGGTGGTACTGATCATAGGAGCTCTAGGTGGAACGAGGCACACACTGCTTTCAGAACTGAAGATCATACCGGCATGCCGAAACTCGGCAGAGATCTTAGCCGGTAGGATGCAGAAGGCCATCATCCTCAATTCGCTACGTCTACTCAGGGTACACGATTCCCGGACCCAGTAGTCACTTACCCCACGGTGTGGGGAGTGGCTGCCGGTACTACCAGCTCCCCTCGGTGAGAATCGGAGCCACAGAGAAGGGTGACTGGTTTTTAACAAAACAAAAAAAAATAAAAATAATAGTGCTAATAATAATAACAGGAGTGTGAAATGCCACAATAATAATAAGAAATATTGTTATTTATAAACCAATTAAGAATAATACTAAACAAATAAAATTGATGAAAGTAATATATTTTCATATTAATTGAAAAATGCACATTATAATAAAATACAAAAGTAACGGTCTCCGAAATTATCATATTGCTAATATAATTTATCGTCCATTTCTTCACCTACAACTGTAATTTTGTCTGTGTAATTATTTTGGCAAGAGTTCCCACCCGAACAACACCAGTTTCCCAAACACGACAATTTATATTTTTTTGCACTGGCACTTCATGGTTGCGCATCCTGAAATGACATTTATTAGAAAAACGTAGTTTAAACGATTCGCGATACTTTTACCTGTTTTACAATAAGAAAATGACATTTCTGCAGTCAGAGTTGGCATTGGCGATTTATTTGTCCATATAGGTAAATAAGAATTATCTCCATTTATTCTCCACCAGTACTCCAAAAGATTCGGCATATTAAAGTTCTCTTCATATAATTAAGGCAAATAAAAAATGTCGGGGTGTTTGATTTTTACCGAAAAGTCAAAGGCACCGACACTTTTTATGTGACTTAGATATATGCAGAGAACTATAATAACTGGGTTTAAAGCACTGCTCCATATAATAAATTGGTAAAATGCTCTCAAACAGTGTTGATTCAAGGCGTCACTTATAGGGGGCAATTTGTCTATACTGATTTGAGATGCCATCTTCGCCCTCAAATCATTAATATCGCAATTAATGGGAGAGTACAGTAACATGCAAGACTTTTCCAACTCCTGTCTGCATGTAAACATTTATGTCCAAACTTTCTATAAAAAGAAGTAAGTATTCTTACAGCTTCTAACGCATTCTGTAAAACCTGCAGATTTGGCTAATATGTGCAGCAATATTCTAGTATCTGCCTCTTCATGATTAAAAGATAATAATTTTCTCGAATTAAGTGATTTTCGGCTTTTAATCGGCAATTTAAATTTCGCATTTAATTCGTTTTCGGTATTACTTCTTGATGAAGACTCCATATTTCACAATAATGTTATAAATATATAACAATATCTAATTAAACACCACTAAAAACATGTAATTTATCAATATTCTACGCAGGAGTATGCATGCATTCATCATATGTGAGCATATGGAATAGCTTTGCGGGCCGAGGTGACGAGCGGGAAGACGTGTTAAAGTGCGAGGGAAAACGACAGACTAGAGATAGTTGCAACTGGGGGTTGAATTACATTTTTAACAACAACTAACTCGCTTATTTCTAATCCAAAACTAAGACCGAAAAAACTAGTTTAATCCAGATAGTATAGACTACAACTTTTATTCTTATACATTTTTTCAAATTTTCGTTCGTCTGCCTACAATCACAAGTGGAATGAATTTACGAAAATAGCAAAATACATATTTGCGCGATAAGAGATCTATGCTAGGTTTTAGGAGACAGTGTACGCTTTAAACAATACATTTCTCTTACCTATAAATAGCCATAACTTTGTTATAATGTATAATTTATCAAAAATTTAAAATTTTGCAGAAAGATGAGACAAATACCTAAATTTTCGTTTTTTTCGGTTTTCCACCCCTGGGGGGGGTGCTTGGACACCGGTATCGCCAGACGAATTTAGGGGGTGTATATACATGTTAAGTACTATATAATAAAGTACTCAGTACATTTTTACCTTTCAATGTTCCACGGAACATATTTCTAGACGACTTTTTCGTATTCTGAATCTCTACTATACTGTTCAAATCCCTAGAACATGATTATGGCACAAGAAACAAAAACAACTTAACAATAAATAGAAAAAACTTCACAATTTATTTTATAATTAACATTTTTAACAAATTGCCTGATAACATAAAAAATCTCACTACAGAAACATTAAAACTAAAACTCAAAAAGATACTAATAAAAAAGGCTTATTATGCGAATATATCACTGTTACAATATACTAAAATAACTAGGCTGTTCTCAAATCTTATCGTTAGGTTTACTATTTTGTTTTACCATTTTAATATTTTAACCAAAGACATTTTTGATCCAAACTAGGCATATTCTACATTTAAAAAATGAATTTTAATACAATTGTCGTTAGTGTTTTCAATTATATTATATGTTATTTTTACATTAATATTATCTATGTTCTTTTTTCTTTCTTTTTCTCTGTTGTTTTCGCTTAATGTTTTTGACATGTTCTACACCCAGTGGGGTATTGTATTAAAAGAAACAAATAAATGTATCTATCTATCTATAAGTTTCTTAAGATTATTATTAATTTTTACGTATTTCAGGCCTTAGTTCTCATTTTTAACTGAATTTAGATATATAGGGGGTCATATAAATACTAGTTTAATCTGCTTAGCCATAGGGGACTATGTTGGATGCTAGTGTTATAATGAGAATGTCAAATAAGAAATTGGACACATTTATTCCAGAATTTTAACTTGCTAGCATAACCAGAAGTCAGGTTATCGAAAGAATGCAAAGATTTCATTAATATTTTTACATGTAATTTTTCTTTTAGCTCTCAGATAGTTTTTATTTCCGCTGTTTGCAAAATCCTATAAAGAATATGTTTCATTACTATAAGCAAACAAATAATAAATAATTCACTTTCGTTCTTGAGTTATCATGCTTATAGTAGAGTGCTCGCGTTGACAAAAGTCGCTTAGTTTTCGATCCCGTTGGCACTTTTAGAGTAAAATGTATGACCTTGTCAGATATGTTACTTATGCCCTGTGGATTACGAATCCACTTGTCGTCAAAGAATCGTCATGAATATAAGGACGCAAATCGAAATTTTCTAATTAACTACACAACGCGATAGAGTCAATCATGAAGCGTATTTTATCAAAAAATCATTAAATTCTCTGTAGAATTTCTATTTTTAAAATAAATAAGGAAACGAACTTTTGCATAGGCTTATATGGCACTAAAAATCAAAAATCCTCATTTTCTCTGTTCGACTACGGCTGAAAATTAATTATTTTTCGTCTACTTTTCCATTCCCACGACGATATCTCCCAAACTATTATATTTATCAAAAAAATATATTCTTTATAAAATATTTGCCATATATTCCAGATTACAATGGTTTTTAAATCAGATTTTTTGAGAATTTAATAACCAAAATATTTAATAATGTGTAGCGTGATATCAATTTTCGAAGCTTATCAGCGGCATGCGTTCGTTGCAAATTCTCGCTCTCCCACTCTTTAAAACTGTTTCAACACACCCCACTTCGCACCCGCTCTGGCCTACCGTTGGATAGATTGGCACATAGTAGCTCTCGTGGTTCATAATATTTTGAAATTTATGTCTTGAAAATTATTATTACTACGAAATAAATGTAAGTAGTATATTTGTAGAATATTAATTCAGTGTTACATGGACTTCCATAAAAATTATGTCCTGCCTAAAATTATTGTGTAATAGATTAACACATTATAAAAAACTCCCTATAGTTCACTGTTTGCAAGATACTTTCAGCTGGTATGTATTTTAAATTTTCTACCATATAGGTAACTGATGTATATGCTTTTTAGAAGAAATTAAAATGAAAAGTACTACTGATAGCAGAAGTTCTGAAAGTGAGATTGAGAAAAATATAATTGAATGTAAACCAGATTCGTAACATATTAGCTTAATTTGTATGAAACCGGGCCCTGTAATCAAAGGTTTTGAGAAATCGTTTGCAACATTTACTGATTGTTTAAAAATCTATGAAAAAATAAGTAACCAAGGAGAAGATGATCTATATCCTAGCATTACGTCATCCAAAAAAGAAACAATTTTGACTGGTTTGGCACCGAAATTGCTATTCTAGTTTTACTAGCCAAAGAAATATAGAATATTTAAGAACATAAATAGAGAAAGAAATTGAAAAGAGTTCAGATGGATCCAATGCCTGTCCATCAACTTTTTCCTATGTGTATTTTCGTAAAATATTTTTTTTTAAATAGAGAAATGTGCTTTTGTCAGAAGTACAACAATACAGTTTTCTCAAGTAATGACCACGGAACCAGAAAGAAAAGTAAGACTACTAGCCCACCAGAATCCCATAATTTTCGAAAAAAATTGTGCTAACGATTTAATACCCATGGAAATTGAATATCATATTTCATGTTTCTAAAGTCGCTATATAAAATGCAGAGGTCTATCTAAGAATAAAAATAAAAGTGGAAAACGGACAGACAACGAACGGAGGGAGTTCTACTAAAATATGTAAAATTCTTGAGAAACGGTTTTTAAAGCAAAAAGGGTATGGTATGTCGTCAATTTATGATGAGAAGTATCTAGAATGGATAGATATAGGTCTAAAAGAGAGATCAGTAGACTACTTATAAATACATTTACCGGTAAAGGAGTCAAAATTGTTAAATCTACAAAGAGAAACGAAAAATATGTTAATTCAGAAAACGAGGCATGAAACTTTGCATTTTCTATTGTGACTTTGGAAATATTAAACATGATATTTAGTTTCTATAGCATTTAAATCGTTAGCACAAATTCTTTAGAAAATTAATGGATTTTGGTGGGCTAATAGTCTTATTTTTCTTTCTGTGTTCCTGGTCATTAATTGAGAAAGCTATTTTATTGAAAAAAAATTCATTTTACGCAAGGACACGCCTGAAGAAGTTATTGGACATGCACTCCATCCACCTGAACTGTTTTTATATTTTTTTTTCTTTCTCCATTTTTCTCCTTCAATGTTCCATATTTCTTTTGCCAGTAGAACTAGAACAGCAATTTCGGTGCCAAACCAAACAGCCAAAATGATTTGTTTTTCGAAATCGCATAGTTCTAGAATATACATCATCTTCTCTTTGGTTACTTATTTTTTCACGGAGTTTTAAACAATCAATAAATATTGCAAACGATTTATCAAAACCTTTGTTTACAGGGCCCGGTTTCATACAATTTAAGCATAATATTTTACGAATCTATTTTTCTTTAAATTTTATTTTTGTCTCAATCTCACTTTCCGAACTTGCGCTATCAGTAGTACTTTCCATTTTCATTTCTTCTTCAGTTACCTATATGGTAGAAAATTTAAAATACATACCAGCTGAAAGTATCTTGCAAACAGTGAACTATAGGGAGTTTTTTATAATGTGTTAATCTATTACACAATAATTTTAGGCAGGCCATAATTTTTATGTAAGTCCATGTAACACTGAATTAATATTCGACAATATACTTACATTTATTTCGTAGTAATAATCATTTTCAAGATATAAATTTCAAAATATTATGAACCACGAGAGCTACTATACGCCAATCTACCTAACGGTAGGCCAGAGCGGGTGCGAAGTGGGGTGTGTTGAAACAGTTTTAAAGAGTGGGAGAGCGAGAATTTGCAACGAACGCATGCCGCTGATAAGCTTCGAAAATTGATATCACGCTACACATTATTAAATATCATGGTTATTAAATTCTCAAAAAATCTGATTTAAAAACCATTGTAATCTGGAATATATGGCAAATATTTTATAAAGAATATATTTTTTTGATAAATATAATAGTTTGGGAGATATCGTCGTGGGAATGGAAAAGTAGACGAAAATTAATTAATTTTCAGCCGTAGTCGAACAGAGAAAATGAGGATTTTTGATTTTTACTGCCATATAAGCCTATGTAAAAGTTCGTTTCTTTATTTATTTTAAAAATAGAAATTCTACAGAGAATATAATGATTTTTTGATAAAATACGCTTCATGATTGACTCTGTCGCGTGGTGTGGTTAGTTAGAAAATTTTTATTTGTGCCCTTATATTCGTGACGATTTTTTGACGACAAGTGGATTCATAATCTACAGGACTTAAGTAACATATCTGGTAAGGTCATATATTTTACTCTAAAAGTGCCAACGGGGGGAAAGATAGAAATTAATTTGCACTCTACTATTACAAGAAACGTGAAATGCTAATCATTTGATATGGCAAGAAAAGCAGAGACCGTGCAAAAGAAGTTTGATTTAACTTACTATAACTTTTTTTACACTGAAGTTAGAGGCACAATTTTTTCACTAAAAACATGTTTGGTATTTTTGACGAAATTTTGTCGCTAACTTTTTAAATTTCAATAAATAACAATCGTTCCTAGATTACTCAAGATATCACTACAGTGTAACGCTCACGTTTTGGAACACACTATACGTTAATTTGCAAATTTCAATTATGTGTATGTATTAATAGTAAGTATCTATGGATATTGAATATAACAAATATTCTTAGAGCTGTGTATTTGTCATACACAGCAAAAGAGATCTTTCAAAAAAGCCTTGAAAAAGGAAACAGATTAGATTTCCGAATCGTCGGCGAAATATTTAATTTCAAGTTTTTATACTTATTTGTGTTGTTTATTTAAAAAAAACCAACCTCTAACTGATCCTTTGACTTCAACGTCACAGGCGTAGAGGTTATTTACCAGTAACACTGGTTAATTGTGATATACAGGGTGTAATTAGTTTCATGTCATTAAAAAAAAAACTGGTGGTACGGGACGACAAGACAAACAAAAAAACCTTATATAACATGGGGTCGAAAGCTCATAGTTTTGGAGAAAAAAAAAAAACAAAAATTTCGCAAATTTTCAATAAAATCTTTTGAGAACTGCTGGAATATGGAGGTAGGTTTAGATCGTCGCGCGTGTCTTTGCCTATGATACTCAATATTTGTGTAGATAGCTATAAAATGTCGGCGGTCTTTAGCGGTGCGGTAAATAAGATGAAAGACGTCGACGTTTTCTGAGTGTTTAGTAGATCTGATCTGAAGAAAACTATACTCTGACTCTCCCTTGTGCAATATTTTAGTTTCTGTGGGTGTTTCGTTATGTACACACGTCCAACCCGCCGTTCGTTGTTTTTGTTATTTTTGAGTTTCGGGTCGCTGTGTATTTATAGTGAAGATTTATTTTATTGAATTTACCGTTCAAGTCGTTAAATTCTTGATTACGTACAGACACAACTTGTTCGTTCTTTTTGTATTCCGTTTTGGATCTTGGACCAAGTTTTTCTTTTATTTTTCTTTATTGACAACGTTAGTTGACAGTTTATTGTTTAGTGTTGAAAGGAGTACGTATGTGCTTAATTCGGCGTAGAGAACTGTGTATTGATGCAGATGCAGAATTCGAATAATTTACTTAGGTGGTAAGCTTTTAACCCAGGACACTCATTTATGTTACAAACATTAATAAATCACATTTAAATATTCTAAATTATAAACATTAATCCAAAATTTTGTTCCAAATTAAAAGACACATGTAAAGAAATGCTCTGTTTAAACTTCTACGGCCATTATTTGCTTGCAGTTGTGCAGGAAAGGATAACGAATTATTTACCTCTTTATAATTGTCTCAGTTCGGTTGAGGCGGTCCATCAAAGGCGGTCGATGATCCAAGGCTTTTGCACTTTTTTGTGACAATTTAAAAGTTGTATAATTGGGAACTACAAGTTCATTGACCAAGAAAAGCAGTGGTTCTCAATTATTTTCTACATTAATATTAAAAAAAATATATTAAAGAAGTTGACCTAGGTCAGTTTTTTTCAATGTGCCCCTAGAGGGAAAAGTCATAAAGGTTTTTTGTTTGTCTAGTCGGTCCCCATTATCAGTTTTTTTAATGACATGAAATTGATTACACCCTGTATTTCGTAGATTCCCCTAGCACCGCTTAAAAAGAAAACATACATGTGGCAGGAAGTAACAAAGAATTGAAGGAGAAAAAAAATTATTTGTTTTGCATGTTCACAAAATTGATTTGTCACATCTAGTACACTACAGTTGTCTACAATCACAATGTAAATCAGCAATATCACGAATCCAAAAGTTTACTGTAGCATGTGCCAGTTCAATACGATGCGATATTTTAGCTCCACGTTTTTAGTACTTACGTCCGAATAAATCTACAGTAAGGTAGACACTGAGTAATTCTGTTAAATTAATACCCTCCACGCCTGGGATTGGGCCTCAGTGATGTAAATTGCTCTAGGTATTGCAACTGTGATTTAAAACAAGTTAACCGTTATACTCTTCACCGATTTACTGCATGCATTTTTTATATAATTGTTGCACATTCTATAGGATACTCTTCGCAGTTCTTTTGTAAATAACATTAGTTTTAGACATTTTTAGATTAATTACAATACTAAAAATGTATGTAAAGTTTTTTTTATTTAAAAAGATTAATAACTTTTTTATTTACTGATCGATTTTGTTCAAAAACAATAGGGTTCTTCCTCTAGCTAACATTAACTTACCAAATTTCAATACAATCGGTCGTTTCGTTCTTAAGTTATCGTGCTTACAAGAAACGTGACGGACAGACGGACGGACGGGCATTTTGAAAGTTATTCAGAATTCGATCACCAACACAGTGATACGAAATTTTTTTTTCTCTGCGAGCAATATCACTGGTTTTAAAAATGTGCTGATCGAATGCAATATACTCTTCATTTTGTATTTGCGAAGAGTATAATAATCTATTATGCATTATGTTTTTATTTATTTATTTATAGTCCATTTCTCGATAAAACTAAGTGACACATTAAAATTGCAAAATTAAATTAAATTAATTTAGTATGTTGCATGACTTTCTGCTTTTATACTTTGGTATTGTTTCAATACGTGTTTACAATGCATAACATCTGTAAAAGCCATCCCTCGAACCCGATAGGTAAATCCGACTTCTGATCATTATACAATAGTTCTTCACGAAATTTGGTATTTTCCCATGTGAGAGGTTTCTGAATCTAGTTGTTTAGTTAGATTTTCAACTAAAAAATCTCTAAACTAATGTTTCCATTTTTACATTGAAAAAAATTATAGTAGGCTTTGAAAGTTAAAGTTGAAAATTTCAGAATATTTGTGATAAAGTAAAGGTTTTGATAGTCCACATTTGAAAAAGGAATTCCATTGAAAACGGGTAGTAAACACATTTGTCTCGAAGGGGTGTTTCATTCAAAGTTGGTAACACTATATTGACCCCACATTAAGCGCCAGCCAATATCATGTACTACTTAGGATGTTTCTGTAGTAACTATTTTTTTTATAATTTTAAGATTTGAACATGGTGTTGTTTCACCTCAGCTAGAACTGACCACTAGGTTACGTAGACGACAGAAATGTGTAATGCTGAACCTAGAAGAGGATCAATCACAACCATGCATTCAAGACACATCTGTAAGTAACAATTGTAGAAAGGTAGTAATAGGCCAATTTGAATACTCTTTGTTTCAGAGATGCAAACAAAAGCAGCGGAGTCAGCAAAGAAAGAAAAACAACCTTAAAAATCGCCAGAGGCGACACAAGAAGAATGTGATGTATAAATGTGACTCGTGTTCTTATCAGACAATAGAAAGATATAACCTTGTAAGACATCTAAGGATACATAAGGATCCTTTAAAACTAACAATGTACAGTTGTGGTACTTGTTCATTTCGGACAAAAGATAAATATTATCTCAAAACTCACTTGTTCACACATAAGAGTTCTGAAGTGATGAGTCACAAATGTAGCTTTTGCTCATATCAGACGAACCTTGAAAGTCGCTTGAAAACACATTTACTAACGCATAAAGATCCCTCTGAGGTAACAATGTATAAGTGCACCTCTTGTTCATACCAGTCCAAACAAAAAGGTCTCCTTAAATCACATTCGTTGGTGCATAAGGATCTGTCAGAAGTAACAGTGTACAAATGTGCCTTTTGTTCATTTCAGACGAAACATAAGAGTTCTCTTAAAACACATTCAGTTAAACATGAGAATCCTTCAGAAGTAATAATGCACAAATGTGAATTTTGTTCATATGAAACACACAATAAAGGTAACATTAAATCACATCTTCTGGTGCATAAAGATAATTCAGCACTAACAGTTTACAAATGTGAATCTTGTTCATTTCGGACGAACCATAAGAGTTCCCTTAGAAACCATTTAAAGACACATAAAAGCGATTCAGAAGTTACAATGTATAAATGTTTTTCTTGTTCATTTCAGACAAGAAAGAAATCTACCCTTGAAGGACATCTATTGGTACATAAAAATCCTTCAGAAGTAACAATGCATAAATGCGATTTTTGTTCATATCAGTCAAAGTATAAAAGTTGCGTTAAAACACATTTACTGATACATAACGTTTCTCCAGAAGCGACAGTGTACAAATGTGGCTCTTGCTCATTTCATTCAATACGAAAAGGTGTCCTTAAATCACATTTAAAGGTCCATAAGACTCCGTCTGAAGTAACGATGTACAAATGCGACTCGTGTTTATTTCAAACAAAGCATAGCTCTAGCTTCCAACATCATTTAGTGTTACATAAGGATCCTTCAGAAGTAACAATGTACAAATGTGACACTTGTTCATTTCAGACAAAACGTAAACGTTATCTTAAAATACATTTACTGCGGCATAAGAAGCAACACAAGTAGACTTTTTTGGAAATGTTTCTAATAAAGTGAACCTATTTCTATGTGCAAAATGGGAGGTGTTTGTGACGTGATATATTTTCGACATACATAATTTCTTGTCTCCATACAAAATAAATTTTTAGGAGTAATCGTAGATGTTAAATTTCGGTAATCATGATGTGTAAAAAGATAGCTAAGATCGGTGTCCTAAAAAGTTGTTTTATCTATAGAAAGTAGAAAGTGATATACAACACTATTGTAATACTGCTCTGTATCTTGCAAACCAAGGTGACGTGGATCGCTTACAGAAGATTTAAAAATATACAATATTTATACTGGAGTGAATGACATGTTAAAAGCATTAGAATGGATGAATGTATTTAAATATGTGGAGTTCAATGTATTGATTTTCAGACAAAACTAAATTGCAAGAAAATGTATACATTTTTGAAGTATTTCACAACTATAACACGAGATATAGAACTAATTTTGTTTTGCAATGAGAACACAACTGGTAATTTTTTTCAGATGTTTAAATACGTATAATAGTCTTACTAGATAAGCTAAACAGGTTCGTAGCATAGCTTTTAAAAGAATGGTTAGAATTATTTACAAACAGATTTTCTATTTCACATATTAATATGGTTTTACTTATTAATATAGTTAGTTAAAATTGGAATTGCTTATGTTTGTATTAGGTGAATTCCGCGATGACGATCAGGAGCAAACTACTTTGACAGCTGAGGATGTAAGTACTTTTTTGCAAATGTAGCATTAAATGTTGCTAGTCAAAAGTAACTAATGCAGCTGATGAATTGCTGAGAATTCACGCAGTTGACAACTCTAGATCTACATATTTGGAAGAAGTAGATGAAAATAGGATTGTGATGTATATTAAAAGGGAAAACAAATAATATACAGGGTGTAATCAGTTTCATGTCATTAAAAAAACTGGTAATGGGAAACGACTAGACAAACAAAAAACCTTTGACTTTTCCCTCTAGGGGCACTATGAAAAACACTGATCTAGGTTAACGTATTTAATATTATGGTAGACAGCTATTGAGAACCACTGCTTTTCTTGGTCGATGGACTTGTACTTCCCAATTGTTCAACTTTTAAATTGTCATAAAAAAGTGCTGGCCGGCACACGCGGTGTCAAAGGATCATCGATCGCCTTTGATGTACCGCCTCAACTGAACTGAGGCAAGTATAAAGTGGTACATAATTCGTTCTCTCTTCGTGCACAATTGCAAGCAAATAATAGAGGTTTAAACAGAGCATTTCTTTACATGTGTGTTTTTTAATTTGGAACAAAATATTGGATTGTTTATAATTTAGAAAATTTAAATGTGGTTTATTAACATTTGTAACATAAATGAGTGTCCTGGGTTAAAAGCTTACTACCTACCTAAATGATTCAAAATCTCTGCATCTGTATCAGTACACAGTTCGGTACGTCGAATTAAGTACATACGCACTTCGTTCAACACTAAACACTAAGCTATCAACTAACGTTGTCAATAAAGAAAAATAAAATAAAAACTTGGTACAAAAGCCAAAAAGGAATACAAAAAGAACGAACAAGTAAGTTGCTGTACGTAATCAAGAATTTGACAACTTGAACGATAAGTCAATAAAATAAATCTTAACTATAAATACACAATGATGCGAAATTCAAAAATAACGAAAACAACGAACGGCGGGTATTCATTAGATGTAAACAGTGACGACTTATATTTCTGATTTGAAAACGAAATAGTCTTAAAATTAACAACTGTTAGTGAAACTTCCATAGAATACCAGTCTGCTTTTGTGTACAAGATTAAACCGTTGACATATCGTAAACCATTAATGATGGGTATTTACTTATCTATTTGTTTATTTATTGCATACACTGTTCAATAGGTAAGATACCCAATTACAGAACAGGAATAAAGGCATACAAAGCATTAATTACATAATATACAACATAGAAAGAAAGTAAAATGAAGACTGACTCCTATTCATTAAATAAGATTTGAACAAAAGGATTAAAGAATATGAGAAGTCGATTTTTTCTAATTTATTAAGTAACAACTGGTGATCAAGTCTATCAAACGCTTTGGAGAAATCGGTATGTATGACATCTAATTCACCACGTTCATCTAAGGGTTCAGAAATATATTGAGTTACACAGAATAAATTTGTTGTTGAACGCCCTTTCATAAATCCATGTTGATTAATAGAGATTTTGGTGTTAATTGAATGATATATTCTATCATGGAGTAATATTTCTAAGACTTTACAGAAGTTACAAATTACAGAGATTGGTCTAAAGTTCTCAATATCTAGCTTGTTTCCCTTTTTGAAGATGGGACATACTTTGGAATATTTCCATAGGTCAGGAAATAGGCAGTTTTTTAAGATTAAGTTAAAAATTAGAGTTAGAGGATGTGCAAAGATGATAGCGCAATCCTTTAATAAAAAAGCTGGAATGGAATCAGGACCGGTCATTTTGGGTTTAATTCGTGTTAGAGCCCGAATAACCTCATCTTCACTGAAAGAGTTTATGCTAACAATAGGGTTATTGTTAGGTATATCGGTCTCAATGTGATGTTCCTCGATATCTAATGAGGACTCATTATAAGATTGAGTGAAATAATTGGCAAATGCATTTAGTATATCAGAGGGATTGGTTAGCGAAGATCCCTCAAAGAACATCTCTTCAGATACACTGGCCGACCCTTTTTTACTTTTGATGAAAGCCCAAAATTTATTGGGATTATTTTTTATATCATCTTCAGAGTTCTGCACGAAATTTCTGTAGGCTAAATTGGTATCATATTTTATTTCCCTTTTGATGTTTTTGAGGTTATTGTGTATAAGTGGATCACTGGTTCTTGCATAGTCTCCTAAGACGTTCTTTAAGGCTATTTTTTTTTATAATACTATCATTAAACCACGGAGGATATCTGCCGCTACGAGAAGTCGATTTCTTAGGTACACAAGATTGAAATACAGAGTCAAGTTTGTTGTAAAAATGAGTGCATGCACCATTGACGTCATTAAAAGAAGAGAGGGAGGACCAGTCTATGTTGAGGTTTTCATACAATTTGGAGAAATCGCATTTGCGGAAATTATAACTAACGTCATCATTAGTTGGAAAATTATTATTAAAGTTCTTCTATAGGACATGATTAATAAAATTTTATGGGAAATAAAGGGATAATCCAAAAATATATAAATATACATGGTGTTCCATGTTCCAACTTGCATAACCTGCCGCCTTTTTAAGGCGCCTTGTACATTTGAAAATAAAATGATTAAATACAACTTTTTGAAGAGAATAATTTTTCCATTCAACATTTTCTTCTGTCTCACCATTTTCCAGGTAATGCTTGTCTAATTAGAGTTGGGACATATGTGTATGCATGTATATTTTTTGTCTTTATATCTTCTAATTTATTTTATTATAATTTTTGTACTACATTTTGACGTTTCTTGTAATATTCATTTTACAGAATACTGTTATTATAATTACTGAATATATTATACAGATTGTTCTTTGTCATCTATACCATTGTAAACATGTACCTATAGTAAAGTGCTAAATAAAGGATTTTTTTAAATCACTTATTTAACGTCGGCCTATTTCCACTACTAAGGCTAATCACCTACGCCAGGAGACCCCCAACCTGGAAACTTTGCCAAACCTCTTTATCGAAGAGTAGGGCATAAACCATAATTATGCTTTTTTGACCGTACTATATCATTGTCATCAGACACTTTTTTCCTGTCCTAAGCATTTATGCCACCTATTTGGCTTTGGTACCCTTAAATATCTCAATAACTCGTAACTTCTCATTACAACCCTTCTAAGCTCATAAAACTTAGTACCTTTTTAAAAACACATTTATCTCATAATTCACATTAAAAATCGTAACAACTCATAATATCTCATAATTATCCTTGAAAAATCATATAAAACTTGGTACCGTTTAATAACACATTATTTATCTCAGAAATAAATCAACTCGTAATATCTTATAACTTATAAACTCATAAAAACTTTGTACATTATTTCTCATAATGAGCAACATGCATGAATTTTAGAAATGCAATAATTTATTATTTTTTCGTTATATATGTTATATAAGTTGAGAAAGTAATGAAGAAAAGGTATAAAAAAAATGTGTAGCCTAAATAAACGGCTTTGAAATTCAAAATTTTATGGGAACATATCCACGTGACTGAAAACACCACGCTATTGGCCTGACGTCATTCGGCATAATATCTAATGGTCGTCTATCTGCCAAGGGGTTAAATCGTAAATTGTTTTGTGTTTTATAAATGTGTATTGATATTTTCATAAAAGAAATCATTCATTTATTTATTTATTTTAATTATTAAGTGGTAAAAATGTCGGGCACGGTTTTTACGGGGCCAGAGTGACAATTTGCCCGTTGTTGATGTGTTTATGATGACAGACTTTTTTGCTACTAATACTGATTTTATTAGTGCAGAAATTGGAGGTACTAATAATAAAACAACAAGGTATGTGTCATTCATTATTATAAACATTAATTCAATTGTGCCCATTTTTATCCTTTTACTGTAGTTAAATATAACAAATTATTTATGTACCTAACCTCAAAATAGGTAAATAAGGCAATGTTTTAATGTTATATTAATTAATATTTTTCATCTTAGAATGCTTTACTTTTTTATATAATAAATACCTCCCGTCACTTACTAAGTACGTACTTTTAGGTAGGTATAGACAGGTATATTAATAGTAAAAATAACTGTTGACATACATAGGTATATATCGAGAAGTTACATTATTCCCACCGTTCTTATACATTTATACATTTTAATTCAAGGTTCCTATTAACAGAAGTTAGTAAACTTTTGTATTTCTATAAATAGGAAAGTGGCCAAATTCACCACGATATGTAAACAAATTATCACAATAATATTAGGGTTAGGTACATATTTTCATAATATTATAAAATAATTAGTTTTAATGGGTAAATTTACATCAAAATGATCCTGGCAGCAATATAATCTTGAGGATGACGATAATTCTGCATTTCGGTCGTCTCGTCCCATAGCTCTGCACCATTTCTTCCTAACTTAATCGCGTCTAGGCACATTAAAAAATAACTTTTCTGGACTTTTTATTGTAGTTGTACATTTGGGCACAATACAATATTTATAGCTACTTTTCTTTGTATTTTCCATAACACAACATAAATAATGTGTACACATTCGCAATCACAATACGTTTTCCGTCGGTGCGATGTGCCCGATGACGTCACACACAAGTAGCGCGGAAACTTCTCCATTTAAACGCAGTTAAATTGACAGCTGCAGTAAATAATTCTTTTAACCTTTAATTAGAACATAAAACAAAAATAAAATACTGGAAAGATAATGTTTTTTAGTGATCTATTCATCTGTGATGTTTAAAAAAATTATGCATTTTGCCCATTCACAAAAATAAACTTTTCTGTTTCCTAGGCGCTTCTATTTCCCTAAACTTGACTTGACCCGGGTCTTGGTACAATTCAATGTAATTAAGTAACTCTCACTAACTATTAATATTCCCTCTTTATGCATTTTCTATATAACACAATCAATTCAATGTAAAAATTATGGGTAAAAACCTTTCACTATTATACGTTTCTTTGTCAAAGTATTTTTCCTCTATAAAAGCTATATAAAAATTAGTATGGTCAATACGGTTGGTCTTTAAAATGACAACTCTATAATTTTCAGTTTTACTTTAAAATTAGGTACCCCTTTTCACTTAAAATCAAATTGCAAAAAAGCAATTTTTTATCGACTTTTCGCCACTATTGTTAGTAACATAATTTATATTTTCATTTTAATGTATCTTAGTGTTGTGAAGTTTGACGATGAACAGTGTATGAAAATAGGTAAGTAAAAATAATTTTGCTTCAAGATAATTGTTTGAAACTTTCATTACACTCTTAAAGGGAAATATGTATCAGACAGGACATGCGTGGATAAATTTTCAGTTAATTTGCAAATCTGTCCTGATCCTGATATATTGTTTCCTTTTGAGTAAATTACACAAAACGGTTATTGGTTTATGAATGGTGTTATGTAAATGGCTTTGCAGCCACAGCCATATGTGACGTGTATGGAAGACAGATATAATGCTTAAAATGAATTAATACAGGATTGCATTTTATAATGCGACAAATTGTTCTTATTAGTGCTTCAATTTAAACCTGTATCCCTCGATGTTCTCTATATTATTTTTATCTCACCCAGTTTTCATATAGACTAAATGTTTTTATATAATTTACTGAAAAATGTTATTTTATGTTCTAAGAAGTTTGCTTTTTGATGTTACAAATGAGTTTTGTCTTTAAATATTGAATATATTTAGCTTATAACCCCTATAGGTGTTTTTAATTTCTTGACTGATAATTCAAATACCTCCATGTGTCATTTTTTTGTATAGTTCGGTCAGTTATAATATTTTTTAACATTTTCATGTATATTAACTTTCGACAGAAATAAAATTTTACAAAAAACAAAATATTTATGGTGTTATGTGCAACATACTTATTTTATTATTCTATACCCACACAGCACAATAGGGATATGGGATGTCAAATTGAAGTACCTGGATATCCCAGTACGTAAAGTGGATAGTGAAATGGACGTCTCATTTAGGATATCCCTCAAAAGGAGGCCAAGAGTATATCCTGAACTGGTTTCATTTTGGCATTAACTGTGAATTGACATCGGGATTAAAAAAGGACGTCCAGTGAAGGCCCTAAATCGCCTTAAACTGTGACCCAACATATTTCTTTAATATGTTCAAATAAGGCGCCATTACGATTTCCGGCGGCCATATCCAATTTCGCAAACCTTCTCTTCTATTGTATCTGGTAATTCTGGTATTCTTTAGTGTAAACTCAAAACAAGCTTGGAATATCAGTTAATTTATCTACATCAAATAACATAAATTATTAGTGGTTGTAGGAAATATGTTTATCACCTTCGATTGGGTTTTGTCTCTTTAATTCAGTTTTATTTGAGATTTTTTTGTTCGACACTATAGAAAGTAAGTACAAGCCATGTGAAAATAACAACCTATTAAACTTCCCAAAAATACAATTTTGTAAACTTTCAGGATGCCAAAGGAAACTAAAAAAAAAGAAACTTTGTAGAAAACTTACAGTATTAAACAAAAATTCTGGCTCCCTTATTTTTAATGACCAACAAACCTACAAAATGAAGCTTATTTGTCCCAAGAATTGAATGTTACGAAGCCAGGTTGGAGAGAGAATGTGAACCAGGTCGTACTTAGAGTTGTGAAGTTTGACGATGAACAGTATAAAAATAGGTAAGTAAAAATAATTTTACTTCAAGACAACTGTTTGAAACTTTCATTACACTCTTAAAATGAAATATGTATCAGACAGGACATGCGCGTATAAATTTTCAGTTAATTTGCAAATCTGTCCTGATCCTGATATATTTTGAGTAAATTGCACAAAACGGTTATTGGTTTATGAATGGTGTTATGTAAATGGCTTCGCAGCCATATGTGACGTGTATGGAATGCATTAAAATGAAGTAATACAGGATTGCATTTTATAATGCGACAAATGTTCTCTATATTATCTTTATCTTACCCAGTTTTCATATAGACTAAATTTTTGTTGATAATGCTGATTCAAATAATAAGTAAATGTTTGTTTTAGATGCAACCATGAATGGGTACCTAAAATATTATGAAATAGGTACGAAGCAGAGAAGTGTTTAAAATAATGCGAGCAGGGCAAAAAGTAGAGCGAGGCAATGAAGAGGGTAGAGAAGTAGGAACACATTACTTGATAAAAATATGTTTTTATATAATTCAGTTTGAAAAATGTTATTTTATGTTTGCTTTTTGATGTTACAAATGAGTTTTGTCTTTAAATATTGAATATATTTAGCTTCTTATAACCCCTGTTTTTAATTTCTTGACTGATAATTCAAATACCTTCATGTGTAATTTTTTTATATATTTCGGTCAGTTATGATATTTTCTAACATTTTCGTGTATATTAACCTTCGACAGAAATGAAATTTGACAAAAAACAAAATATTTATGGAGTTGTGTGCTACGCACATTTTATTCTATATTTTTTCGAAGTAGTTTTTTTTGAGTAGTTTGACATTACAAGTGTGAGTTTGTTTTTAAAGTCTGTCTTATATCTGATTTTATTTTCTTGACCGTTTATATCAAATAACTATAGATGAGTAATTCCTTGGGTTTTTCGGTCAGTTCAAATGAGAAATATAATATTTTCTATTGTTTCAGTGTATTAACCATCGTCAGAGAAACTACAATTTTACAAAAAACAAAAAATATGTATTATGTGGATTTATGTGCTACCTACTTATATATAATTATAAGTAGGTAGCACTTCGGTCCACACATATAAAATATTTTTAGTTTATCTTTTTTGTAAAAATGTGGTTTCTTTGGCGATGGTTAAATATATTGAAATATAATAAAACGTAATATTAGGATGTTCTGGGACATTTCAGTGTATACTTTGTACATCCTCTAATGTCCCTGTGGATGCCCATTCGTAGTACTTACGACGTCCCGAAATATCCCAGGATATCCTGGTATGTCCCTAGTTATGAGCTTCAGACATCCTTCAGGACGTCCGTCGTATTGCCTTTATCTGGTACCAAGTTGTGACATTGGGATGACCAAAAGAGTGCCGAAAAGCATACATATTGGGATTGTGGGACGTCCATAGGCAAGCCCAAATCCTAAATGGTCTTTGCCATAGTACGTCCTTCGGACAGCCTTGTGCTTTGTGGGCAATAGAAAGTACAGGTTTGTGAAATTGGATATGGCCGATGGAAATCATAATGGCGCCTCATTTAAACATATTAAAGAAATATGTTGGGTTATAATTTAAGGAGATTTAAGGCCCTTCACTGTATGTCCTTTTTTAATCCCGATGTCAATTCACAGTTAATGCCAAAATGAACCCTGATAACAACAAACGTCCCCAGGACGTTCACTTAGGTCCTCGTTAGGTCTGAACGTCCCGGGTTTATATGGTACGTCCCGAGGACGTCCGGTTGCTATCGTCCCTAAAACGTTCTGAATAAAACATTTTAAGGACATCCTGCTAGAGTCTAGTCAAGACAAACCTAAACACATTTGTGAAATAACCTCTAGGAGTGATGTTTTTTTTGAGCAGATGAGGATATGATTAAAAAAGGAGATTAAAAACTGTAAAAATGAAATTAAAATCCTAGTTAAAGTTTTACCAGCAAAATTTCTTTTGATAAAAAAATATTTTCATATTTCATGGTCCATTTAAATTTTGTCAATTTGATTTTTCTGATTTCAGAAATCTTATTTTCGTTTCAACTATTTTTTTCATCTTGCGAAATCACATTAATTTGTACTTTTTGACAGTACAGGGTAGTTATTATACTACTATCCTCTATATTAGTGTGCTACTATCATTCAGTACGAAAATATCGCAATGAGAATAAATGGAAATACTGGAATGAATAACAATTAAAAATATGTTAATTTCCTATAAAGCTCTTTTATTTTAATATTCCTTCCAAACGTCCTGTTTGAGATATAGGAGTTTCGGTTAGTTGCTCAGTTGCTGTCAAACTAGGTATGGGGAATTCAATTTGGCAGCCTTATGGTTATTGCATTGCATCATTTTTATTTTTTCCATTCTTCCGCCCACTGCCACTAGTCACTTTTAACGGCTACAAAAGAAAGTACCAAAAATAGGTAAGTCTATTTAATTGATTTATTAATATATAAGTATTTAGATCGATATTTTATTCTAGATAAATTTGGTGCTGCTTATTTGTAGGTTCTAGCCTACTACCACCCACCTTATTTGGCTCTTAAAATTCCATGCGAGATCACCTGTGAACCTGGGTATGTGGTTTTTAGTTGTTTATCATGGAGCGAACCTATTCACTTAAAAGAAGATTGTTGGTTAAACATAGTTATTAACACTAAATACAACACTTCCCTTCGGTATGCGAGGGAAGTAAAAATTGAAAAGACGTACCTACTCAGTGTGTTAAACGAAGTGGTTCGACATCTCTGATGAACAAGTGGAGGTGATGAAACTTTTAATAGGTAAGGTTTGATACATCGAGTAATAAAAACATTTGCCAGAAAACATCAACAAACTTGTAAAGTATATTTAGGGATTTCAGTAAATTAATATAAGGAAAAAACTAATAAAGGTACTTTTTGAGGAAAATTTACAAATTTGTAACTTATATGTCCTATTTGTTATATTTTTTCTGAAATTATATATATATATACAAAAACTTTTATACATCATCAATGTTCAACCTAATAAACCTGCTTCTAACCGTAAATCCTAATGCATCTTAACCCATGGCCATTTTCTTTACTTGAATTCTGTAATAATATTGGCAAAAAATATAACGTTAAACTTATAATAATGTTATTAATCTGGTAGCATTAGTCACAACATATATTTTAATGGCCTTATTTATATTATTATTATTATTATATTTCTGCTTCTCTCGGTCTTTGGTATTATTTGTAGAATCGATCATTCATATAAGAGGTGTTCTTAAAATTTTTAAATGAACAAGGGAACCTTTCAAATGCAAAAGTCAGTTAAACAAAAAAATGTTCACATTTAAACTGATTTTTTTTAAATAAGACGCCAAGAAAATTATAACAATTTATTTTAAATATAAGCTTGCCATCAGGTGGAATATATTAGTCTTAATGTTTTTTGCCAAGATTTCATCTGAAATGTTAATTTTTATTTTATTTGCACAGGGGCTGCTGAAGTCGCTAACGCTTCAAAGTCTTGGAAGGACACCGAAACGGCTATTACATCGTGATTGAAGAGGGCAAAAGAAAGAACAGAGAGGGTGTCAAAAAAGAGAATATTAGAAAATAATATAAACTAAGATAATTATAAAAAGACGAAGTGTGCAAAACATTAAGAGAAGGTGAGATATATATATCTTACGTTTTATTGCATACTTGGCTTATTTCTTATAATATTCAATATGACTTAATGTATAGATAACTATATATTATTATACTGTACTAGGTATTATAATATATAACTTTTAAATCCCATAAAAATTGTATTTTTGACACTTGACACTTGAATTTGTAGAGTAAAGAAGTTGATTTAAAAAAAAATACAAATGCCATAACTTATTTTTCAATAGCACAATAGAAATAAAATGTTCGCATAAATTTGTCATTTGGTGTTGATAAATAAAAATACTAAGTATTAAAATCAATCTAATTGAATAATTTTTCTATATGGTATAATTATATATTGTCATTTTTTTATCTTTTTGGCTTTTCTAACTACATTTATTCCCTTCGAAATAGAATCCAATCACTGGATTCTATTTCGAAAGAAATGCATGTGGTTAGAAAACCCAAAAAGGAACGTAAATACCCTCTGCTGTGAATACACCTTAAAAGTGGTGAAGGGGGAGGTACCTATATGTTTTGCATAGTATGTCCCAACAACGTTTTCAGGACGTCCTCTCTAGACCTACATTCGTCCCACATAAGTCCTGGGTGGGACGTGCTCGGGACACCCCGTTTTGCTGACACGAAACGTCCCTCAAACGTCCTCGGTACGTCTTACGTCGGTAGAGTACGTCCTCGGGACGTTTTCATGCCCTGTGACTACGTTCTTGGGACGTTTTTGGGACGTCCATGTGCTATTAGGGAAACCAGTTCAGGATATCTTCTTGGCCTCCTTTTGAAGGATATCCTGGGATATCCTAAATGGGACGTCCATTTCACTATCTACTTTACGTACTGGGATATCCAGGTACTTCAATTTGACATCCCATATCCCGATTGTGCTGTGTGGGATCATTCCTCTCGTAGCTATTAAACGATTGGGAAATGTTCTTTCCAGAAAATTAATAACAGTTAAGGTATTGTGACTTGGGTAGCCGTCTTGTTGAAATCAAATGTCGTCAAAGTTGACAGGAAGATTTTTAACTGCAGGAATTATTTGGTTTTGTAAAAGCTCTAAGTATTTATTGGCATTTAAATTGCCATCGATTAGCAGTGAGCCTATAATATGATTGTCACGTTCAACTTTTGAGGATACCGAGTTCGTACGGCAACACTCAAATGTTTATTTTTCCGAGACCAATGTCGTACTACGGATGGATTGTGTTTCATATGTAATGAAAAGGATGATTAATCTGTAAACAATATATTCTTTAAGAAGTTTTCATTCTCATTCACTTTATTTATCATGATTTCACAAAATTCCATCCGTTTTAAATTGTCCTCGGGAAATATTTCTTGCGTTGTTTGAACTTTAAAACAACTGTAGGGTCAAGGTGCCGACAGTGGATCACTTTTTGTTCTCCTTTTAATAAATCCTTATTCTATGAAGCTGGGATACCGAGATTTGGCATCTGTATAATATAGTTATTCTATTTTCATAATTCATTACATTTTAAATATTTATTAGGGAAAAAAATATGTAGTAGATTTTTCTAAAAATGGATAATGATCTACTGTGTACCGCGAGGTGGGTACAGTGAACCAAAGCTTAATATACAGTGGTTCATGTCGGTACACAGTGAATCATTGTATTTATAACAGGGCTAATAAAACGAATAATTACAATTTAATCAGTCTTTATTTTAGATCAGTGGTATTATATTTATTGTATACCAAAACAACTTAAATATAAATCTTTGTTTAAAACATAACTCAACATAGTTTCAGTTGAAAACTGATATCAAATAAGACAAAATAAAAAATCAGTTCTAGTGAATATTGAACAGAGATAAATCAAGAGAGAAATAATAATAGGATTGTTGCCTGGAAGTGCTTCCACTCAAACAAGGCTTTGGCAGTATCAGCTTTATATCATCCTCTTTTACAGTAGAAAGATCAGGAATGTTTGGAAAGTGAAATTTGTTTTAGTTTTTAGCCTTAAAAAACTTATGAAATATTCTAGTGCTTCATTTCTATTTTCTATGACTTTCCCGACGTAATAAATCTTTTGTCTTTTTGTTGCAAACTCGACTAATACAAATTCACCCTCTTGTGGCGGTCGAGGTAATGGCTCTTTGAGATCAACTTCATTTAAAACATGAATTTCATTTTCTTTTTCGTCCTCTTCTGTCCAATCTTGATCGCCATCAGAATCATGCAAACTGATTTCTTCTATTTCATCCTCCGAATCGCTCTATAAAATTTTTTTAGATAGTTTCCTTTCCTTAATGTCTTTTTTTATTTTAGCTGCAGCCTTTTCCATTTGAATTGCCAGTTTCTCTGGTGTATCTGTTGCTATTAAACTTCGACCAAGTTTTCTTTGCTTCTTTTTAGTTTTTCTTGGTCCCGCTATTATGGGATCTCTGAATTGAAATGGTGACAAAAACTGAATATTCTGACACTTCTGTTGAGCTAAAGTTGATTGCTGATCTGCACATGTGTTGGAATTCTGCAATATTAACGACGATGTTTCTCGAAAGTCTTGATTATGCTGCATCTGGTTGATGCCAGAGGGTCCTGCTTGTTGATCTTCCAGTGGCAACTCGTAAAATATTCCACTGGGCTTATTTGCACCTAATGTTTCAATATATTTGGTACAGCCTGAAGAATCTGCAGATACGTTAGAGTGTTTCAATATCGCCTGTGAAGTCTCTTGAATATTTTGACTGAACTGAATTTGGCTGATGCCGGAACGTTGAGCTTCTTGATCACTAAGTGTGACTTCGTATTTTTTTAGATAGTTTCCTTTCCTTAATGTCTTTTTTTATTTTAGCTGCAGCCTTTTCCATTTGAATTGCCAGTTTCTCTGGTGTATCTGTTGCTATTAAACTTCGACCAAGTTTTCTTTGCTTCTTTTTAGTTTTTCTTGGTCCCGCTATTATGGGATCTCTGAATTGAAATGGTGACAAAAACTGAATATTCTGACACTTCTGTTGAGCTAAAGTTGATTGCTGATCTGCACATGTGTTGGAATTCTGCAATATTAACGACGATGTTTCTCGAAAGTCTTGATTATGCTGCATCTGGTTGATGCCAGAGGGTCCTGCTTGTTGATCTTCCAGTGGCAACTCGTAAAATATTCCACTGGGCTTATTTGCACCTAATGTTTCAATATATTTGGTACAGCCTGAAGAATCTGCAGATACGTTAGAGTGTTTCAATATCGCCTGTGAAGTCTCTTGAATATTTTGACTGAACTGAATTTGGCTGATGCCGGAACGTTGAGCTTCTTGATCACTAAGTGTGACTTCGTGAGTTGTTTCATTCGGACTTCTCGCACTTGTTGAATCGTTCTGTTTTTGAAATTTAATAGTGGTCTACTCTCGAGATTCACAACCTGGACAGGGACGATCAGTTACCATACTTGGTATGAAATCATCATCACTAAAAATATTTCTGTCGAAAGGAAAGATGCCACATTTTTTAAAAGCATTTGTAATGTTAACAGGGGTCATTGACTTTAAAAAAGCTGCTCCAACAATTTCTCCGACTTCATAAATTGTAACAGGTTGTCCAGGATTCCGCAACATCCAAGATTCCATCGCAGCATTGTAATATGTTTTAAAGGGACCAAAAATTCCGACATCTAGTGGTTGCACTTTGAAGTATGGGGATGAAGAGTAATCACATGGACTCCGGCAGATTTGGCCATGTCTAGTGCCTCGATGGACAAGTGCGACTCGTGATTGTCCATAATTAAAATGCTTTGATTGTCTTGGGAACTGTTGCTATGTTTTATAAAGTGTTTCAATACTTCGGGGAAAATTTCAGAGTTCATCCAGCCTGATGGTGCTGCAAGTCCAAGAGTTCCTACTGGTGTGTTTTTAATCATATGGTTTTTAAATTTCTTGCGTGGGAACACCATCACAGGAGGTAAACCTATTCCACTTGCACCTATTATGCAACATGTTGTCACAAGAGTTCCTTTCTCTCCACTTGTGACTTTTCCGAGACTCTTGCGTCCCTTTGGCGCAATTACTTTTTGCGGCCTTTGTACGGTAGTGGTAGATGTTTCATCTAAATTAAAAATACGTGTACCATCTGTTAATGCTGGATTTCTTTTCATTACCTTCTCCAAATTGTCATAAAATATTTTGACGCTTGCTCTATTGAACGCGGTGGCTCTAGCAAGACTACATGGTTCTGGTCTGCGTAGACTAAGATTCGAATGTCTACTTCGAAATAGTTTCAGCCTGTCTTTTCCCGCCATTTTCTTTTCTTTCCAAGAATCAGGCATTTTTAAATTATTTATTTTTGCCATTTCATATCCTAATGTACGACACTCTTTCGTGCTTAATCCATAAAATAGCAGGGCACAATGTTCAAGATATTTTTTGAGACTTTCCTCCTGTTCTTGGGTAAAAACTTTGTTTACAGAATAATTTGGCACTAAAGGCATATTTTCGATGGACCCCAATCTTTTCATCTTGATGTAATAACGTCTCAATGTTGTAAATGAAATATTTGTGTGTTGCAGCTTTTCTTATACTACTACCATTTTCAATAAATTGTAATGCTTGCTTCATTTGAGTTTCGGAGTGGTTCCCAATTTTTCTAGTTAACCCTTTAGGACGTGCCATCCTGCAAGCAAAAAATACAGGCATGAACATGTGACAAAAGGTTTAGTACACAGTGGATCATGATCCACTGTGTACTAAGGCTTCTTGAACCACTGTGTACCGAGGGGACATTTTGTTTTTCAAATGGAACACAAACCTAATCACTTGATATTGAACTATTATAAATACATTAAAATGTACTTGAGTATACAGGGTTTACAATAGAAAGAACGTTGTACACAAATAGAGTACATTGAATTGACTAGAACACGAGAAAACTTACCTCATAAAAAAGTTAAAGCACTAGAAAACACAAATTCATTCACAGTGTGTCAACACGCAGCCACAGTCGCTGATTAACTGACTCGGTGGAGTACGGGTCGAAATTACTTCCTCCTATGAAAAGGATGGAAGAATAGCGTCATTCTCTTTTCTCAGGCAACGAATGATCCACTGTACTCACCCTAACCACTGTCGGCACCTTGACCCTACCCATTTCTTTTCAAAATAGGTATTTCTTATAGTTCTTTCCTTCATGTCAACTTCATCAGCAATTTGCCTTCTAGAACAGGGTTCATTAGTTTCAAGAAGTGCACAGGCATTAGTTTCGCGAACTTCACGTTCTCCGCTGGTTTGTTGATGACGGGGTTCGGGTTGACAGCATTTTTTACAATAATTCACGACACCCGAAATTCTCAAATTTTTTAATAATGTATGAAATTATGCTAGCTGAGGGGATTGGTCTGTCTTGATATGTCACAGTAAATAAATTTATTGTGTCTTCAGTGGAATGGCCCCCGAACTGCACCGCTTCACAATTTGCACTTTTTCTGCAGTTATATTAACACACGGCATTTTAATAACGAAATTGAGATTAATTTATTTTATTCCCACACGTCTAAACAGCTATGCTATTAAAAGCAGAATGGGTGCGCTGTTCTCAACTCGACGCGGTCAAGCGATGGCGCTATTGTTTTATACCAATGCCCTGCATTGTTCTACGACAAGGCGTGGTTTATCTGCGCAGAAACAAGTAAACGAATACATCAAACCCTTTAATTTGTATTATATATATTTTCAACATCATACTGATTGTTTCTGACATTTGAGATTTTAACATCATATCTCGACTGATAAACGTTCGAGCGCCATTTTAAAACTATCGTATTTTAGAACTATTCATACAGAAATAAACAAAGAATAAAAGACTTGTAATTTCATAATCTTATGTTTAGTACCACACCATTTTTTCCATAAATGTAAGGCGCTTGAGTTATTTATGAAAAACAGTCCCAAGGTACCATTTTTTTAAAGTTGTTGGAGTTGTTAGTTGGAGCTTGGATCATTGAAGAACCCACACAGCACAATCGGGATATGGGATGTCAAATTGAAGTACCTGGATATCCCAGTACGTAAAGTAGATAGTGAAATGGACGTCCCATTTAGGATATCCCAGGATATCCTTCAAAAGGAGGCCAAGAGGATATCCTGATCTGGTTTCATTTTGGCATTAACTGTGAATTGACATCGGGATTAAAAAAGGACGTCCAGTGAAGGGCCCTAAATCTCCTTAAACTGTAACCCAATATTCATTTTTAATATGTTCAAATAAGGCGCCATTACGATTTCCGGCGGCCATATCTAATTTCACAAACCTGTACTTTCTATTACTTTCTATTGTATCTGGTATTCTTTAGTGTAAACTCAAAACAAGCTTGGAATATCAGTTAATTTCTCTACATCAAATAATATAAATTATTAGTAGTTGTAGGAAATATTTTTAACATTTTTGATTGTTTTTTATCTGTTTAATTCAGTTTTTTTTGAGACTTTTTTGTTCGACACTAGAAAGTAAGTACAAGCCATGTAAAAATAATATAACCTATAAAACTTCCCAAATTTAATACAATTTTGTAAACTTTTAGGATGCCATGGGAAACTAAAAAGAGGAAACTTTATAGAAAACTTACACTATTAAACAAAAATTCTGGCTCCCTTATTTTCAATGACCGACAAACCTACAAAATGAAGCTTATTTGGCCCAAGAATTGAATGTTACGAAGCCAGGTTGGAGAGAGATTGTGAACCAGGTCGTACTTAGTTTTGTTTGACGATGAACAGTGTATGAAAATAGGCAAGTAAAAATAATTTTGCTTCAAGATAATTGTTTGAAACTTTCATTACACTCTTAAAGGGAAATATGTATCAGACAGGACATGGATAAATTTCAGTTCATTTGCAAATCTGTCCTGATCCTGATATATTGTTTCATTTTGAGTAAATTGCACAAAACGGTTATTGGTTTATGAATGGTGTTATGTAAATGGCTTTACAGCCATGGCCATATGTGACTTGTATGGAAGACAGATATAATGCATTAAAATGAAGTCGTAATACAGGATTGCATTTTATAATGCGACAAATTATTCTTATTAGTGCTTCAATTTAAACCTTTATCCCTCGATGTTCTCTATATTATCTTTATCTTATCCAGTTTTCATATAGACTAAATTTTTGTTGATAATGCTGATTCAAATAATAAGTAAATGTTTATTTTAGATGCAACCATGAATGGGTACCTATAATATTATGAAATAGGTACAAAAGCAGGGAAGTGTTTAAAAGAATCCGAGCAGGGCAAAAAGAAAAGCGAGGCAATGAAGAGAGCAGAGAAGTAGGAACACATTACTTGATAAAACAATATGTTTTTATATAATTCAGTTTGAAAATTGTTATTTTATGTTCTTTTAAGAAGTTTGCTTTTTGGTGTTACAAATGAGTTTTTTTTCCTTCTTCAATTCTTTGGGACTTCCTGCCACATGTATGTTTTCTTTCTAAGCGGTGCAAGGGAATCTACAAAATATATCACAATTAACCAGTATATTACTGGTAAAAAACCTCTACGCCTGTGACGTTTACGTCAAAGGATCAGTTAAAGGTTGGTTTTTATAAATAAACAACACAAATAAGTATAAAAACTTGAAATTAAATATTTCGCCGACGTTTCGGAAATCTAATCTGTTTCCTTTTTCAAGGCTTTTTTTGAAAAATCTTTTTGCTGTGTATGACAAATACACAGCTCTAAGAATGTTTGTTATATTCAATATCCATAGATACTTACTATTTACATAGAACTGTTGATATAGTTAACAGATTTTTAGTTTCTATACAATGTTAAGTTTGTGAAGTTCTTCTTTTAACATTGGCAGCCAAGTTGTACAGACATCTACGGAACAATTCGACATGCATCTATCATCATTCAATAATATTATCGCGGATTCTTTTATTTTTCTTTTTTTGCTATCTGCCTCTCTTGTTAAAATTTTTGCCGAGTCCCAGTTTATTCTATGTCCGCTTTCCCACGCGTGTTCGCAGATCTTGGACCTCTGAATTTCATTTTTTCTGATATAATTTTGATGTTCGCCCAATCTTACACTAAAAGGTCTGGATGACTCACCCACGTATTGTTTGTTGCACTCACACGGAATACTATAAATGCAGTTTTTTGAATTTTGCTCGTGGTTTGTTGGTTTCGTCTTTGTCAGAATAGATCTTAAAGTGTTGCTTGTTTGAAATACCGTCCTAATATCAAATCTATCACCGATGCGGCGCAACTTTTCGGACGGTATTTCAAACAAGCAACACTTTAAGATCTATTCTGACAAAGACGAAACCAACAAACCACGAGCAAAATTCAAAAAACTGCATTTATAGTATTCCGTGTGAGTGCAACAAACAATACGTGGGTGAGTCATCCAGACCTTTTAGTGTAAGATTGGGCGAACATCAAAATTATATCAGAAAAAATGAAATTCAGAGGTCCAAGATCTGCGAACACGCGTGGGAAAGCGGACATAGAATAAACTGGGACTCGGCAAAAATTTTAACAAGAGAGGCAGATAGCAAAAAAAGAAAAATAAAAGAATCCGCGATAATATTATTGAATGAGGATAATTGCGTGTCGAATTGTTCCGTAGATGTCTGTACAACTTGGCTGCCAATGTTAAAAGAAGAACTTCACAAACTTAACATTGTATAGAAACTAAAAAACTGTTAACTATATCAACAGTTCTATGTAAATAGTAAGTATCTATGGATATTGAATATAACAAACATTCTTAGAGCTGTGTATTTGTCATACACAGCAAAGATTTTTCAAAAAAAGCCTTGAAAAGGGAAACAGATTAGATTTCCGAAACGTCGGCGAAATATTTAATTTCAAGTTTTTATACTTATTTGTGTTGTTTATTTATAAAAACCAACCTTTAACTGATCCTTTGACGTAAACGTCACAGGCGTAGAGGTTTTTTACCAGTAATTGTGATATATTTTGTAGATTCCCTTGCACCGCTTAGAAAGAAAACATACATGTGGCAGGAAGTCCCAAAGAATTGAAGAAGGAAAAAAATTAAGATAATGCCACAAATAACATTTAGACAATATTTAAATGAGTTTTGTCTTTAAATATTGAATATATTTAGTTTCTTATAATCCCTAGGTGTTTTTAATTTCTTAACTGATAATTTGTAACGAAAAAATTATTTTTTCGTTTAAGCACCCGTGCTATTTTTTCGTTTAAGCACCCGTGCTAAATAAAATTTGAATTACCCGCCGAAATAACGACCGGAAGTCAACAAGTGCGCAAACGCGGGAGAAGCATCATTTGAAATATCCATGCTGCTAGTTCACTTTTGATTTCGACCTAGGTGAGTGCAGACTTGTTACTTGTTCTTTAACGAATTTTCACGTTTATTTCTTTAATCCTTTGATATTTTGAATATATTTGATTATTAAATGATGTCATATTATTGAGTTAACGTTGCTGTATAGTTATTTTTGGGAATTAAAGGATATTCCGTATAATAATTAATTTTATTAACACACATGTTTGTGTGATGTCGGCGTCCATTTGGACACATGCCAATTCATTAATTATCGCGGCAATTTTGTATTTTGTGGTCGCTTGAGACACAATACCGTGGTGTTTGTCATTATTTAGATTATTTGTACGAGGATTAAACTCGGAAATTAATCAAAGGATAAATTAGAATCTTTGTTTCTTAATCGTGTGTAGACAATCTTATCTCATTAAAAGTCGAAACCCAAAGTCATTTTGTCGCATTTAGTTAACCTCGTGTTAGTACAAGAGGTTAAGATATAATTTTTTATTAGTTAATTTTTTTTGGGAGATTAAACCCATAATTTTGTTTGCTATATTTGTTACAGTATTAGTTTTTTTCAGATAGTAATTCAGATATTTTCTCTCTAATTCTAACTAAAATTTGTTACCTTCATTCAAGTTTTTGGTCATAACCAGTCAGCCATTTTGTAAACGGCTAAAATTTCATGAGAGTAGAGTTTTCTTATTTATTAATTTCATATATTATATTAATCAGTAGTTTATTCATACATTTTCAGTAGTAGAGTAAAGTAAAATTTTATCAAGACTCAGGTTTTTTATTCAATTGCTGATAGTTTGGTTTTGCAGTGACCTTCGTCACCATAGTTTTTTGTAGTTTTCTTGTATCTCTTTTTTCTCACCATTTTAAAGTTTTTATATTATCAACTGGTTCTTTACATTCCCCTTTTTCATGTAAAATCCTGGACCAAACCACCATTGAAGCAAGGCACAAGGCGTAACTTGAATATTTGGAGTTATCCTAAAAGTATTGGATACTATTCCGACGCAGCGTCTCCTGGAAATCAGCGTTGTCAGGACCTGAATATTACGTCCTTCCCGGGTACCCGTGGCCATCTTCAGGAACAGACCTCGTCGGGATTCCACGTCTCCGCTAAGCTAAGTAGCCAAATTTATGTGCAAAATTCAACTTTTGGTCAGAAGAAAATTTGTAAACCAGTTGATCGTTTCATTGTAATTTTTTTGTTAATATTCAAATTTAATTTTTTTTCTAAACTAAATTTTTGTTGTTTAACTAATTAAATCAAATTTCACCATTAATATTTCTACTAAATTGTAAAGTGTTGTAAAATTTTCACTCTTTTATACTTATGTTAATATATTATTTGTTTTATATTTGATTTTGATTGTTTTCTCCCCCTGATAAAGTTTGCAAGAGTGTTATTTACTGAATACGCTGGCGTCCAAATTTGTATAGTTTATTAAAGTTTTGTTTAGTAAATTTGACAAGCAAATAATTGTTAAGAAACAAAAATATATAACTCTTCTCGCCACCTAGTGACCCTCGACCAGCCCTGAGCTAACTGGTTGCTACGCTTTCATAGCTTCCTCGGCAGCCAGCTGAGAAGTTGTGGTTGCAAATTGGCGCTTCAACGTGTGTGGCCCGAGTTAGAAATTTTGAATTTTTAAAATAATTGTTTTTGAATTTTGTTACTCTTTTTCTTAAAACTGATATTCTTGCAAATACAGGGAACGAAACAATCAAGTATTCTGACCAAAGGAAGACTCTGCTAGATTTATTGATATTTTTCTTATATTTTGTATTTTGATATTGTCACACTTGCGTATTTGGTGTACAATATTTTATGATAGAAAATTTCTCGTTATCTGATTTATTTATTTGTTTTTGATATTGAAAGATTATCTCAGCCTATTTGAATTATTTTGCTATCTTGTTGACATTTATCGCTGTTTTGGTATATCTTTTGCTAATATTTTGTGAAGTTTCTCCTCACATTTTATTTTGACTTGTAATTTAAAAGTATTGTGAAAAAATTTTAGGGTTACAGTAATTTAACCGTATAATTTTGATATTAAATTTGTTTATCGTAGAGTTTACCGTCTCTTATCTTTTCTATTAACTTTTGGTCAACTTATAAACCCAAAATGGAGCCTAATCATTTGAAAACTAAAGAAGTTACTTATGAGTTAATGATCAGAAATATTGAACCTATCGGAGATGCCGATAGAAGAAGAAAAATTTTAAGGGGGGTTTTGCATCAGGAAGATGCCAATCGTAGTTTTAGCTATGGCAGTATTGTAAATCCTTTTGACCATAAGTCAGATGTTAAAGAAATTAAGGAAACAATAACCGACTTACAGTCTGTTATTGATAATTTTTCTGGTACAACCGCAGATGCGGCTTATAAAAGAATTTCTTCAAGGTTAAACCATATTTCTGGTAGAGTACAGCGTTTAAAAGCTGATGCTGAAGGGGAGGAAACCATTAAAAAAACATTGCAACTTGATGTTTTGGGTTTAGAAGGTGACATAGCTTTAAAAACTATATCTCCTGCGGCTACATCTTCACCGGGTCCTACAGTTTCTACGGCACCAGAACGGTTTCCGGCGAAATATGTTGCTCCCTATAAATGGAATTTACAGTTTGGTGGTTCTAACCAAGAATCGGTTAACTCTTTTTTGGAAAAAGTTGAAATGTTACGTGCAGCTAGAGGTTTGCCTAAGTCAGAATTATTTTTGTCAGCTTGTGATTTGTTTAGAGATGATGCGTGGACATGGTTTTGTAGCAATCGACACCGATTTAACGATTGGGATACGTTAGTCGAACAATTAAAAAGGGATTTTCTCCCGTATTTTTATGAAGATGATTTGTGGATTGAATTAAACAATAGAACACAAGGCTGTGACGAACGAGTCACAATTTTCATTGCCTCAATGGAAAACCTTTTTAATAGACTGTCTGAAAAACCTTCAGAAATCGTGAAAGTTAATAAAATTCGTAGAAATTTATTGCCTTATTATGTCGACCGTTTAGCTCTGGAGCAGCCTAATACTGTCTCCGAACTCTCAAATTTATGTAAACGTTTAGAAGAAGCACGCACCATGTCTGATCGATATAAGCCACCCCCTTCTGGGAACACTAGTTTGTTAGAACCAGAGTTAAATTATACCTTACCTTCTAGCTCCACCGTAAACAAAAATACTTCTCGTAATTTCAATTCAAGTAAAAATGTTTCTCGTAATTTTGATACAAGTCAAAATATGTCCCGTGATTTCCGTAATTTCAATAAAGCCAATGCTGCTCAAAGAAATTTATCTTCCACTCTGGCTGCAGTTTCCACATTGCGATGTTGGAATTGCAATCAGGTTGGCCATGCCTATAATTCTTGTAAACAACTAAGAAGTATTTTTTGTTATGGTTGCGGACGTAAAAATATCACAAAGCCAAACTGCAATTGTAGTCCAAAAAACGTAGTAACTGGTGGCGGAAACCTGGACACTGTCACTGCTGCGCAAAGTCCAGAACCTGTGGCCTCTACTTCTCGAGACACAGAGACATGCCAAGGCAAAGGCAAGGGCAAAGGCAAAGGGAAAACTTCCGCAAAATAAAAATTAAAACGTCACGATTAGAGTGGGACAGTTGGGTAAACACTGTTGAAAAATTTTATCGTTCTAGCAAGTCAGTAAACAGTATTGATTCAGTTTTTTTGGGTGAAGCTCATGATTCATGTTCCGATTTTGATGTAAAAAATTTTGATAATTCAATTCCGAACATTTCAGTCTTAGATGTATCAACTTTCAAACGGGATGACTGGTATAATAATTTACTTAAGAAAATCCAAGAAAAGCCTGAGTCTTACCCTGCTTTTCGAGCTGAGAACGACATTATTTATAAACATGTTTTTTGTAATCAACCCGAGATTAATAATTTGTCAGATTGGAAAATTGTTGTGCCTGCTGCTAATCGTGCCGAAATTTTTAAATTATATCATGATGACGAAACTGCAGGGCATTTTGGAGTCTCCAAAACTCTTTCTTGTATTTTAGAACTTTATTATTGGCCTGGTATTCGTAGAGATGTATATCGTTATGTTAAAAAATGTACTATCTGTTTGGCTAGTAAAAGTCCAAATTTACCTAGAGCTGGGTTAATGGGGTCATATAGAAATATAAATTTTCCCTTTCAACTTATTTCTGCAGATTTGTTAGGTCCGTATCCTTGTTCGAAAAATGGTAATCGTTATGTTCTAGTAGTAGTGGACTGGTTTACGAAATATGTCTTAGTTCATCCTATGTCAAAAGCCACATCCAAAGGTATAATTAAATTTTTAGAAAATCAAGTTTTTCTTATTTATGGCTGTCCGCAGATTTTCTGTTGTGACAATGGTAGTCAATTTACTAGTAAACAATTTCAAACTTTTATGGAGAATTATAAAGTACAGAAAGTTTTTCTAAATGCATTATATCACCCTCAAATTAATCATACAGAGCGAGTAAATAAAGTCATTGTAACTGCACTTAGATCTTATATTCATGGTAACCATAAAACATGGGATACTGCTATTTTTAAAGTTGCCCAGGCTATTAGATTAGCCAAACATGAGGTAACGGGTTATTCCCCAGCATTTTTAAATTTTGGGAGGAATATTCCATTATCTGGGGATTATTATGGTAAAATATCTGAAAATGCAGATAATTTGATATCGGTCAGTGAGAAGAATAAATTAATTAATGATCTACAGGAGTTACCTGAATTATATATTGATGTTCGCGCACGTTTGTATGATGCTTACCTTCGTAATGCAAAACAATATAATTTAAGGAAACGTGAAGTTAAATTTCATGTGGGTGATAGAGTTTGGAAGAAAAATTATACCTTATCTAGTAAAACGAAAAACTATTCTGCAAAATTGGCTGCTAAGTATATTCCTTGTATTGTTAAAAATGTAATTTCTAATTTAGTTTATAATCTTAAGGATACCGATGGTAATGACATTGGAAATTGGCATGTTAAGGATCTTAAACCAGACTACGCGAATTTAGACTCGGACGATGACTCCGAACCAGGGGGTTCGAACTAGGAACACTTAGAATAAAAATGTCTCTATCTTTTTTAATGTCTTTTCTTTTTCCGGCTGAGTAACAACAGTTACTCAAGGGTTGAAGGGTGGGCCACTTTTTTGCTGATTGTGTCTATAATCAAGCAATTGATTTCAACTACGCAGTTGAAAGTTCACCAAGTTTATCTTTTCGTGTCTTGTCTTAATAAAAATGATACCTGTGACTACCGAATAATAATTTTTGTGTAAAATATTAGACAAACGATTCAATACCGTCCTTTATCGGTTTATTTTTGAATATCTTGGGAATCTGTTGTCGTAATATGCATTCATAAATTTTTCAAGTTAGTTATTAGACAAACGACTCACTCTCGTTTCTTATCGAGTTTATTGTGGTTTATCGGAGTTCGCTGTCATAATACAGGTTCGTCTCTTATAGTTACTAGACATTTTTGGTGAATTTTCTTGCGCATGGTTGATGTCAAAAATATGACATAACAACGTCATTCTTCTTCTTTGTGATTGTCTCTTTCCTTCTATCGCTATTTTCTATTTTCCTATATTTCTCTAGGATCACTATCTCTTATTTTTATTTTTGCCTAGTTGACTACTTTAGTCGTTTGTATTATAAGTAGCTTTTTGACAATTTTGCTAGAGTACTCTTCAACTAATGATTAGAATTTGGTGAAAGGCCTTTGGTCTTTGTTGTATGGAAACTTCCTACCTGTGTTTTTGATGATGTTTATAATATGTCATTTACCAGTTGTGCCTTTTGAATTTGTGGTCTGGTAGACATATTGTTTAGCTTGTGGGTTAAGTCCTACGCATTTTGGTTTGTGGGTAAAGTCCACGTAATTTTGCTTATCTTGTGGGTTGAGTCCACGTATCTTGTTTGTGGATTAAGTCCACGTATCTTTGCAGGAATTTGTTCGTGGTAACATATCTTTCCTGCCTGGCGTGTGCCGTTTGTTATACAGATTGTCGCTGTTCTATAGTACAAGATACTTAGCGGCGATTCAAGTAGTTTTCCTTTATACCTTCATTTAGTTGAGTCTTTGCTGAATTTAAATCAGTAACTTTGTGTTTTTACTGCTTATTGTTTCTTCAGCTAGGTAAATTGCTAAAACACTTTATCTTTTATCTTTATCTTGTTTATTATCTTTTATCTTTATCTTGTTTATATAGTGCTCTGAGAAATTTTTGTCACCTAGTTGTAACGAACATCTAGTTTTAGCCTGGAGAAGTATCCAATAAGGTTTAGTTGTTTCGTACTTCTAGTTTAAGCCCTTGGAGCTATATCCAATCCTTTTTGTTAACAGTTAGGACATTTCTTCTACTGTTGTATCTAGGCAGGTAACTTGGTTCCTGTATCGTGGTTTAGGTGTGCTTATGCCTCTACCAATTTTAGCACTGGCAGCCGCTACAACGCTGCTCAGGTATTTCACCACAATGCCTGTGGGGACTGATCCTTAGTGGTCCTCCCCTAAAACATTTAATCCTTCCTTTTTTCTTATTCTCTTTTCTAGTTTCATTTTACTCTGGGGGAAGCATTATCTCTTCCGGGTGGAATTTTCAAAAGTTTCTCGTGTGCTGTCGAGCAACACTCATTATCGAGGCTTTTCATGCAACTTGACTTAGCGCAGAATGGGTGTGAGTCAAATTACCTTTCCTCTTTTTGTATCTCTTTGACTATACGTGGACTCTTGTTGAATAGTCTCGGAATTGGTGATGTTGAGGACTTTGTCCAGTGGTAAACGAACTTTTCTTGTGGTACCTATCTTGTATAATTAGAAATTATACAAGGTTGGTTATTAAATTTTTTTTTATCACTACTTCCTGCTCTCTTGATTTTTTTTTCGTCCCTCCTCGAGTAATTAAACTATACGATAATAGCGTGATGTATAGGGTGTTTTCTTTTACAAAAAAAAAAATTTTTTTTTAAACTTAGTTTTGAAAAAAAAAATTTTTTTTCTCGGTAGTTTCCGTGGTGTAACGAAAAAATTATTTTTTCGTTTAAGCACCCGTGCTATTTTTTCGTTTAAGCACCCGTGCTAAATAAAATTTGAATTACTCGCCGAAATAACGACCGGAAGTCAACAAGTGCGCAAACGCGGGAGAAGCATCATTTGAAATATCCATCACTTTTGATTTCGACCTAGGTGAGTGCAGACTTGTTACTTGTTCTTTAACGAATTTTCACGTTTATTTCTTTAATCCTTTGATATTTTGAATATATTTGATTATTAAATGATGTCATATTATTGAGTTAACGTTGCTGTATAGTTATTTTTGGGAATTAAAGGATATTCCGTATAATAATTAATTTTATTAACACACATGTTTGTGTGATGTCGGCGTCCATTTGGACACATGCCAATTCATTAATTATCGCGGCAATTTTGTATTTTGTGGTCGCTTGAGACACAATACCGTGGTGTTTGTCATTATTTAGATTATTTGTACGAGGATTAAACTCGGAAATTAATCAAAGGATAAATTAGAATCTTTGTTTCTTAATCGTGTGTAGACAATCTTATCTCATTAAAAGTCGAAACCCAAAGTCATTTTGTCGCATTTAGTTAACCTCGTGTTAGTACAAGAGGTTAAGATATAATTTTTTATTAGTTAATTTTTTTTGGGAGATTAAACCCATAATTTTGTTTGCTATATTTGTTACAGTATTAGTTTTTTTCAGATAGTAATTCAGATATTTTCTCTCTAATTCTAACTAAAATTTGTTACCTTCATTCAAGTTTTTGGTCATAACCAGTCAGCCATTTTGTAAACGGCTAAAATTTCATGAGAGTAGAGTTTTCTTATTTATTAATTTCATATATTATATTAATCAGTAGTTTATTCATACATTTTCAGTAGTAGAGTAAAGTAAAATTTTATCAAGACTCAGGTTTTTTATTCAATTGCTGATAGTTTGGTTTTGCAGTGACCTTCGTCACCATAGTTTTTTGTAGTTTTCTTGTATCTCTTTTTTCTCACCATTTTAAAGTTTTTATATTATCAACTGGTTCTTTACATTCCCCTTTTTCATGTAAAATCCTGGACCAAACCACCATTGAAGCAAGGCACAAGGCGTAACTTGAATATTTGGAGTTATCCTAAAAGTATTGGATACTATTCCGACGCAGCGTCTCCTGGAAATCAGCGTTGTCAGGACCTGAATATTACGTCCTTCCCGGGTACCCGTGGCCATCTTCAGGAACAGACCTCGTCGGGATTCCACGTCTCCGCTAAGCTAAGTAGCCAAATTTATGTGCAAAATTCAACTTTTGGTCAGAAGAAAATTTGTAAACCAGTTGATCGTTTCATTGTAATTTTTTTGTTAATATTCAAATTTAATTTTTTTTCTAAACTAAATTTTTGTTGTTTAACTAATTAAATCAAATTTCACCATTAATATTTCTACTAAATTGTAAAGTGTTGTAAAATTTTCACTCTTTTATACTTATGTTAATATATTATTTGTTTTATATTTGATTTTGATTGTTTTCTCCCCCTGATAAAGTTTGCAAGAGTGTTATTTACTGAATACGCTGGCGTCCAAATTTGTATAGTTTATTAAAGTTTTGTTTAGTAAATTTGACAAGCAAATAATTGTTAAGAAACAAAAATATATAACTCTTCTCGCCACCTAGTGACCCTCGACCAGCCCTGAGCTAACTGGTTGCTACGCTTTCATAGCTTCCTCGGCAGCCAGCTGAGAAGTTGTGGTTGCAAATTCAAATAGCTTCATGTGTAATTTTTTTTATTAACCTTCGACAGAAATAAAATTTTACAAAAAACAAAATATGGAGTTATGTGCAACATACTTATTTTGTTATTCTATGTTTTTTCGAAGTAGTTTGACATTACAAGTGTGAGTTTGTTTTTAAAGTCTGTCTTATATCTGATTTTATTTTCTTGACTGTTTATATCAAATAACTATAGATGAGTAATTCCTTGGGTTTTTCGGTCAGTTCAAATGTGAAATATAATATTTTCTATTGTTACAGTATATTAACCATCAGAGAAATTACAATTTTACAAAAAACAAAAAATATATATGTGGATTTATGCGCTACCTACTTATATATAATTATAAGTAGGTAGCAAATCGGTCCATACATAGAAAACAATTTTAGTTTTTTTTTTTTTGTAAAAATGTGGTTTCTTTGGCAATGGTTAGTATATTGAAATATAAGAAAATATATTAGGATGTTCTGGGACGTTTCAGTGTGTACTTTGTACATCCTCTAATGTCCCTGTGGATGCCCATTCGTAGTACTTACGACGTACCGAAATATCCCGGGATATCCTGGTATGTCCCTAGTTATGAGCTTCAGACATCCTTCAGGACGTCCGTCGTATTGCCTTTATCTGGTACCAAGTTGTGACATTGGGATGACTAAAAGAGTGCCGAAAAGCATACATATTGGGATATTGGGAAGTCCATAGGCAAGCCCAAATCCTAAATGGTCTTTGCCATAGTACGTCCCTCGGACAGCCTTGTGCTGTGTGGGAAAGGTTAGTTTTTAAATTTTTCAGTTTTTAATATTTTGCAATTTCGTCATCAGCGACCTCAAAAATCCCCACATACCGATTTTCAGTCGAATCGGACCATAAATAAAAAATCACCGGCATTTTGAATTTGCCATTCCGATTTCATATTCGTATTGAGCGACGTCAATAACCCCCGCATACCGATTTTCAGCGGAATCGGACCATGAATGAAAAATCATACTCCAATGTGCCGCCCTCATTTTGAATTCTTCCATTCCGATTTCATATTCGTATTCAGCGACGCCAATAACCCCCGCATACCGATTTTCAATTGAATCGGACCATAAATAACAAAGCTTGTCCGCCATATTGAACTTACCCACACAGCACAATCGGGATATGGGATGTCAAATTGAAGTACCTGGATATCCCAGTACGTAAAGTAGATACTGAAATGGACGTCCCATTTAGGATATCCCAGGATATCCTTCAAAAGGAGGCCAGGAGGATATCCTGAACTGGTTTCATTTTGGTATTAACTATGAATTGACATCGGGATTAAAAAAGGACGTCCAGTACAGGGCCCTAAATCTCCTTAAACTGTAACCCAATATATTTCTTTAATATGTTCAAATAAGGCGCCGTTACGATTTCCGGCGGCCATATCCAATTTCACAAACCTGTACTTTCTATTGTATGATACAATTGTATCTGGTATTCTTTAGTGTAAACTCAAAACAAGCTTGGAATATCAGTTCATTTATCTACATCAAATAATATAAATTATTAGTGGTTGTAGGAAATATTTTAACACTTTTGATTGTGTTTTAATTCAGTTTTATTTGAGACTTTTTTGTTCGACACTATAGAAAGTAAGTAAAGCCATGTAAAAATAACATAACCTATAAAACTTCCCAAATTTAATACAAATTTGTAAACTTTCAGGATGCCCAAGGGAAACTAAAAAGAGGAAACTTTATAGAAAACTTATAGTATTAAACAAAAATTCTGGCTCCCTTATTTTCATTGACCAACAAACCTACAAAATGAAGCTTATTTGGCCCAAGAATTGAATGATACGAAACCAGGTTGGAGAGAGAATGTACACCAGGTCGTACTTAGTGTTGTGGAAGTTTGACGATGAACAGTGTATGAAAATAGGTAAGTAAAAATAATTTTGCTTCAAGATAATTGTTTGAAACTTTCATTACACCCTTAAAGGGAAGTATGTATCAGACAGGACATGCGTAGATAAATTTCAGTTAATTTGCAAATCTGTCCTGATCCTGATTTATTGTTTCCTTTTAAGTAAATTGCACAAAACGGTTATTGGTTTATGAATGGTGTTATGTAAATGGCTTCGCAGCCACGGCCATATGTAACGTGTATGGAAGACAGATATAATTCATTAAAATGAAGTCGTAATATAGGATTGCATTTTATATGCGAGAAATTATTCTTATTAGTGTTTCAATTTAAACCTGTATGCCTCGATGTTTTCTATATTATCTTTATCTTACCCAGCTTTCATATAGACTAAATTTTTGTTGATAATGCTGATTCAAATAATAAGTAAATGTTTATTTTAGATGCAACCATGAATGGGTACGTATGATATTATGAAGTAGGTACAGAGCAGAGAAGTGTTTAAAAGAATCCGAGCAGGGCAAAAAGAAGAGCGAGGCAATCAAGAGAATAGAGAAGTAGGAACACATTACCTGATAAAAACATATGTTTTTATATAATTCAGTTTGAAAAATGTTATTTTATGTTCTTCTAAGAAGCTTGCTTTTTGGTGTTACAAATAAGTTTTGTCTTTAAATATTGAATATATTTAGCTTCTTATAACCCCTAGGTGTTTTTAATTTCTTGACTGATAATTCAAATAGCTTCATGTGTAATTTTTTTATATATTTCGGTCAGTTATGATATTTTCTAACATTTTCATGTATATTAACCTTCGACAGAAATAAAATTTTACAAAAAACAAAATATTTATGGAGTTATGTGCAACATACTTATTTTATTATTCTATGTTTTTTCGAAGTAGTTTTTTTTGAGTAGTTTGACATTACAAGTGTGAGTTTGTTTTTAAAGTCTGTCTTACATCTGATTTTATTTTCTGGACCGTTTATATCAAATAACTAGATGAGTAATTCCTTGGGTTTTTCGGTCAGTTCAAATGAGAAATATAATATTTTTTATTGTTTCAGTGTATTAACCATCGTCAGAGAAACTACAATTTTGCAAAAAATAAAAAATATATATGTGGATTTATGCGCTACCTACTTATATATAATTATAAGTAGGTAGCACTTCGATCCATACATAAAAAATATTTTTAGTTTATTTTTTTTGTAAAAATGTGGTTTCTTTGGCGATGGTTAATATATTGAAATATTAGGATGTTCTGGGACGTTTCAGTGTGTACCTTGTACATCCTCTAATGTCCCTGTGGATGCCCATTCGTAGTACTTACGACGTCCCGAAATATCCCGGGATATCCTGGTATGTCCCTAGTTATGAGCTTCAGACATCCTTCGGGACGTCCGTCGTATTACCTTTATCTGGTACCAAGCTGTGACATTGGGATGACCAAAAGAGTGCCGAAAAGCATACATATTGGGATATTGGGACGTCCATAGGCAAGCCCAAATCCTAAATGGTCTTTGCCATAGTACGTCCCTCGGATAGCCTTGTGCTGTGTGGGTAATTATTTAAGAATTTAATGGCTAAACCTGACACCTTAAAATTAATGACAGGATTGATCATCTTCGATCACCTGATTTTTGACAGTCTGGAGGGCACACAAACCTCATCCAATCACAGGAATGCAAATGAAAACAATTAGAGATGAGTTGCTAGTAGAAGCAATTTAAACCTGTTATTAAAAAATAACAGCTTTACCCATCTCTAGAAAACAAAACAATGAGTCGTGCGCCCTCCACGTCACCAGCATGACGTCAACTGAAAATGGACCGTTAAATGTCAACACTACATATAACCTATAAAATTAAGCTGACTGACTTAATACGTCAAATATTAAGAAACCTATAAAAATGAATTCCCTATCAGAACAATATGTAAATGTCACATTAAAATAAAGTGACTTAGGACCGGTTTTTCAATGCTCAGCTAAAAGTGCCTGTTACGTAGCTGACAGTTATGGCCAGCGGACAGTCAAAGTTCCTGCTAAAGTTCAAACCGTTTTTCCACCCAATATTTAACTATTGGCTAGGTAGCCAAGAAGTGACGGACTTTTTACCGGGGATGGTATCACTGATTTATCAGCGACATCATTTGATTGGCGCTTATTTGACAGACGCATGAAAAGTTAAACATAACCTACAAGTGTTTTTTAAAGTTTGGATGACATTTGTGTCGCCCTTTGATAAATAATGGACGACCTTAATGTTAGCAACAACTGGTTTATGGGAGATACAAAATGATTTCTGAACAGAAAAGAAACATAAAATAGGTATCAGTCCCAAATAAATAACAAAATGTTCCTCTTTGGTGGGTAACTATATATTATATCAATAACACAAGAGATAATACCGGTCTGTGATGGTCTCAATTGTATGTTCTATCTGTTCCAAAATTAATAAAACTATCTTTTCTCAAACGAAATCTCATGAAGAAATCCACATCATCAAATTCCTCAAAGGGATTGTTTCGTTCCCTTACGACATACGGCCTTCTCTCATATTCTATAAACTCTAGTTCATCATCACTTACAAAATCAAATGCTTCCGTCTTATGACACCGTTTACTATTTACTTCGAATAAAACTTAAAAACAAATATGTTATGTTAAAATCAAAGATGATAAACAAGTTAACCTCTCATTTTAATAAATATAAAAGCGTTACCACGGCGCCACGCATGCGGTAAGTATATAGCCATCAGTTAGATTAGCAAACAGACACATTCAAGTGCCAGCTACTTTAACCGAGAATTTGACTGGTGGTTAGGTGAAACTGTGACCTGAAAAAACGGTTTGACTGGCGGGTGAGTTAGCCGTTGATTAGATTAGCTTAACTGAGCATTGAAAAACCGGCCCTTAAACTTCAAATATAAAATAACCACAAAATTGATTATGTAGTTGTAATAATGTGGGAAGAGTGGCGTTGTTGACGAAGAAAAATTTCAAATTTAGACAATGAGTAATTGCAATTAATGGTTGGGAACATAAGTTTCGTTTAAATTAATGCCATTCTATGATATCATGTTTGCACAGGAATCTTGCCATAATACTCACACGGGAACTGACAAAGTGTAAATGTCATATTAAAATAAAATGACTTAAACTTAAAATATTGTATGAAAAATGAACTAATTATTTTTGGAGCAGGACCAAAATTAAAAAAACGAATTAGGTACCGAATTTCAGCGATTTTGAGCGGGATGGGACCATAAATGACAAAATTCGCCCGCCATTTTGAATTATGCGATTCTGACGTCATATTCGCGATAGGTGTCGTCGATAACCTCCGAGTATCGAATTACAGCCCAATATAGGACGACAAATAGGGAAATTTAATTTAAATTGTTCAATGATTATTTTTAAACGTTGGTAATAGTCTATAAAATTAAACTGACTAACTTGTAATGTCAGCTCGGTGGCGCAATGCTGAAGGTGTTTGGCTTGCGACCGCGGAGTCCCGGGTTCGAATCCTGGCCAGGGTATGGATGTTAGTGTCGTTTTTTCATGTGTTACCGAGACAGTAGCAGTGACCTAGACCGCTGTTGGGTGGCACAACATGTCTAGTCGCTGTTATCTCTTCTGAGTTCAAGTCTCAGCTGCGGTAGATGGCAATATCGCAGGGAATGGTTGTTGTGTTGATGTCTATGTGTACGTGTCCTGGTTGAGTGGTAGAGTAGCAATAGCTGAACTCCGCCAGGACGTTAATATAAATAAGGCAGTAAATTAAAAAAAAAAAAATTTAAAAACAAAAATAAACACCCTAAAAAAGTGTAATTGTCACATTTTTCTTAAACGTTGGTAAGATAACCTATAAAATTAAACTGACTGATTTGCAATGTCAAATATTTAAAAACATAAAAATAATCTCCCTAAAAAAGTGTAAATGTCACATTAAAATAAATGACAAACTTCAAGTATAAAATAACTGATCGAAATTGATTATGTATTATCTTTAATTACGAACACCGTCTACTAAAATAACTAAACAATACATCTAAAATTATGTTTAAAAATATACCGTCGGATCTTTAGATGACGATTTAGTTAGATTTTTCCGAATTGCCCGAAAGAAATAAACAAACCCACAATTGCATTTATCGCGATTATTAAAACAATACAAGCAAACTCAATGATTGTTTTCGATGCAGATTTGCGAATAACGACATGTCACGTGTAATTCTATACAGACATGAAGAAACCGTAAGAAATATCTAATGAATTTTGTATATAATTTTCATTTGGAACTGGTCATATTAAGTATAAGTCTCAACTGAAATCAGTTTGATCAAAGTTTAGATATTAATGTTTTAGAAGTTTCTTTTAATGGATCTTAATCGATACAACTCGCCCTTGATCCATTTTGTTCCGTATTTTATTATGTCCTACTTGAGAAAACTTTCCGGGACTTTCTCCTTATTTTAATTGATATTTACTTTTCTTCACCTTTTCTCAAATTTCTGTCTTGTCCAAAACCAAGAATATTCTATTGCCCCGATTATCTCTTCACTTTTTTCTAAAATTTGTATTTGAAATGTCTAAATCAGTCACTTTGAAACTAACGACACAATTAAACAATGTCAACACTACATATAAACCAAGCTGACAGACATGTAATGTCAAATATTTAATAACTTATAAAATTAAGCTCTTTGACTTGACTTAAACTTTTCAAATATAAAATAACTAGTTAAAATTTATTATGTAATTTCGATAAATTGTTCGCACACCCGGAATACCATGAAATTAATTTCTCTACAAATTCAGCCAGTGACGTCATCACTGCCGGGGTGGGCCTCCACTTTGACCGCTCGCAGCTCGCTTCATTTTGGAGCAGGACGAAAACAAAAAGGACGACTTTTAGATCGTTTAATTCTGTACGATTCCGATAGGGTCGAAGTGTTTCGTTCTAGGAGCCACCGTTTAGAAGTCATTCAATTTTTCGCGTTTTTTCTCCTTGTACCTCTGCCCATTTCGGCCGATATCTCCGAAACGAACAGCGAGAAAATGCCGATGGGACCGGACGATCGCCCACGCAATGAACTCGTCCCCCGAGATTTTTTATTTTCGGGCTAACTCCAACGGTTTCCGAGATATAGGCGAAAAACTGCAAAAATAAAATGCACTCTTCGATCTTAAAACGTCCATATTTTTCGAAATACGCCTTCGTAGGGACCGCACGGCGTCGCGGCGGAAAGAAGAAAGGTTCTAGCTAATCCACATCGTAAATTGCGCGGCGCAAATCGAAAATTCGGTGCCGCAGGAGCAAACGAAAACCGGAATTTTTTGATGTTTTAATCGAGTATTTGACGTTTTAACAAAATTAGAAGACGCACGTCGGAGCATCGCGAATAATTTTGAGGATCGTAAAAGCACGCCTAGAAAGAGATGGTCGAATTTAATCGATTAATTAAGAAGTTAATCCAGAGACAACCATTGTCTCTGGTTAATCCTCTGGGTAGCTATTCTGTATCGGTGTGATGTGATGTGAGCACATGTTTTCATGAAAAAGTGGGCGGAGTTCTCTTGAAAACCAAAATAGCGTATTCTGTAACTGAGGGAGCGGTCACATCACGCCAAAAATCGGAGAACTTGCTTCTCTTGGTAAATTCTAGGGATCGGGACCGTTCACGCGTGAGAGGATGAAAGTATAACCTCACTTTTGGGCAAACTGTCATTTTAGTTGGATGTCGGTGCCATGATATTTGTATATTTGAAATTATTTTTGAGTTAGATCGTACAATGATTTTTGTATTTAAATTGTAGGGATTAAAGGGCGATGAATATTGCCGATATACTAAATTATCAATGAAGCAATCTCTTCCGCTTAGCAGATAGGGCTTTTATAATTAAGTAAATAAAGAACATGCTTGGTGATATACAATATATTACACAAATCAGATTATGTACAATCCAATTATTATATTACAATTTAAATTTACTTTTCTCCATTGCTCCGAATTATTTTTATTGGTTTCCAGGAGCGTGTTCAGATGATTCGTCGGTTGTGGATCGAGTGCGCTTGCATCGTTCAGATACAACGAAGTGCTAAAGTTACCAGCGTTCAGATGGTTGAAGCGACCATCGTCGGATACGCAACTTTTTACCGTTGTTCGGGACATCGATGAAAATGGTCCCGCATGCGCAGAAGCTGGATAGTTAGCGTATTTTGAATTTGTCTTTAATGTGGCTTTGAACCCAATTAAACGTTTGTCTCATCAATCTAAAATTGCGTTTGAATTCTTCCTTAGAAAAACTGGTATGGATTTCATGCACAAAAGTGTATCTTATATTTATATTTGTTCTATCTAAAAATCCAACTAACTCAGATGAATCTTCCTCTAATTCATCTTGCTCAAACCCACACAGCACAAGGCTGTCCGAGGGACGTACTATGGCAAAGACCATTTAGGATTTGGGCTTGCCTATGGACGTCCCAATATCCCAATATGTATGCTTTTCGGCACACTTTTGGTCATCCCAATGTCACAACTTGGTACCAGATAAAGGCAATACGATGGACGTCCTGAAGGATGTCTGAAGCTCATAATCAGGGACATACCAGGATATCCCGGGATATTTCGGGACGTCGTAAGTACTACGAATGGGCATCCACAGGGACATTAGAGGATGTACAAAGTACACACTGAAACGTCCCAGAACATCCTAATATTATATTTTCTTATATTTCAATATATTTAACCATCGCCAAAGAAACCACATTTTTACAAAAAATATAAACTAAAAATATTTTATATGTATGGACCGAAGTGCTACCTACTTATAATTATATATAAGTAGGTAGCGCATAAAACCACATATATTTTTGTTCTTTGTAAGACTATGTAGTTTCTCTGACGATGGTTAATACACTGAAACAATAGAAAATATTATATTTATCATTTGAACTGACCGAAAAACCCAAGGAATTATTCATCTAGTTATTTGATATAAACGGCCAAGAAAATAAAATCAGATGTAAGACAGACTTTAAAAACAAACTCACATTTTGTAATGTCAAACTACTTCGAACAAATATAGAATAATAAAATAAGAGTGTCGCACATAAATCCATAAATATTTTGTTTTTTGCAAAATTTTATTTCTGTCGAAAGTTAATATACATGAAAATGTTAGAAAATATCATAACTGACCGAACTATATAAAAAAATGACACATGAAGGTATTTGAATTATCAGTCAAGAAATTAAAAACACCTAGGGGTTATAAGAAGCTAAATATATTCAATATTTAAAAACAAGACTCATTTGTAACATCAAAAAGCAAACTTCTTAGAAGAACATAAAATAACATTTTTCAAACTGAATTATAAGTATATAAAAACATATTTTTTTATCAAGTAATGTGTTCCTACTTCTCTACTCTCTTCATTGCCTCGCTCTTTTTTTTGCCCTGCTCGGATTCTTTTAAACACTTCTCTGCTTCGTACCTAGATTTCATAATATTATAGGTACCCATTTATGGTTGCATCTAAAACAAACATTTACTTATTATTTGAATCAGCATTATCAACAAAAATTTAGTCTATATGAAAACTGGGTAAGAGAGATAGAGAACATCGAGGGATACAGGTTTAAATTAAAGCACTAATAAAAATAATTTGTCGCATTATAAAATGCAATCCTGTATTACTTCATTTTAATGCATTATATCTGTCTTCCATACACGTCACAGATGGCTGTGGCTGCGAAGCCATTTACATAACACCATTCATAAACCAATAACCGTTTTGTGCAATTTATTCAAAATGAAACAATATATCAGGATCAGGACAGATTTGCAAATTAATTGAAAATTTATCCACGCATGTCCTGTCTGATACATATTTCCCTTTAAGAGTGTAATGAAAGTTTCAAACAATTATCTTGGAGCAAAATTATTTTTACTTACCTATTTTCATACACTGTTCATCGTCAAACTTCACAGCACTATAAGTACGACCTGGTGCACATTTCTCCAACCTGGCTTCGTAACATTCAATTCTTGGGCCAAATAAGCTTCATTTTGTAGGTTTGTTGGTCATTGAAAATAAGAGGGCAATAATTTTTGTTTCATACCTTAAGTTTTCAATTTTAGATTCCTTTGACATCCTGAAAGTTTACAAAATTGTATTAAATTTGGGGAGTTTTAGGTTATGTTATTTTTACATGGCTTGTACTTACTTTCAACAAAGAAGTCTCAAATAAAACTGAATTAAACAGATAAAACATGTTGAATGTCATAGTTGGCAATTCTGCTATGTAGTAGTTTTTAGATATTAGGTTGGCACTAGAATAGAATGTCTACGTTACGTTTGTCGTTGACAGTATTCATTATTATTAGAGATTAAAAGCTATTTAAATAACTCTAACAAGTGTTTTATTGCTAACAATTCAAGAGGTTATGGGCCCAGAGGAACAACGTTAAATTGGAAAGTGAAACTGGCCTGGAAGGTGAGCAAGAGCAAAGGAAAATTGTGTTAGAGGAAAGCGAGTGATCTGTCAAAAAAAAATGGCGGTGAACAATGTACAAGTTGCTAATCTGAAACCGTTTACGGGAACCGGCTTTTCAAACTGGGAATTTAGATTAAGGATACTGTTGGAACAGCATGGAATCTTAAGTGTTTTGGAAGAAACTGGCACGGGAAATGATTTCATTCAAAAGGATGCTAAAGCTAGGAATGTAATTGTACAATGGCTTTCAGACGATATTTTACAAGTGGTAAGAGACAAGAAGACAGCTAAAGAAATGTATGACACACTGAAGAATACCTATGTCAAAAAGGGGTTGACGATTCAGGTAGACTTACAGCGAAAATTAAGGAATATGAAGTACACAACAGGGTCTCTAAACGATTTTATCACAGAATTTGAGCGAATTGTTTCTGATCTGAGAAGCAGTGGGGGAAAAATAGATGAAGGAGAAACAATATCTCAGTTACTTTCTGCAATGCCAGATTCTTTTCAAGCAGTAACAACAACCATAGATATCATATATGCACAAGATCCCTTGAAAATAAACTTTGAATTTGTTAAAAGTAAATTACTCCAAGAAAAGACTCGTCAGGAAAATAACTTTAAGGATTCTACCCAAGTCTCTGACTCAGTTGCTTTTATGAATAGAAAGAAGTTTTCTGGACAATCACGAGGAAAAGGAAATTATTACAAGAACTATCGTGGACAGTCAGGAAGTGAAACGACTGAATTTAGGTACAAATGCTACAAGTGCGGTAAGCCAGGACACAAAAGAAGCGAATGTCGAAGTGACAGTACGAATTCGGGTAGAGCAAATGTTGCAGAAGAAGAAATTGCTTTTGTGGCTAAGAGTAATAAAACAGTTGGTGATACTGCATGTTTTAGTGATTTAAATGACAGTAACAATTTAGTTTTCATTGTTGACAGTGGTGCGACTAACCATATGATAAATAAAAACACTGAACAATATTTAATGGAACAGATAAATGTTAATTTTGAGATAAATGTTGCTAAAAGAGGAGTTAAGATTAAAGCTGAAAAAAGGGGAAATTTATATGTAGAAAATGAGAAAGGAAAATCAATGGAAATTAAAGATGTTTTATTGTGTAAAGACTTAGAGTTCAATTTACTATCAGTAAAGAAAATTGAGAAGGCAGGACTTAAAATCACATTTGAAAATCAGAAAGTACAAATTATAAAAGGTCAAGAAGTTGTGGTAGAAGGAAGTCTTCACGGAAACCTGTATTTAGTATCATTTAAACCAAGACGTGAAAGTGTAAATTATGTAAGTAGCAATCTTTTACATCGGCGCATGGGGCATTCGTCACTGTTCCCATCTAGAAGTCTTTGTGAGGTATGCTTGAAAGGTAAACAAACACGACTACCTTTCGGAAATACTCCAGAAGAGAAAAAAGCAAAAAGGTTATTAGAAATTGTGTCTTCAGATGTTGCAGGTCCATTTACGCCAAACAGCCATGATGACAAGAGATATTATGTGTCATTTATTGATCACTACTCACATTTTGTGCAAATATATCTAATGAAAGAAAAGAGTGAGGTACTTGAGAAATTTTTGGAATATGAAGCATTAGTAACGGCAAAGTTTGGGACAAAAATTTCAAGTTTTCGTTGTGACAATGGCGGAGAGTACAGCTCTAAAGAATTCAAAAATATTTGCAAAAGAAAAGGAATTCAAATTCATTATACAATTCCGAGAAATCCGGAACAAAATGGAATAAGCGAAAGGTTTAACAGAACTGTATTAAACATGGCGAGATGTCTACTGATTGACTCTGGACTTGAAAAATCATTCTGGGGTGAAGCTGTAAGAACGGCAACGTACATAATTAATAGAATTCCTACAACTACTCTAAAAGAAGGAAAAACACCAGCAGAAATTTGGTATCAACGTAAAATAAATACAGAAAACATAAAAGTTTTTGGAAGTATAGGTTATGTACATGTACCGAAGGAAGTTAGAGGAAAATTAGATGAGAGAACTACATCGATGATAATGATTGGATATACAAACAATGGCTATAGAATGTGGGACTCGGAGAAGAATATTGTAAAATGTGAACGAAATGTAATTTTTGATGAAACTGAAACACCAATAGTCACTGAAATTGAAAATTTCATAGATAACCCTGAAAGTAGCGAAGAAAAAGAAAATGAGACAGAAACTGAAAAAGGAGAAGAATTTAAGAATGAAAGTAAATCGAGAGTGAGTACGCTACCAAAAAGATTTGAGGATTATGACATGAATTTTATGGCGGCATTGGCTACAGGTTTCTTGCCATCAGAAAATCCAAAAACGTATGCTGAAGCTATAAAAGAAGAAGATTGGAAAACAGCCATAGAACGAGAAATAAATGTGTTAAAGAAAAATGATACATGGGACATTGTACCAACTCCGAAAAATGAAAAAGTTATTGATTCCAGATGGATTTTCACACAAAAAATTATAAACGGTGAGTCAACCAAAAGAGCAAGATTAGTTGCAAGAGGTTTTCAGCAGGAGAGTTATGAAGATGAAGAAATTTACTCCCCCGTTGCAAGAATGTTGACACTGAGAGTGTTATTGGCGCTTGTTGTTGAAAAAGATTTACACATTCATCAAATGGATGTAAAATCAGCGTTTCTAAATGGAAATTTGGAGAAACCAGTCTACATGAAAATTCCTGAAGGTCTTTTAGTAGGTACCTATAGTAATCATGTATGTAAGCTAAAGAAGGCTCTATATGGCCTAAAGCAAAGTCCTAGATGTTGGTATGAAAGATTGAATACTTTTTTGATTAAAATAAATTTTGTACGATCAAAAGTAGATCCATGTTTGTATAGTAGGAATGAAACATACATGTTGCTGTGGGTAGATGATCTAATCATCATTTCAAGTAATTTTACAGAATTGAATTTTGTTAAAAAACAATTATCATTAGAATTTGAAATGAAAGACTTAACTAGTAAAAATAAAATTTGTTTTTTAGGTTTAGAAATAGAAAAGATTAATGAAACATTATGTATCTCTCAGAAATTGCTTATTAACAAAGTTTTAAAACAATATAATATGATAAATTGTAAATGTTCAAAGTTACCTATGCAGCACAAATTAAATTTAGAAGCAGGAGAAATATGTAATAATAGCGATATTCCATATAAAGAACTTATAGGAAGTCTTATGTATATTATGTTAGGAACTCGTCCTGATTTGTGTTTTACTGTTACTTATTACAGTCAATTTCAAAATTGTTATAATAATATTCATTGGAACCATCTGAAAAATGTTTTAAAGTATCTTAAGTATACTGAAAATTTAGGCTTAAAATATGTAAAATCTAACAAACACGATTTAATTATTAGTGCTTATGTTGATTCAGATTTTGCAAACAATATTAATGATCGTAAAAGTATTAGTGGATTTGTTTTAAGATTAAATAATAATAGTGTTTTTTGGAAATCAAAGAAACAAACTATAGTGGCGCTTTCTAGCTGTGAAGCTGAATATGTAGCGTTATCAACTTGTATTACAGAATGTTTATTTTTAAAACAATTATTAGAAAATCAGATGTTATATATATGTAAACCAATATTAGTATATGAAGATAACCAAGCATGTATTAAAATGTCTAATACACTTGAAACCAAAAGGTCTAAGCATATAGATGTTAGACACCATTTTGTAAAAGATTTAGTTATGGAGGGAAGTGTAAAAATTATTTATGTAAATTCAGATCAGAACTATGCAGATCTAATGACAAAATCATTACCTATTGTAAAATTTGAATATTTTAGGAACTCTTTAAATATTTGCAGAATTGAGGGGGAATGTTGAATGTCATAGTTGGCAATTCTGCTATGTAGTAGTTTTTAGATATTAGGTTGGCACTAGAATAGAATGTCTACGTTACGTTTGTCGTTGACAGTATTCATTATTATTAGAGATTAAAAGCTATTTAAATAACTCTAACAAGTGTTTTATTGCTAACAATTCAAGAAAACACAATCCAAAGTGTTAAAAATATTTCCTACAACCACTAATAATCTATATTATTTGATGTAGATAAATTAACTGATATTTCATTCAAGCTTGTTTTGAGCTTACACCAAAGAATTGAAAGAATACCAGATACAATAGAAAGTACAGGTTTGTGAAATTGGATATGGCCGCCGGAAATCGCAATGGCGCCTTATTTGAACATATTAAAGAAATATATTGGGTCACAGTTTAAGGAGATTTAGGGCCCTCCACTGGACGTCCTTTTTTAATCCCAATGTAAATTCACAGTTAATGCCAAAATGAAACCAGTTCAGGATATCCTCTTGGCCTCCTTTTGAAGGATATCCTGGGATATCCTAAATGGGACGTCCATTTCACTATCTACTTTACGTACTGGGATATCCAGGTACTTCAATTTGACATCCCATATCCCGATTGTGCTGTGTGGGAACAGAGCATTCATTAAGTGCCAAAAAAATTTCCATTAAGCACAGAAGTATAATATATAAGCGATTCAATAATCATCAACTACTAAGCATATAGGTTATGTATACATTAATTTGTCTAAAGTCGTTCAGATGATTTATTCAATATATAGAAACAACCAAATGTCCCGCGTTCGGCGATCATTCTTTACCGTGTAAATCATCTGAATACGCTCCAGGGACAGCATTTAAAATGGTTGTTACTCTTTCCCAGTTACTAGATTTTTGGCATCTTTTTGTGAAGTGATTTGTAAATGTCCACAGAAGCTGTAGTTGTTTTCCACCCATTTAATAAAAATATATTTTAAGGCACTTTTCATCGGGTCGAAACGAATTTTTGATGTTATTGTTATTCCTAGCCTAACAGAAAATTATGTCACTTTTACAAAATAATAGATATTGCACTCATTTTGAATGTCAGAAACTCGCATTTTGACAAGATGCATTTCCCATCATACAACGCACGACATTCGATCATGGCGTTGCGGCAATTCTATTGGTTGAAATGTAGGAGCAACTGTTGGAAACGCTGGTAGGATCACTTCACGTCCCCGTGTAGTCACTGTAGTTACAGAATAGTATTTTTGTTTCCCCGGGAAGGGATCATGATATGAGCTCTCTCCTCTCACGACAAATGCTCACGTTCACTGAAATTACAGAATAGCTACCAGCATCCCTACATATACGGCGTAATGTCGGTCGTCGTCCCGCTTCGATCCGTACCGGGCGCGTGCCGTGAAAGGGCCCGCCTAAAAAGCCTTTATCTAGTTCAGATCGCGAAGAGGAAGGGGCTCGCACCTGTTGGATTTTATTATATATGATGGATGGATCGATGGATTGTAAACCATCTTTACAATAGGATTCTACATCAGATTCGGTGGTTACTAAATTACCTTTCTGTCCACCCCTCTTGAGGGAGTGGGAATCACCCCACAGTAAAAAGCGGCAATTTTTAAACGGTAAACTTTTTTGTACTCTATATTAGAAACTCAATGTAAAAAATAAGCATGAAAATCCATTCATTAGAACTGCAGCGTTCCGAGGTAAGAACCTAATTGCACTCGACTAAAAGTAAGGCTCTTAATCCAATGTTACCCACACAGCACAAGGCTGTCCGAGGGACGTACTATGGCAAAGACCATTTAGGATTTGGGCTTGCCTATGGACGTCCCAATATCCCAATATGTATGCTTTTCGGCACTCTTTTGGTCATCCCAATGTCACAACTTGGTACCAGATAAAGGCAATACGACGGACGTCCTGAAGGATGTCTGAAGCTCATAACTAGGGACATACCAGGATATCCCGGGATATTTCGGGACGTCGTAAGTACTACGAATGGGCCAAAGTACACACTGAAACGTCCCAGAACATCCTAATATTATATTTTCTTATATTTCAATATATTAACCATCGCCAAAGAAACCACATTTTTACAAAGAAAAAAATATATATATATATTTTCTATGTATGGAACGAAGTGCTACCTACTTATAATTATATATAAGTAGGTAGCGCATAAATCCACATACATATTTTTTGTTTTTTGTAAAATTGTAATTTCTCTGATGATGGTTAATACACTCAAAAAATAGAAAATATTATATTTCACATTTGAACTGACCGAAAAACCCAAGGAATTACTCATCTAGTTATTTGATATAAACGGTCAACAAAATAAAATCAGGTATAAGACAGACTTTAAAAACAAACTCACATTTGTAATGTCAAACTATTTAAAAAAAAAACTACTTCGAAAAAACATAGAATAACAAAATAAGTATGTTGCACATAACTCCATAAATATTTTGTTTTTTGTAAAATTTTATTTCTGTCGAAGGTTAATAAAAAAATTACACATGAAGCTATTTGAATTATCAGTCAAGAAATTAAAAACACCTAGGGGTTATAAGAAGCTAAATATATTCAATATTTAAAGACAAAACTCATTTGTAACACCAAAACTTCTCAATAGAACATAAAATAACAATTTTCAAACTGAATTATATAAAAACATATTTTTTTATCAAGTAATGTGTTCCTACTTCTCTACTCTCTTCATTGCCTCGCTCTTATTTTTGCCCTGCTCGGATTCTTTTAAACACTTCCCTGCTGTGTACCTATTTCATAATATTATAGGTAGGTAGGTACCCATTCATGGTTGCATCTAAAATAAACATTTACTTATTATTTGAATCAGCATTATCAACAAAAATTTAGTCTATATGAAAACTGGGTAAGATAAAGATAATATAGAGAACATCGAGGGATAAAGGTTTAAAATGAAGCACTAATAAGAATAATTTGTCGCATTATAAAATGCAATCCTGTATTACGACTTCATTTTAATGCATTATATCTGTCTTTCATGCAAGTCACATATGGCCGTGGCTGCGAAGCCATTTACATAACACCATTCATAAACCAATAACCGTTTTGTGCAATTTACTCAAAAGGAAACAATATATCAGGATCAGGACAGATTTGCAAATGAACTGAAATTTATCCACGCATGTCCTGTCTGATACATATTTTCCTTTAAGAGCGTAATGAAAGTTTCAAACAATTATCTTGAAGCAAAATTATTTTTACTTAGGTACCTATTTTCATACACTGTTCATCGTCAAACTTCACAACACTAAGTACGACCTGGTTCACATTCTCTCTCCAACCTGGCTTCGTAACATTCAATTCTTGGGCCAAATAAGCTTCATTTTGTAGGTTTATTGGTCATTGAAAATAAGGGAGCCAGAATTTTTGTTTAATACTGTAAGTTTTCTATAAAGTTTCCACTTTTTAGTTTCCCTTGGTATCCTGAAAGTTTACAAAATTGTATTAAATTTGAGAAGTTTTATAGGTTATGTTATTTTTACATGGCTTGTACTTACTTTCTATAGTGTCGAACAAAAAAGTCTCAAACAAAACTGAATTAAACAGATAAAAAACAATCAAAAGTGTTCAAAATATTTCGTACAACCACTAATAATTTATATTATTTGATGTAGAGAAATTAACTGATATTCCAAGCTTGTTTTGAGTTTACAGTGTTTACACTAAAGAATACCAGATACAATAGAAAGTGATAGAAAGCACAGGTTTGTAAAATTAGATATGGCCGCCGGAAATCGTAATGGCGCCTTATTTGAACATATTAAAGATGAATATTGGGTTACAGTTTAAGGAGATTTAGGGCCCTTCACTGGACGTCCTTTTTTAATCCCGATGTCAATTCACAGTTAATGCCAAAATGAAACCAGTTCAGGATATCCTTTTGGCCTCCTTTTGAAGGATATCCTGGGATATCCTAAATGGGACGTCAATTTCACTATCTACTTTACGTACTGGGATATCCAGGTACTTCAATTTGACATCCCATATCCCGATTGTGCTGTGTGGGTAACGAACGGTCTAAACGAAATGTCATATTGAACGACGGTTTACAGCCAGTTTTTCAATGTTGAGTTAAAGTTCGAGTTAGATAACTCTTACTCGCACCTTAACTCGAGGCTAAATTCGAGTTAACGTTACAACTGTTTTTCATTACTATTTCTCATTCGAGTTAGTTAACTCGAGTTGTGTGAAATATTTTGTTATGTTGACATGAGAAGTATGAATTTTAACCATATTTTCGGAGTTTTACACAAGTATTCTAATTTCTTCTATAGTTCTGTGATGTTAAAAATGTTACATTAACCTAACTTTCTGTGATATTATTTGCAATATGTAATATTTATATATTTGTTTATACAATTTATTTTAACGAGGTCACTTTAATGATGGTCTGTTGATCGGCAATAGTGGCCATCCTGTGAAACTCTACCTTATGACGCCTCTTGTGTGGATCAGAAATAATGTTGAGAATTTATTTAATTAATCCCACATCAGAACGAGAAACACAGTGGAGAGGAGCATTAGCACTAAGGCTGTGCCTTAAAATGGATACCATACAGACAGTTGCGGCTACAACAATTCTCCATAACATAGCATGCGATGAGAGGAAACCAGTTCCCTCATGTAAAATAAACATTGCATGTTAATATTTATACAACACAAGATAACAAATACATATTCGTAGAATACGAAATAAATATTTAACCCTTTGTGTCCTAGCGTCTTTCTAACGAAACCACCTCATGTAAGCAAAAGTGAACCTTCACAGATAATGAATGAAATTAACATGTAAATCTCGAAATATGTGAATTATCCGGAAAATATCTTATTTTCCCTTTTTCATTATCTGCAAGAATGTTAAGAGACGCTTGTTGTTGTCTTATTTCATATAGGTATTTGGTAGATCAGTGATGTCCAATGTTCGATATGTTGGGGGTACGCATCACTTGACATCCACAAGCAAAGTATCCATTGGAAAAAGATATTAATTATTTGTAAGACTGGTAGAACTGGAAGAAGAAGCCTTCACCATAAATACTGGTTCCAACTGCCAATGGATAAGAAATTCAAAATCTCCAAAGAATAGATTTTTTTTTTCCCCTAAGGAAATGGCTTTGGGAACGTAGCCCGTATAGCCACGACAATTGTGGGTATTGCGAAAGTCATTATGTCTATTCTAACCTAATCGAGAATGAGAAAGAGAAAAAGAAGAGAAACAATCAGGAATAAACAAGGACACACTCTTCACGCCCAGGGTCTTTCAAGGCGACTTTATATAAACACACAAAATTGGAGACCACGCCAAAGAATAGATATAGTTACGAATACTCATCATAATTATAACCAGGATTATAAGGGCTATAATTGTACCCCTTGTCATTTTATATTAGGACAAAGGGTTAATATATTATCTACAGTTCTTGGAGGCAAATGAAATCGCGCAAAAAAAATCGTGTCGATCCATTCTTGTGGTTTGGCCTATATCTGATTACCTTGTGTCTTCTAGCTTTTTCATCACTGCTGTAAGCATTTGCATTAAAATCCACAATCCATGATGCGTTTGAAAAATATCATAATTTATTTACACCATAAAATAATTTTAGGTTAGTTTTAAGCCGAAATTTGTAATTAACTCGTACCTCGTCTAGAGTTATCTTAACCTCGATTTTTTTTGTTTTGTTTTTAACAATTTTTGGCCTTGGATGAATTCCATCAGCCAACTACACAAATGAGGGAAAAAGAAGGAAGTATTAAGGATAATAAGGATACACACATTTCACGTCCAGGGGTTCATCAGGACGACTTAAAATTACACATAGACTGAACCGCGGATAGTAGGTTAAACCACAGAGGATATAAAAACAAAGGCATATTAGGAAATATCACAAGCAAAAACTGACGACCGACAACTACTGTTAAATCACTATCCACATCGAGATAAAAAATTATAAATTGCCCGGTAGGCATTTACATTTTTGCTTGAACTTAGCCTCGATTTAACTCGAAGTTTCAAGTTAACTCGCATTTGAAATACGCAACAGTGCGCTTAATCCAGAGTTAACTCCAGTACAAGAGTTAACTCGACATTGAAAAACTGGCTGTTAGTGTTAATCTTCTGATAAGTAATACGGTGCAAATGGCCGTAAAAGTTGCAAATAAATAAATGACCTTCTATACTCTATGCTATCGCTTGGATACCAAAGTGACATTTTATAATTATTAATGACAAATACTTAATAAAATTGTGAAGTGATAGCAGATATGGCGTTTTGCCGTTTGGCCCTTTATATCTTAATTTTGATGATAACTAGAACAGGTAGGAGAACCGAAATTTCTTACTAAATTTCTGCTTGATGTAAACAATTTGTGCTACAATTTTGGAACCCAATTATTATATTTTTGAAAGTCATTAGGAATAGTTAGAAGTTTGATTTCTTGTTACTAACCCGTAGTATTGAAATGTATCTGCCAAACTGATTTAAAGAATTGTCCTTAGCTGCCATTAGAGGCTGCAAAACAATGTGTCCACGTAAGTTAGCCTTTTCCGTGGCGTACGGCTGTGATTCGTTACGTGCAGTAATGGGTGGCCGGCAATTTTCTTGCTGCCGGGTAATGGAGGCTAGGTTTGAAGTGGTCAGAGCCAGGAGTTGCGCTAACTGTTCATAGCTGGGTAGTCCCAAGCTCGGTTGGGGTTGGTCCGTTATGGCGGCAGAGGGGACTGGGATCGTTCCAGTCGTTTGGTTTTGGAGCACTATTTGTCTTTGGGGCGTAGCACTAGGTCTTGCCGTCTGGTACGGCGGGGTGACGTGGTAGGCGCCGGCCGACGAGGTAGGCGTGACGAAGTACTGTGCGTTGGGCGGCGTGCTTGGACTTGGGCTGGTTGCTGTTGGTGGTACCATGCAGTGAGGGGTGGCCAGCTGGCGGCGAGGTGTCAGCGAGGCGTCGCTGAAGAGTTGGGGCCAATCGGGTGTGGCAGCAATGGTGTACTGACCGCTGGGCAGCCCTGAGCCAGAGTGGGAGGCTTCCCCATGTGTGGAAGCGAATCCAGCGAAGCGGCGATCTCCCAGCGTCGAGGAATCGTCGTTGGCCCGGGATGCTGTTGGGTCCACCATACAGCGAGGGGGCATCACCATATCCTCATCACCATCCAATCTCTGTTCCATCGCCGAGTGTCCGTGCCACGATGCTGCGTTGCGCTCCATGCAGTAAGGGGGCATCGCCTGAGAATCGTTGCTACTCCATTCCATATTTATTGCCTGGGCTTCGTGCCAGGTGGCTGCGCTGCGTGCCATGCAGCGAGGGGGCACCGTCGTGATGACGTCGTGCGTGACCCCAGTGTCGTGTCCTATGTTGGTGGCGAGTCCTGCCTCGCTATGCCTAGGCGCTGAGCCCGGCGACGCACAGTAGTGGGGCGCCGTCGTCGCGACGCCATGCGTAGCACTTGTGCCTGTGGAAAAATCAGAGGACATGCTTACCTCGCCGAGCCGGGTTGCTGTGTTGCTTGTCGTGCAGTGTGGGGCCACCGTCGTAGAGACGTCGGGCGTGACCCCCGTACCCCTTGTCAGGGCGTCGTGTTGGCGGAGCACTTCGTGGTCAGATGCTGTGAGGGGCGTCGTGCAGTGAGGGGGGGCCGACGTGGAGACGTCGCTCTCGACCCCAGTGCCTACTGCCTTGCCACTCCGGGTATGCATTGCCACTTGACACTCAACACAATAAAACTCAAATAAAACACACTGTCTGGTTACAACACAAGAGGAAGGGATGACCTCGTCAGCATTGGCGTTGGCTTCTGTGCTCAACTGACTTCTGTTTCGGCAGAAGACTATTAGTTGCTGAAGGCTGGAACATTACTACTTGAAGGATCGATCACTACTTGCTCGCTGAGAAAAAGTGTCCTCTTATATAGACTTTCTTGTGCTCAAATGACTTCTGCTTCGGCAGAAGACTATTTTCTTGCGCTCAAACGACTTCTGTTTCGGCAGAAGACTAAAACATGAGTCATAATTTGTTCTCGATGCCGACGCCGATGACACCACCCCCCTTTTTTTGTGACTTTATTGAACATTAATAAAGGCATACAGGTTATGGTTCAGTTCAATAATTTCAATTATATAATGTAAGAGTGAGTGGATACAATATTTTCAAAACGATAAACTAAGAGTAAGTGTTAAGATATTTCAACAACTAAGATATTTTAACATATATAGACTAAGATTAAGTGTGGTAAGATATTTAACTAAGTAACTAATAATAGGTCCACTAAGATATTTTAGATAAAACAGGATATTTAAAATTAAAGTATTTTATGTGACAAATCATAAATGTATTCTAGTTTGAACAAAGTTTTTTCGCCCTGTGGCGATAATTATTTACATTGGTATGTTATCGCAAGTTTCGCTCTTCTGGGCGTCGTCTCCGCGACGCCCGGGGCTGCTTGATCCTGTTGAGATTTGGGGGCTGCTAAGTCCTGCTGTGCTGCGCGCTACGGCAGCGGGATTCTGGAGCGAACCTGTGAGGCTGCAACGTCCTGCTGTGTTGCTTGCTAAGGCAACGGGAGACTGGAGCGATTTATTGAGGCTGCAACGTCCTGCTGTACTGCGGGCTAAGGCAGTGAGAAACTGGAGCGCCTCGTGGGGGCTGCTAGGCCCTGCTGTGCTACGGGCTAAGGTAGCGGGATTCTGGAGCGGTGCGCCGGAGCCGGCTGAGCTCGGGCTGGCGTTCGAGTTGACGAATACTCGTGTCCGGACTGGGACAGGCATCTGGCTGGCGGATGGCTGCTGTCGGTCGTGGCCAGGCGTGGTCACGGCCTTCGCCCAGAACGGCATCGGGAACAGTATGGGCGTCGTGTCGAGCGGCTGCTCTTGTCTTGACGTAGAAGGCCCAGGGTCTGCTGGCGGCGGCGGTGCGGCTGACAGCGCCGGGGACTTCTCATTCTTGTTTGTTTGTCTCCTCTTGGCTGAAGTGGATGGACCAGGCACGACTGGGGGCAGTCGGCGGGCTGGAATTTTTGGTTTAGCGGCGGCTGTGGTGCTATGTCCACGTAGATAGTCGCCATGTCCACGGAAGTAGGTACCAGATCCACGGATGTAGACTTGTGCGTTGGCATCTGGCTTTGGGGCAGCGGGCACTACTGATCCTGTGATAGTAGGCGTGACTGGCTTCTGGGCAACGGGCGCTACTGGTCCTGTGACAGTAGGCGTGGTTGGCTGTTGGGCAGCGGGCACTACTGATCCTGTGATAGTAGGCGTGACTGGCTTCTGGGCAACGGGCACTACTGGTCCTGTGACAGTAGGCGTGGTTGGCTGTTGGGCAGCGGGCACTACTGATCCTGTGATAGTAGGCGTGACTGGCTTCTGGACAACGGGCACTACTGGTCCTGTGACAGTAGGCGTGGTTGGCTGTTGGGCAGCGGGTGCTGCTGGCTCTGGGGCAGCGGGCGCTACTGGTCCTGTGACAGTAGGAGCTGCGAGCCTTGGTGGGGCTGGATGTCCTGGATCCTCGGGATCGTCATCCTCGTCGTTGCTGTCGTCATCGTCGGTATCAGCTGCGATGGCTCGTACGGCTGGAGGCACTGGAGGTCGCTTGTCGGGTTTCTGGCCTGGCATGGGCCTGATGTCATCAATGTGAATGGGCACTGGGATCTCGTTCCTGAGAATTTCGTACGTGTTATCACCCAGGGCTCGAATGATAACAAAAGGTCCCTCCCATGTGGGTCCAAAGCTGGTCCGGCGCTCCTTGAAGCCTCGGCACATCACTCGTTGCTGGGGTCGATACTCGATCGGGGCTGTCCTTGGCTCTGGGAAAAGATTCCTCTGGTAGACTTGCTGTCGTTGCGCCGCTTTCTCATGTCTGCTCCTAGCTGCTCGTCGAGGTTCTGGTAGCGGGCGGCGTTGCTCTGGGTGTTGCCAGTCTCCTGGGCGAGGTAACTCGGTCCCAAGCAGCAGCTCGCTGGGTGAGTAGCCGGTGGCAGCATTTTTTCTGTTGTGCAAGGAAAAGATGATCTGCGGCAGCACGACGTCCCATCGGTTTTGTCGTTTTCCCATCAGCTTTTCTCGTAGGGCCTTCTTTATCTCTTGGTTACGCCTCTCCACAGGATTGGCTCTCTGGTGGTAGATCGGCGATGTAAAATGTCTGATTTTATTCCGCTTGCAGAAGTTGAGGATCTTCTTGGCGGTGAAGGTGGGTGCCTTGTCGGTGATGAGTTCATCGGGATATCCCCATCGGAGGCAGACTCGTTCCAAGGCCCCTAAGATGTGGTTGGCATCAGCTTGGGGTGCAGCTTCGGCCTCGATCCACTTGGAACAGAGATCTGTTATCACGATGATAACTCGGTTATGGGTTGGTGTCTCTTCGTAGGGTCCCATGACGTCTAACGAGAGTACTTGCCAGGGTTTGGTGGGTGGTCTCGGGCGGAGTGGAGCGGCAGCTTGAAGGGGTCCTCGCTTGGTTGCAGCACATACCATGCATAGTCGCACATGCGTCGTGACGTTCTTGCGGAGTTGGGGCCAGTAGTAACGGTTGTTCACTGCCCGGTACGTCTCGTCGCGGCCTGGATGACCTGCATGTGGGGCGTCGTGGTAGTGGTGCAGAATGCGGGGCCTCAAGGCTTCGGGCACAACGAGGGCGGTCCTCTCTTCAGTGACATGCCATAAGCGTCCATCTTCTACCCTGAATTGTTCTTTCAGGCGCTTCTCCCAGGGGTCTAGGCCTCGTTCCTGATCCTGGATGTCCCCCCAATGTCCGATGGAACCAGAGATGGCGTAGTCCGCGAGTTGGGCGGCCTTGATCTCATCGAACAGAGTGGTTAGCTCCTCAGGTTCGGCTTCCATCATCAGAAGTTCCTCCGTGGTCGGGGTATCGATGATGGCCCTTGGCGTGGTTGGTTGTTGGGTTGTGGGTTCCTCGTCAGGAGGCAGTAAGCGGGAGTCATCGCCGGTATCAGCTGGCATGGCTTCTTGGGGATGACGCGACAGGAAGTCGGGCAGCTGGTTCAATCGTCCTGGACAGTGTTCTACGGTGAAGGTGTACTCTTGCAGCTGCAAGGCCCACCGGGTGAGCTTGGCCCTCTCGTCCTTGAACTGATGTAACCAGTGCAATGCTCGGCTGTCCGTGACAAGTGTGAAATGCTGGTCCTCCAGCCAGTGGCGGTATCGACGACAGGCCCATACTACGGCGAGTGTCTCCTGTTCATTGATGTGATAGCGTTTCTCAGGTCCTGTAAACTTTGCACTGGAGCAGGAAATGATCCGTTTCTCCCCCTCTGGCGTTTTTTGATACAAAGCCGCACCCATGCCATGGTTGCTTGCATCGGTTTGGAGGTAGAAAGGCAGTCCTGGCTCCGGTCTGCAAAGGGCTAAAGGCTGTGATAGCTTCTCTTTGATCAGTGCGAACGCTGTCTCCGCTTCTGTGTTCCACTGGAACCTCTCCTTTCCTGTTAGGTTTGTTAGCGGGGCTGTCAGCTCGGCAAACTCGGGTACAAACTCTCGTAACCAGTTGGCAGTGCCTAGGAATCCCTGGAGTTCCTTCTTGGTGCGAGGAGTGGGAAAGTCTCTTATTTGGATGACGTGTTTCTCCTGGGGTTGATTTTGAGTAGTAGTTATCCTGTAGCCCAGGTAGTCCAGCTCGGAGGCTCCAAATCGGCACTTCGGGAGTCCACAGTGCAATCCATGTATCCTCAGACGTTCTAATACCAGAGCCAAGTGACGAAGGTGGTCTTGATGATCTTCAGAGTATACTATTATGTCGTCTAGATATACTTTCACGAAGACGTCTATGAAGTCGGCCAGCACTTCTGTCATTAACTTCTGGAACGTTGAGGGGGCGTTGCGTAGCCCGAATGGCATCACAAGGAACTCGAATGTCGCTCCGTCTGGGGTACTGAAAGCTGTCAGGGGTACACTATTCTCGTGCATCGGGACCTGCCAGTATCCACTCTTTAAGTCCAAACTAGTGAAAACCTTCGCTGCACCTAGCTCTCGGATCGTTTCCCTTATCGGCGGCAACTGAGACACTTCTTCCAACGTCTGGGTGTTCAGCTGGCGGTAATCGACACAAAAGCGGGAAGTCCCATCCTTTTTGTTCACAATGACGATCGGTGAGCAGTAACGGCTGTTACTGCGTCGAATTACCCCAGCTGCCAGCATCTTCTTCACTTCCTCAGTGATTATTGCCTTTTTATTCGCCGAGTACTGGTAACGTCGTATTTTAAATGGTTTGTCGTCTTTCAGACGGATTTCATGGGTAGTGAGTTGTGTAGTAGGCTGTTTGAGCGTCTCTTGAAATACATCAGAAAATTTAGTGATGACTTCCTCATACGCACGGCTGTGCGTCTCTGGTAGCTGCTCCGGGTTGGCTGTTACGGTGCGGGCCGAGTCCTCGGTCCTAACCTCCATGTCCCAGAACAGGGTGTGCCGTTCTGACACCCCTGCGTGTATGCAGTGCCGCGGAAAGTCGATCACCACTTCCTGTTTCGCTAGGAAGTCTCTTCCTAGGATGATATCCTTGGTCATATCCTCCAAAATATGCATTTCGACCGAAACTGTCCAGTTTCCGATCTGCAGGGGCACTTCCACGCTGCCTTGGGTGTGCTTGATCTCCTTGGCGGCAGCCAAGAGCACGGGCATCGTCGGATGATTAGTCCTCGGAAGGTCCTCTACGTAGTTGCTGTGGATGAAGGAATGAGTCGCCCCGCTGTCCAGCAGGGCCAGTAAACGGCATCCGTTGGCCTCGACCCACAAGTGGGATGATGGGCCGGGACCGGCCGTCAGTCCTATCGACGCACTTAGTTCTGGAGCCGGGCACCCTGGCTTGGGCCGGCTCGCTGCTCGTTTCCCGCCTGGGGCTGACTGTTAGCTTGCTGCCGGGGGGCTGCCTGACTTCGTTGCTGCGGTGGTGCCGTGGATGTCTGTCCTGGGCCCGGATTATTGGTTGGACCTGCTTGTTGGCTAGGGTTGTTTAAGTTGGTGCCATGCCCTCGGAAGTTGTTACCCCCTGTCTGGACATTTTGTTGGCGGAAGTTAGGGTTTCCCTGTTGGTTGGAGTCGTGTCCACGGAAATTGGGGTTGGCTCGCTGGTTGGAGTCGTGTCCGCGGAAATTGGGGTTGCCTTGCTGGGGCTCTGACTGAGTTTGGTTGGTGGGGCAGTCTCGGTGATAGTGAAATCCCGGGCACTTGCGGCACTTTGGTAGACTATTGGTAGTATTACTCGCAGGCGGGATGGTGGCTGGCCTCGGCAGCGGTCGGAGTTGCCTCTGAAATTCCCTGTAGTCACCCTCGGCGTTTTCAGCCACTCGGCTCAAGCTTTCCATCGTGGCCACTGGGACATTTCTAGTTGCGAATCTTAGTTCCGGTCGCAGGAGCTCGCGCACCTCCATAACCATCTCTTCTTCCGGCGTATACCGTTCTACCCTCAGCCAGAGTCCAATTTTGCGTTGTATAAAAACGGCGGCGGGTTCGTCGTCTTTCTGTCTCTCACCGTGTAACCTGGAGCGTAGCTTCCCCAGGGTGGCAGTGTCGTTGAACTGCCGCAGGAGCTTTTCCTTTAGGAACTCGTATGTGATGTTGTGGGACTTCCACATCTCCAGGGTGCGTCTGGCTTGACCCTCGAGCTGTTCTATAGCTACTCTCACTTTATCCCTGCCGTGGATGTCTTCATGGAGCATCGCCTCCTCGAGCTCATCCAGGAAGTTGACTGGATCCTCCCATTCCAGGCCTGAGTAAGTGGGCAGCGCTCTCGTCCTTCTTGTGGGCATCCTGTGATGACCTTGTATTGCGTGTATTGCGGCTTGAACGCTTCCCTCCATTAGTCTTGTCATGCTCTCTGCTAGGTTTTGTGTTGGGCGCCACTGGGGGTCCATTTCCCCAGAATCTGTGTAGTCGGGTCGTCGTGGATCCTCTTCCCTCCGGAAAGATCTGGCCTCACGTTGTTGGTCGCCATGTCCACGTAAGTTAGCCTTTTCCGTGGCGTACGGCTGTGATTCGTTACGTGCAGTAATGGGTGGCCGGCAATTTTCTTGCTGCCGGGTAATGGAGGCTAGGTTTGAAGTGGTCAGAGCCAGGAGTTGCGCTAACTGTTCATAGCTGGGTAGTCCCAAGCTCGGTTGGGGTTGGTCCGTTATGGCGGCAGAGGGGACTGGGATCGTTCCAGTCGTTTGGTTTTGGAGCACTATTTGTCTTTGGGGCGTAGCACTAGGTCTTGCCGTCTGGTACGGCGGGGTGACGTGGTAGGCGCCGGCCGACGAGGTAGGCGTGACGAAGTACTGTGCGTTGGGCGGCGTGCTTGGACTTGGGCTGGTTGCTGTTGGTGGTACCATGCAGTGAGGGGTGGCCAGCTGGCGGCGAGGTGTCAGCGAGGCGTCGCTGAAGAGTTGGGGCCAATCGGGTGTGGCAGCAATGGTGTACTGACCGCTGGGCAGCCCTGAGCCAGAGTGGGAGGCTTCCCCATGTGTGGAAGCGAATCCAGCGAAGCGGCGATCTCCCAGCGTCGAGGAATCGTCGTTGGCCCGGGATGCTGTTGGGTCCACCATACAGCGAGGGGGCATCACCATATCCTCATCACCATCCAATCTCTGTTCCATCGCCGAGTGTCCGTGCCACGATGCTGCGTTGCGCTCCATGCAGTAAGGGGGCATCGCCTGAGAATCGTTGCTACTCCATTCCATATTTATTGCCTGGGCTTCGTGCCAGGTGGCTGCGCTGCGTGCCATGCAGCGAGGGGGCACCGTCGTGATGACGTCGTGCGTGACCCCAGTGTCGTGTCCTATGTTGGTGGCGAGTCCTGCCTCGCTATGCCTAGGCGCTGAGCCCGGCGACGCACAGTAGTGGGGCGCCGTCGTCGCGACGCCATGCGTAGCACTTGTGCCTGTGGAAAAATCAGAGGACATGCTTACCTCGCCGAGCCGGGTTGCTGTGTTGCTTGTCGTGCAGTGTGGGGCCACCGTCGTAGAGACGTCGGGCGTGACCCCCGTACCCCTTGTCAGGGCGTCGTGTTGGCGGAGCACTTCGTGGTCAGATGCTGTGAGGGGCGTCGTGCAGTGAGGGGGGGCCGACGTGGAGACGTCGCTCTCGACCCCAGTGCCTACTGCCTTGCCACTCCGGGTATGCATTGCCACTTGACACTCAACACAATAAAACTCAAATAAAACACACTGTCTGGTTACAACACAAGAGGAAGGGATGACCTCGTCAGCATTGGCGTTGGCTTCTGTGCTCAACTGACTTCTGTTTCGGCAGAAGACTATTAGTTGCTGAAGGCTGGAACATTACTACTTGAAGGATCGATCACTACTTGCTCGCTGAGAAAAAGTGTCCTCTTATATAGACTTTCTTGTGCTCAAATGACTTCTGCTTCGGCAGAAGACTATTTTCTTGCGCTCAAACGACTTCTGTTTCGGCAGAAGACTAAAACATGAGTCATAATTTGTTCTCGATGCCGACGCCGATGACAAATGATAAAACTTTAACTCATTTAAGTAAGACATTTTAATTTTATTTTTGAATTATAAATACTATTACAATTTCTGGCACACAAGTTCTTAACTCAGCTGCCAGATTCTCAAAATTGTTAGTTTATGTAATGTACCTATAACCCAGTTGTCAGAGACAGAAATTGATAAAACCGGTCACTAAATGTTACTTATATGGCTGAAAATTTCAGGATAAGTATTTTTGTTGGTGTAGAATACGATAAAAAAAGTTTATAATTGTAAGGTGCCGGCGACCCCAAAAAAAGTCGAAAATATTGGCCGAAATTAGAGTTTTGATCAATAACTCGAAAAATAAAATATATATGTATCAAGAAACTAATAGCACTAGGCGATAGAGGGGGGGGGGGGGTAAATTTCACATCAAAAACGTGTATGAAGTTTTTTTGTACGATCAAAAATGTGACTCCTGGGGCTCAATTCTCGAATACCGAACGAATTGATCGTGCACGAACCAACTCATGCAGTCTGGTTCGCATGCGAACGCAGTTTTTATAAAAATCAAATTCTCCAGTGATACTCGAAAAGCGGCACACGAGGCGAACACATTCGTCGACCGTATAACGTACATCGTATCTTGGTTCATATATAGATATTTGTCAATCAATAGCAGACCGTGTAAATCGGGGAACTTTTCGTTGTGGTCGTAGTGCAACGGTTGAGAAGTGTCAAAGTCAAAATACTCGTTGTTGTTTTGCGGTTTGCACAAGGATGATTGCTTGGTTGTAGGCGGTTTTGGGATTTTATTTTTGTGTTTTGGAGGAATTCTGACCAAAAATATCCTTTGTAAATAGGAGATTGTGCACCAATGGTGCCGCGCAAGAAAATAAATACGTAAGTTGAAATCTAATGAGTTCTAACTGATTGGTTGGATCAAATATTCAGATAGTAAATTGATTAGATCCCGTGCTAGGTTCTTACTTAGTTGAAACATTCTTACGAATTTTATATCGGACATATCAAAGGCATCGTAAACGCGATTATTATATTCCCTTCTGAATTCTGCCAAGTTATTAATTGCTATTAAAAGATTCAGCTCATTCAAAGCAGCCATTAAAACACTCTAACACAATTTCCAACCAAAATAAAGCCGTTTGACTGATGGTTGACATTAACTTAAAAGTTATGTTGACATGCGAAAATGTACCGAAATACCGCTCGAGTACTTTCCGTGCACGAATCTGTTCGTTCATGTGTTAGTCGACAGTTCGAGAATAGAAAAAGTACGTTCGTGTGCGAATTTTAACGCCATTCGTGCACGAATCGGGTTCGTCTAGTTTCGAGAATTGGGCCCCTGGGTAGCTATTCTGTATCGGTGTGATGTGATGTCAACACATGTTTTCATGAGAAAGTGGGCGGAGTTCTCTTGAAAACCAAAATAGCGTATTCTGGAACTGTGGGAGCAGTCACATCACGCCAAAAATCGAGGAACTTGCTTCTCTTGGTAAATTGTAGGGAACGGGATCGTTCACGCGTGAGAAGATGACAGTATAACCTCACTTTTGGACAAACTGTCATTTTATTAGGATGTCAGTGGCATATTTGTTTATTTGAAGTTATTTTTGTGTTAGATCATTCAGTGAGTTTCGTGTTACTTAGACTGTAGGGATTAAAGGGTGATGGATATTGCCGATGTACTAAATTATCTATGAGGCACTATGAGGCCTTCAGATTGCTGGAAATATCCCCAAAAAGAACGACAACTTCATTGCATAAGCAATCCCTTCGGCTTAGCAGATAGGGCTTTTATAATTAAGTAAATAAAGAACATGCTTGGGGATATTATACAATATATTATACAAGTCAGATTATATACAATCCAATTATTATATTACAAATTAAATTTACTTTTCTTCATTGCTTCGAATTATTTTTATTAGTTTTCAAGGACATCATTTAAAGTGGTTGTTACTCTTTCCCTCATATTTTGGCATCTTTTTGTGAACTGATTTGTAAACGTTCCACAGAAGCTGTAGTTGTGTTTCCACTCACTTAATCAAAATATATCTTAAGGCACTATACATCGGGTTGAAGCGGATTTTTGATGTTGTTATTCCTATCCTAACAGAATATTATGTCACTTTTACAAAATAACAGATATTGCACTCATTTTGAATGTCAGAAACTGGCATTTTGACAAGATGCATTTCCCGTCATACAACGCACGACCTTCGATCATGGCGTTGCGGCAATTCTATTGGTTGAAATGTAGGAACAACTGTTGGCAACGCTGGAAGGATCACTTCACGTCCCCGCGTAATCAGTGTAGTTACAGAATAGTATTTTTATTTCACTGGGAAGGAATCGTGATATGAGCTCGCTCCTATCACGACAAATGCTCACGTTCACTGAAATTACAGAATAGCTGCCCAGAGAAATAAAAATAGTATTCTGTAACTACAGTGATTACGCGGGGACGTGAAGTGATCCTTCCAGCGTTGCCAACAGCTGTTCCTACATTTCAACCAATAGAATTGCCGCAACGCCATGATCGAAGGTCGTGCGTTGTATGACGGGAAATGCATCTTGTCATGCCAGTTTCTGACATTCAAAATGTGTGCAATATCTGTTATTTTGTAAAAGTGACATAATTTTCTGTTAGACTAAGAATAATAACATAAAAAATCCGTTTCAACCCGATGAATAGTGCCTTAAAATACATTTTGATTAAATGGGTGGAAAAGCAACTACAGCTTCTGTGGATCATTTACAAATCAGTTCACAAAAAGATGCCAAAAAATGTGGGAAAGAGTAATAGCCACTTTAAATGCTGTCCCTGGAAATTAATAAAAATAATTCGGAGCAATGGAAAAAGTAAATTTAATTTGTAATATAATAATTGAAATGTACATAATCTGACTTGTATAATATCTATTTTGAATAGAGGCTTTGTATTAATAACACATATATAACATTGATGTTTATTTGTAACTTGAATTACATGACATAATACAATAATTCAAGGAATGTCAACTACCCTTTTTTGTCCAAAACAACAGACGCGTTCATACTAGATTTAAGCTTAAGGCTTGTTCTCATTACATACATAACATCCCTCCCTTTTTATTTAACAACATAATCTTTCAAATGAGTGGGCAATTTCCGATTTCGCACTGGCCTAGTTAAAAGTTCCATTTGAATTCGTTCTGGACTACCAGATTCCCTAACCTGAATTTGTGGAGGCATGGCAGGCGCTCTCGATTCAATATCCATTGCCACTTCTCTAGATTGAGATAAATCTGGGGCATGTGGTAGTATTGGTCGGTTTGGTAACGGAATTTGGACTGGAATTTCCGGTTGAACCAAACAAGGATTGGGAGTTGAGGGTGGTTCACTGACCTCATGTCTCTCATGAATTGTTGGGTTCACTATTCTACGCCGCAGTTGATCAATGTGACGTTTGATAACATTTCCATTGCGCAAACAAATCCTGTATGATACAGGAGTTACACAATCTTCAACCGTGCCTTCCAACCATTTTGGTCCCAGCGAATTATAATTGCGAAAATAAACAGCATCGCCTTCTTCGAAAGAACGCAATTTATTCATGGTTTCTTTCTCCTCTCGGTGGTTTGATTTGAGTGCATAAGGATGCATTTTGTCTAGAACTGTGCGAAGCTTCCTTCCCATTAATAGCTCCGCAGGTGTCTTGGATGTTCCCGCATGGACTGTAGTATGTTGCCGGAAAAGCATTCTCTGAACCTGTAAAGCAAGGTCGCCTTCTTCCAATTTTGCCAAATTTTTCTTAGTTACCTGTACCATTCTCTCTGCTTGACCGTTACTTGATGGGTGATACGGTGAAATAGTACTGTATGCAATCAAATTTTTTCTGTAGAAATCGTGCAGTTCCTCAGAATCGAAGGAACGTCCATTGTCAGAAACCACCTTGTCCGGAATACCCAGCCTCGCAAACATATTCCTTAAACTCTTGATAACCTCCCTAGAGGCCATTGATTTGACAATGTCAACCTCTAGCCATTTTGACATGGCGTCGACCACAATCAAGAAAACTTTTCCTCTGTAGGGTCCAGCAAAATCAACATGAAGCGTTGACCACGGATTTACGGTAGGCTCCAAAGTCTGACGTGGTGCTTTTGCCGGGTTGTTCTGATGAATTTGGCACGTATGACAAGTTGCCACGCAGTTTTCAATCTCTTGGTCGATATTTGGCCACCACACATAACTTCGGGCGCATGCTTTCATAGCTACCACTCCTGGGTGATTCGCGTGAAGCAATTTCATGAAAATCCCATGTGTCTCCTTCGGCGCGATCAGCCGATTTCCCCAAAGCAGGCAATTCTTGTACACAGAGATCTCAGTCCTTCTTCGGTGGTACGGTTTGTACTCTTCTTCTAGCTCCGCATTCGGCCACTGATGCCATGTCCAGTATCTTACATCTCTCAGCGTCTTTTCTTCGCTGGTAAGTTTTTGGATTTCCTCAATGGCAACTGGTCGATTGTTGGACTCAAGCAGCAATATGTCCCCTGGTGATTCCATTTCATTGGCTTCTTGTTGTTGTGGAAGACGACTCAAGCAGTCTGCATTTGCATTATCAGTACCCTTCCTGAATTCGACAGTATAATCATAGGCGCTTAAGGTCAAACACCATCGTAGCATCCTGGGTGACAGAATCGCTGGAATTGATTTTTTTTGGTTGAATAATCCCAAGAGCGGCATGTGGTCTGTTGTAATAATGAACTGACGTCCTGCTATGAATTGAGGGAAGTGTTTCACCCCTTCCACCAAAGACAGTGCTTCTTTATCAATCTGGGCATAATTTCTCTGACTTTTAGTAAGTGTGCGAGACCAGTATGCAATCGGTTTCTCAATGCCATTCTCTCGGTGTGATAAAATTGCTGCGATACCATATGGTGACGCATCACAATTCATAACTAGCAACTTGCTTTCATCGTAATGTGTGAGAACTACCTTTGACCCCAATAAGCCCTTCAGCTCTACGAAAGCCCTCTCATGTTGATCGTTCCACTGCCATGTTGATTCTTTGTCTAATAATCGGTGCAAAGGTTCTGCTTTGGCTGCCTTATTTTTTAAGAAACGATTATAAAAATTAATCATACCCAGAAAGGAATGGAGCTCTTGCTTATTGGTTGGTCTCGATGCATCCTTTATTGCTTTGATTCTCTCCTCTGTTGGTCGTACGCCATCAGCTGCTAACCGATATCCTAGAAAAGTAATTTCAGATTTACCAATTTCACATTTTTCTTTTTTCACGGTCACTCCAGCTCTCTCCAACCTTTCCAAAACGCGCAACAGTCTATCGTCATGATCTTTCTTATCCTTTCCTCTGATCATGATGTCGTCTAAATAGATTTTTATTCCCGGAATACCAACTAACAGCATCTCCATGAATTTCTGGAAAAGTCCTGGGGCTGCATTAATACCAAAAGGCAGTCTCTTGACTCGGAAAAGTCCCTTGTGTGTATTGACAGTCAATACTTTTGCAGTTTCGTCATCCACTCGTAACTGTTGATAAGCCTGTGACAAATCTATCTTCGAGAAAACTGTGCTGGGATCTGTTAGGGTTATCATTTCTGTTATCGTTGGCAGGGGATAAGAATTTTTCTTGATGGCTTTATTTACAGTGCTTCGATAATCACCACACAGTCGAATTTGACCATCGCTTTTCCGAACCGGTACCAAAGGCGTCGCCCACTCGGAATATTCTGTTGGTTCCAACACGCCCTGTTCCACAAGTTTGTCGACGTATGATTGAACAGACCGCACCAGAGTCTACTTCCATCTGGACAAGAACTCCATTTAATTTGACGTTTGCCAGGATTTTTTTATGTCCCTGAACTGCATGGATTACATTCAGCGTATATAAATCACAGTCATCTTCCGCTACTTGGTTGCAATTTTTTGATTTTCCATTTCTCTTCTCTGCGCTCCCTTCATTTTCATCGTTCTTCTTCTTAAAACAGGCTACTTTAATATGACCTTTCTTCCCACAGTAATTACACTTCACATCTTTGAATCTGCATGTTTTCACATCATGTATTTTCCCGCAGTGGTAGCAAGGATTATGATTCCATTGATTTGATCCATTCTTCCTTTGGCCTACCGCTGCTACTGAATTCTCGGTTGTAATTCTGACTTCCTCAACATTTTTTCGTGCTGTTTCTGCCGCTATAGCCAGTTCGTATGCTCTGTCAAAAGTAAGATTCGCTTCGGCGAAAAGTTTCTTCTGTAATCCTTCGTCTGTCACCCCACAGACTATTCTATCACGTAGCATATTATTTAATTCAGTAAAACTGCAAAATGTACTTAGTTTTCGTAAATCCGCAACAAAATTTGCGATAGATTCGCCTTGTTTCTGTGTACGCTTATTAAAATTAAATCGTTCCACAATTTCATTTGGATTCGGGTTGAAATGATTTTTAAGTTTAATTAGTAGTTGTTCATACGTGAAATCTTTCGGACTTTTCGGCGTTACCAGGGATCTCAGAACATCGTATGTTGATGAGCCGATTTGCGTTAACAAAATAGCACGTTTCTTCGTTGCATTAACGATATCATTAGCTTCAAAAAAAAACTCCAGTCTCTCCTGATAACTAGACCATGACGTACTAATATCGAATGGCCCCAATTGTCCAATAACTGGGCCGTGCATTTGTTGTACCTGAGCCTGGGCATTAGCATTAGCGTTTTCCATGTTTGCCAGTAATTTTCACTCTTATCCTGCGTTTTTTATCAAATGAAAATCCACTTCCTCGTCGCCAATTATGTTAGATATTGAAAGAGGCTTTGTATTCATAACACATATATAACTTGATGTTTATTTGTAACTTGAATTACATGACATAATATAATAAATCAAGGAATGTCAACTACCTTTTTTGGTCCAAAACAACACACTAGATTTAAGCTTAAGGCTTGTTCTCATTACATACATAACATCCCTCCCTTTTTATTTAACAACATAATCTTTCAAATGAGTGGGCAATTTCCGATTTCGCACTGGCCTAGTTAAAAGTTCCATTTGAATTCGTTCTGAACTATCAGATTCCTTAACCTGAATTTGTGGAGGCATGGCAGGCGCTCTCAATTCAATATCCATTGCCACTTCTCTAGATTGAGATAAATCTGGGGCATGTGGTAGTATTGGTCGGTTTGGTAACGGAATTGGGACTGGAATTTCCCGTTGAACCAAACAAGGATTGGGAGCTGAGGGTGGTTCACTGACCTCATGTCTCTCATGAATTGTTGGGTTCACTATTCTACGTCGCAGACGTCGCAGTTGATCAATGTGACGTTTGATAACATTTCCATTGCGCAAACAAATCCTGTATGATACAGGAGTTACACAATCTTCAACCGTGCCTTCCAACCATTTTGGTCCCAGCGAATTATAGTTGCGAAAATAAACAGCATCGCCTTCTTCGAACGACCGCAATTTATTCATGGTTTCTTTCTCCTCTCGGTGGTTTGATTTGAGTGCATAAGGATGCATTTTGTCTAGAACTGTGCGAAGCTTCCTTCCCATTAATAGCTCCGCAGGTGTCTTGGATGTTCCCGCATGGACTGTAGTATGTTGCCGGAAAAGCATTCTCTGAACCTGTAAAGCAAGGTCGCCTTCTTCCAATTTTGCCAAATTTTTCTTAGTTACCTGTACCATTCTCTCTGCTTGACCGTTACTTGATGGGTGATACGGTGAAATAGTACTGTATGCAATCAAATTTTTTCTGTAGAAATCGTGCAGTTCCTCAGAATCGAAGGAACGTCCATTGTCAGAAACCACCTTGTCTGGAATGCCCAGCCTCGCAAACATATTCCTTAAACTCTTGATAACCTCGCTAGAGGCCATTGATTTGACAATGTCAACCTCTAACCATTTTGACATGGCGTCGACCACAATCAAGAAAACTTTTCCTCTGTAGGGTCCAGCAAAATCAACATGAAGCGTTGACCACGGATTTACGGTAGGCTCCAAAGTCTGACGTGGTGCTTTTGCCGGGTTGTTCTGATGAATTTGGCATGTATGACAAGTTGCGACGCAGTTTTCAATCTCTTGGTCGATATTTGGCCACCACACATAACTTCGGGCGCATGCTTTCATAGCTACCACTCCTGGGTGATTGGCGTGAAGCAATTTCATGAAAATCCCATGTGTCTCCTTCGGCGCGATCAGTCGATTTCCCCAAAGCAGACAATTCTTGTACACAGAGATCTCAGTCCTTCTTCGGTGGTACGGTTTGTACTCTTCTTCTAGCTCCGCATTCGGCCACTGATGCCATGTCCAGTATCTTACATCTCTCAGCGTCTTTTCTTCGCTGGTAAGTTTTTGGATTTCCTCAATGGCAATTGGTCGATTGTTGGACTCAAGCAGCAATATGTCCCCTGGTGATTCCATTTCATTGGCTTCTTGTTGTTGTGGAAGACGACTCAAGCAGTCTGCATTTGCATTATCAGTACCCTTCCTGAATTCGACAGTATAATCATAGGCGCTTAAGGTCAAACACCATCGTAGCATCCTGGGTGACAGAATCGCTGGAATTGATTTTTTTTGGTTGAATAATCCCAAGAGCGGCATGTGGTCTGTTGTAATAATGAACTGACGTCCTGCTATGAATTGATGGAAGTGTTTTACCCCTTCCACCAAAGACAGTGCTTCTTTATCAATCTGGGCATAATTTCTCTGACTTTTAGTAAGTGTGCGAGACCAGTATGCAATCGGTTTCTCAATGCCATTTTCTCGGTGTGATAAAATTGCTGCGATACCGTATGGTGACGCATCACAATTCATAACTAGCAACTTGCTTTCATCGTAATGTGTGAGAACTACCTTTGACCCCAATAAGCCCTTCAGCTCTACGAAAGCCCTCTCATGTTGATCGTTCGACTGCCATGTTGATTCTTTGTCTAATAATCGGTGCAATGGTTCTGCTTTGGCTGCCTTATTTTTTAAGAAACGATTATAAAAATTAATCATACCCAGAAAGGATTGGAGCTCTTGCTTATTGGTTGGTCTCGATGCATCCTTTATTGCTTTAATTCTCTCCTCCGTTGGTCGAACGCCATCAGCTGCTAACCGATATCCTAGAAAAGTAATTTCAGATTTACCAATTTCACATTTTTCTTTTTTCACGGTCACTCCAGCTCTCTCCAACCTTTCCAAAACGCGCAACAGTCTATCGTCATGATCTTTCTTATCCTTTCCTCTGATCATGATGTCGTCTAAATAGATTTTTATTCCCGGAATACCAACTAACAGCATCTCCATGAATTTCTGGAAAAGTCCTGGGGCTGCATTAATACCAAAAGGCAGTCTCTTGACTCGGAAAAGTCCCTTGTGTGTATTGACAGTCAATACTTTTGCAGTTTCGTCATCCACTCGTAACTGTTGATAAGCCTGTGACAAATCTATCTTCGAGAAAACTGTGCTGGGATCTGTTAGGGTTATCATTTCTGTTATCGTTGGCAGGGGATAAGAATTTTTCTTGATGGCTTTATTTACAGTGCTTCGATAATCACCACACAGTCGAATTTGACCATCACTTTTCCGAACCGGTACCAAAGGCGTCGCCCACTCGGAATATTCTGTTGGTTCCAACACGCCCTGTTCCACAAGCTTGTCCAATTCCTTCTCTACCACTGGTTTTAAAGCAAACGGAACCTGCCTGTTTTTTAAAAAAATTGGAGTGGTTCCCTCATTTAATTCCAGCTTCACTGGCTTGCCCCGAAATTGGCCCAACTTTCCGCCAAAAACAGTTGGAAATTGTTCGTACAAATTCACCGGCTTGTTCCTGCAATTAATACCATAAACTCCATGAACAGAAATTCCTAGTTCCTCGAACCAATCTCTACCAAGTAGGTCGCATCCTCCTCCATTTGTAATAACCACACGTAAATACTTTCGAATTTGATTATATTCTACTTCGATCATGGCTTCTCCCATAATCGAAATGTTTTCTTGTGTCCATGTGTGTAACCTCAGTGTAGCTGTCTTAATAATATTATTTTCTTTTTTTATTTTTTCCCAAGTCTGTCGACGTATGATTGAACAGACCGCACCAGAGTCTACTTCCATCTGGACAAGAACTCCATTTAATTTGACATTTGCCAGGATTTTTTTATGTCCCTGAACTGCATGGATTACATTCAGCGTATATAAATCACAGTCATCTTCCGCTACTTGGTTGCAATTTTTTGATTTTCCATTTCTCTTCTCTGCGCACCCTTCATTTTCATCGTTCTTCTTCTTAAAACAGGCTACTTTAATATGACCTTTCTTCCCACAGTAATTACACTTCACATCTTTGAATCTGCATGTTTTCACATCATGTATTTTCCCGCAGTGGTAGCAAGGATTATGATTCCATTGATTTGATCCATTCTTCCTTTGGCCTACCGCTGCTACTGAATTCTCGGTTGTAATTCTGACTTCCTCAACATTTTTTTGTGCTGTTTCTGCCGCTATAGCCAGTTCGTATGCTCTGTCAAAAGTAAGATTAGCTTCGGCGAAAAGTTTCTTCTGTAATCCTTCATCTGTCACCCCACAGACTATTCTATCACGTAGCATATTATTTAATTCAGTAAAACTGCAAAATGTACTTAGTTTTCGTAAATCCGCAACAAAATTTGCGATACATTCGCCTTGTTTCTGTGTACGCTTATTAAAATTGAATCGTTCCACAATTTCATTTGGATTCGGGTTGAAATGGTTTTTAAGTTTAATTAGTAGTTGTTCATACGTGAAATCTTTCGGACTTTTCGGCGTTACCAGGGATCTCAGAACATCGTATGTTGATGAGCCGATTTGCGTTAACAAAATAGCACGTTTCTTCGTTGCATTAACGATATCATTAGCTTCAAAAAAAAACTCCAGTCTCTCCTGATAACTAGACCATGACGTACTAATATCGAATGGCCCCAATTGTCCAATAACTGGGCCGTGCATTTGTTGTACCTGAGCCTGGGCATTAGCATTAGCGTTTTCCATGTTTGCCAGTAATTTTCACTCTTATCCTGCGCTTTTTATCAAATGAAAATCCACTTCCTCGTCGCCAATTATAGTTGACATTCCTTGAATTATTGTATTATGTCATGTAATTCAAGTTACAAATAAACATCAAGTTATAATATATGTGTTATTAATACAAAGCCTCTATTCAATATCTAACATAATTGGCGACGAGGAAGTGGATTTTCATTTGATAAACGCAGGATAAGAGTGAAAATTACTGGCAAACATGGAAAATGCTAATGCCCAGGCTCAGGTACAACAAATGCACGGCCCAGTTATTGGACAATTGGGGCCATTCGATATTAGTACGTCATGGTCTAGTTATCAGGAGAGACTGGAGTTTTTTTTTGAAGCTAATGATATCGTTAATGCAACGAAGAAACGTGCTATTTTGTTAACGCAAATCGGCTCATCAACATACGATGTTCTGAGATCCCTAGTAACGCCGAAAAGTCCGAAAGATTTCACGTATGAACAACTACTAATTAAACTTAAAAACCATTTCAACCCGAATTCAAATGAAATTGTGGAACGATTCAATTTTAATAAGCGTACACAGAAACAAGGCGAATCTATCGCAAATTTTGTTGCGGATTTACGAAAACTAAGTACATTTTGCAGTTTTACTGAATTAAATAATATGCTACGTGATAGAATAGTCTGTGGGGTGACAGATGAAGGATTACAGAAGAAACTTTTCGCCGAAGCTAATCTTACTTTTGACAGAGCATACGAACTGGCTATAGCGGCAGAAACAGCACGAAAAAATGTTGAGGAAGTCAGAATTACAACCGAGAATTCAGTAGCAGCGGTAGGCCAAAGGAAGAATGGATCAAATCAATGGAATCATAATCCTTGCTACCACTGCGGGAAAATACATGATGTGAAAACATGCAGATTCAAAGATGTGAAGTGTAATTACTGTGGGAAGAAAGGTCATATTAAAGTAGCCTGTTTTAAGAAGAAGAACGATGAAAATGAAGGGAGCGCAGAGAAGAGAAATGGAAAATCAAAAAATTGCAACCAAGTAGCGGAAGATGACTGTGATTTATATACGCTGAATGTAATCCATGCAGTTCAGGGACATAAAAAAATACTGGCAAACGTCAAATTAAATGGAGTTCTTGTCCAGATGGAAGTAGACTCTGGTGCGGTCTGTTCAATCATACGTCGACAGACTTGGGAAAAAATAAAAAAAGAAAATAATATTATTAAGACAGCTACACTGAGGTTACACACATGGACACAAGAAAACATTTCGATTATGGGAGAAGCCATGATCGAAGTAGAATATAATCAAATTCGAAAGTATTTACGTGTGGTTATTACAAATGGAGGAGGATGCGACCTACTTGGTAGAGATTGGTTCGAGGAACTAGGAATTTCTGTTCACGGAGTTTATGGTATTAATTGCAGGAACAAGCCGGTGAATTTGTACGAACAATTTACAACCGTTTTTGGCGGAAAGTTGGGCCAATTTCGGGGCAAGCCAGTGAAGCTGGAATTAAATGAGGGAACCACTCCAATTTTTTTAAAAAACAGGCAGGTTCCGTTTGCTTTAAAACCAGCGGTAGAGAAGGAATTGGACAAACTTGTGGAACAGGGCGTGTTGGAACCAACAGAATATTCCGAGTGGGCGACGCCTTTGGTACCTGTTCGGAAAAGCGATGGTCAAATTCGACTGTGTGGTGATTATCGAAGCACTGTAAATAAAGCCATCAAGAAAAATTCTTATCCCCTGCCAACGATAACAGAAATGATAACCCTAACAGATCCCAGCACAGTTTTCTCGAAGATAGATTTGTCACAGGCTTATCAACAGTTACGAGTGGATGACGAAACTGCAAAAGTATTGACTGTCAATACACACAAGGGACTTTTCCGAGTCAAGAGACTGCCTTTTGGTATTAATGCAGCCCCAGGACTTTTCCAGAAATTCATGGAGATGCTGTTAGTTGGTATTCCGGGAATAAAAATCTATTTAGACGACATCATGATCAGAGGAAAGGATAAGAAAGATCATGACGATAGACTGTTGCGCGTTTTGGAAAGGTTGGAGAGAGCTGGAGTGACCGTGAAAAAAGAAAAATGTGAAATTGGTAAATCTGAAATTACTTTTCTAGGATATCGGTTAGCAGCTGATGGCGTACGACCAACGGAGGAGAGAATTAAAGCAATAAAGGATGCATCGAGACCAACCAATAAGCAAGAGCTCCAATCCTTTCTGGGTATGATTAATTTTTATAATCGTTTCTTAAAAAATAAGGCAGCCAAAGCAGAACCATTGCACCGATTATTAGACAAAGAATCAACATGGCAGTGGAACGATCAACATGAGAGGGCTTTCGTAGAGCTGAAGGGCTTATTGGGGTCAAAGGTAGTTCTCACACATTACGATGAAAGCAAGTTGCTAGTTATGAATTGTGATGCGTCACCATATGGTATCGCAGCAATTTTATCACACCGAGAGAATGGCATTGAGAAACCGATTGCATACTGGTCTCGCACACTTACTAAAAGTCAGAGAAATTATGCCCAGATTGATAAAGAAGCACTGTCTTTGGTGGAAGGGGTGAAACACTTCCCTCAATTCATAGCAGGACGTCAGTTCATTATTACAACAGACCACATGCCGCTCTTGGGATTATTCAACCAAAAAAAATCAATTCCAGCGATTCTGTCACCCAGGATGCTACGATGGTGTTTGACCTTAAGCGCCTATGATTATACTGTCGAATTCAGGAAGGGTACTGATAATGCAAATGCAGACTGCTTGAGTCGTCTTCCACAACAACAAGAAGCCAATGAAATGGAATCACCAGGGGACATATTGCTGCTTGAGTCCAACAATCGACCAGTTGCCATTGAGGAAATCCAAAAACTTACCAGCGAAGAAAAGACGCTGAGAGATGTAAGATACTGGACATGGCATCAGTGGCCGAATGCGGAGCTAGAAGAAGAGTACAAACCGTACCACCGAAGAAGGACTGAGATCTCTGTGTACAAGAATTGCCTGCTTTGGGGAAATCGGCTGATCGCGCCGAAGGAGACACATGGGATTTTCATGAAATTGCTTCACGCGAATCACCCAGGAGTGGTAGCTATGAAAGCATGCGCCCGAAGTTATGTGTGGTGGCCAAATATCGACCAAGAGATTGAAAACTGCGTGGCAACTTGTCATACGTGCCAAATTCATCAGAACAACCCGGCAAAAGCACCACGTCAGACTTTGGAGCCTACCGTAAATCCGTGGTCAACGCTTCATGTTGATTTTGCTGGACCCTACAGAGGAAAAGTTTTCTTGATTGTGGTCGACGCCATGTCAAAATGGCTAGAGGTTGACATTGTCAAATCAATGGCCTCTAGCGAGGTTATCAAGAGTTTAAGGAATATGTTTGCGAGGCTGGGCATTCCGGACAAGGTGGTTTCTGACAATGGGCGTTCCTTCGATTCTGAGGAACTGCACGATTTCTACAGAAAAAATTTGATTGCATACAGTACTATTTCACCGTATCACCCATCAAGTAACGGTCAAGCAGAGAGAATGGTACAGGTAACTAAGAAAAATTTGGCAAAATTGGAAGAAGGCGACCTTGCTTTACAGGTCTATCAATATCTAACACTGTATAATATCCACAAGCATGTTTTATTTAATTATAAAACCCTATCTGCTAATTCGAAGAGATTGCTCATGTAATGAAGTTGTCGTGTTCTTTTTGAGGATTTTTCCAGCAATCTGAAGGTCTCATAGTGCCTCTTGACAATTGAATACGTCGGCAATATTCATCACCCTTTAATCCCTTCAGTTTAAGAAATACAAAACTCATTGTATGATCTAACATAAAATTTACTTCAAATAAGCAAATATCAAGCCACTGACATCCAAATAAAATGACAGTTTGCCCAAAAGTGACGTTATACTTTCATCCTCTCGCGCGTGAACGGTCCGGTTCCCTACAATTTACCAAGAGAAACAAGTTCCCCGATTTTTGGCGTGATGTGACCGTTGCCAAATAGTACGGGAGGCCGTAACCAAGATCTTCGCCTGATCGCCTGATGAATCACGACCATATAGATTGATAGATTATGACATAACCAACAAAAAAGTCCCCGGTGACGGAAATTTTTAGTGGGGCGAAAACTATTTAATTATTTATTGAAAATGTAAAAAATACAAGCTCAAAAATGTAATTCCCTAATGTCTGTTTGCATATTGTGTGTCTTTATTTACATGAAAAATATACACAGAACATGGTAACGGAAATTTGTAATGAGGCAGAACAATACTGGAGGTCGGCACAAAAAATTTATAACAATTTTTTTTGAGGTCTAATCGCCTAATGTCCATTAAGAAAATTATTATTTAATTGATAATATTTTAAGTTAAAAAAAAATACAAACGAACGTTTGAAGTGTGGCGTTTGTCTGTAATTAAATTTTGAATATGAAGAATTTCTCGATGTAATTTTGTTACCCCCTAATGTCCGTTCTCTATCGGAAACAGTTTGTTTTTGTTTAAAAAAGGCCAGAAAATTTACAACGGAAAATTTCAACGAGGCTGGGCTAAAAAAAATAAATTTCCGTCGGACTAGAAAAAAAAAATTTCAATTTTCACCCAGTCCCAAATAGGAATCGAAGGTAGATTTAAAAGAAGTACACAGGAGGACTTTTTCATGCACAAAAAATACAAAATATTTTTTATTTTCATATAAAAATAAACGTTGAAGCTACGTAGGGTCTTTCCAAGTATAAATGTCCAGGTGGAGTGGCATGTAATGGCGCGCACGCGCAGAGCGCTAGATAAATCTGGCAACGAACACGCGGGATGCAAGATATTGGCTGTGTAGCGTCTTTCCAAGCATCAACTGCCGGGTGGAGTGGCATGTGCCAGTGCGCACGCGCAGAGCATTAAATACAGATGCCGCCGGTCTGTATTACAGCTCCATGTACATTTCATTTCATGTGAATACGCCCCATGAGAAATGTCCGTTTAGAATTTTTTTCTCGTGTATTCGGTGTATACTTCAATTTAAAACAAAAAGTAGCCATTAGGGAGTAACTTTTTTACACGCATTTTCTTTACATTCTCCTTTCTCGCTTTACCGATTTCGCCCCATGCAAAATGTCCGTTCTGTGTGAATTTTTATTATTTTATATATTTTTTACAAGATTCCACTGAAAACGGACATTAGGCGATGAAAAAAAAATGACATGATTTGTTACGGACGGAAAATTGTTTCCCAATTAATCGCCCCATTTTTGGGCTTTTTGTAACAGAGATTTTCTGTTTGTTTTGTAAAAAAACTACCCATTAAACCTCGTCATATCCATTAGGGAATAACAGGCTTTTTTGGTTACGGCCTCCCGCACTAAAAAGAACTCCGCCCACTTTCTCATGAAAACATGTGCTCACATCATATCACACCGATGCAGAATAGCTACCCACAACTTTCAAAATGTCCATTCGTCCGTCTGTCCGTCCGTCTGTCTGTCAGATTTTTTTTATCTTACGCACGAGAATGGAACGTGGTGACATATAGTCCAATAAATCTGTTGAAAATATCGCATTTTTTTGCAAAAATTATTAACAGCAAACCAAGGTATGTAAAAAATCGTAAATTTTCCGTAGAATTCAATGAACTATTTTTAAAACAAATGACGAAATGGCGGCCAAAGTTTGCGAAAAACAGTTTTTTGCGTTAAAAAAAAAGTTGGCGTTGCACAAAAAAAGTTTAATAGCAGAGTTGTGTAATTTTTTAATATGGATCGAGCCGGCCCGGTCCGATCTCAGAAAATTGCAAAATTATTTAGTTATTGCAAAAAAGACGTTAAAAATCGCATTTTTTTCAAATACCTGTATCTCCGTAAAGAAAAGATATTCTTTAACTAAACTTGGTAAAAGCGTAGTCCAAGATATATCGAATACAAGGATTTTTCCAGATTTGCAAAATATTGCAAATTTCTTGCAGAAATCGATTTTTTCAAAAAAAAAAAACACGTTTTTTTCAATGTCCAATAGCTCATACAGGTCTTCATATTTTCAAATTGGACCAGTCAGAAAAGTTTCTTCAACAGTTGCGCTAACCTGTGCAGTTATTGCGCATATTACGAAACGACCCCTAATATGCGAAAAATTGGTCAAAAAATCGATAATTTTTTATATCCCAAAAAACTTTGAATATTTTTGACATTTTAAATTATATTGGAATACCATTTTTGCCAATAGATATCTGGCATTTTTCTACAAATTTGCAAAAAAAAAATTGCTCTCGGACTCTGAAGCCGAGATAATTTTTTTTTTTAAGAAATTCTTGTGGTGCCATTTTTTAAGGTAAAGGGCTGAAATTTGCAGTGGTTATTGTACAGTACTTATATTTTCAATAAAAAATCTTCGGAACTTGATCGGCCGTTGCTGAGCATTGCAAATTCAATGAAACTCGGAGCTCGATGATGTGGCGTACGCCTGCAGCTGCCGAAAACACGGCATAAAATGTTCAAATGTGTGTTCAACGTGTGACGATAAAATTTGCTCAAATATTGAGGAGAACAGAGTCGTCGCTGATGATATCGACGAAGAAATAGACGAGCCAAATATCACAGAGACTGAGCTAGAAAGAGATGAATGTTCAAATGGTGATAACAATAATGATGACTGTGATGATGATAATATTAAATAACGTTTACAGTGACAGTAGTAGTGGTAATGAAGACGAGTCTCCTATTAAAAAGCAAAAAAAAAAAAATATATATTAACGTATTCTACAAAAACAATTCGAATACATAAATGAGACATAATAAAATTTTGATGTTTCTTTGGTAATGTAACAAATGTAATAAAGCGTAAAGGAATTAAAATTACTTGCCATACAATAGCACGATTTCGTAGATAGTTTGGGACGATATTTGACAAACCCTAAAATATTATCGAGGTGGGCGATGTACTGTTAGACTTTTTCAGCCATAACTATGAAGTAATCTGTGGTTTTGCTAAATCGGAAATATTTTATTACCAGTAAAATACCCCTCATAAACTGATAAAAATCCGTTACGATCGATGTCATCGTCAAATTGTTTTTATTAAAAATGTAACAAACGCTCGGTCGCTCGGGTAATTAAACGAGGTGAATGTGTAAAATAATCAAATCATAAATGAGGTAATTGATTACAAGATTTCCCCAAACTGCACATTAGGTAGGAACTAGTTAGTTTTTCATTTTCTAAGTCCACTCGTAAAACAAATAGGTTTTTTTCACCGACTAGGTATAATTAGCTAGCTTAGATGTAGAATATTTTAAGTTGTTTAAATGGACGTGTTATATTTAAGGGAAGCCATTTTGGCCATAGTTAGTAAAGAGAACGCCACTTGCCAGGCGAGTATTATTTCGGTACATAATTTCTACTATAGAGGACGCAACCTTCCGGATGACTTGAGGCCTCTAAAAAGAGGCGTAGTTTCATTCGTTGGGGGGTGGATAAGGATAAGGGATGGATAAGGATGGATAAGGACCACTAACTAAAAATTGACCAGTATAATCCCGTCCGGAAAGAAAGACACTTTCCGATCAGCTACTGGTGGTGTGACATCGGCCTACTTTTATCGTGATAATTTTAGTGTTACCGGGTATAGGTATTTGTATTTTTGAGCTTCTGTTATAAAATTTAACTTCATGTCATCAGATTTCTCAAAGTAAACATTACCTCATTCAGATTGTCACTGGCAACTGGCGGCTCTGCACTAGTTTATAAAGTATAGTTTTCAGAAATATTTAATTTCATGCTAGTTAAGGCTATTGTATTTCTTGGCCCTTCTGGCAATCAGTTTGAATTTGAGTGTAAATGATTTTTTCCTTTAACAAAGTAATTTTTCTTGCTTAAGTTCGAGACTACGGTCCAATTTTCTTATTTGTTTATCTTTTATGTTGCATTTCTTTTGTTTCAATTTAAGTATTAATTATTATTGTTCTATTTTTCCAAACTGATTGTTCTTTTGTAACGTGTTCTTTTGTAAAATATAGTTTAAGTTTTGTTGAAAATGCGTGTTTACTTTAAAAAATGGCGCCACAAGAATTTCTTAAAAAAAATTATCTCGGCTCCAAAAGGTCGGAGAGCAATTATGTTTTTGTAAATTTGTAGAAAAATGCCAGCTATATATGGGCAGTAATGGCATTCCAATATAATTTAAAATCTCAAAAATATTCACGGTTTTTTTGGGGTAAAAAAAAATTATCGATTTTTTGACCGATTTTTCGCATATTAGGGATCGGTTCGTGATATGCGCAATAATTGCACAGGTTAGCGCAACTGTTAAAGAAACTTTTCGGACCGGTGCGGTATAGAAATATGATGGCCTGTATGAGCTATTGGACATTGAAAAAAACGCGTTTTTTTCGAAAAAATCGATTTTTGCAAGAAATTTGCAATATTTTGCAAATCTGTAAAAATGCTCTTATTCGACATATCTTAGACTACGCTTTCACCGAGTTTCGTTAAAGAATATCCTCTCTTCACGGAGATACAGGTATTTCAAAAAAATGCGATTTTTAACGTCTTTTTTGCAATAACTAATTAATTTTGCAATTTTCTGAGATCGGACTGGGCCGGCTCGATCCGAATTAAAAAAATACACAACTGTGCTGTTAAACTTTTTTTTGTGCAGCGCCAACTTTTCTTTTTTAACGCAAAAAACTGTTTTTCGCAAACTTTGGCCGCCATTTTGAAGAGGACGCAAGTTCGTCATTTGTTTTAAAAATACCTAGTTCATTGAATTCTACGGAAAATTTCCGATTTTTTACATACCTCGGTTGGCTGTTAATAATTTTTGTAGGTAAAATCCCTGACTTACTGGACTAATAAGTACGGCTCGCTAAGCGTGCGCGGTCTCGGACGTGCTCACTAAATTTGTTGTAACTCTTGAACTAATTAATGACATTGAGCTCAACAAAGCTTGAATGAAACGAAAAACATGTGGCTATTGGATTATCATATTTCCAAATATAAAATGATTGTATATAGCAATAGTACATATATGAAGTCGGAATGTAAAGAGATTTCCGATGAAATCGGTAAAAACTCTACCATTTCTACAATTGTTAAGATAAAAATCTGAAACTTTCACATATTACTCTTGAGGTAATGTATAAAAAGATCCGATGGATAAGTATGCCAATTTTTTTTTTTTAATTAAGAGTGTTAATGTTTATTTTATCTCTAGATTCACGAATTTTAGAGCAAGAAAAAATATTTCCTTTATTTTCGTAAAATAAAAAGGGTTAATTTAATTTTTAAGGTAAATTCCCTTGAAGCATATTAAAGTACCAATTTCAAGATTTAAAAATCGCACCTACAGAAATCTAATAACGCGATATAAACCAGAGTAAACGAAAAAATCTGGAATCTACATTTTTGATCGTACAGAATAAATTCATATACGTTTTTGATGTGAAATTTCCCCCTCTATCGCCTAGTGCTATTAGTTTTTTGATATAGGTTTTTTTATTTTTCGAGTTATTCGCCAAAAACCTAATTTCGGCCAATATTTTCGATTTTTTGTAGGGTCGCCGGCACCTTACAGTTATAAAATTTTTTTCGACTTCTGGACATCCATAGGACCTGTTTGTGCTATCTGGAATTACTTTCTTCATCTTAGCGCATTTTTAAAACAGTTTCAGTTTGGTTCTAAAAGCGTGCTTTTAATCTCTTTAAATTATTTGTTTATATTTACTACAATTTTTCTTTCAGCATACGGCACGTTGTGTTACAGCTGCAATTCTACATTAGATACGAGTTGTATACATTTTCCTAAAGGAGAATGCACAAGTGACCGATATTGCGCCGAAGGTATCTATTATGGTATGTAGATATTCATTTAACACAGCGTTATAAAAATAATTGAAAAAAATATACCACCAGTGGCGGCTCGTCAGGGGAGGCAGGGGAGGCTGAGCCTCCCCTTGGAAGAACCACCATATCTTCAAAAGTAATATCTTAAGAAATTTCTATTAGGTATATCTCAATTTTCAATATTTTTTATTGTTTATTATTCATTAATTAATTTTCAGTTTATATATAACATTTTTGCATTTCCTTTCCACAAACATACCTATAACGTTACAGTCCGGATAGTCTTTGTATGCATATTTCCCGGTCGGCCGGTCTTTTACTGAATGAACACTGCGGTTCGCTGGAGGCTAATACGAAATAGCTTCCAACTTTACCGCATTTACTTATAACATGAATGACCTTGAATTTCTTTGCGCTGTGTAAAATAGCAACACTTGGAATAGCCAAGTATGAGGCTAGCCTCCAGATCTCAGTTCTTTATAGCGCATGTGCACAGGTCATTCAAGAGTCAGGTGATTCACAAAGAAAACGAACTGACGTCTGACAGTTGCGTTTAGCCGGTTAACAACTTGACGTATAAATACATAAAACATTTGATAGGCGGGCTAGAAATAAGTGCTCTAGGTGAAAATTTTCCCAGCAACATGTCTTGTTGTCCAGACGTGGTGGATTATTTGTTATTAAATGGATTTACTACTCTTATTTATGACGAAAAGGTAAGAATTAAAAGAAATGCCAGGCCTACACCAGCAATGCTTTCGTTAGTTTTTAAAAGTGGTAAACAAAACAGAGGGTTTTGTGATAACAATTATAAAAAAGTCGAGTGGTTAACGGCATCAACAGTTAGAAACAAATTATATTGTTGGAGATGTTTATTATTTACTAATGATCAATCCTCAATTTGGGGCTGGGCCGGGTTTAATAATTTGCAAAATTTGTCGCGAGGTTTAGAAAGGCACGAAAAATCCCAGGAGCACATTTCATCTTGCATTAAATTCGAAATGTTTGGTAAACAAAATATTGTAAATTTCTTGGATTCTGCACATAAGAGAGAAATAGAAAATGTTAACGAAAAGGTCCGTGAGAATAGGGAAACATTAAAGAGGTTAATAGATGCCGTTATATAGTTATCTTCACAAGAAAATTCTTTCCGAGGACGTGACGAAAAACGAGAATCGTGCAATAAAGGAAATTTCAAAGAGCTGGTAGATTTTTTAAAAACTTATGACCCAAAATTAGAGAACTTTTTGAATAACGCCACTATTTTTTGAGACAATTCTGGTAAGCTTCTGTAGAATGATCATTTTCAGCACTTAAACGCATAAAAACATTTTTACTAGAAACAAAATGAGTCAAGACCGCCTTTCAAATGTATCGCTTATTTCAATAGAAAAACGTTTTTTGTCAGAATTGAGGAAACACGATTCATTTTATGATGAAATAATCAACCATTTTGCTAGTTCCAAAAATCGCAGGTTACCACTCATTTATAAAAATATTCAGGCTTTAAAGTTAAAGCAGAGATTAATATAGGTACTTGTTATTTTAGAAAAAATATTTATTTGTGTTATTTATTTTTTAGGAAATATTTTTTATAATTCTCCATAATATAGAGTTCCGCGGTTATATTTTTTTTATATAACTTCTTTCTCAAAACTATTTTAATTTCTGTTAAAACTTATAATTTTACACGCCTGGCAGTGATAATGAATACAATTTTTTGTTTGTAGAAAAACACTTTAATTTTTTTACCAAAACTATTTTTATTTTTATTAAAAGTTATATAATTTAATTACAAGTGGGATAGTAGGACTCCTTTGGATACCGATACTCGAGTCGTAGGAACGAGAATTTCATGAGAATGATTTTTTCATCTCATCATATTTTCTATTTCCTTTTCATTCTATTCTTTTATTAGTTCTATTCTCTCAAGTCGTGAATCGGTATCCTGGCGAATAACCCGCGGCAAAAAAATGTAACGCGCCGTTGTAATACCTCAGGGGTGGTGGGGAAATGTACAAATTGTAGTCATATTGCACATCAGTTGTCTTTCAGAATATCAAGCCTCCTCTGCAGACAATATCACGAGCCGCCACTGTATACCACCCTGCTAGAGCTCTGTGCATTAATATTAGCATCAGGCACAAGTTTTTTTTCCGAAGATCAGAATATATCGCCAGTAGTATAGTTTAGCTAAACTCGGTTTAAAAATCATAAAAAAGGCCGACAAAGAATAGTTGATAGTAAGAACGATGTCATGAGCGCTGACCGACAATTTATAGAATCACTTTTGAATTATTGTAAATATTGGTTTACTACTTTATACTAATTGATAGGCATTCACTTCATAAATGATTCAACACAAGTAAATAAATATCATTTAACAGTAGCGGATAAATGACAGCGCTACGGGAGCAGGATCCTGGATCAGGATTTCCTGAAAATTGTGTGCATGTGTGCGAGGTATCAAATCACATTTCCTGGAATTTTTATGCACGTGTGTAGATGTTGTAATATCTTGGATCAGAATTTCCGGTAATTTGTGTGCAGGTGTGCGAGGTACCAAATTTACGTTTCTTGGAATTTTAATGTACGTGTGTAGAGGTCACCGAAAAGTCTGGACAAGTCTAGAATGCAGGTGTGTATCAAATTACATTTCCTGGAATTTTAGAACTTACATAACTGAGCTACGGGTATACGTGACAAGTTACATGGTAACAAGCATTTGAAGGAACACCCTGTATATGAACACATCAATTTCCATAGTCCCCGTTGTAACGGGTCCATTTTATTTCGCGTAATAAGGAGATTAATTTGGTTAAAATACTTATTTAAATCGATAATTAATCTTAAAAGTTACCTTAAGCCAACCCTGGCATGGTATCTTCCCGCGAAGATGCATTGTGAATATTTAAAAAACCGTGCGATACGAAGCGCTCCCTTCAGGAGAGATATAAAGTAGCGTTCGGGAAGGGAGGCAATTGCGAGATTCGAAAAAAGATATCCAACGAAGAGGTTGTAAGAATTATTCAACTGGTTGGGTTTTTACAAATTTGATAAGTATGGTGATTAAAACCTGCTAGCTTTTGCAAAGTTATTACTATCATAGATAGTGTCAATGTTTTGTACTTTGTTAAATTAAGTAGTGAGTGCCTAGAACAGAAAAATCGAACTGTAAGTAGAGCATTTTCACTACATTTGTTCCTGTTTTGGTGACGACCGCCATAATTAACGGCGTCTAAAAACGTTTGTATTACGTTTCCTGTTTTAATTCCTTGGAGGTTTGGAACGTGAATTAAAAAGTTCCAAACATTATTTCCTGTGTTGGAAATTAATGGTTTTCTTCAAAGACAACCTTTTATTATAGTGCATTCATCGCGACATCGTTGCAAACTTTTTATTTCAAGTGCCGCGTCGTAAGACTTCCCTTTATCACTGCATTACTCGCGTTCAGATTCAGACACAGTTGCTCGCGGTGCATCTCGCAGATACATAATAATAATTTTTGGGAAATACAACATTTATTTCTTGAAATGGATATGAGGATGAAGCAGGTAGAAATAATATGCATAAATTTTACTTAAAATTGCATTATTTTGCAAAATGACTGCTTAATACATAAAAAGTAACTTCTGGAATGAAAAAGAAAAAACATTAAATAACAAAATAGGAAAATTCCTTTATCTATGACGTCGTTAAGATGCATACTGGATATTACTAAATAATTGCTTTTTTGGCTCTTATTTGCAAATATACTGGAATATATTTCTGTTAGCGGTAAGGCTACGACCAGAGGTATGGGAATGATCACTCGCTCAACAATGTCTAAACTCTTGTTACTCAGTTGATAGAGGACTCATCCGGTTGCTTTCCGGCATAAATATCCAAGTTACATGTATAGTACATTTTTGAATCCACAAGAGCAAAAACTTGTATTCCATACTTTGCGGGGTTTGATGGTATATATTGAATATATGAACATCTCCCTCTAAATGCTTCAATATTTTCGTCCAGGGTAACATTCTCACCAACTGAGTATGAGGATTGACAATTTGTAACAAACTCTTCAAAAATTTCACGTGCAAGGCGGTCATATTTTTTTCTTTCACTCCTTGTTTCTCTATCATCAAATTTGATTACTTGGAACAAAAATCTAAATCACTTTAGACTCATAGTCATGCGAAATATTTCAATACCAAATCCGTTTGTGTCCTAAAAGTCTTCTAAATTTATCCGCCTTTGTATCTCTCGTGCGAGTATAGTTTTCCTTGATGGTAACAATGTATTGATTGGTAAATTTCACAACGAAATCTAACATATTGTCAGTGATGAGACACTTTCAGCTTTCAAAAATTCCGGCAGTATTTCTTGGACCATCGATGACACCGGGATGTCTTCTAATCAAATTTAGCTTTGAAGTTTTTTTTTTCGAAGGAAAAGGAACTTTCTTCCAATAAAATCGATCCACAATCTTTTTCTTTTTTTTTTCTTGTGGCTATATAAAAGTCTTCTTCATTTTCCTCAGCATCAGATGAATCAACATCGCTTTGTTCTGATTCTGAGTTCTCCAATCTTTTTTCTACTGCCTCAGATCCATCTGTATCATATTCTTCGTCTACATGATAATTTATAAGTTTGGTCACATTAGAGGTGGTATTTTGATTTTGATCATCGCTCGTGTTGTTGTCGTCCAATTCGTCAAAAAGCAATCTATGAATTTTTTCGACGTCCTTTTCATTTTCTAGATTGTAATACTTCTAGCATGTAGTCATTTTACTTGACAAAAAAGAACTATAATAAACAAATGCAAAATAAACATAGGTACTCGCGTTGTATCTATCAGATAAAATACCTTTTAAGTTTTTATTAAAATATTTAAAATAAAAAATGTTGCTATAAAGTATCGACAAACTATGTAAACATATGAAAATTATAAAGAAAACAATAAATATTTAACATTCAAAATACTTACAAAAGTACTCGCGTAGTATCTACCAGATACTCAATTGGCGCTGAGACACTATGCATTAACGCAGAAAGCGGAAACACTACTAATATATCCGCTATTACCAATAAGGCAAATAGTGGGAGCGGCTGCCGCGCACCCCAAATAGTGCCAAAATTATTCGAATATGATTGAGTCTTGTATCTCTCAGATAAGGCGCGAGCACTGCAGTGTTAGTGCCGAAAATCCATGTTATTTCGGTAACGAACTATCGATATTGTATTTGTCGGGTTTTCTATGTAATTATATTACTGAGATTAAGATTTTTGTACCATTTTATTGTTTAGTAACGTTTATATTAATTAGTTTATTCATTTCGCTTGGATCTGGCCAGACGCATTTCATGTAATACCTATATTTTGCATATTTTCAGTCTACTGGAAGTCAGTATTGACTTTCATCATATTTGTTTATTTTCCTATATGAAAATCTATATTGTTTTATTGTGTTTTAAATAAAGGATGTTTTGTGATTCGCCTACCCCTGTGATCTCATGCTCTTAAGTTAAATAGAGTCACTTATTATAACTTTGTTTGTTTTATTTATTTTTTTTTATATTTTCAGGTTCCTTTAACTTTCATATAATAACTTAAAAATTAATATTTTAAAGGGGTTAAACCTCCAATTTAAATTAAATAAGTTATACCGTATACGATTCAATTAATATGCATTGTACTAATAGGTATAGGAAATATAAAATGCCCTGCGTGTATGACTATGACAATTTCCGTAGCCCCTCCTCTATATAATAATACAAAATGTTCTCTATATGATTAATACGAAATCAACCAATGCATGTACTAATAAGTGCAAGAAATACAAAATGCTCTGTATATGACCGCAACAATTTTCGCAGCCCCAAAGTAATCTAGATAGCCTATTCTGAATGTGTGCATATCGAGAAGGTAAAAAATGCCAGTCAAACAACTACTTTATTTCTGACATGATTCAATAAGTTTAGAATACAACAAAATACAAATACCGCCTGTATATATGACTGATCTTGATCCAAGATATAACCTCTACACACGTGCAAAAAAATTCCAGGAAATATGATTTGATACCTCGCACACCTGCGCACAAATTTCAGGAAATCCTGCTCCAAGGTCATGCTCCCGTAGCGCTGTCATTTACCCACTAATTTTAATCTACGGCTATGCTACCGACACCAATAATGAACCAAAAGCTATACTACATTCGTATACGGATATCGTTTGCAATATTCAAGCACGATCTCGAACGTTATTCTACCGCAAATAGGCTAATGACTTATGGGTACATCAATGAAATCCTATTCACTATAAGCGATGTAAAACTCAAATGCTTCAACACAAATCGGGACCGCCACCGTTCGCTATCGTGCTGCCCAGTTCTCAGTGTTGCCAACATGAGCACCTAGAAACAAGTTTCTCTAGCCAATGAAAATGCGCCAACACAGGACTCAATAATCAAAAGACTGAATATCACAATTATGTAATATCTCAAGTACAAGAATATACATTAACACCATTAACTCAAATTATTCCTAAAGAAGACATGTTTACCTTTGGACAAGATTTTGCAGATATGCGACGCGCTATGTCCTTCAAAGTACGAGTGGTTGCATACCTCTCTACTCCAATAAGTCAACTAATTAGAGTCAATTTACCGCCAATCTATTGAAATTAATCATATAGCCTTTTCAAATGCTACAAGGTACACTTGGCATGGTAGGAAACTTTGGGGTCAAATAATTTTCGACCTGGTGGCAAATGTTTTTATTTACAACAACAATATAGTTCTCGAAATATGATATAATGAACTCTTTTATTTTATTTTAAATTATATTTTTTTTTTGCGCTAGAACCAATATTATATAGCTCAAAGGGTTGCCTAGTTTCAAACAATTGAATATTTCACTCTCAAATGACGTATATCTGGGTTGTCCAAGAAGAAGAAACGGGTGTCGGTTGCTTTTATCATTCCAGGCCCCACGACTCTCGTATTTTGAATATAAACCACTAATTTACTTTATCTCCTAATTAGGCTTTACCGCTAAAAATGTAATTTGTATTCCGCTAGGTGCTGTAGATTAAGATTAATTAATTGAGCAACACCTAAATGATTGCAAACTTTGCACTATCTATCATTGTTACTACACGTCAGTAGATAAGAAAAGAGAGTATGACGCCACTTGCGTCAGTAGAATAGCTGTGCGGACAGTCCGATGGCATGTGTCCATCAGGAGAGCCCAAGAGATGGGATGTGGTTCGAAGAGGTTAGTGAAGAAGTGTCCAGAGGCTTCTGAAGAAGTATCCAGAGGCTGCTGAAGAAGTGACAGAAGAGGAGGTTGGTATTAAAAGTTACTAAAAAAGTTACTAGATCTGAATGTTGGTACCCCTGTGTTTTTTGCTTATGACTTGAGAACGATATAAGATAGGTATTACAAATCTGAAAGCTGTTTTGATTGGATATCGTATGTGGCCTATCACGTGACATGGGTGGCGAGCCGGTACATAATGCCCTTCTGGTCAAGAAATATTTCACCGTGACTCGACAGTTTTTACACTTAGGCAAATATTCATGGCGGTCACGTGCGCGTCTTCTCATTGCCTGCTTGTTTTTTGCTTATAACTTAAGAATGATATAAGATATGTAAAATCTGAAAGCTGTTTTCATTGGATGTCACATGTGGACTATCACGTGAGATGGGTGGCGAGCTCGTACCTAACGCCATTCTGGCTAAGAAATATTTCAGCATGAGTGGTGTCACAGGACCTCTTCTCTTGTTTTTTGCTTATAACTTGAGAACGGTATGAGATATGTAAAATCTGAAAGCTGTTTTGATTCGATGTCGTATGTGCACTATCTCGTGGCACGGGTGACGAGCCCGTACCTAATGCCCTTCTGCCTAAGAAATATTTGTCGTCAACGTTAAAATAAAAACAATAAGTTCTTTATGTAACAATTATAATTATATCGGTTATAGAACATTCAGAAAAGTTGATTAATACAAATGTTACAACCTCTTATCACACTTCCTCTTCCTGTGTTTCAGCGCTACTGATAAAACTCTTATCACACTGTGTATGTGAACCAATGCCACTGTATATCAGAAAGACTGTCACTAGTATTTAATTATGTTTATTTATAATTTATACTTTTTACAATATCAGAACGACGTTACATTATCACTCGGCCAATCTGATTTAAGCCTGTCGAAACCTCCTCTCATCTGATCACTTCGATTAGAAAAGTAAGTCAGGTGTGGTGGGATTCGAACCCACGCTCGAAGACCACTAGGCCAACCTGACTTACTCTTATAAAAAATACATATGTCGAAACCAGGATTTGAACCTGGGGCCTCTAGATCTTTAGTCTAATGCTCTCCCTACTGAGCTACTTCGACTTAAATTTAAAAAAAAATGTGTTTCTATATCATTTATTAAAGATTCACACTAACATGTTTTCCTAATAATCTTAATTATACACTTTACAATTAGGAGAGAAGAACAAACTGTAATGTAATATAGCCAACCAGGTACCGCCTCCATTCCGGGTGGGGGTGGAGTAGTAGAGGGGTTAGTACATAATTTTCTCCAAGAGGTCTCGCCCATTGTATTATCTTGAAATCACATCCTTAATTTGTACTGAACCGTATTGTTTGGAATGATGGATGTAAAAGTAGGTGTATTATTAGCCGCATATATATTCACTTGGTCGAGGTGGAATGAGTCTGATTTGAAAAGTTATTGTTTAAATACTTTAATGGTGTAATTACTAACCCCATAATTTTTTCAACTCCAACCTTACAATAATTTCTTCCCCTCTAAAATTAACCGGCTGAGAATTTTGATCTAGTATCTCCAAGGTGATATTATTTATCTCCCGTTTGTTATTTGCTGGAAGAAAAATTAGATTGTTCGGTTCTATGTCTATAGCGTATCCTGGATTTACGGATGGAGCGAATTAAAAAATCTTGTGTGATGGTTTATTATTGTAGAATGCTCCTGTGGTAAGAGGTCATGTGACACCACTCATGCTGAAATATTTGTTGGTCAGAAGGGCGTTAGGAACGAGCTCGCCACCCATGTCACGTGATAGTCCACATATGACATCCAATGAAAACAGCTTTCAGATTTTACATATCTCATATTGTTCTTAAGTTATAAGCAAAAAACAGGCAGCCAATGAGAAGACGCGCACATGGCCGCCATGAATATTTGCCTAAATGCAAAAACTGTCGAGTCATGGTGAAATATTTCTTGACCAGAAGGGCATTATGTACGGGCTCGCCACCCATGTCACGTGATAGGCCACATACGATATCCAATCAAAACAGCTTTCAGATTTTACATATCTTATATAGTTCTCAAGTTATAAGCAAAAAACACAGGGGTACCAACATACAGAACTAGTAACTTTTTTAGTAATTTTTAATACCAACCTCCTCTTCTGCCACTTTTTCAGCAGCCTATGGACACTTCTTTACCAACCTCTTCGAACCACACCACATCTCTTGGGCTCTCCTGATGGACACATGCCATCGGACTGTCCGCACAGCTATTCTACTGACGCAAGTGGCGTCATACTCTCTTTGCTTATCTACTCACGTTTTCAATCAAATCTTTGTATAATAATAATTGACAACTTACATTCTTAATTTCAGACGACAAACGTGTAGAAGTAACAGAGAGGTGGTGCGGCAACTGCGTGTCCTTTTACCAATCACATCATCAAGGTACCTGTTCGATGTGTGAAAAGGCCCACTGTAACTCAAACCCAGTTAACTCAGCAGAATCGTTTACAGCAGCGCCACTTATCGCTGCTATCTTGACTACAGCCATTCTTGTACTTGTATCTTGAGATTGGTCAGACTGATGTTCTCCCAAAATTTTTAGTGTAACATTTTACTCTGTTTGCTTATGGCGTTACAAATCCTCGAAGCGTTTATTATATATGTATGTATTACTTTCTACCTACCATGCATTTTGTGTATTAATAAATATTTTTGAAAAATGAGTCATGCATTATTTCCTGGTTGTTCTATTTCTGATTATATTTTGAGATTAAGGTTGTGATTGTTGTGTTTTGTTCGCAACTATGTAAAGATGAAATCTTTTGTTTCTCAGTTAGAGAAATTTAAATCCTTCAAAAAAACATTATTACAAATGTAAAAATCTGAATAAGGAAGTAGTGATGCCTAAGGAATCACTACTTTCATATTCAGATTTTCCATCCAAGTCTCTTTAAAGGAGAACATCTTGAGTATATTTGCACTCTAGTATAAAATTTTAAGGGTGTGATTTTATTGGTTACCAATTTATTCCGTTTTAAGTTATCAAATAATTAGATTTGTTCTCAGAATGATAGATCTGTCACCAACAGGTTAACGCCAAAATATGTATTTATTTATTTATTTGGTATACACTGCTCAACAGGTACCTATAACCCATTTGCGTAGCAGAACGGATATATAAAAAACCAAAAATTAAGTATTTACAATATACATTAGAGAAATATAAAGTACTCCTAAAGATAACACAATATTATAACTGAATATAAAAATACACATATAAGATAAGCATAATAATAAAACTACATAAAATCAGAATCCAAAGAACAGAGTCAACCCAGATAGTACAAGACATTCTAAGAATAATCTGAAAATCTTCCCAAAAAATATCATTCAATTAATTATAAAAATTTGTTGAAAAAGTCTCTGATAACCTGTCTCTTTTAAATAAAACACGTGTAGCTACTGTGAAAACTCTGTATTAACTAACTTGTTAAGTTGTTAAATGGAAGGCACTTTTTAATGACATCATCAAAGATAAGTAAACATAGTTTCACTAGATGGCGCCACATTGCTTAAAGTAAATTTTGTAATATCTTAACACCCCCACTTATTAAAAATTTACTTAAAATATTGGCAATAATATTTCTAGTCAACACTTAAACCTAAACCTTTTACGAACTTACTATGTTTTACATTCTGCAAACATTTTGTTAAGACGTCAGCTATCATTTCGTCAGTAGGTAAGTATTTAATGTCAACAGTTTTGTTTGAAACAGCATCCCTAACAAAGTGATATCTGATATCTATATGTTTTGATCTGTCATGGAACACTGGATTGTTTGCCAATTTTTGTGCACTTTGATTATCGTTATAAACTTCAACGCAATCCAGTTGACCTGTCAGTTCAAACAATAAATTTCTTAAGTATATAGCCTCTTTCGTTCCTTCACTAAGTGCCATATACTCGGCTTCCGTGCTTGATAGAGCAACGGTTCTTTGCTTAAAACTTTTCCATGAAACTGAGCCCCCTGAAAGTTTAAAAACATACCCAGTATAAGACTTTCTGTCCATTTTATCTGAACCCCAATCAGCATCTACAAAACCAGTTAAATTTAAATCATTTTTCTCAAATCTCATGGAAAAATCTTTTGTGCCCTTTAAATATCTAAGCAATCTTTTTGCATATTGCCAATGTAATTTATTATAACAATTATTATACTGGCTAAGAAAACTAACGGCATAAGCAATATCCGGACGAGTTAAAACTGCCAGATACATGAGACTCCCGATCAACTCTTGATAAGGTAAATTTGAGTCACAACTTTCGTCCTGCACACTATCTAAATTAATACTGTTATCAAGTGGAGTAAAAACACTTTTACAATCAGACATGTTATACTTTGTTAAAATTTCGTCAATATAACTCTCTTGATCTAGAGTTATAACATTTTGCCTGTAATCTCTCTTAATTCTAACCCCCAAACACTGCTTTGCCTCCCCTAAATTCTTAATTTTAAAGTTTGAATTCAAATGATTTTCTAAGAATTTAGTTTCCTCAGGACAATTTGAGAAAATAAAGAAATCGTCCACATACAAGGCTACAACTGTTAATAGATTGGCATTTCTTTTAATATACAGACAAGGTTCAAACTGTGACTTTTTATATTTCAAATTTGTTAAAACTTCATCTACTCTCTCATTCCAGGCTCGGCTTGATTGCTTCAAACCATATACTGCCTTTTTTAACTTATAGACTTTATTCTCAGAACCTCTTAAAACGAACCCCTCTGGTTGCCTCATGTAGACGTTTTCTTTCAAGATTCCGTTAAGGAATGCAGTTTTAACATCTAAATGTACAATTTTTAAATCTAAATTTACGGCTAAAGCTACCAAAAGCCTTAAAGTTGAGTGTCGCACTACTGGAGCAAATGTTTGTGTATAATCGACACCCTCCTTTTGGGTATAACCTTTCGCCACTAACCTTGCTCGGTAACTTTTCTCACTATCACTCCCGCACTTAGTTTTGTACACCCATTTGCAATCAACCACTGTTCCCTCTTCTGGAAGATCGACAAGTTCCCACGTCTGGTTTTCCTCAAAAGACCTGATCTCGTCCAGCATCGCTTGTTTCCACTTATGCCCATCTGGATTTGAAAGTGCTTCTGAAACAGTTGACGGAGTACTGGAACAATTAGGTGACTTGTTGACATTGTTTGTGCTTAGGTAAGTCACAAAATCCTCAAAGCTTTTCTTCTTTACTGATCTCTCTGATCTCCTTGGAATAGCAGTCACTTCTTGCTCACACTCCTTTTCAGGAATGTAGTCACTGTCCTGATCCTCTATGGCCTCAATAGAGTCTCCATTGATTGACTCGCTTGTCACTGAACCTTCAGTACTTTGTTCTTTAAGCATGGAAACTGTTTTTGTTTCTTCCCCCACTGGATCTGCGATCTCTGTCTTTTCTTCTATAACTAGATTTGTCAGTTTGGTCTTTTCAATCACTGTCACGTCTCTACTAATAATGACTTTTCTAGTAATCGGATTGTAGCATCTATAACCCTTGGTATTTTCATCATAGCCTACCAAGATATGCTTTACAGCCTTTCTATCCCATTTGTTCCTATTTACTTTAGGAACATGCACCATAGCTACACTACCATATACCCGAAGATGACTAAGGTTAGGCTTCTTATTAGTCCAGATTTCAAATGGCGTTCGGGAAACCCCAGCAGTAACGGAACGGTTCTTAATATAACACGCTGTATTACAGGCTTCAGCCCATAGAATCTTGCTCACGTTCTGATCAAACATTAGACATTTCGCCTTCTCAACAAGAGTACGGTTAAAGCGTTCTGCCATACCGTTCTGTTCGGGTGTATGACTATTTGGTTTTTGGTGAACTATTCCATTTCTCTTCAGAAAATTTTCAAAATCTTTGCTACTATATTCACCTCCATTGTCAGTTCTTAAAGTTTTTATTGACTTGTTCTGCTGTTTCTCTACCAAACATTTGAAGTCTCTAAATTTTTCATATACTTCATCCTTTGTTTTTAGGAAATATATGAAACACATCCTGCTATAATCGTCAATAAAAGTCAAAAAATACCTTGCTCCGCCTAATGATGTAGTTTCCATTGGCCCACAAATGTCACTGTGAATAACCTCCAATAGATCTTTTGCTCGGCTGCCTTCACTAGGAAATGGCAAACGTGTTTGTTTTCCCTGACAACACACTTCGCAATTCTGTTTATCTATGTTGGCTTGTCCCTTATAAATAAGTCCATCCACCAACTCACACATTTTGTTCATATATCCACTGTTTAAATGACCTAGACGCTGATGCCAAACTTCGCTGCTGACAGTTCCACTTAGAAAACTTGCATTTTGTTCACTTAGGTCTAATTTGTAAACGTTGTTGTTTAGGTAAGCAGTTGCCACTAACACATCTTGAGGATTGTAAATCTTACATCCATTCTCATCAAAACAAACTTTATTTCCATTGTTAATTAGCTGGTACACTGACAATAAGTTTGTTGTTAGTTCTGGAACATACTGTACTTTGCTTAGAAGAACATCATATTCTAAATTGTCAACAACTGTCTTTAACTGCACATCACCTGCTGATTTCACTGGTAATCTTGTTTTGTTGGCTACTACAATCTCTGATAAGTCTGGAGTTCGTTCATTTTCTAACCACTCTTTCTTTGCAGTTAAATGAATACTTGCACCACTATCAACATACCAATCTGTCGTTTTAAACTGTCCTGTGGTAAATACTGCACTAAATCCGCTTTTCGACTTGTCATTTGGGCATTTTGACATAAAATGTCCCGTTTGTTTACATTTGTAGCAAACAATATTACTCATGTCTCTTTTGACATAACCACTATCGGAACCGCCCGCGCCCGACCGATTTTCCTTTGACACTGCATTGCTGCTCCCATCTCTCGGCGCACCGTTGAATTTTTTCTTGAATTTGCCTCTGAAGTTCGCTGCAAATGCGCCGCTGCTGCTATCTGTCTGCATGTCAAGTAACTTGGTCTTTATAGCATCTGTCGTTATTTTAATTCCAGAATGTTCCACGGCCATAATCATGGGCGCATACCTTTCCGGAAGTCCCGCCAAAAGTAACGAACCGACCCACTCTTCATCGATTTTAAATCCTGTTCTCCTTAATTTCTGTGATGTCTCGACAACTTGATTCACGTATGATTCCATTGACTCGTGATTCTCCAATCTGGCAGATATCAGGGTCCTCAAAAGCCCTATCTTTCTTGTAAATCCACTGTCGTCGTACAAGTTTTTCAGTTTTGTCCATACTTCCTCGGCTGTTTTTGCATCTTTCACGTGCGAAAACAAGGATGGATTAATTGTTAACACTAATTTGGCCTTTGCTTTTGCTATTAATGTGGTGTCCTGTTCGCTGCCATCGATGCACTTGGTTAATCCTTCAAGCACTAGCACATTTTCAACCGCAAACGACCATTCGTCATAATTTTCTCGACCTAGCAATTTCGGCACACTATTTAGGTAATTTACGGCCATCTTTTTTGAATACAGTTTCTACAACTACACAACTGTGTTATATTTAATTACACACGCGATTTCTTAACAACTGAGTGCACCAGAAAGACACCTGGGACCATAACCTGTTGAAAAAGTCTCTGATAACCTGTCTCTTTTAAATAAAACACGTGTAGCTACTGTGAAAACTCTGTATTAACTAACTTGTTAAGTTGTTAAATGGAAGGCACTTTTTAATGACATCATCAAAGATAAGTAAACATAGTTTCACTAGATGGCGCCACATTGCTTAAAGTAAATTTTGTAATATCTTAACAAAATTATCTTTAAATTATACTCTGAATAACTAAATAATTTATTGTTATTTTTAGAATATCGTTTAATAAACAATATTAGAATAATTGAAATAAGTACATACGTATAAGAATATACGGGTACGGCGTCCAAGGCGTGCGGGTATGCAGAGAGACGCTCTTGACAAAACTGTAAAATAAAGCGGTAAAAAGTGAATTAAAAACGACGAAAAGTATATGTACTTAAGACGTAGGATACTAGTGGAATAAACACAAGTTAATACGAAGTGCAAGTTGTATTTAAATCAATAATTAAATAATTAGTGATCTGGTGTTAAGGGACCCGAGTAGAAATTTCTCGTTTACTGTAATTGTTTGGGTAACATAAGTGCTACAAGAGAATCTGTGACCATCACGTTCAGTACCTGCATCGGGAAGGCACTGTTGGCAGAACAACATCTGCATGGCTAACAAGTGCACTTTAATAAATTCTTTTGGAAAATGTATGAACTGTGTCCTGAACCCATGTTTCATATAATTTAATTAGTACTGAAGAACATAAATGACATACCCTGCAAAGTGAAGGATCGTATTATTTTCTACCTGGGCTGTAAAGCAGTTACTATTAATAAAAATGCCCCCTGACACCAGAAGACAATTAGAAAAACGGCAAATAGATATAATTACATCATTTTGTAATAGTGATGTTTTCAAATGCATAAATTAGTGAAATAGTGCATGATGAAACGAAATATCTACATGAAGAAATTGTCCAGCTAAAAACTTAACCGATTCAAATAAGGATTTGATTAAGGTATTAACAAACCATCAATCTGTAACTAACGACGCATTTGACGAAATGAAGTCCTACTTTACGAAGGCTGTCACCGAAAAAGTTTCCGAAATCGCCAAACCCACCTCTCTTGCTCCCGCCATACCCATATGTGGATAAGCTACGTCTTGGTAACCACCAAAAAATTGTCGTTAAACCGAAGAATCCCAATCAAGTCAATGCACGAACCAAATCGGACATTAAATGCAGTTAATCCAATTAACTCGAACATAAAAATCGATACCTAATGTAAAACACATAAAGAATGGAGGGATTGTATTGGGATGCAGCACCTCTGAGGAAGCTACAAAGTTTAAAAAGTTAGCACAATAAAAACTTCCCTCGCACTATGAAGTTTATGAATTAAAAAGTTTCCATCCACAAATCAAAATTGTAAGAATCACTTACAATATAGAAGAAGAAACTCTACTGCAGTACATTAGGAAGCAAAATGACGCCATCTTCGATGCCAATTCTGAATGCAAACTAATACGACTTTGGCCTACGAAAAAAAAATAGAAACATTTATCAGGCTACATTACAGGTGGATAGTCCGACATATCATAAGGTCATATGCTTTATAGGGCGGGATGGATGTAGTGTGTATGATGCAATTTCTGTGCTGCGCTGTTTTTCTTGTAATGGCTATTTTCATAGTAAAAAGTCTTGTAAAAATAATATATCATGTCCTATACGTTCGAAAGATCATGATTTAAAAGTCTGTCCAAAAGATAGTAAACAATGTTGTATTAACTGCCATAATGTCAAACTAAAACAAAAAGCAGATATCAATACAGATCATGCAGTCTGGGACTATGAAAATTGTTTTGCATATAAAAAAACGCTAGAAAAAGTGAAGAGCGATATATTTGGGGTACCCATATAGCAAATATCGACACCTACTTCCTTAAAACAATTAGCAACTGATAATATTCCCACTTTAAATGTCTCTTCTAAAAATTATAACGGCGTCCCTAAATTGTCAGTATATTATCAGAACATGCGTGGAGTAAATAGCAAAACCACTCGCCTATTTAATGCTGCCAATTCAACCGAATATTCTGTCATTGCGGTCACAGAAAGCTGGTTAGAATCAAGAGTAAATAGCTCAGAGTTATTTGACCTTAATAAGTATTGTATATATTGCCACGAGGACCGTTAAGTTTTCAAAATTACTTATTGGCATGTTCTCTGTAGGTAGGCTTAATTGATTCCTAAATCTAGTAAAACAATTTTCGTATCTTTCCCAAATTAATTTTATGTATTTTATTTAACTTGTAGCATGTTACAATATTTAAAGGAAGCTTAGTATCATATTTCAAACACATAATAATTAATAGAGTTCACTTAACTATAAATTATATTCTACCTATATGGAATATGCCGACTAAGCAAGTAGCATTTATATAAATACTCGAATCATTTAATGATAGTCAGTCCATTGGCGTCCAGGCACATCTCCTCTACTGGGATGATTGGGTAAGAACACTTTTATTATATGTATTATTTTCTATCAATTTTATTATGTCTTATTTTTAATTATTTTAATTGCCAGTTCCATTTTATTTCTATTTGATTTTTACCATGATTTAGTGTGTTAAATAAATATATGTAAAAGTTATAATAATTTATTTATTAAAAAGAGCAACCTCTTCTCCCTAGGCTCCCCCAGGTCGTGGCAATATCGATGTGATCTCGATTTTATTAATACCAAATGTACAAGAAGTGGAGGGGTCATGCTTGCTATTGACGCCTCTCTCTGCTCTGCCGACCTAAAATTAAAAGCAACCACTCTTTTCATAGGTAACCTTCCTTTATTGACATTCTTGGAGTTCAAATTAAAATAGATTTTTATTGCTATTATATAATTTTAACTTATATACCTCAAAATAATATAACCCTTGAATGTTACGACTCGGTATTTGAAATTATTGCTTCACTGGAATTTATTCATAATAACGATGTTCTATTTCTAGGTGACTTTAATTTTAATGAATATTCCAATTACTTACTCTCGCTAAAGCCTACAAGTCGTCTTACTTCTCTAATAAACTTTAGTAATTTTCTAAATTTAGAACAATACAATTATATAAAAAACAGAAACGACAACATTTTAGACTTAGTTCTATCAAATATGAACTATGTAGTAGACAAAGCTCCCGACATATTAGTTCATGAAGATATTCATCATACTATTTAATGTACATGAAAAACATAAAAATAACAAGAACACCGTTAATCTGACTTACTATAACTACCGCAAAGCCAAGCTGATTGACCTTTATCAAAACTTAGCAGATATTGATTGGCATTTTCTATTCAATATTTCTGATGTAAATTATGCCTTTGAACAATTTTATGAAAAAATATATGCCGTTCTTGAGTCAACTGTTCCAAAAACTGTAATCAAAGGCAAGAGCTACCCTCCTTGGTACAATTCCAATATAATTAAAAGTATTAAACTGAATCATAGAGCATCGAGTGATTACAAAAACCTTGATATCCTCTTGCACTCGAGGAGTTTAAGAGGAATCCTCGCATGCGGAAATATACGTGAAATATAGCAAACGCGCTTAGCTCTAGCAGCTTTATTTTTACAAGTATCACACTCATTCTTTTTTTAGAAGAAGTTAGCTACTAGTTCTACAATGTGACCATTGCTTTTTCAAATCCGGTGAACCAATCTTAAAAAAAAAATCACAAACTTTATCATTTGATTGTCAGATATTTATTTAATTTTCACATACTTCTAGACATCATTCGCAAAAAAGCATATCAGTCAGATAATTCTATCATCTTTTATTTACACATTCGTTTAAACATAATCCAAAAATGTCGATTTTTTAATGAGTTATACTTCAGGGCAATTACGCATGTAATTCAAAATACCTTTAAAATGTTTAGGAATGTTTTCCATTTTCACCTAGCCAGAGAGGCGGATCATATACGCATTGGCTCTTTGTCTGACTTGAGATTTCTCATTCTCCAGGCTTTAACTGTTGCGTATCTATTTTAATTCAATTGTTACCGGAATACATTTAATCGCGTAATGGGTACGTACATTAGTTAAAGGCGCAAAGTGTACCAATATGGTACAAGAAAAAAAAAGAGAAATCACTTCCACATCCACGTAGTGGATTGGAAGTATAGTAATCGTAAAAAAAATCTTTTTTTTCTTCTTGAAATAGGTTTAGAACTTCGTCGAGATTTTAAATTTGAGCGAAAAAAATTTTGTTTGTCGGTCTGTCTGTACTTAACTTTTTTTGTCAGCACGTTTTCTTCGGAACGTTTTAAGATATTGACTTGAAATTTTGTACACGTATACATTATAACGAGATCTGGAACGGCATTGTTTTTTGAACATATCCCTTGCTTATTTGTAATTAACATTAGCTCGTGTGAATTAATTTATTTCTCTTTTAGCTGCATACATCTTTAAGGGGTAAGTGTGTATTAAATTAATTTTAATTATTTCATACATACCTACATGCAAATAATCATCCACGCAAAACTAATACTAGAAAATCATGGCACCACAAGAAGTTCTTCGTTGCCAACTACTAGCAATACGAAAATTTGTCATATTTTCGATGGAATGTTTATTGTACAGGCTATGGGTAAACCACCTACCTAATGGTAAAACATTTGGGGAATATTTTATCGGCAAAAAAGCTGGGTACAATAAAGGTATTATTGATTCCAAACATACTGATATTTGGTACTTCTTCTCACTTCAGACAGGATGTTTCGCACAGTGTCTCACCCAGAAAGTTTGGGTGAAGGCTGGAAAGAAAGGGCAAGAACGATTTATAGATACATAATTTAGAAATAGACTCTGCGCTATTAAAAAACTTACCAGCGTTTCACTCAATCACAGGGTGTGACACTACTAGTCAATTTTCTGGAATTGGTAAAAAAAGTTGTTGGAAAGTCTATCTTATATATTCCAAATTACTTGATCGTATTGGAACAGCTAGTTTTGACGATACCTTGTTCAAAGAAGTTCGCACCTTTGTTTTAAGATTATATACAAGCAATGAAGAGATATCCTCAGTAAATAATTTACGTGGTATACTAGCAGCTTCAAAAACACTGGATATATTACATCCTACCGAAAACAGCATTGCTTGCGGGCTCATTATCAAACCATTATTTGGCTCAATGCTCTTAATCCTGTTATAAACCCCCCTAATGTATTAGAACATGGTCGGCAACTTATCAATGGTAAACTGGTACCCTTATTTCAAACTCTTCCACCTTTTCCACAAGATCTGGCCATTTTAAGCAGCTGCGGATGCAAGAACCTATACTTAAAAGTTATAATTTTTTCAAAGACAACAATCATTTTTATTTTCAGATTGTAAATATAAATGATGCAGCTGAAAAAAAAAATAAAATCCCCTGCATAGGATCTTGTTGTATGGGTAAAAAATCATGTTCAAATGTTTCCTCAAACGAAAATAATACGGAAACAAATGAAGACAATATGTCTTTTGAGGATGAAAGCGGTGAAGACTGAGAATAATATTTTTGCGATATTTATTTATTTATCTTTTGTTTATGTTTAAATTAGATGTTACTCCCAGCTGTGTTTTATAATTAATATTTATAAAACTACTATTGTAAAATAATAAATAGGTGATAGATCACAGACACAGTGGATTTATGTGTCGCAGATCTTATAGGCAACGTTCGACCGCGTTGAATAATGCGGTGCAGAAGGGCGATAGAGGTTGGCAGTTCTAAGCGCCTGGAGATTTGGTAGTTGCGTTGGTTTTTAAATCATAACTCGGTAATTATTTCCGTAAAAATATTTTTAACAGTACTATCGTAATCAGAAAGCATCGGTTTTCAATTTGTAAAAAAATTTTTTTATTTGAGTCCTAGTTTTCGAGTAATGGAGTGAGAAATTTAAAAACACGGCAAAATGAATTAATTTTTAGCGAGCATCGAACGGAGATGTGAACTTTTAAAGTCTGCGTTTCCCATAAGAAGCAATGCTTTTTTAAAAATAATTATTTTTTTGCAGCCAAACGACTACAGAGAATATCATACAATTTTTACCAAAGAAAAAACTGACCTTCGGCTATCTGACGTACTACATAACTCGAAAATTGTGAATGGCGCCCTTTTGTACAGGGCAATCTTTGGACAACTTTTTTTGGCAGATTACCTATATATAAGCTATCGATGTAGCTAGGTGTCAGCTTTTAGTCTTTAAAGCCCTACAGGATGAACATTTTGAGCCTCTGGGCTCTCTACTATTACAAAACATTTCGTCCGCAGATCAACAGGTGACACTTTACGCCCCATAATAATAGTAACTATTTTGACAATGAATATGGTACTCTAAAGCAATTGTATTTTTTATGATGGCGACTTGTGACGAGTAATGTCAGGTAATATTTATTTTATTTTAAGTATTTTTAAATAATTTCATCATATTTTAATAAACACCTATTCAGTGCGTGTGCACTGTGTTATTCAATTTCCAAGATTTTCCAAATTTTCCTGGAAATTTTACAACAAATAGATAGTGATATTATATATTTATGGATGTTTTTACTGTTTAATAATATATTAATACTTTGTATATATACCGGGTGAGTCACGAATTGCGCTCGCCCCGATATTTCCTAAAATATTTGGAATAGAAAAATTGAAATTTGGAGGCCTTATTACAAGACTAAAATGCCATCTTTTCAATAAAAAATCAAGTTTGGTGCACATCCGGTTTGACCGGAAATGCTCACAACTTTCGATTTTTAACTGGAACACCCTATATATTTTTACATTTTTGGAATCTAGAGGAAATTTTGAATACAATACATCCATTTTGGTCACTTTTTGATAAACATTAAAAATTTTATTAAAAAATCTATTTCTGAATCCAGAGTGCTGTGGTGCCCAAAATATATTTTAGTTTGTGTGCTACGTTACTATAAAAATAAAAAGAGCAATATGATTGCATTACTTAATTCTCTAGAGGCGTTTAAAATTTTTCAATGTGATTTTTACCCACTAACTCGTTTTTTTAAATGGGAATTTAATCGTTCACCAAGATTTGTAAATACCTCATTTTCATACGAATCTAATGATACCAAAATTTTGAAAATCCGCTCAGAAATATTTGAGATTTCAGCAAAAATACAATGCAACCAAGCTTTTAGAAACATGCGGCTAATAGATAATAGATTAGTGGGCTTTGGAAACTAAAATGGCACATTTCTGTGTAAATCTGGTAACCTAATAACATTGGAAAAATCATAGTAGCCATTGAATGTAATAAAACAATATGAGCTGTCAGACAGACTCGTGTAGTTATAGGCAATCTTGAGCTATCAAACATTTAATAATGGTGAGCGCAAAGAACGTTACAATTAAGTTTAGCATAGGTATGTGGAGGTAACCACAATTACATCCACAAGGACATTTGCAATAGAATGCGACATCAGTTCGGTTTTCAGAGTTTTATTTAAATGAACATAAATATCGGGCCTATAAATAAATAAAAATCAATTCCGTTTGAACAATTAAACTTAAACTAGGTAACAGTAGGTATCTTTAAAATAATTAATATAATTAAACCATAAATTGACATTTATAGATATTGTTCAAAATGTCCACCATTTTTTTCTATACACAATTCGGCTCTGCATACAGTTGCTTGAATGGCTCTACGCAATTCAGCCGGCGTTATTTCATTAAGAGCCTGTACAACTTTATTTTGCAGCTCTTCACGGGTATTTGAAGAAGTTTTATAAACTTTATTTTTGAGAGTGCCCCATACATAATAGTCGAGGGGTGCTAAGTCAGGTGACCTAGGAGGCCACCAAGTTGTTTAAATATTCCATCACTCTTCTGGAATTATGTGGGGGAGCACCATCTTGTTGGAAAAACAGATTTTGTAAATAGGCAAGAGGAAGTAAGTCAAGAAATTCTGCTGTCTGGTTTTGTAAAAAGAATAAATATCGTTCGCCAGTAAGTGTTCCATCAGAAAATATGGGTCCAATTATTCGATCTCCAAGTACTCCAAGCCAACAGTTAAACCCAAATCTTTCCTGAATATTCCCCCGCCCTACCAACCTCGGATTTTCTTGAGCCCAGTACCTAGTATTATTTCTGTTAAACATAATTTGCTCGATGATGTGTATTTGTGAAATCTAATTTTGGTGTCCTTTTCTTTGAAGACGAAATAGTTCTGGCAGATTAAAACTTTTTGAAGATTAAATTTATGAAGTTTAACTTTATGAAGTTTAATTTTATGAAGATTAAAATTTATGAAGTTTAAATTTATGAAGTTTAACTTTATAAAGATTAAATTTATGAAAATTAAATTTATTAGATTACTTTATATGGCGGTTTAATCTGCAGGCAGATTATTTATTTATGGATTTCAATTAACAAATAATTAAAATTAATTGAAGTTTAATTTGATCGAGATTAAACGTTCAACATTTTCAGAAGTAGTCCAGTATTTCAAAATATTTTCTGGATATATTTTTTTGGTATTAATTTTCACTCCAGACCCGTGGGTGGAAATTCATTCAAGTGGAAGCTGCCGTATTATTTTTCAAGGCAAAATATCACGATCCCGTTTAGAATCATTCATTTAAAACCAGCCGAACTATTGCGTTATCGAATTTGGTGGAAACGTCTTGTCCAGCACGATTACTGCACGCCAGGGAGCGATACTCCAGCCCCAGCACATGCTAAGGACACGGTGAGAGTTGTGTGTTGTTTAAAAGTCATTTCTCAGTGCTTTATTAAATAAACTACCTGGTGTCTTACTCTTGTATTTTGGCTATTTAGCCCTTATTCTTTAAATTACCGATTATGTCTATATCTATTTTAATCATGTCGATTTTACATCGTCTATTTTGCAATTAAACCATTTAAAATTTGTGAACATTTAGTTTAAGTATAATTTATTTGAACATCATATTTTTTTGTATCTTTATTACAAATTTTCTCTTTCTAACTTAATTTAATAATAATAATAATAATAATAATACATATTTTTTACTCAGAGTAAAAAAGGTACAAATTGAACTGTAGAGCTCTTCTTCCATTTGCCCAATACAAAAGAAATCTAATTCTAAGATTAGGATAAGAAAATATAAATCTAATACTACAATAAAAATAAAAAAATATGTATATTAATTTGCTTTTTTATGAATGTTATACTAGTAATTGACACATTTTATAATAATAACAGCAATAGCACCACACAGCAACACGAACAGACACAGGGAACAGGTTGACCTCACGAAATCAAAAAAAGAAATGCCAAAGATGAGTACGACTTATAGCTAGGAAATATATACACCCACACACGACATCAAATTGCCAACCTCTGGCTGGTTAGGATGTAGTTTTTGACTACTTTGATGTATTTTTTTTTTTTAGTTTATATTATGAGACGCAAAATAGGTAAATGATCTTTGAAAAATCATAGTTCTATGCTGAGGTACCAAGAAATTTTGTATGTGCCTTGTATTATGCACGTGACCTCGAGAAGTTAATTTTCGCCTTAAATATTGAGGTTCATCATTATAAATTATAACTGCCCATAAACAACATCACCATAGTCAATTGTAGATAACATGAGAGAATCACAAAATTTTGACTTTCACTCGCTGGATATATCATTCGCAAAACTGTATAATTTTTTCAATCGACTATATGCTAGTTTCAGTTTGGATAAAATATGTTTTTCGAAATTTAATGTTAAGTCTAGCCAAAGCCCTACATTCTTTGACTCATTCACAATGGGGAGGACGTTATTATTTATAGTGACATCAAAAGAAACTTCCGATAACTTTTTCAATGTGACGGACGTACCAATCAGCATTACTTGCGACTTTTCAGGATTTAATTTTAAATTACGGTTAGATGAATACTCAAAAATTTTATGTAAGTCCTGGTTTATTAAAGTTAAAGCATCCTGCCGCTCTTGGAAATCAAATGATTTGTATATCTGCGAGCCATCTGCATATTGATGTAGTTGGCAACTAGTAACTACATCTGAAATATCTGAAACATACAAAGTAAACAACAGTGGCCCTAAGATGGAACCTTGGGGCACGCCTGTATTTAAATTACTTAAGTGCGATGTAATTCTAATGCCATCATCATCTATGACCACAGCTTGCTTTCTTCCACATAAGTAATTACCCATAAGATCAGTCGCAAGTTTCGAAAAACCAAGATATTGGACTTTTGCTAGTAGCATAGAATGGTCTAAGGTATCAAAAGCTTTTGAAAAATCTAAAAGTACCAAACAGGTACATTTTCCACCATCAATGTTTCTTAGAAAATCATCTACTAAATGTGTCAATGCCGTTGATGTGGAATGATTTTTCCTAAATCCCGATTGTATATTTGACATTAATTTATTTTTGTTTAAGAACTCAGTAATTTGATAATGAATTTGCCCATTCATTTATTTGTTCATCTCTACTTATATATTTTAAATAAATTTTATCATAACAAAAATTTACTAGTTGATTTCTATGAATGAATAACTTACCTTTTTACCTTCTCTAAATTTGCCTGTAGGAATTCAGTTCCGATAAAAAGGGGTTGGTTAATATCAGTATACACGCTACAGGTGGCGTCCTAAATTAAATCTATGATTTGCACCCTCCTTTTTATCAAAACAGATTGTGTGATAGGTACTATTAATATTGTCTAAATGTTATTTGTGGCATTATCTTAATTTTTTTTTCTTCTTCAATTCTTTGGGACTTCCTGCCACATGTATGTTTTCTTTCTAAGCGCTGCTAGGGGAATCTACAAAATATATCACAATTAACCAGTATGTTACTGGTAAAAAACCTCTACGCCTGTGACGTTTACGTCAAAGGATCAGTTAAAGGTTGGTTTTTATAAATAAACAACACAAATAAGTATAAAAACTTGAAATTAAATATTTCGCCGACGTTTCGGAAATCTAATCTGTTTCCTTTTTCAAGGCTTTTTTTGAAAAATCTTTTTTGCTGTGTATGACAAATACACAGCTCTAAGAATGTTTGTTATATTCAATATCCATAGATACTTACTATTTACATAGAACTGTTGATATAGTTAACAGTTTTTTTAGTTTCTGTACAATGTTAAGTTTGTGAAGTTCTTCTTTTAACATTGGTAGCCAAGTTGTACAGACATCTACGGAACAATTCGACACGCAATTATCCTCATTCAATAATATTATCGCGGATTCTTTAATTTTTCTTTTTTTGCTATCTGCCTCTTTTGCTAAAATTTTTGCCGAGTCCCAGTTTATTCTATGTCCGTTCTCCCACGCGTGTTCGCAGATCTTGGACCTCTGAATTTCGTTTTTTCTGATATAATTTTGATGTTCGCCCAATCTTACACTAAAAGGTCTGAATGACTCACCCACGTATTGTTTGTTGCACTCACACGGAATACTATAAATGCAGTTTTTTGAATTTTGCTCGTGGTTTGTTGGTTTCGTCTTTGTCAGAATAGATCTTAAAGTGTTGCTTGTTTGAAATACCGTCCTAATATCAAATCTATCACCGATGCGGCGCAACTTTTCGGATAATCCGCATACATAAGGAATTAACGCTGTGTAACGTTTTTCAGGTTTTTGTCGTACCTGATTATTTTCAATATTTATGAAGGTTTTATCGACAAAACCCCCAGGGTATTGGTTATTAATAAGAACTTCCTTTATAAACCGCTTCTCATTGTTTAGTATTTCATCATTAGAAGAAATGATTTTGGCCCTATCATACACACATTTTACAACACCCCTCTTAACGTGCATCGACTGATTTGAGTTGAAATTTAAATATCTGTTGGTATGTGTTGGTTTTCCATAAACACTTGTTTCAATTGTACCATTTACTGTTTTAATTAAAACATCTAAAAATGGTAATTCATTTCTAGTTTCCTTTTCTAAAGTGAATTTAATGGAAGGTTCTTTATTATTTAAATGATCCAAGAAACTATTTAGTAACTCAATACCATGAGGCCAGATTGCAAAGATATCATCTACGTGTCTCCACCAGATAACCGGTTTGTATGCACAATTTTGAACATGCCTAGTCTCAAAATCCTCCATAAATGTAGGTATTGCTTAAAATCGGTGACAATGGAGAACCCATTGCCATACCGAAATCCTGCTGATAGACATCATTTTCTAATTGAAAATAAGTTGTTTTTATACACATAGTTAAAAGTTCCATTATAGTATTTACACTCAATTTAGTTCTCGCTTCCAAATTATTTTCATTTAAAAATAATCAAAGACAAATTGTTAACTTAAATTTTAACAAAAGAGGCAGATAGCAAAAAAAGAAAAATTAAAGAATCCGCGATAATATTATTGAATGAGGATAATTGCGTGTCGAATTGTTCCGTAGATGTCTGTACAACTTGGCTACCAATGTTAAAAGAAGAACTTCACAAACTTAACATTGTACAGAAACTAAAAAAACTGTTAACTATATCAACAGTTCTATGTAAATAGTAAGTATCTATGGATATTGAATATAACAAACATTCTTAGAGCTGTGTATTTGTCATACACAGCAAAAAAGATTTTTCAAAAAAAGCCTTGAAAAAGGAAACAGATTAGATTTCCGAAACGTCGGCGAAATATTTAATTTCAAGTTTTTATACTTATTTGTGTTGTTTATTTATAAAAACCAACCTTTAACTGATCCTTTGACGTAAACGTCACAGGCGTAGAGGTTTTTTACCAGTAACATACTGGTTAATTGTGATATATTTTGTAGATTCCCCTAGCACCGCTTAGAAAGAAAACATACATGTGGCAGGAAGTCCCAAAGAATTGAAGAAGGAAAGTACTATTAATTGTGAAGTGTCTATTTCCACCAGTGATTACGTAAGCCACACATAAGCCACAAAAAGGTAAGAAACCCACACCATTACTCTCAGAAGTAGCTAGCCGAGAGAAGGGGTTCTTTGGTTGTCTTTTTGTCCCGGAGACTCTTCTCAGGGGTAAGGGGGGAATCGGAGGACTCCGAAAAGTGCGACCGCTCCCTCTAATGACATCAGGAGGAGGGGATCCGATACACTTGCCCACTCCAAAGTAACTAGATGGAGGGATCATGGTCAGAGGGAGTTGGCCAGGTCTATCTGGACGCGATAGGTGACGGGAAAATAAAAAGAAATGGAAAATTGACATCTATTTATTTATATGTATACTACAGAACCATATAGAATATTATCATCATGTTGCAATTCCCCTGCCTCATGTGTTTATAGTTACAGAACTAAAACAAATTAAATGAAGTATGTTTTAAATAAAGCTAAATTAAAAGCCTGGAGAATGTAACACAAATACAATACAAAATAATAAATTAATATATGACAGTAATATTTTAAGCTAAAGATTATTATTTTTACTACAACAATAAGGTTTACAATTCAATAATTACATAAGATCTGTAAATAGCAACCAGTAAATATGTTAGATTGCGTGTGTGTATGCGTTATAACATATATTATTAATATTATTACAACAATAAATTCACAAATCAGATCCAAAGTCTAATATAGAAAACTACCGATGTGTTTCATAGTGTTCTGTTATACTGTTATACTTTCTGTTATCACTGACAGTACTGGAATCCATTGTTGCTGATGCTATTTTTCATTCTTATAAAAATGTTATCATGTCTTATCAGTAAGGTTTTTGCAGAGGTCGTACGCAGACAAATCTTTTCCTATACACATGATTCAAATACGAAGCGAATAAGAATGCCTCCCAGATTGATGCAATTTGTGCTGATATAAAAAAGGCCTTCAATCGCGTCAATCAAATTATTCTTCTCCAAAAACTCTCATTATTTAATGTTACTTTACCGCAGTGGATAAAATCATACCTAATGGACAGAACTCAAATTGTAAAAATATAGAACAAAATAAATCAAGAAATTCGGAGTTCCGATTTTATTTTAATTTTCTATTATGTGATTGGAATTTATGAAATTGTGTTGAAAGCAATATAAATAAATGTAAGATAATAACACTCTCTAAGAAGAAAAGTAATATTTTGTTTGATTATTGTGTAAATACAAAAAAACTTGTCGGAGTATTACATCTCTTAAGAAAAGGCGTCTTAACATGATAAGTACAATATTTTGATTTTAGTATTATCAATAAGTAATAAAATAGATTCCTCAGGAATTTTGCAATTATTTAATTTTAAAGTTCCTAGATTAATACCAGAAATAAAGATTTGTTCTATGTTGATAATCAAATTACAAAAGTCATTGTACTGTTGCAAAAGTTATATCGGCTAATAATAATTTAGCAGCAAATATTGATGTTCACTTTTGTTCCTTCACAAGATTTTTAAATTGTATCTCTTTTACTTCCCTCGCATACCGAAGGGAAGTATTGTATTCGAGAAAAAATCGCCCTCCGAGATTTTTTCGGATTCTGATGTTTCAGATTACGTATATTACGAAAATATAGGTTTTTCAATTCCGTCTGTCTGTCTGTCTGTCTGTTGGTGTATTAACTAAAAAACTACTTGACGGAGAGCAATCAAATTTGGTAGGTAGTTGACGCTACTGTCAGCGAAGAAATGATAGAACTTTCAGTGGAAAATATACAGGGTGGACCGTCTAAATTGAATAAATAATGAAAACAATTTTTTTTTGCTCAAATTTAAAATTTCCACGTTTCATGACATGCTAAACCTATTTCAGAAAAAAGAAAATTTGAAATTTTTTTTCACCAAGATTTAAAAAAAAATTTTACCACTAAAATGAACAAAAATTTTTTTGCTCAAATTTAAAATTTCCACGTTTCATGACACGCTAAACCTATTTCAGAAAAAAAATTTTGAACAAGATTTTTGAAAATTTTTTACCACTAAAATAGATGAGGAAATTTTTATCTTTGTTCAAATTTAAAATTTCCACGTTTCATGGCATTCTAAACCTATTTTAAAAAAAATTTCCTTCTGAAATTTTTTTTACCAACATTTTTGAAAAATTTTTTGCCACTAAAATTTTTTTCTTTGTTCAAATTTAAAATTTTCACGTTTAATGGCATTTTAAAACTATTTTTTAAAAAAAATTTGAAATTTTTTGTTGCCAACATTTTTGAAAAATTTTTTACCACTAATATAAAACGGATTTTTTTTCTTTGTTCAAATTTAAAATTTTCACGTTTCATGGCATTCTAAACCTATTTCAAAAAAAATTTCTTTTTGAAATTTTTTGTAACCAACATTTTTGAAAAAATTTTTACCACTAAAATAAATGGACTTTTTTTTCCTTTGTTCAGATTTAAAATTCCCATGTTTCCATGGCATTCTAAAATTATTCAAACAAATTTAAAAATGTTTTTAAAAAATTTTAAAAAAAATTTGGTTAGGTAATCTCTTTATCACTACTATATAGAATAGATGAAATATTTTTTCTGCTCAAATTTAAAACTTCTACGTTTCATGACATTTGAAACCTATTTCGGAAAAAAAAAATTGCAACATCTTTTCACCATTTTGGAACAAATATTAACACTAGAATAGATGGGAAATTTTTTTTTTGCTCAAATTTAAAATTTTTACGTTTCATGACATTCTAAATCTATTTCAGAAAAAAAAAATTTGAAAATTTGTATCAAAAGTGGATGGTTTATATACAACACTAATAACATATGAGTGTTTAAATAGTATAAAACGTGTCCTTGATTGTTCGATTGTATTGCTGGTAGGGATTATATTTGTACTTAAAACATTTGTTATGTAAATACCTATATAAACGACCCTCTCTAGCTTCGCGGTCACATCTATATAATAATTGTAACCATTTATACTTAGTAAGTGGTCTGGTACGCTCTGGTGAAGCCAGGTTTCTGAGACAGTAAATACATCGAGTGAATGTTCAGAGATAATGGGCTTGTTCCATGATATTCTTTTTATACTGTTTTTATACTTTTTCATATAGTACTCGATATTCTCATTATACACTTAAAATTTCGTATTATTAACTTTTTCCGTTCTCGAAATATAAGGAGTTGAAATTAGTAATAGTTGCAAAAACAGCGCTCATTTGTGACGTTACTATACGCAACGTAAGAAAAACGGCTTTCTGGGATCTTTCAAATTTAACCTGAAAAGTCGAAAAACATGGAATTTTGAAACGCCGGTAACTAAATAAATACGTCGAGTGGAAGTTCGTTCTATATGTCTACGGAAAGGAGAAGGTTGGCGATAAATTCTAACCGTAAATTGCAGGGTCAAAATCGAAAATTCGTCCCGGCAGGAGCGAGAGAAAATTGTAATTTTTTGACATTTCACCAAATTGTACTCCCCTACTGTCAAAGTAGTAAGCAAAACAAACAATACTTCAAAAACACTTATAATTATAACAAGTAAGGAGCATCAAGTCTATTGAGATCGCCCAGTCTCTGCGTATAGTGACGTAGCGCCTGGCCACGCCCCATTTTGGCGAGATGGAGATTTGTAATACTTTTTAAGATACTAAACGTGCGAATAAGATTCCGATTTTTTGAAGATCCAATAATTTATACTTGCACTTTCGATTTATGAAATAAAAAAAAATGCCGAACAAGCCCATTGTCTTAACTTTGTATGGACGGTAAAATCGATAGAACATTTAAACTACCAATTCATAATGTTTTACAATGACTCAGTGGAGAAATCAAAATCAAACTCTTAAACAATAGCTAAACAGAAAAGTAAAAGAAGTTCTCTATAAAAAAATATGTATGTTTGCAGGTAGGTATATGATTATTTATATAGTTAATTTTTTTGAAAATGTAAATTAAAGTTATTAAGTATAAGAAAAATTAAATATTAAAGAATGTATTCATCAAAAACTTCCAGATTTTCCATAGTTTAATGGTAATCACGTATTTTATTTTTATATAAGGGTAGTTTCTACACTCATATGTACTTTGATAAAAGGGATGAACTTTATGTTACTGTAGCTCTACATAATTCCAAACTTTCAAATCTTCATTTTTTTGTAATTTTTTAGCATTTATATACTCTATGATGGTATGATAATGTATATTCTTTGCAAGAACAGGGGTATTTTTCAGCCTACTCTAAGAGTAGTTGTTCCGTCATTATTTATAGGGAGATGGCTGCTAAATATAAAATGTAACTCTCTCCCTTGTTTTGATGTTCTTTACCATTCATTTGCAACATTTTATAAATCCTGACATGTGGGTTAGTTTTACCTAGTTTTAGGGTGGCTTCCTTCTGTCTTGAGGGTTGCTCAACTACCTCAGGAGTAGAAAATACTTTGTCATGTACCAAAAATCTATATTTAAATACAATACATTTATTTGCACATGTTAACTACATTTTGCATGTATTTATTCTTACCACAAATCAGGGATGATTTACCCTATTTCAGAGTTGTTTATTCGCTCTGAGATCGGATTCGAACTTGAATTCAATAAGTTCAAAACCCCTAAAAATATAATTGGGAAGGCACAGCTGGCGCCTGTCTCTTATAAAGTGGCGTGTCCCTCAGATGCGCGATACGTTCATCTACATTAAAGGACTACTTATATGTTTAGGTTGCTGTTCTGTGAATTTGAGATTGAAATAAGTAGGAAACGTTGCGTCAGTTAAAAAGTAGTGTTGTATCAAGTTTGAATAACGAATAGTTTGATAATAATATACTCACGGTGGTACTGTGAACTTAAATTAAAACAAGAATATTTAATAATTCCACCAAATCCAGCTTACTGAGTTAATCCTAATAAAATCATTATATTTTCTGAATTATCTTGTCAACAACATGGCGTATTACTATGTGGTATTTTATCTTTAGGAGCATATGCATTGTAAGCAAGGTTATGTGCATATTCATTAACTGTAATATGGTTCATAGTAACATTGTTATATTTTATTCCATTTTTCTTACGAATCAATACATCGAGCAACAATAAGTTACTTTCCTTACTTAATAAAGTATAATCTATTCTCTCCTTCATAGACGAATCTTTATCTACAAACCAGTTTGATATATCTGAAGATTCTACAGGTAAAGGTTGAATATTGATTAACTTCATTTGAATGGAAGAATTATCTATTATATCTTGAACGTCACTCTTTTCATCCTTAGTTGTTTTGTAAACTGGAATTAAATATGCCAATGTTACGAAACTGTCGCTGATTAAATTAATAATTTTATTTATATATGAAGATTTAAAGATACTACTGGTTCCGCTTGTCGCAAATGAATCTTTGTCGATATGTTCGTCAAGAAAATCATGTTCGTTCATAATACCCCGTCGTCTTCTGTGATAACTTTCCTTGTCACTGCGATCATGATGACGAGATATGATAGAGTCTTCTTGGTTATATATATTAATAGTAGTAATTTCAGGAATTGCATCATGTACTTTGTAATAATTTTCCAAATTATCGTCACATACATCGATGTCTAAGTATTGACCGCGTCCTTCCAAATGTAAGTCAATTACTTCATTTCTATATTTTGATAATTTATCAAAACTACCACTAACATTAGTAAGTTTCATATTCCACGTAGTATACGGGCTAAGTATGCTGTCTTTGTGTTTTAATTTATCATATACTTTATTTGTATGCAGGGGTTCTTTAGTAATTGAAGAGTACTGTAAAGAATAAACAATAACTTGTTTATGGCCTGTAATGATATAAACCTGATTACCGCATCTATAATAAGATTTACCTAGATGTGTCATAGATACTTCAAAGTTTTCTAATTGTTTATCTAATTCCTTTTGCATTGTTTCATTCGCTAATTGGAAGCGAATATATATGACATTAAACTTAACAGCATTTTTCTTAATACCTTTGGTTATATCAGCTTTTATTGTTACCTCTTGTCCCTCTAACAGTTTTGATATTGTGGCTTTGTTTGTATCGTGCCGCCATATAAAGAATGGCTGCTGATTGCTAAATAGTACATCAACACGTATATGGTTAGCAAATTGTTTAAATAATTTAGCGGAATTAGATATTTTGGATTTTATATGTTCTATTTGGGTGACTGCATTTGCTGCTAAATCATCAGTACTATTATCATTTAACTTCAGGACGGATGGTAAATTAAACTCTTTTAGATAGTAATGTGTAAATGGAAAGACATATTGCTTGAATGCATTCATAGCTCTTTCGTATTGTCCTAATATAACGTTGGACTGTATAATTAAAGTTACATCATTAATAATGTTATTTAGTTCTAAATTCTCCACCTTAATTTCCATCGCATGACTAGAAGTAATGTCTGCAATGTAAGCAACAAATTCTGCATTATAATGATAGTCTTGTATATGATCATATACGTTAACCATTATTGACATTCCTTCTACTAAATTTTCTGTATAGTGGTTCAAATCGTCTTGTACGTTGAATCTCTTAGCCATTTCTTGCAATTGAAATTTCATGTCTTTTATAACATTCTGTATTTGCCACCTATTTATACCTAGAGCGATGTAGGTTTTACTTTTTGATTTCTTTACCGCTGCTGTTACTTTATTTTCCATATCTCTACACATATCAATTATAGTTTTATAAAATTTTTTCTTATACCGTCTAGACCGACAAATCTTTTGTTTTCTCGTTGCTTTTTTTCCACCTTGATTTGTATGAATTTCGAAAACTTGTTGTCGATATTTAAGTTGATGTATTATTTTCATTACAGAGTTTGTTACAGCATTAGGTAAAGCAAGTATTCTGTCGGTAAAGTTTGCACCTGGATCAAAAGCCAAAGATTCTGTCCTATCGCGATAGTCGTCTATACGATTATATACCTGAATTATAATTGACATTCCTTCTTGTATTTTGTCTATACAACGCGTTAAGTCTTTGTGTATATTAAGTCTCTTAGTCATTTCTTGAATTTGAACTTTCGCGTCTTTTATAGCACTCTGTATTTGCCACTTACTTAAATAGAGAGCGGCGTTAGGTTTACTGATGTCTAATTTTTTTTCCAATGTTATTCTATTTTTTATATCTTTATACAAAGGTATTATGATTTTATAAATATTTTCTTCGTACTGTTCTAATTGGGTTATTCTCATCTCTTCTATCTTTATAACAACACCCAATTTATCAATTTTAGACTGATTTCTAATCCTGCTATACAAATTCATTGACATTTCACTAATGCTTAGAATATTTAGAACATGATTTACAACTATCAATTGTTCCCTTATTCTTCGATCATTATGGGGTTCCTGTTTTTTCAAAGCTTTTCTTTCGTTTTGTAATAATGGCACCACCTCTTTTCGCAAAGTTCGGATTTTATCTAACGACGCAGAGGCAAGTATGGGCCCTTGTGTAATTTGAAATTGTATACTTTTCTTAGTATTTAATATTTTCTGTTTAATGTCTAATATATTATTAGATGATTGTTTGAATTTTTTTAATTCCTGTTCTACATCATCTAATAGAATGTAAAAAACCTGCAATTTTTTTGCAAGTTCATCTGTAATTGTTGTTATAGAATTTCTTACACCATTAAGTGACGCAACCATTCTGTCGGTATCATGTTCACTTGTATCATCTAAAATCACGACTTCTCCACCTATAGCTGCACCAGTGACAGCTCCCATTGAACCAAGAAAACTTAGGAACTGACTTGCGATTTTCATTATACCAATTAATTTTCGTACTACAAGCGCACGTTCCAGTTCTTTTTTTTTCTCTATTAATTCTGTTTTGTTCTTTTTAATTTTATCTAGGACAGTAATCACCGCATCAATTAATAATTGTATTTGGAGGTCCATTTGACTAACAATATTATTCAGTTCTGATGTAATGTGTGTATCGATAAAATGTTCAGCTTCACTTATTTTTGCATTCATTGCATCTTGTTTTTCTTGATAGCGCTTGATAGTTATTTGTTTGATGCTCATTGCCGCTCTCATTGCCTCTGCATTTTTTAAATCTTTTAATCCATTGATATTATTTATTACTAAATCTAAATACGCACTTAGGTCTATAACCAAATTGTTTTCTAAATTATTATTAATGTTGCAGATTTTACTTAGTATTGCTGTATATGTGTAAGTAAGTGCTTTTTTATATTCTATAGACCTCTCATAATCCTTAGGATTGTCCGTATATTGACTAAGTCTATGTAATAAGGATTTATAGAAGGGAAGAAATGAAATCTTTCTGTGTAATTTAGAGTACTGATTTTCCAATCCTTGTAGGTCGTTAATAAACCCGACTGTATCATACAATTCTTTAACAGTCTGATTATTCTGTAATTGGTCGAGAAATTCCATTAAAAAGGATTCCCTTAAACTACCACTTAAATTTTCTCTTAAATAATTTTTGTAATCGTTCACTGTATGAGAAGGATTGACTAATATTACTGCTGCTTCTGGTTCTTGTATGCCTGCCCTATTTTGACCAGTAATGCCAGGTTTACTTGAAGAACAGTTTCGATAAGGCTTCAAAAATGAAGAATGTTTACAGTATTCTAGAATATATACTAACATTTGAGTTGTTCCTATTCCTCCATTTCCTCCAACACCCGCTGCTCCAGTTTCTCCTTGAGAATTATTAATGGAAATCTTTAAATCTGTATTTCCTTTAACAATCAGAATATTTCCCGAATTTCCTCCTTTTCCTCCAACTCCTCCATTACTTCCATTTTCTCCATCAGTACAATTCTTACCATATATGTGATATTCAAAAAAATAATTGGAACAACAAGATCCTATCCAATGTCTTATTTCTTTCGAACTAAACCCCGCGGCCTTCCAACTCACTAAATGGGCGTCAGGCTCCGGTCCGAAACGACGCTCTCTTAGGGTACATTCTCGGTTTGGAGCAAAATTAGGGACGTGTCCATCTGTTCCTCTCGCGCCATCAGCACCTTGTTGCCCTAGACCACCCTTACCTCCTTTAGCAGATATGCTAAGATATTCCCCATTAATAAATTCCTGGCCAATGCCAAAAAAAATTCCCGCAGAACCACCCGGCAGCCCAGGTTTACCATCTTTCTCATCTCCGCCAGCCTTTACTTGTACATGAGCCTCTCCTGGCTTGCCGTCTAATATTATTTTTTGACAACCTATAATATCCCAAGTTGGTGCAATGATAGAAAGGTGTACTTTATCGCCCGTTTTATATAAATTAGTATCAATAAATACCTTACTTAATGCAAATATATCTATGAATTCTGTCGTTTCTGGACAATTCTTGTTTACAATATCGCTAATCTTAATATAATGTCCTCTGATCACTAATTTTTTAGACAAACACGAAAACTTTACATCATGGTTCAATGTAAAATCTAGTGTTCTCTCTAAAGCCTTTAGTTTGAACTCGTCAACTTTAATATCTTCCGTATTACGGTATTCAATATCGTATTCTGTTTGCTTGTTGAAATGATCTAGAAGTTTAAAAAAATCTATTTTAGTAATTTTTACTCCTTTTGGATTAATTTGAGCTTTTAGGAGAGTAGTATTAAATTTTTTTACATTTTGCTGTATATCGTATTTTGATAACATGACAAAAAGATGCTTTAACAAACTATACCATTTCTCTGAATTATTCAAATATTCAATAATATGTGTTAATCCCTGAGCCCATTCTATTGGCCTAGATGTCTCCTCATCACTTAAGGTACTTACAAATTTTAAGAACCGATGGTAATTTAAAACACTTAATAAATTCTTGCTTGAAATATTAATATTTAAATTATTCAGGTTTGTAATAATTTGTTTTATAAATTCTGGAGGTTCTGCAAATTCAGTTATTGTCTTCTGTATTTCGGAAAACATATCATATCCTGCTTTAAACTTAGGGTATAATTTATCAATATCATAAGATTGTTCTTCTTGAGCATGATAAAATTCTATTATTTCTTGTCCAATATTTTCAATGTCCGAGGTTATGCTCTTATGTATTTCTTCTATTAAACTATTAACCTGAACTCTTGAATCTGATGATATAGTATAACCAAAATCTTCCTCTTCATATACAGTCAACTGAACATTTTTGTATATTATATTCTCTAGAAATCTCTTCCTATTCTGTAATAAAGTTACCTGACTAAGTGCTCCACTTTTATCGGGTCTCCTAAAAATACCTATTTTTGTGTACTCTTGACCACGTTGCGTTAATATTGCATCAATAAGCTTTATACCATTCTTATAGAAATGTTGTTGGTGTAGTGAAATATCCACAAATCCTATTTTGGTAATCAGTTCCTGTCTAACCCCTTTCAAGAAATGAGCAATATCTTCTATAATAGTCTCATCTGCCATCAAAATATAGTTGTTACCTTGCCTTATAGCCGTGTTACCTACTTTTGTTATTACAAATGCAATGCTATCCTTAAATTTTTCAATGTCCTTAACCATGTTAGTAATGTGTTTAAGTAGTAGCATAAAATCTTGCCCGTCCACACCATATTGAACTGAATGATAACTGACTATGAAAACTAATTTTACAGCGTTAACGGAATCTGTTATTTTCTTTATAAAGTAAGTTGTAGAAATATCGTGCGCAGCATCTATAGTATTGCTAAATCCGGGGCAGTCATAAAACACTGTGTTTGTTTTGGTATTTACAACCACCTCAGGGAAAACTGTCTTTGAATTAATTGTAGAATTATCACTAATTTTATTGTTACTATCTACAATTATATACTGGCCTCTCCCTACTTCCTTTGACTCTAAATTGCTATTATTCCCAGCAACAAAGTGTGTAAAAGTACTCTTCCCAGAACCTGTATTGCCTAATACCAAAACTACATCGTTATGAGTATCAAGTTCTACAACTTCCTCTCCTTTCTGCAGAAGATCCAAAATTATTTTAATCTGTTTATTGCCTGTGTTGTTAACCATTTTCTGCAAATATATTGTTGGATTATTGTATCTGACCAGAAACCCTTTCTCCTTAATTATCTAGTTTATTGTTCTATAATAGAATTCTTCGTTGGAATAACTCATGGACACTGAGCAGCAATTAATAATTTACTTCTGAATTATTGTATGGGTGTTATTATTATTATCTAAAAATTAACGTTTATAAATGATTGAAGATAAAACAAATCATTAAATTGACAGGACTTATACTTACAGTATTACTGGGCAAACAAATATCTACAAATAATGACAGGAACAAATAATCAGGAACAGGAACGAACCTCTGTACTGTCCGAATTAGTGAATAGTTGTGATGATCCTTTTGGGACTACTTGGCGATAGTAACTGTAAATAATGATCTATGTCTGAGCATCATCACCATAATTAGTCCATGAGAAGTTGCAAAAAAAGGGGTAAACTTGAGTACTGTGCGCAGGACGAGATCAGGGTACCCCTCGTTTTCCAGGGTGCTGAATACGATGGTGATGCCTCTCGTCCCTCGGCAACTAACCCTTAACGCGAAAAACCACCCCATTTTCACGTTCTTTCCATTGTAGGCATGCGAGGGCTTGTCGAATCAGGTTTTTCGTGTAGGTCGTATAAACTTTCCAACATATTATCAATCCCCATGGTTAAAGCTACTTCCTCCCCTCCCCACAAATTTCAAAATTGATAATAATTTGTTTTTATTTGTTTGCAACGGTGCTCAACACGACAGCAACATACGTTTCTCCTCTACTCTTCATTAACCACCACTAAATTCCCGAGGGTAGATGAGAAATATATGTTACTATTCCGTTGAACACCCTTGAAAACGAATAGAAACAAATTGGTATCCATTTTTAAATTCTTAGGGAGATTTCAATATCAGGGGAGGGGGTAATTTCAACCACGGAGGTTGATAATGTGTTGGATGGTCAAACCCTCGCATGCCTAGAATGGAGAAGATGCAAAAAGGGGGTGGTTGTTCGCGTTTAGGGGTAATTCCCGAGGAGTGGGAGACCTAAAAATATCGCCATCGTATTCAGGACCTTCGAAAACGGAGGGGTACCTGTGTCTTGTCCTGGTCACAGCACTTTTGATGTTTTTGCAACTTTTTCATGAAAATTTCAAAAATCAGGAAAAAAATGCCCAATACATTTGATTCCTGATACGTTCATTAGGATGGTTCAAAGTTATAACATAAAAAAGTGGCGATAAGTTAAAATATTTGCGATAATAGCGATAAGGGGAGTGAGATAATTAAGGACGCCGGAAATCATGGTTAGATTTGCCCTGAAAGAGAACCTTTTATTTCGCCGAATTCTTCTATTCATCCCTAAATCGATTCAAACATTTTTTTTACAATGTTTTATCGCTTTTAAAAAATATTTTAGTTAGAGGTTGTTTTTTTTTCATAAACAAATAAGTTTTTATACTTATTTGTGTTGTTTATTTAAAAAAAACAACCTCTAACTGATCTTTTGACGTAAACGTCACAGGCGTAGAGGTTATTGCCCAGTAAAATACTGGTTAATTGTGATATATTTTGTAGATTCCCCTAGCACCGCTTAAAAAGAAAACATACATGTGGCAGGAAGTCCCAAAGAATTGAAGAAGGAAAAAAAATAAAGAAACATATTCTTTATAGCATTTTGCAAACAGCGGAAAGAAAAACTATCTATCTATGAGAACTAAAAGAAAAACTATATGTAAAAATATTAAAGAAATCTTTGCATTCTTTCGATAACCTGACTTCTGGTTATGCTAACAAGTAAAAATTCTTATTTGCCATTCTCATTTTATCACTAGCATCCAACCTAGTCCCCTACGGCTAGGCAGGCTAAACTAGCATCTACATGATCCCCTACGATATGTAAATTCAGTTAAAATGAGAACAAATGCCTGAAATTAATTTATTTACGTATCTTGTCTTTAAAAAAATTTTCATTCGAATGAATTACATTTTAATAAAATCTCATTCAGTTTCTTGGAAATGCTTAGCCTTTGAAACGTTTTTCGTCCTTATTGTGGAGTCATCAGAAAAGCCTAAAGCCAATCATCTATGTTCCATGCAAAACTAAGACAATATCCATGAATAAGTATAAAATATTTATAATTGACATTGACTGATAAAAAACAACAGATCTTCACCTATCTATTAGCTAACTAGTATTGGAGTCTATATACCTACTCTATGCATGTTTAAAAGTGAATTATTTATTATTTGTTTGCTTATAGTATGCATAGAGTATATAGGCTCCAATACTAGTTAGCTAATAGATAGGTGAAGATCTGTTGTTTTTTATGAGTCAATGTCAATTATAAACATGTTATACTTATTCATGGATATTGTCTTAGTTTTGCATGGAACATCGTTATGAGTGGCTTTAGGCTTTTCTGATGAGTCCACAATAAGGACGAAAAACGTTTCAAAGGCTAAGCATTTCCAAGAAACTGAATGAGATTTTATGAAAATGTAATTCATTAGAATGAAAAAATGTTTAAAGACAAGGTACGTAAATAAATTAATTTCAGGCCTTTGTTCTCATTTTTAACTGAATTTACATATCGTAGAGGATCATGTAGATACTAGTTTTGCCTGCCTAGCCGTAGGGGACTAGGTTGGATGCTAGTGTTAAAATGAGAATGGCAAATAAGAATTTTTACTTGTTAGCATAACCAGAAGTCAGGTTATCAAAAGAATGCAAAGATTTTATCAATATTTTTATATATAGTTTTTCTTTTAGTTCTCATAGATAGCTTTTCTTTCCACTGTTTGCAAAATCCTATAAAGAATATGTTTCATTACTATAAGCAAACAAATAATAAATAATTCACTTCTGGTTATGCTAACAAGTAAAAATTCTAATTGCCATTCTCATATAACACTAGCATCCAACAAAGTCCCCTACGGCTAGGCAGGTTAAATTAGTATCTACATGATCATCATCAAATATATACTGAACATTTGAGGTCGATCCGATAAGTAGTTCCAGAAATATACTGGTTTAAAATAAAAATTTTCATAAACTAATGCGCTCGAATCGCTGACGTCATTGTCTCCCAAGTCCTATCTCGCTGAATTCCGCGATCGCGGAAGTCAGTGTTAGTACTATAATTAAAAAGACGTAGGATCTTTTACTATGTGCGAATCGAGCTATTTAAAAGCAGATTCGCCTAATCTGCCGGAGGTTAATTTAATTATAGTGATGTGGTATTTTAACACAAACCACCAAAATGAGAGGAGTATTTACACACGAAAAATAATAAAATGTGAAAAAATATATTTGTTGGGGTTCGTTTCCCTTAATTTCGCACCTTCTGGAATGACTAAGGAACAGAATTTGTTCTACCTTGAGGCGGCGCACACATGGATGAATCTTACATTTAGCTGGACCAAGATAAAATTTCGAATTGTTACCACTTGACGGAAGATGCATTTATAAACGTTCAACATTCAAAGCAACAGAGATACATACAAAATTCAGGATGAAATTCACAACTATCCTACTAGGCAAAGGAACAATATAAGAATAGAATACACAAGATTGCTGCACAGTCGGAATGCTTGCAACTATTATGGTCCAATATTTCAAATAAGCTTCCCTGTGGTATTAAAAACTTACAGCTGGAAAAATTCAAGTCAGTCGTAATAAATTTCTTAACAAAAAAGGCATTTTACAGCTTCAATGAATATTTTGATACTAACTTTGAAGAAATGGACAACTAATACCAATGTATAGTTGTTTCTCATTATGTGCGTATATTATGTCTCACTCAGTCGTGCGGAATTGTGTATTAAATTACAACGTGTTTTTTGTGTTTACAATCTGATTTGCGGAGTGTATAGCCACAGGTAAGAGCGTTATATCAACATAGTTTTACAAGTAATTCTTTAAATATGCGGTTACGCAACATTTTGACTGTAACCTCAAGAAAATCTTACATTTAGGAAATTGATTGAGGAATTGAGGATTGGTAATCCATAACAATAACGAAATTGAGTAAAACACTACTAAGTATGTTTTTTACCACTATATTTGCACAAAAACGTGACTGCAGTTTCAACCCTTTTTAGGTCATTTTCAAACAATGATTCAATTAAGAATGAAATACAAAAGATTTGGTCCCTATTTAAACATGTTTCTACAATTAAACAGATTAGAGAATTATGAAAGTATACAAGTAGTTTATGATATCCTAACTATCTAAGGGTGGGGTTTCTCAGAAATTTTAATTATATCTTGGTAGCAGTAAAAAGAAGTGAGTACATAATATCTAATTGATCATTTAACAAAATTAAATCATCCTTATTATTGTATTTGTATATTTCCAATGCTTCAATTCAATAATCAATTTTATATTCAAAACAGCGGTCTACCTCTAAGCCCTTTATTAGCGGATATTTTTATGTCTAATTTAGAGGAAAGTATACTGAATTCGCAACCAGGCAAGAATCACATTCATTTTTGGTATAGATATGTCGACGACGTTTTGGCATGCTTTAAGGGTACTACTAGACAATTACACACTTTTCTAGATTCTATTAATAACATACACCCAAAAATTAAATTTACATTAGAACGAGAAACAAATCATTCAATAAATTTTCTAGACCTAACTATCACACACAAAAATAACCAATTCAAATTTGATATTTTTAGAAAACCTACATATACTGATATAACTATCCCCTTTGATTCTTGCCATCCATACGCACATAAACTGGTAGCTTATAATTTAATGCTACATAGAGTTTTTTCATTGCCTTTATCAGAAACGCAAATAAAAACAGAGCTCTCAATAATTCAAAAAATAGCCAAGAACAATGGCTTCCCCACAGAAGTTATCGCAAAATTAATAAACAAGAAACAAAATCAGTATACTTTTAAAGCAATTTATCCCATAGTCAGAGAAGAAAAACAAACACCTTAAGGTGCGTATAAGCGTGGCGAACCGAACATGTAATGTAACATGCAATGCAATGCTCGTTGAAATTTGTCTCCCGCGATCACGCCACGAACATCTTACGAACCGTGCGATTTGACGAACACGCCGCGAGCAAGCGAGGTGAACTGTTTAGTCTATCCGATGGTAACAGACCAAAAACATGTCCGACGGTAAAGCTGAAGCTTTGGTTTTAGGCAGTAGTGCCTTATTAAATATCGCAAATATAAAAAAAAAATCGGTAAAGGTATTTACACGGAACTTCCCTCTTTATGACATTGAAAATAATAATCGGAATATAGTTATCACTATTATTACAAAGAACACCTGATAAGTTTTGGTCAAAAAAATATACAGAGTGCTCATCCAACAGCAAAAGTTCAATACTAAATAACAGGTGCCAAATATGGAAGGCTTGGCCAAATGCCTTTATAAATGTCCACCATGACTGAATTATTTCTTGGGATGACCACCCTGTACATTTTCAATAATAGTGTAATAGGTGCATATGCTTAATATTATAGCCATCTGTCACATTTTCAATTCCACATACACGTAGTGGAGTGGAAATACAGTGGTGGTTAAAAAATTTCATTTTTTTTTCAGTTTTTCAAAAATGTAAAAAAAAAATCAAAATTTTTGACACGTGGAAATTTTAAATTTGATCAAAAAGGAAAGTTTCCTTTTATTCTACAGTGGTATTTTTTTTTTAAATTGGTTTAGAATGCCATGAAACGTGGGAATTTTAAATTTGAACAAAGACAAAAAAATTTTTTAGTGGTAAAACATTTTTCAAAAAAATTTGAAATTTTTTTTTTCTGAAATAGGTTTAGCGTGTCATGAAACGTAGAAATGTTAAATTTGACCAAAAATATTTTTTTTTCATTATTTATTCCCTTTAGACGATCCACCTTGTATATTTTCCAGTGAAAGTTCTACCATTTCTTCGCTAACAGTGGGGTTAACTACCTACCAAATTTGACTGCTCTCCGTCAAGTAGTGTTTTAGTAAATGCACCAACAGACAGACAGACTAACGGAATTTAAAAACCTATATTTTCGTAATCTCCGTGATCTGAAACGTCAGAATCCGAAAAAATCTCGGAGGGTGATTTTTTCTCGAATACAATACTTCCCTTCGGTATGTGAGGGAAGTAAAAAACGAAAGCTTCTACGATCTACTGGGAGTTTTGAAGTTCCAGCACAGTAACGGCCAATATAAAAATTTTATGATAATCAACTTATATAATAAAACAATAATAATGAACTTTTTTTTTTATGCTTCCTCTGGTTGCTACATGGAAGCAGCAATTTCCATCCACGCATCTTTCTTTTTGTTTTTATTAAAATAATTCGGGTCCGTTTGGTCCCAAAGAACACTATGATACTTGTAAATTTCTATTAACAGCCAAGCCGCCTCCTCCGATTAGTCCATGTTCGTTAAAACATTAAAACATCACGAATGCCGTCCCACTACGCACTGCGAATCCCTTTGTGTTCGTCGAAAAACCGACAAGCGGTGGTTCGCAGCGCGCTCCGAAATAGCCATTCGTATCGTGTTCGCAAGACCGTCCCAATTTGACGAATCTGTTGCATTGCATGTTACATTACAATGTTCGGTTCGCCAAGCTTATACGCACCTTTACGCTACACTCACATACTGTGTTACACTGACAGTGACGATTAAACTATAGCAGTACAAAAATATTGTTTTGAATAATTTCGCTTTCCTCACTTCCTGAAGCACGCAAAAGGTTTTTCCATTGTTTTTGTTTTATGATATTTCACTTTCAAAAATTCGATATCTAAGGAAAGATCTGAAAAAATTCAGGGGTGCGTAGGAAGGAGAGAGATCTCGAATGGCAGGCACACGAGTTTTCCATCTGCGTTCTTTTTTCGAATAGAACCTTGGAAATTGAAAATGTGTCACAATTTCCATGTTCACGTGTTTTTTATGAAATTTCACTTTCGGGGTGAAAGTAGTCATTATCAGGTGTAATAAAATTCGATAATTTAGGAGAAATCTGAAAAAAATCAAGGAAACGCAGTAAGGGGAGAGAGATCGAATAGTGGCCATTGGAGTTTTCCATCTGTGCTCATTTTCCAAATAGGGCCTTCGGAAATTGGGTAAAATTCAAATTTCCCGTGTGTACGTGGTTTTCGTGATATTTCACTATCGGTGAGAAAGTCGTCATCATCAAGTCATCAAGTGACAAAAATTCGGTGTTTAAGGAAAAATCTGATAAAATTCAGGGGTGCGTAGGAAGGCGAGAGATATCGAACGGCGAACAACGGAGTTTTCCATTTACGTTCTTTTTCCGAATAGGGCATTCGGAAATTGGGAAAAATTCAAATTTTCCGTGTGTACGTGTTTTTAGTGAAATTTAACTTTCGATGTGAAAGTGGTCACATCAGGTGTCAAAAATTCGATGTTTTAGGAAAAATCTGAAAAAAATCAAGAATAAGCAGTAAGGGGAGAGCAATCGAATAGTGGACACCAGAGTTTTCCATCTGTGCTTTTTTTCGAATAGGGCCTTCGGAAATTGGGAAAAATTCAAATTTTCCGAGTGTACGTGATTTTCGTGATATTTCACTTTCGGTGTGAAAGTGGTCATCATCGGGTGACAAAATTTCGATGTTTTAGGAAAAATATGAAAAATTCAGGGATAGGTATGAAGATGAGAGAAATCGGATGGCGCAAACCACTGTATCTGATTTCGTTTTCGAGATATGGCCTCGAGAAGTGGTCCTTCTTTCCGAGATAAGGCTGCTCAAAGCCACCGGAAGGTAAAAATCGAAGTTTTTCACCACTTCCCGAGGCCATATCTCGAACACGAAACGAGAAACAGAGCTGCGGTTTGCGCCATTCGATTTCTCTCGCCCTGCTACGTCTCCTTCAGATTTTTGCGAGCAGTTTCATTTTTTCGCAAAATTTCAAAGGTAAATTAAGGTAAGTGTCCCTATTTTCGTCAGGTTAAGCAATGCCACTACTCATATTCAACTTTTGTTAAGCTATAAAATATTAAAAGTGAATTATTTATTATTTGTTTGCTTATAGTAATGAAACATATTCTTTATAGGATTTTGCAAACAGCGGAAAGAAAAACTATCTATGAGAACTAAAGGAAAAACTGTATATATAAAAAAAAATATTAATGAAATCTTTGCATTCTTTCGATAACCTGACTTCTGGTTATGCTAACAAGTAAAAATTCTTATTTGCCATTCTCATTTTAACACTAGCATCCAACATAGTCCCCTACGGCTAGGCAGGCTAAAAATAAATTAAAATAAAACATTAATTCTTAAATTTATTGATCTGCAATCGTCAATGAGATAATCTCTAATTAGTTCAAATCCAACTAATAATTTTAGATAACTGACATAGTAACTATACAGACTGTCTATTTTACGAGGGCCACACCAAATATCTCGCTTAATATCTATTGTAGAAGAATAAAGTTTTAGAAACAGTTATCCCATTTTTTGTGAGCTATATTTCAGTAAAAAGAAATTTCAAATCCATAGCCTACTTTATGAGATACCTATATTACAAAAACCTGAAAAATAGGAAAACCACAAACGGTTATAGCTTCCTTATTTGAGGAGATACGAAAAAAGTTAAAGGAATGAAAGTTGACGGCAAAGACAATAAGAATAATAACGTGTAACAAAAAAATCGAAAAATGCAGTTGACTTTGACATACGCTATTGTGCAAAAATGAAAAATACATATCTCAAAGTAGGCCATGACGCCATTAATTCCGTAATTTTTTTCTCATTCCAACGATATAAAACATGTCACAGAAATTTTAACCGATAGTATCAATATTTAATATTTTACGAATACCACAATTCATATAATTGAATCGTAACAATCAGCTGTGCCATAATTAGTGAAAAACAATGTATACAGTTATTAATAAATTTGACAGATTGTCACTGTTGTATGTTGAATGTTGCGTTGTCGAGTTCTAAGACAAATTTTATATCAGTAATTACGGTGTACACCAATAATAACAAATTCGATATGATTAGCATTTATTGTCAGTGCAATTTTGACGCTGAGATGGCAGTCACGGTTTACGGAGATAGATTTCCAGATGCTCCGCAGCCAAATCGAACTATGTTTAGGAAGTTAGTTCAAAATCTAAAAGCGCACGGTTCATTTTCAAAAAAAGTAGTAAGGCGAGCGCATGTTGCGGATAATGTAAGAAAAGTGAATAGAGTAATGATTTATGTTAACCAAAATGAGGAAACCTCTTTGAGACAAATTCAGAGAAACTGTCGCATAAAAAAAGACAGTGCAAGAAAAATATTGAAAAAAAAACGGATTTCGATGCTACAAAATGAGGAAAGTTCAACATTTAAATGAGGGAGATAAGCCAAGGAGAATAAGATTTTGTAGATGGTTATTAAATAAGAAAAGGAATGACGCGCTGATATGTAGCAAAATTCTTTGGTCGGACGAATCAAATTTTTCTAATAATGGATTTTTCAATAGAAATATGCATTATAAGTGGACACGAGAAAATACACATTGGTGCAGAGAGACTGCTTTCGAAGAAAGATTTTCTACGAATGTTTGGTTGGGTCTTTTAGGGACTAAAGTAATTGGACCTTATTTTTATGATGGTAAATTAACCGCTCGTAGTTACCTTAATTTCCTGCAAAACGAATTTCAAGATTTTCTTTATGAATTAACAGTGGCAGAAAGATTAAATTATTCATATTTCCAACAAGATGGGGCTCCACCTTACACTGCTGTAATACGTACAAATTATTTAAATCAAGTTATGCCAGATAGCTGGATAGGCACCTATGGACCCATTCTATGCCAGCTCGATCACCAGATATTACTCCCTTGGATTTTTTCGTCTGGGGTTACATTAAAGACAAGGTATTTCAAACTGCCCCTGAAAATATTGAGGACATCAAAACCAGAATTCGAAACGCATGTGAGGCAATTACTCCTGAAATGCTCCAAAATGTAATGCGTGACGTGTCTCGTAGAGCACGTTTATATGTCAGAATGCATGGTGCACAATTTGAACATTTGTAGTTAGAAAAATAAATACGCACAATTTCTTTTCAATATAGTAGTAGGTAGTACTGTTATACATAGTTTTTCGTTTTTTTCTCTGGATGTTCGTTTTGTACTTGTATTTTTATTTATGAGATATTTATTGGTTTGTATTAAATTGTAATAAATAATTACGGAATTATAATATATAATTATTATAAAGTGAATTTTTACTATTATGGCACAGCTGATTGTTACGATTCAATTATATGAATTGTGGTATTCGTAAAATATTAAATATTGACACTATCGGTTAAAATTTCTGTGACATGTTTTATATCGTTGGAATGAGAAAAAAATAACGGAATTAATGGCGTCATGGCCTACTATGAGATATGTATTTTTCATTTTTGCACAATAGCGTATGTCAAAGCCAACTGCATTTTTCGATTTTTTTGTTACACGTTATTATTCTTATTGTCTTTGTCGTCAACTTTCATTCCTTTAACTTTTTTCGTATCTCCTCAAATAAGGAAGCTATAACCGTTTGTGGTTTTCCTATTTTTCAGGTTTTTGTAATATATCTCATAAAGTAGGCTATGGATTTCAAATTTCTTTTTACTGAAATATAGCTCACAAAAAATGGGATAACTGTTTCTAAAACTTTATTCTTCTACAATAGATATTAAGCGAGATATTTGGTGTGGCCCTCGTAAAATAGACAGTCTGTATATATTTTTTAAATTAAATAAATACTTCAAAAGTAACACGTGTCTCTAATTGTCCCATTTCCATCATACGATTGTCCCCATTTTCGTCATGTTTCTCAACTAAAATAAGGGATATGCGTTACTGTTGGGCTCTCAGGTTGGAGAGATTTTGGGTGACTCTTTGACCAATTTCTTTGTGGCTTCTTAGAAAAGCTTCATACTAATGCCTCTGGGGCACTGCTCTGAAGGGCACTTGGGGCGGATTGTCTGGAAAATGTCTCTTTAGTTCGGTAATCAGTATTTGAACACTGCCATATAACTGTGTCTTTCTAACAGAGAAGCATCATTTAGCCATATATTTATTATCCAGTCTACCAGTATAGGTACTTCCTGTGCAGATAAAATGGTAGATACTCCAGTTTTGCATTCATCTGCTGTCGTTCCAGCATATTTGTCGGACGGTCATTCTGGGTATTTTAAATGTCCTGCTTGCTTTCGCAATACTCATGCCAGTTCTCATAGCTTGTCGCGCATTGTGGAATTAGTGACGGATATCGAGATTATCGAGAAAAAATACAGAATGATGAACGATATACTTGTGACGTTCTCTATATGAAAAGTTCTAACTACAAAATAATTACTGGGCTTAGTGCTGTGAGAGGTTATGTTCCAGCTGTAAAAATTCTAATGATTGCATCTGATGTATTCACGAAACCAGATAATATACTTCTTTCATTAGACTGGACTGGGATGATTTCATTACCTACCTTCAGCATTTCATTCTATATTACTTTGAGGCTGCTCCTGTGGGCTCGGAAGAAGAGGAAGAAATTCACTTTTCTAATTACACACAGCTGAACAGCTCCTTGCGCATGCTTTTCTTTAACCATTATGATGTTCTTTTTCCATATATCTTTTCGATAAACAAGGAACCTATGAAAACAATTTTTAGAGATTTAATATCTCAAGCCGTTCGAGTTATGGTAAGAGTGGTAAAAATCGAAGTTTTTCATCGCTTTCCGAGGCTATATCTCAAAAACGAAAGGATATCAGGAGCTGCGATTCGCGCTGTTCGAGTTTTATCACCTTCCTGCGTACTCCTGAATGTGTTCAAATTTTTCCTAAAACATCGAAATTTTGTCACCTGATGGTGGCCACTTTCACACCGACAGTGAGATGCCACGAAATGCACCTACACATGAAAAATGTGGCATTTTTTTACTTTCCAAGAGCCCCATTCGCCTCTTAGGTCATGATTTTTTTTCTTCATACATCGAAATTTTGTGAAAGGCCACGAAAAGCACCTACAGGCGAAAAATGAGACATTTTTTGCCTTTCTCAGGTCCCCATTTGGAGAAAGAACGCAGATGGAGAACTTCTATATGATTCATGCAATTTATCTCCCCTTACTGCTTATTATCTCTGATTTTTTTCAGTTTTTTCCTGAAACATCAAATTTTTGTCACCCGATAATGACCACTTTCACACCGAAAAGCACCTGCAGATGAAAAATGAATTTTTTCACTTTCCGAGGACCCTACCCGAAGAAAGAACACATATGGAGTACTCCGGTGTGTGCCACTCGATTTCTCTCCCCTTACTGCGTATCCCTGATTTTTTTCAGTTTTTTCCTAAAACATCAAATTTTTGTCACCCGATAATGACCACTTTCACACCGAAAAGCACCTGCAGATGAAAAATGAATTTTTTCACTTTCCGAGGACCCTACCCGAAGAAAGAACACATATGGAGTACTCCGGTGTGTGCCACTCGATTTCTCTTCCCTTACTGCGTACCCCTGATTTTTTCAGATTTTTCCTAAAACATCAAATTTTTGTCACCCGACGATGACCACTTTCACACCGAAAGTGAAATGCTACGAAAAGCACCTACAGATCAAAAGTGAGACATTTTTTTCACTTTCCGAGGGCCCTATCCACAGAAAGAACACAGACAGAGAACGCCACTGGGCACCATTCGATTTCTCTCCCCTTACTGCATATCCATGATTTTTTTCAGATTTTTCCTCAAACATCGAAATTTTGTCGCCCGATGATGACCACTTTCACACCAAAAGTGAAATGCCACGAAAAACACCTACAGGCGGAAAATGAGCCATTTTTTCCCTTTCCGAGGGCTCCATTGAGAGAAGCAATACAGATGGAGAACTCCTATGTTTGCCATGCAATTACTCTCCCCTTACTGCGTACCCCTAATTTGTTTCAGTTTTTTCCTAAAACATCAAATTTTTGTCACCCGATGATGACCACTTTCACAGCGAAAATGAATTGCGACGAAAAGCACCTACAGACGAAAAATTAAACATTTTTTCACTTCCCGAGGGCCCCACCCACAGAGAGAACGCAGACGGAGAACGCACAGCAGGCCAAATTTAATTCGTAGCAAGACAAAACCTCAATTTCTAAGAATTAATTTCGAAAAAATTCCTTGATTAATATCCACAGAACTGGTCAGTGCATAAGAGCATTAGTGTGGTAGTTCCTACACTGAAAGAAACCGACCAAATAGAATGTTTTGCTAAGATGATCTGCATTATCATAAGTATTTTTTTTGTTAAGACTACATTATCATTATCTAACCATAAGAAAAACTGTTTTGCTAATGAGATTTTGCAACGGTAAATCTTTGACTATTTGTCCCAATAATAGCACTTACTTAAACTAGGTAAAATATTGTTATAAGTTTTCTTTTTATTAGGGGTAACTAAATAATTTCTTACGATAAATAAGTGCCTTAAGTTAAAGTTAACTGTTTAATGGTTAAAACTCAAATAGACTTATGGTTGGTAAGTCACCTGTTAACTGTAAAGACGGGCTTACTAATCATAACGTCTTACTTATTTATTTTTGCACGTGGCGCAAGCGCAATTGAGTTTTTATCATCGCGCGCCATTTCATCCATGCAGCGACGCATGCAGTAACTAGTAAGTAATTCGGCGTTCGACGAGACAGTTGTGAGAAAGGTTTTATGCAAAGCATTTTTATAAAAAAACTTGTGTTTTATGTTATTGTATATTAGTTGCTTTCGTTCAGCAGAGTGATTCATAATCATAATAAACAGGATTTCAATGAACAGTAATCATATGATGCAAAATTGCATATATGGTATAGGGACAGAGACAACACATGAAACAGGTAGGTGCCTTATCATTACGAATCACTCTGCTGAACGAAAGCAGCTATTATATAGTAAACTATGATTGTGTCTTCTTACAAGTCAAAGTTTCCCTTTTTTAATAGGCACCCTGAATTGTTTATTAGTCGTTTGTTTCCTTAAATGAATTTATTTTAATTTTAATAATTCTTTGTCTGAGTCAACATAGAAATGTATTAAAAACGTGTTTTAATATGAAGTGTGAAGTCTAAAAAATATAAAATTAAAATATTGAATTTACAAGTAACGTACTTGCAAAATGACATTACTAGGTCAAGAGAGATTATTTGTTGCCATTATAATGTAAGCTGCATAGTGGTTAAAAAGTCACCTATTAGCAGCAGGAAAGTTCTTTTCCGGTTACAAGGTAGTAATGGTGTAAGAAATAGGAACTTACTAACTATAACAAAAAACTTATTAAGATTAAAATAGGTGGTGACTCCAGATAGCAAAGCTATCAACCTACAGTAACAAATAAATAATAAGAAAAACTTTTATTAACGGTAAATAAGTGCATCTTAGCAAGATCGTTTTCGTTACGGTTACAGAGCAGTCTTGCTGGAGCCTATTTAATGCAGATATTTATTAGGGGTTAGTCAATTTCTCTTTATAGATAATAGAAATTTCTTTCAGTGTAGAAACCCGTTATTTAGGAGTAGGGAGCAGGTAAAGATGGCTAATAATTCTGTTAAAGGTATTAGTCAGGGGGAGGAGATGACGCAATGTTGTTTCCAAACTGACAGATCTCGGATCTGCCATATTTGAATTTCTCGCCTTAGTTTTGGTACATTTTGGAACGTATAGTCAAAGAATTTATATAAATAGAAGCAGAGATAAAGCGTAAAAGTCATACAATATACTGTTGCCAACATGTCCAACATACCTTTTTCTCGCCATTTCTTTCTAAGATACAACATTGCCCTTAACGCTATCTCTGTTGCGGCCTGTCCAAGGCCGTAGCATATGAGTGTAGCATAGACATATGTCTAAATCTAGTTATTTAATAAGAGCTGTTCATGTTTGACTCAACTAACCTTTAAATTATTTTCATGTTTATTGCAAATATTTCTGTACAAAAATATGCAAGTATTGTAAACGATTGTTTTATTCCCTTGCCCCTTAACATTCCTTGCAGATGCTCAAATTCACAGTCCAATTTGTGGCCTGGTAGAATCAAAGATTAAGGAATTCTAATCTTTGGTAGAATTCCATTTTACTAGACAATCCTCTACTTGTAGCCTTGTAGGAATTAAGAACAGTTGGTAAGTAGTTTTCTTTTTGTCACAGGAGGTATATATTTTTTTTAAATAAAAAGTCTAGGTCAATTTGTCAAAATATAAATCAACCAAGGGGCCATTTATTTCAAATCCTAAGAAATGAGCTGCTGCATGATTTCCTGTAAATTAGTTAGGCACTTCTTTTCTGATTCGTAATAAGGGATGCAAACAAATTTCTGAATCGGCTTATTAAATGAAAGAACCTCTACTTAATTTGACTCTAGTACACATCTTTTTCCTAATCTATGGCCCCTTAAAATGAATTATTTGACGGTAAATAAAAGTGTTTATTTTAGGAAAATAAATATGTAGGTATACAGCTCAAAATAGGTTGATGACCGACACATATTTTGTCTTTAACAAAGAGTTTAACACATAGAGGAAACAAGCTCCATAAGTGTAATGTATAAGCAGCGGTAGACTGTAGGTTTTTCATCCTTTTCACACAGTTCGTTCTCTCTTTGTCGCACAGTACATGAGGGGAGGTGACGATTGCAATACATTGACAGTATGACAGATGACAATATATGTGTATACCTACCTGGGACTTATGGGTGACTTAGTTTTTCTACAAACTTTACAAGTATAAACTATTGTCACAAAAAATAATTAATTAATATACAAATTAAACGTGATAAACAGATTAAACGTTATAAACAGAAGAAAAATTTGAGAAAACACGTGTAATTGTAAATAAAGCAGACCGCTATTTAAAACAAAGATTAAAAATTGACGGTATTTGTGAAAACAAAGCGCGCCGGGTAAGGCTGAGTTGCTTTGTAAAACAGAGTGGAGAGAGAGGGTACGAGGTCTGCGACAAGGACGAAAAGCCTACAACCAAATCGCGGCTCCCCGGCAAATCCACGGCTTGTCTTCTCTAGTTATTAAACTCTTTGGTCTTTAAACTATCATCGTATTAGAGAAACAGCATATAAACGTTATTTCATGCAATTTTAAGTCATATATTTTGTTTCTCAGCACTTGAAATAGTTTATTTACAGATCAAAACGCTTCACAAATAGGGCGTTTAAGGTTATATTTACATTTACTTGTCGTGTCAAAATGACGGTGGCTGCAACAAAGATGGGGCTATAGTAATTTTGGTCATAAAGAAAGAGATAATTATAAAATGTAATGTCTGAACTATGTTGTCAACCCACTTGTAAATGTGTATCTGCTTCTATTTATATAAATAAATTCTTTGCGTATAGTAAGCTGTTTGGTGTTTTGTATGGTTTGTTAGCAGAATAGAAGATATAAGTTTTTAAAAGGTATAAGGTTTTTTATTAATAATATGTGTTTGTTGTACAAATTGCATGTACTTTTATTTAATTTCTGACAGCATGACTACCCGAATGAGGCCTTGTTGTGTTCCAAGGAATCAAGACTTGTTGACCGAAATGAGTGAATTTTTTTGTGAAAGCCACAGGAAATTAAAAAATATTTTTGTGGATATAACTATTAATACGTGTGTTTGTTATCATATTAACATTGTTAATAATATTATCAATGGCAAAGTTACTGGTCGGAAAGATTTAGACCCCGTATGTAAAATTGCATACAAAAAACGTGTACCTACAAAAGAGTAAGAAAAATCTCTATGTAAATTAAATAAAAATTTTAAATATCATTGTTTTTTTTAAGTAGTTCATACATTTTTTTGTGGCTGTGTTACTTTTTTTTCAGTAAAATTAGGTACATACCTCTGATTAGTTATCTATTCGGTACATTATTTGACAAATTGACAATAACAAAGTTGTTGATTTGACAGAGAATGTAGCGACTAAATATCTAATTATTTGGTGATGAAAAGGCCATGTCTAATGGGCTTGTTCAGCATTTTTTTTATTTCACAAATCGAAAGTGCAAGCATAAATTAATGGATCTGCAAAATATCAGAATCTTATTCGCACGTTTAGTATCTTAAAAACCATTACAAATTTCCATCTCGCGAAAATGGGGCGTGGCCAGGCGCTACGTCACTATACGCATAGACTCGGCGATCTCAATAGACTTGATGATCCTTATTGGTTATAATTATAATTGTTTTCGAAGTATTGTTTGTTTTGCTTACTACTTGACAGTAGGGAAGTACAATTTGGTGAAATGTCAAAAAATTACAATTTTCTCTCGCTCCTGCCAGAATGAATTTTCGATTTCGACCCTGCAATTTACGATTATAATTCATCGCCGACCTTCTCCTTTCCGTAGACATATAGAACGAACTTCCACTCGACGTATTTATTTAGTTACCAGCGTTTAAAAATTCCATGTTTTTCGACTTTTCAGGTTAAATTTGAAAGGTCCCAGAAAGCCATTTTTCTTACGTCACTTGCGTATAGTGACGTCACAAATGAGCGCTCGGTTTTTGCAACCATTACTAAATTCAACTGTTTATATCTCGAGAACGGAAAAAGTTAATAATACGAAATTTTAAGTGTATAATGAGAATATCGAGTACTATATGAAAAAGTATAAAAACCATATAAAAAGAATATCATGGAACAAGCCCATTGTACCTTCTGCCGAGGTAAATAAGGCCACCTCTTATGCAAATACATATTTTTTAATTAATTGAAGTGAGTATGCGGTAGGTTCTTGGTGAAACATACTAAATAGAATAAGGATTAAAAACACTTGGTATTACTGTTTCACAATTATTATTCAGATTTCTCTGACACATGTTTCGGCCTTTCGACTATTTTCAAAGAGTTATAACAACTAACCTAAAAGTGACCATTACAAGATATTTATAGGGCGCGTGCAAAATCTGACAGCTAACGAGAGTGGAGGGCATATAACCTCAATGTTCCAAATTAATTATCGTGAAATTCGCTGTTTTCGTTTGCTTTTTTAACTTTCTTGTGCTATCAGCTATTGAAATACACATTTTAAAGTTTAGTTTTCATTATATATAGACAATTACGTGTTTTGTACAATAACATTTCCTTTGATTTGGGAGATGTGCATTGGTTACCTATGTGTTTTTAGTTATTTTCTTTGTATTTAAACAACGTATGGGATTGATCTTATTATTATGTATAGAGCATATTTAGATTATTTAAAATTTAAATGTTGTTAATTATTCTGTTACCAGTTTACCACAAAAATCCATCATATTGTATGGAATCTGGTTGTCAAAGTTTAACTGAATGCCAATTTAAGCTTTAAAAAGTATGTGATTATTACTTTACATTGGAATTTAATACTTATTATGTAACATTTAATAAATACATAGTAAAATACCTACCGCATGCATGAAAATAAAACTATAGTTATTTCAGATTACCATCGATTTACACCAAAGAAGATAAGTTTGTGGTCAATTAAGAGTTCAAATAGAAAAGTGGTTTTAAATGCTTTATGGCTGCATAACCCATAAATTTATTTGTTAGTCAATCTAGATGAGTTACTTTATCTAGTTCAACAGGTTTTCCGTAAAATTGGAGAGCATAAAATTGAAATGAAATTATTATCCATAAAGATCATCCGTTGAGATAATCTCTGAAACTATGACCATATTTCATCTTTGACTTAGTAAGATCGGATCTCTCTAAGGCTCTTTTCGCTTTGGTCTTTTTGATTGAGCACAAACTTTTCTTCTTTTGGTGCAAATCGATACATAATAAGTATTAAATTCTAGTGTTAAGTAATAATCACATACCTTTTAAAGCTTAAATTGGCATTCAGTGACACTTTGACAACCAGAGTCCATACAATATGATGGCTTTTTGTGGTAAACTAGTAACAGAATAATTAACAGCGTTTAAATCTTAAATAATCTAAATATGCTCCATATATAATAATAAGATCAATCCCATATATTATTTAAATACGAAGAAAATAACTAAAAACACATAAGTAAACAATGCGCATCTCACCAAATCAAAGAAAATGTTATTGTACAAAACACGTAATTGTCTATATATAATGAAAACTAAACTTAAAAATGTGTATAGCACAACAAAGGTAAAAAAGCAAACGAAAACAGGGAATTTCACGATAATTAATTTGGAACATTGAGGTTATATGCCCTCCACTCTCGTTAGCTGTCAGATTTTGCACGCGCCCTGGATTTGAGAGGTAGGTACTACTAGGAAATGCCCAGAAATAGTAATTAAAATTTAAATTAATTCCCTAATAAGTAATAAAATGTTAATTAGGTTATCATCTATACCTCTCAAATCCCATAAATATCTTGTAATGGTCACTTTTAGGTTAGTTGTTATAACTCTTTGATAATGGTCGAAAGACCGAAACATATGTCCAGGAAATCTGAATAATAATTGTGAAACAGCAATACCAAGTGTCTTTAATCCTTATTATATTTTTTAAATTTGCCGCTTTGCGTGGCCCAGAATCATTTCTACAGTGTTCTGTAAAAATTATACCTAGTAGTTGTAGGTAAATGGGAGAACTGCAAATTTTAATTTGCACATGGTAATGTGTCCCTGCAAGGGACGTCGCTACTTGATGTTTTGTAATTCAAAATTTTAACATTGAGTGGACTATCTATAGTGTAGTTTATCTATGGTATTAGTTGTCTCCTTGTCTCAGAGCTTTTGTATTGTGTAAACACGCGCTGGTGAAATCTGATTTGTTGTGGACGGTGCAGAATCTTGCTTGTAGGAGTCTTAGTTTAAGGTAAGACACTTTTTTCTTTTTGTAGTTAACAAATTTTATTATAGACATTTTTTATATTTTCCTTATTTAAAGTTCTTACTCCAAAAATTACCGTGATCTTTAAGTTGCATATTTATGTAGGTTTATGAAAAATTGCACGCATTTGCACACTTTTATCAGAGGTTCTTGAGAAAGTTTATACACTTATAGTTCAGAAAATTTATTTCCTATAGGGACAATATATTTTTTTTAGTTTTACTGTGACAATTGCATAATATTTTATTTGTAGATACAATGTCAGTTAGCAGGAGGCAGTTATATGTATGTCTAAAAGACAAGAGCAGTCTTTTGACACGGAATGTGCAGTTAACCTCTGAATTAGTTAATTACATAATATGTAAATTAAATGTAGAGGAAAGTGCCGATACTGTGAAAAAGGACATTTCGACGAAAATGGAATAATTTACAAAAACCCTCCTGATATACTGGAAACATTTTTTAGCAAGAGAGCATATTTTTCTAAGTACAGAACCCGGTTAGATGCGGCTATTACTATTGTTGAAGATATTCCATTAGACACGCCTAGTACATCTAAAGGTGAGACAGCCCTTTTAAACATTGTTCTTTCTCACCAATTTCTTTCAATTCGAGGAAAACATATTTATAATACCTAAATATAGCATTTCTTGTGACTTAAGAAGCATAGGCGTAATTTCAGCATTATTATTGGGTAGGCAGGGATTTTTCACAGATATCCCAATAGATGGAAGAAAAGCGAACCCTGTAATTCTTCAACAATAACCCTATAAACACAAAGATCCGAGGGAAAGCGAGTGTTGCAAAAAGTTAAACCATAGACAAGAAACCCTAAACCCAAATGACCGAGTGAAAGCGAGTTTATCACTTCACAGGTAATATTAAACTCAGTAGAGGGAAAGCGAGTGGTGTGAAAAAGCAATTTGGTAAATAACACTCGCGCAAAAATCGAAAGACTTGGCGATCGTTCACTGAACGGTTGTGCGAACGTTCCCCAGACGATTGTCGTTCGCATATGTTCGCTGATATGTTGACGAGCGCTCGCTGGTGTCTACAGTTTGAATTTTGTGCGATAACTCCGCGAGCACACACAATTATATAAAGAAATCGTAAATAATACGATTTTCGATTCCAAACTACTTCTATCGTAAAGTATGAGTCAAAACAAGAAAAAAGTCATGTATATTATGTTGAAAAATCTTTAAAAAGTTGTCAACGTATAAATATTGAAAATGTGTGTTTTTAGCATCTTTGCCTTTAATAACTTTGGAACGAAAATAACTTTTTAGATTCTGTAAAAATATTTTGAAAGCGTAAGGCTTTAACTTCAAAACGCCGAAGGAATTATAGAAATTACGTCAATATAAAAGTTACACCGATTTCAAAAGGGAGGTTTCGGTGCAGCGCGCCATACTTTTGCGGTTACAGACCATGTCTCTAACAGCAACAACTTAAGTGTAAGTATAGTAATCATAGCATGCTATAACTTTGAAACCTTTCGGCATTTGGAAGTTGAAGTTTTCGATTATTTTTGTACAATCTAAAAATTTCTTTTCATTCAAAAGTTATTAAAGGTCAAGAAGACTTAAAATCTCATTTTTTCAATGTTTAAACGTTAACAACTTTTAAACAATAAATTTTTCGTACGTAACATTATGTTATGTCGGAAAAGTCGTAAGGTAAGGTGGGGCCAGTACGCCCCACAAATTGATTAGTGACGATTTACAAAATCACACTTTGTTTTTCAAGTGCGTCTTTTGCTGTGAGAGAGAGGTATCTAAGTTGATATTCAGAATTTCTGGGACAAGACCGCTTAAATATGACTTCGATTTTTCTTTTGCTGTTTACAGTATTTGTTGATCTCCTCCCATTTAAGAGGAATTAACATTTTGTGAAATCAAATGAAAATGGCGTAATCTCGAAAATATCTTTATTATCTTGATGACCACATGCTACAATATGAGTGTGAACGCGTTTGAACCGTTGTGTGCTGTTGTCAAGAGTTGTGCAAAAGTGATAAATCAGGGAAACTACATAACGGTATTTGCAATTTCTGGGGGTCGAGGACGCTCTTGCCCCAACTTACCTTATACATGTTATTAATATACCGGGTGAGTCACGAATTGCGCTCGCAGCGATATTTCCTAAAATATTTGGAATAGACAATTGAAATTCGGAGGCCTTATTACACGACTAAAATGCCATCTTTTCAATAAAAAATCAAGTTTGGTGCACATCCGGTTTGACCGGAAATGCCCACAACTTTCGATTTTTAAATGGAACACCCTATATATTTTTACATTTTTGAAATCTAGAGGAAATTTTGAATACAATACATCCATTTTGGTCACTTTTTGATAAACATTAAAAATTTTATTAAAAAATTTATTTCTGAATCCAGAGTGCTGTGGTGCCCAAAATATATTTTAGTTTGTGTGCTACGTTACTATAAAAATAAAAAGAGCAATATGATTGCATTACCTAATTCTCTAGAGGCGTTTAAAATTTTTAAATGTGATTTTTACCCACTACTCGGTTTTTTAAATGGGAATTTAATCGTTCACCAACATTTTTAAATACCTCATTTTCATATGAATCTAATGATACCAAAATTTTGAAAATCCGCTCAAATATTTGAGATTTCAGCCAAAATACAATGCAACCAGAAACATGCGGCTAATAGATAATAGATTAGTGGGCTTTGGAAACTAAAATGGCACATTTCTGTGTAAATCTGGCAGCCTAATAACATTGGAAAAATCATAGTAGCCATTGAATGTAATAAAACAATATCAGCTGTCAGACAGATACAAAATAAAGCGTTGCGGAAATCTCTTTGAGTAAAAATTAAAGAAAATGAATAATTTCAGTAGAAATGAAAAGGTCGATATGTTACTGATATATGGAGAGCGTCTCAAAAATTCAACTGCAGCTGCAGAACTGTATCAGCAACGATATCCCAACAGACGTCATCCAAGCAGACACTTGTTTGCCAGAGTGGAACAAGAATTAAGAAACGAACCCAATCAACAAGATGACCATCAAACATTTATTGTAAGTGAGGACAAAGAAATTGAAGTATTAGGATTTGTGATGGTACACCCAACAACATCAACAAGGGAATTGTCAATGGAATGCGACATTAGTCAGTCTTCGGTTTGCAGAATTTTAAAGAAACATAAGTTTCGGTCTTATAAATACCAAATACACCAACATCTTTATGGAGATGATAACGGCAGGAGGCTAGTATATTGCAACTGGTTCTTAAATGCAGTACAACAAAACCCAGGTTTTCCTTTTCATATTTTATATTCAGATGAAAGTAGATTTACGAACCAAGGTATGTTTAACAGAAATAATACTAGGTAATGGGCTCAAAAAAATCCGAGGTTGGTAGGACGGGGGAATATTCAGGAAAGATTTGGGTTTAACTGTTGGCTTGGAGTACTTGGAGATCGAATAATTGGACCCATATTTTTTTATGGAACACTTACTGGCGAACGATATTTATTCTTTTTACAAAACCAGACAGCAGAATTTCTTGACTTACTTCCTCTTGCCTATTTACAAAATCTGTTTTTCCAACAAGATGGTGCTCCCCCACATAATTCCAGAAGAGTGATGGAATATTTAAACAACTTGCATGGTGAACGCCTTATCGCAAATCAAGATCATATCAGGTGGCCTCCTAAGTCACCTGACTTAACACCCCTCGACTATTATGTATGGGGCACTCTCAAAGATAAAGTTTATAAAACTTCTTCAAGTACCCGTGAAGAGCTGCAAAATAAAGTTGTACGGGCTCTTAATGAAATAACGCCGGCTGAATTGCGTAGAGCCATTCAAGCAACTGTACGCAGAGCCGAATTGTGTATAGAAAAAAATGGTGGACATTTTGAATAATATCTATAAATGTCAATTTATGGTTTAATTATATTAATTATTTTAAAGATACCTACTGTTACCTAGTTTAAGTTTAATTGTTCAAACGGAATTGATTTTTATTTATTTATAGGCCCGATATTTATGTTCATTTAAATAAAACTCTGAAAACCGAACTAATATCGCATTCTATTGAAAATGTCCTTATGGATGTAATTGTGTTTACCTCCACATACCTATGCTAAACTTAATTGTAACGTTCTTTGCGCTCACAATTATTAAATGTTTGATAGCTCAAGATTGCCTATAACTACACGAGTCTGTCTGACAGCTGATATTGTTTTATTATATTCAATGGCTACTATGATTTTTTCAATGTTATTAGGTTACCAGATTTACACAGAAATGTGCCATTTTAGTTTCCAAAGCCCACTAATCTATTATCTATTAGCCGCATGTTTCTAAAAGCTTGGTTGCATTGTATTTTGGCTGAAATCTCAAATATTTCTGAGCGGATTTTCAAAATTTTGGTATCATTAGATTCGTATGAAAATTATGTATTTAAAAATGTTGGTGAACGATTAAATTCCCATTTTAAAAAAAACGAGTTAGTGGGTAAAAATCACATTTAAAAATTTTAAACGCCTCTAGAGAATTAAGTAATGCAATCATATTGCTCTTTTTATTTTTATAGTAACGTAGCACACAAACTAAAATATATTTTGGGCACCACAGCACTCTGGATTCAGAAATAGATTTTTTAATAAAATTTTTAATGTTTATCAAAAAGTGACCAAAATGGATGTATTGTATTCAAAATTTCCTCTTGATTCCAAAAATGTAAAAATATATAGTGTGTTCCATTTAAAAATCGATAGTTGTGGGCATTTCCGGTCAAACCGGATGTGCACCGACCTTGATTTTTTTATTGAAAAGATGGCATTTTAGTCGTGTAATAAGGCCTCCGAATTTCAATTTTCTATTCCAAATATTTTAGGAAATATCGGGGCGAGCGCAATTCGTGACTCACGCGGTATATCAGATTTTGTTCTTGTATTAACCCATACTCTACGATAGAAGTGTTTCGGAATCGTAAATCGTGTTATTCTATTCAAATTTTTATTAAAAAATGGGTAGTAAAACACCCTAAGCAAACCGCTCAGAGAAGAAACCCTAAACCCATTAGACCCTAAAGTATACTATATGATCATAGATGTGCCTCACCTGCCTATGATTTTACGCTATCCTCCGAGCATCCGTGGTTTAAGATGCCTGTCTGCGGTTTACGAGTATTGAACTCGTTTTCCCCCGGGCATCTGTGGTTTAACTCGCCTGTTTGTGGTTTTACTAGAATTGCAAAAAGGGCCCGCTCAAGGTTTAGCCAGAGGCCCCACGATGCCTTAATCCGCCCCTGTCTAATTGTATTGAAAACCTTTGACTTGATTGGAGTAATTGTCATACTTTGGGAATTTGACAGATTTTTCAACAATTTATTGCTCTTTCAAAATATTGGGGGGGGGGGGCAGTGGCCTACCCTTGCCCTCCCCGAATTACGCCTATATTAAGAAGATACGGTGCGATTTGTACCTCAAAATCGTATTCGGCGGTTCAAAATACATTGAAATACAGTTTTTTGATCCGTGAAAAAAAATTACGTGGGTTTGTATAGCCTGCCTGATGTGCATAGATTCTTTTACGAAATCTTTTGTATTACTAGAAATTTATTTTATGTTTATACCGCATTTGCAGGCTTACTTTTTAACATTTCTTGATGTTTAAAAATGAATTATTATTTGTTTGCTTAAAATTGTATTGAAACATATTCTTTATAGGATTTTGCAAACAGCAGAAAAAATAACTATCTATAACTAAAAGAAAAACTAGGTATGTGTAAAAATATTAATAAAATCTTTGCATTCTTTCGATAACCTGAATTCTGGTTATGCTAGAAAATTAAAGTCCTAAAATGAATTTGTCTAATTTTTTATTTGACAATTCTCATTCTAACACTAGCATCCACACAGTCCCCTACGGCCGTGCAGATTAAACTAGTATCTAGATAACCCTCTACGATCATGAAGATTCAGTTAAAAAAGGCCTAAAATGAATTTATTTATCTACCTTGTGTTAAAAAATTTTCATTTTAATGGATTATATTTTCATGAAATCTATCATTCTGTTTCTTGGAAATGCTGAGCCTTTGAAACGTTTTTCGCCCTTATTCTGGAGCTCATCAGAAAGACATAAAGCCACTCATAAAGATGTTTCATGCAAAACCAACACAATTTCTATGAATAAGTGTGAAATAATTATATTTGACATTGACTGATAAAAACGACAGATCTTCACCTATCTATTAGCTAACTAGGATTGAAGCCTATATACTCTACGCATGTTTAAAAATGAATTATTATTTGTTTGCTTACAGTTGTATTGAAACATATTCTTTATGGGATTTTGCAAATAGCAGAAAAAAAAATCGGTAAAGGTCTTTACACAGAACTTCCCTCATTATTTGTGCATGGCGGTCACTCTAAAAAATTAATAATTACGAAATGACATTGAGAATAATAATCGGAATATAGTTATTGCTCTTCTTACAAAGAAAACTTGATAAGTTTTGGTCAAAAAAAATATACAGATTGCTCATCCAACAGCAAAAGCTCAATACTAAATAACAGGTGCCACATATGGCAGGCTTGCGCAAATACCTTTACAAATGTCCACCATGACTGAATTATTTCTTGGGATGACCACCCTGTACATTTTTCAATAAAAGTATAATATGGTGTATATGTCAGATAATAATAAATATTGCCATCCGTCACATCAATCCAACATTCGCGTAATGGAGTGGAAGTATAGTGGTGGTTAAAAAATTTAATTTTTATTTTAATTTTTCAAAAATGTTAAAAAAAAAATTAAAATTTTTACTTCCCTCGCATACCGAAGGGAAGTATAGTATTCGAGAAAAAATCACCCTCCGAGATTTTTTCGGATTCTGACGTTTCAGAACACGTAAATTCCGAAAATATAGGTTTTTCGATTCCGTCAGTCTGTCTGTCTGTCTGTCTGTCTGTTGGTGCATTAACTAAAAAACTACTTGACGGAGAGCAGTCAAATTTGGTAGGTAGTTAACCCTACTGTCAGCGAAGAACTGGTAGAATTTTCACTGAAAAATATACAGGGTGGACCGTCTAAACGGAATAAATGGTGAAAAATTTTTTTTGCTCAAATTTAAAATTTCCACGTTTCATAACAATTTAAACCTATTTCGGAAAAAAAAATTTGCAACATATTTTCACCAATTTGGAAAAAAATTTAACACTAGAATAGACAGAAATCATTTTTGAAAATTTGTTCTATATTTTAATCACCGCTATACTTCCACTCCATTACGTGAATGTGGGATTAAAAATGTGAGAGATGGCAATAATATTTGGCATATCCTATTATATACTTTTATTGAATAATGGCATCCCAAGAAATAATTGAGTCATGGTGGACATTTATAAAGGTATTTGCGCAAGCCTTCCATATTTGGCACCTGTTATTTAGTATATTGAACTTTTGCTGTTGGATGAACACTCTGTATTGTTTTTTGACCAAAAGTTATCAGGTTTTCTTTGTAATAATACCAATAATTATATTCCGATTATTATTCCCAATGTCATTTCGTAATTAATAATTTTTTTGAGTGACTGTCATGCACAAATAACGAGGGAAGTTCTGTGTAAATAACTTTACCGATTTTTTTTTCTGAAATAGGTTTAAAACGTCAAACGTAGAAATTTTAAATTTGAGCAAAAAGGAAAGTTTCCGTCTATTCTATAATAGTGGTAAAAGAAGTTTAATATTTAAAAATTACATATTTTTTAAATAGGTTTAGAATGTCATGAAACGTGAAACTTTTAAATTTGAGTAAAAAAAGTTTCCATCTATTCTAGTGTTAATTTTTTTTCCAAACTGGTAACAAAATGTTGCAAAAATTTTTTTCCCGAAATTGGTTTGGAATGTCATGAAACGTGGAAATTTTAAATTTGAGCAAACCAAATTTTTCGTCTATTCTATAGTAGTGATAAATAGATTAAAAACTTTTTCAAATTTTTAAAAAAAAATTTCAAAAACATTTTTAAATTTGTTTGAATAGTTTTAGAATGCCATGGAAACGTGGATAGTTTAAATCTGAACAAAGAAAAAAAATTCTATCTTAGTGGTAAATTTTTTTTAAAATAGTAGGTAAACAAAATTTCTAATTTTTCTTTTAAATAAATTTAGAACGCTATGAAACGTGGAAATTTTAAATTTGAAGAAATAGAAAAAATCCATCTATTTTAGTCGTAAAAAAAATTTCAAAAATGTTGGTAAAAAAAATTTCAAAAAATTAAAAAAAATTTTTTTTTACTGAATCAGGCTTAGAATGCCATGAAACGTGGAAATTTTAAATTTGAAGAAAAAAAAAATTATCATTTTAGTAGAAAAAATTTTTTCAAAAATGTTGGTAATTTTTTTTTTTTTTATGATAGTTTTAGAATGCCATGAAACGTAGAAATTTTAAATTTGAGCAAAAACAAATTTTTTCATGGTAAAAAATTTTTCAAAAATGGTGAAAAAAATTTTCAAAAATTTTTTTTTTCAGAAATAGGTTTAGCGTGTCATGAAACGTGGAAATTTTAAATTTGAACAAAAAAAAAATTTTTTATCTTGGTAAAAATTTTTTCAAAAATGTTGGTGAAAAAAATTTTCAAATTTTTTTTTCCCGAAATAGGATTAGCGCGTCATGAAACGCGGAAATTTTAAATTTGAGCGAAAAAAAATTTTTTTCACTATTTATTCCGTTTAGACGGTCCACTCTGTATATTTTCCAGTGAAATTTCTACCATTTCTGCGCTGACAGTAGCGTCAACTACCTGCCAAACTTGACTGCTCTCCGTCAAGTAGTTTTTTTAGTAAATGCATCAACAGACAGACAGACAGACAGACTCACGGAATTGAAAAACCTATATTTTCGTAATCTACGTGTTCTGAAACGTCAGAATCCGAAAAAATCTCGGAGGGTGATTTTATCTCGATTACAATACTTCCCTTCGGTATGCGAGGGATGTAATAACTATCTATAACTAAAAAAAAAAAAAGCTGTGTGTAAAAATATTAATGAAATCTTTGCATTCTTTCGATAACTTGAATTCTGGTTATGCTAGAAAATTAAAATCCAAGAAACAGAATGATAGATTTCATGAAAATGTAATCCATTAGAGTGAAAGATTCTTAAGACAACGTAGATAAATAAATTCATTTTAGGCGTTTGTTCTCAGTTTAATCTGCATGGCCGTAGGGTACTGTGTGGATGCTAGTATTAGAATGAGAATTGTCAAATAAGAAATTAGACGAATTCATTTTAGGATTTTAATTTTCTAGCATAACCAGAATTCAGGTTATCGAGAGAATGCAAAGATTTCATTAATATTTTTACACACAGTTTTTCTTTTGGTTATAGATAGTTATTTTTTTTGCTATTTGCAAAATTCTATAAAGAATATGTTTCAATATTTCTTGATGATTTTAAAACCAATGGAAAATGTATCTTTCTGGAAAGAGTAAGCTTCTAGAATAATAAGTGTCTAGAAAGAAAAAGCTTTCCATTGCTTATATAGATATAATGTTAACATTTAATGGGTACTTACCAAATCAGGTGAATGATAGTATCAGTGAAATGCCAATACCAGATGAACTTGGGGCAAGACATGGATCTGAACCAACATAAGCGATTGATGAGGAAAATAACTCCGATTTACCTGCGAAAGTCGCGAAAATGTTAGTGAAGTTATGGAATGTACTCAACATCAGGTAATGATGAAATTACGTTGGTAAAATTGTTCTTATAAAGGAACTCCACCAGATCGATTTAATTTGTAATTTTCCACGAGGTGGTCGCCAAGTATTGTTCTTAAAATTTTATTAATATTTTTTTATAGTCCTTTGTTGTTAATGTCAATAAAATAGAACAATAAATTGAATATAAAAAATTCAATCATAAATTTTATTTACTATATCAAATTGAAGACACAATAGGTCGCTAAAGACAAATACATACCCGGATCTCAGAATTCCTGGCCCAAAGCCATGGCCGGATTAGAAATATTATCATTATGGCGAATGCTGAGGAAATTAACAATTTTATGCTAAAGGCTGTAGCCTGATAAGCATGGTAGGGCCGCCACCGCTTGGAAGAACCACCATATCTTCAAAAGTAATATCTTAAGAAATTTCTATTAGGTATATCTCAATTTTCAATATTTTTTATTGTTTATTATTCATTAATTAATTTTCAGTTTATATATAACATTTTTGCATTTCCTTTCCACAAACATACCTATAACGTTACAGTCCGGATAGTCTTTGTATGCATATTTCCCGGTCGGCCGGTCTTTTACTGAATGAACACTGCGGTTCGCTGGAGGCTAATACGAAATAGCTTCCAACTTTACCGCATTTACTTATAACATGAATGACCTTGAATTTCTTTGCGCTGTGTAAAATAGCAACACTTGGAATAGCCAAGTATGAGGCTAGCCTCAGATCTTAGTTTTTATAGCGCATGTGCACAGGTCATTCAAGAGTCAGGTGATTCACAAAGAAAACGAACTGACGTCTGACAGTTGCGTTTAACCGGTTAAGAACAACTTGACGTATAAATACATAAAACATTTGATAGGCGGGCTAGAAATAAGTGCTCTAGGTGAAAATATTCCCAACAATGTGTCTTGTTGTCCAGACGTGGTGGATTATTTGTTATTAAATGGACTTACTACTCTTATTTATGACGAAAAGGTAAGAATTAAAAGAAATGCCAGGGCTACACCAGCTATGCTTTCGTTAGTTTTTAAAAGTGGTAAACAAAACAGAGGGTTTTGTGATAACAATTATAAAAAAGTCGAGTGGTTAACGGCATCAACAGTTAGAAACAAATTATATTGTTGGAGATGTTTATTTTACTAATGATCAATCCTCAATTTGGGGCAGGGCCGGGTTTAATTATTTGCAAAATTTGTCGCAAGGTTTAAAAAGGCACGAAAAATCCCAGGAGCACATTTCATCTTGTATTAAATTCGAAATGTTTGGTAAACAAAATATTGTAAATTTCTTGGATTCTGCACATAAGAGAGAAATAGAAAATGTTAACGAAAAGGTCCGTGAGAATAGGGAAATATTAAAGAGGTTAATAGATGCCGTTATATAGTTATCTTCACAAGAAAATTCTTTCCGAGGACATGACGAAAAACGAGAATCGTGCAATAAAGGAAATTTCAAAGAGTTGGTAGATTTTTTTAAAACTTATGACCCAAAATTAGAGAACTTTTTGAATAACGCCACTATTTTTTGAAACAATTCCGGTAAGCTTCTGTAGAATGATCATTTTCAACACTTAAACGCATAAAAACATTTTTACTAGAAACAAAATGAGTCAAGACCGCCTTTCAAATGTATCGCTAATTTCAATAGAAAAACGTTTTTTGTCAGAATTGAGTAAACGCGATTCATTTTATGATGAAATAATCAACCATTTTGCTAGTTCCAAAAATGGCAGGTTACCATTCATTTATAAAAATATTCAGGCTTTAAAGCAGAGATTAATATAGGTAGTTGTTATTTTAGAAAAAATATTTATTTGCTTTTTATTTTTTAGGAAATATTTTTTATAATTCTCCATAATATAGAGTTCCGCGGTTATATTTTTTTTATATAACTTCTTTCTTAAAACTATTTTAATTTCTATTAAAACTTATAATTTTACACGCCTGGCAGTGATAATGAATACAATTTTTTGTTTGTAGAAAAACACTTTAATTTTTTTACCAAAACTATTTTTATTTTTATTAAAAGTTATATAATTTAATTACAAGTGGGATAGTAGGACTCCTTTGGATACCGATACTCGAGTCGTAGGAACGAGAATTTCATGAGAATGATTTTTTCATCTCATCATATTTTCTATTTCCTTTTCATTCTATTCTTTTATTAGTTCTAGTCTCTCAAGTCGTGAATCGGTATCCTGGCGAACAACCTACGGCAAAAAAATGTAACGCGCCGTTGTAATACCTCAGGGGTGGTGGGGAAATGTACAAATTGTAGTCATATTGCACATCAGTTGTCTTTCAGAATATCAAGCCTCCTCTGCAGAAAATATCACGAGCCGCCACTGTTCCACATCCAGATTTTTCGTCCAAGTCACTTAAAAGAAAACAGATTAGATTTGCACTCTAGTATGTGGAAATTATTGGTCATAGAATTGTAATAATATTTCGGGCAGTGTGTCATAGAAAAGTTTGAGGAGTTGGTTTCTACCATATGCGTTAAAAATGAAGTTTCTAGTTTACCCTACTTGTTTCCCATATTCACAAACCATCACCTCCCGTGTACTAACTTTCAAGTGAATATATTCGTTTTATCTTATCAATCCCATTAATAATGAAGCGGAAGTGGTGGGGTTTGAAAAATATTAGAAAGAAACCTGACGCCTTGGTATAATCTAGTTCCAGATGTCGTTATTAGTAATTTATGCACCAAGTGCGTTGTATAGATTATAATGCCCGGAAGGCAACATGATACAGCCCCAAGGCATTTGGCCCGAGAGATGCATGTTGCCTGATGGGCGTTATAATCTAATAACGCTCGTGGTGCATACTATACTTTGTCCACGACTATTAAATATTTAATATTTATTTCATTCATATTCATTTGATTTCTCCTATTTAGGAAAGATTCGCCTTCACTCCTGCCGGCCTAAATTTTCGATTTTCACCTCTCGATTCACGTTGTACGGTAATTGCCGGTCTTCTCCTCGCCATCGAGACATAGAACAGGTCTCCGATCGCCGTATTTATTCAGTTCGTACGTTTGAAAAATTGACTTGCGGTCGTGCTAATTGGCGACTATTTTGAAATGGTTTCCCGAGTTCGAATCCCGCCCAGGGATACTTTTTTTTTTCGTTTTCAATTTTTTGCCAGATATTTTTTATTCTATAATTGCTATTCGCTCCGTTCTATTGCATTTCTCTGCAAAGTTTTGCATTTTTCACCGCGAAATATTAATCTGCACTATTTCGATTAAAAATCAGAAAATTCCTTACCAAAATAATAGGATATAATGGAGTAAATAAATGCTTATTAACAGATCTATAAAAATACTGTCTGTTCATTAATACTAATGAGGAATATAATTGTCGTGATTTGACTACGTATTGCCGTTTTTGCAACGTCTACCAAAGATTTAGCCACCCGGAGGTAGAATGTGATTTTTAATTCAAATAGAGCATCTTAATATTCCGCGACGGAAAATGCAAAACTTCTCCGAGAAATGCAATAGAACGGAGCAAATCGCAATTACAGAATCAAAAATATGTGCCAAAAAATTGAAAACGAAAAAAAAAATATCCCCGGGCGGGATTCGAACTCGGGAAACCACTTAAAAATAGTCGTCGATTAGCATGACCGCGAGTCACTTTTTCAAACGTAAGAACTGAACAAATACGACGATCGGAGACCCGTTCTATATCTCGATGGCGAGGAGAAGGTCGGCCATGACCGTACAACATGAATCGCGAGGTGAAAATCGAAAATTAGGGCCAGCAGGAGCGAAGGCGAATCATCATTTCTTGACAATTCGTGACAATTCGAAGAACGAAATTTTAAATGTTTAATTTTTTACTCATTTATGCACCACTAAGAGTTTGGTAGAATTGCACCTTCATTATAGATACTATCTAAACTCTCTTTAGAAAAAAATCTAGCTTTATAGATGTTAACGCGAAAAATCTGTCGCTGCGTCCCGGGCTACTAGAAATGTAACAATTCAATTGGTAAGTAAATTTAAACTATTTTAAACTATATTTCAAATGGTAGAGAAAACAAAAAGTTCGACCCTGCAGTTTTTAGTGATTTGAAGCATGGTTGGTACTTTGAATAGCTACTGCTTCGCCCTCTATTAATAAACCGTCCAATTAAATTGGCAATATTGAATACATTTTTTCTAACATATTAATCTCCCTTAGGAGCAAATATTTTGCCGATTTTTACATTTTTTACATTTAAAATATTTATTCTAGTACGTATCATATTTTATTTGAATGTTTGAGTCCCATTAAAGAATATGAAAAAATTAATGGTGAATTACGGACGATTGAGTGGCACGGCACGTTCGCGTGTAATAATCCAAAGGAAATATTTAATTTCATTTAGTTTTCAAATATAAAATATGATATGTACTAGATTTAAGTTAACTAGTTCTAATATTTAAATCAAATCCGATTTTTGTTGGTTTGTTTTTGAGAACAATATGTTGAAAGATTTACGACTGTGAACGTGGTATTTTGACATTGATAACACAGCCTTAATAATATGACTAGAAAACGCTTCGCGTTTCCTAGGTCCTCCGGACGGGTGACAGCTGCTGCTGTCAATGCGAGTGCTCCGCACTCGTTTAGGTGAAGCTTGAATCAATGTAGAAAGCTCGGTTTTTCAGTTTAGATTTCAGATTCATCATCAGCGACCTGAAAAACATATAGGTACCGATTTTCAGTCGAATCGGTTCATAAATGATATATCTTGTCCACCATTTTGGGGCCGCCATATTGAATTTTGTACATCTGATGTCATATTCGTTATCGGATACACTAATAACCTCTACGTACCAAGTTTCATTTGAATCGGATGGTAAATAAGAAAGTTATAGTAAACAATGGATATTAGGCTATGGGGACGCCACCCTTTTGAATTTTTGAATTACGATAACATATTCGTGATCTGTGATCTCGATAACACATACACACTTATTTTCAGACGAATGGCACCGTAAATGGCAAAATGTGTCCTGCAACTCTACCGCCATTTTGAATTTTTCAATTTTGATTTCGGATTCGTAAGCGACCTCGAAAACCCCCCCACATACCGATTTTGAGCGATGTGACGCCATAATCGACAAACATCGACCGCCATTTTGGCGCGTAAATAATGAATATTAGGCTAATAGGACGCAGCCATTTTGAATTTTTGAGTTACCATAACATATTCGTGATCTGTGACCTCGATAACACATACATACTTATTTTCAGACGAATGGCACCGTAAATGGCAAAATGTGTCCTGCAACTCCGCCGCCATTTTGAATTTTTCAATTTCGATTTCAGATTCGTAATCAGCGACCTCGAAAACCCCCACATACCGTTTTAAGCGGTGTGACGCCATAATCGACAAACATCGTCCGCCATTTTGAATTTTGCGATTCTGACGTCATACTTCTGATCAAAGTCGTCGATTTTCCCCGAGTACCGAATTTTAGCCCAATCGGACGACAAATAAGGAAATTTAATTTAAATTGTTCACACACCGTGTATACATGATGAAATAATTGACTTTTCTCAAACGTTGGTAATATAACCTATAAAATTAAACTGACTGACTTGTAATGTCAAATATTTAAAAACCGATAAAAATAAACTCCCTAAAAAGTTGCAAATGTCACATTATTCTTAAACGTTGGTAATTTAACATATAAAATTAAATTGACTGACTTGCAATGTCAAATATTTAAAAAGAAATAAAAGTAAACTACCTAAAAAAATGTAAATGTCACATTCTTCTTAAACGTTGGTAATATAACCTATGAAATTAAATTGACTGACTTGCAATGTAAAATATTTAAAAACCTATAAAAGTAAACTCCCTAAAAAAGTGCAAATGTCACATTTTTCTTAAACGTTGATAACATAACCTATAAAATTATACTGACTGACTTGTAATGTCAAATATTTAAAAACCTATAAAAATAAACTCCCTAAGAAAGTATAAATGTCACATCAAATTAAAATAACCTAAACATCAATTATAAAACAACTAACTTAAATTGATTATGTATTATCTTTAATTACAAATACCTGAAAGACGTCTACTAAAATAACTAAATAACACATCTAAAATTATGTTTAGAAATATACCGTCGAATCTTCAGATGACGATTTTTCCGAATTATTATCACGATTATTAAAACAATACACACAAACTTAATTATTGTTTTCGAATTTTGTATATAATTTTCATTTTAAACTGGTCATATTAAGTATGTCTCAACTGAAATCAGTTTGATCAAAGTTTAGATATTAATATTTTTTGAAGTTGCTTTTAATGAATCTTTATCGTTACAACTCACCTTTGATACATTTTATTTCGTGTTTCACAAAGTATATTATGTTATGAGAAAACTTCCTGGGAGTACTTTCTCCTTCTTATTTTAATTGATATTTACTTTTCTTCACCTTTTCTCAAATTTCACGTCTGTCCACTCCAAAACCAAAAATATTCTATTGCCCTGATTCTCTCCACTTTTTTCTAAAATTTATATTTGAAATGTCTAAACCTGGCACTTTGAAATTAACGACAGAATTAAATAATGTCAATACTACATATAACATATAAGACCAAACTGACTGACATGTAATGACTTGACTTAAACTTTTCAAATATAAAATAACTAAAATATATTAAGTATGTAATTTCGGAAAATATTTAAAAACATAAAAATAAACTCCCTATCAGAACAAACAAACTCATTGACTTGTAATGTCAAATATTCAAAAACCTATAAAAATAAACTCCCTAACAGAACTGGCAAAGTGTGAATGTCACATTAAAATAAAATGTTATAATGTCATCTAAACCTGAAAATTTTAAAATTTAATTTAGTTCTTTAATATGCTATCTTTCGTCTACTTAATATAATTTTGATAACCTTCCCCAATTTACCTCGTCTCAATCTCCAAATTTATCCTTCCTATTTATTCTCCTTTCTATTTTATCTCCACTCGTACTTTCTCCTTCTTATTTTAATTATTATTTACTTTTCTTCACCTTTTCTAAAATTTCACGCCTCTCCTGTCCAAAACCAAAAATATTCCATCACCCCGATTCTCTTTCACTTTTCTCTATAATTTATATTTACAACGTCTAAACCTGACACCTTCAAAGTAATGACAGAATTAAAAGTGCCAAAGAGTTAAACTTTTCAAATATAAAATAACTAACTAAAATGGATCATGTATTGTCTTTAATTACAAACGCCTTGTGATTAAAGTAATCTCCCTAAAAAGGTGTAAATGTCACATTTTTCTTAAACGTTGGTAATATAACCTATAAAATTAAACTGACTGACTTGCAATGTCAAATAATTAGAAACCTATCAAAACAAACTCCCTAAAAAAGTGTAAATGTCACATTAAAATAAAATGACAAACTTCAAATATAAAATAACTGACCGAAATTGATTATGTATTATCTTTAATTGTGAACACCGTCTACTAAAATAACTAAACAACACATCTAAAATTATGTTTAGAAATATACCGTCGGATCTTCAGTTGATGATTTAGTTAGATTTTTACGAATTGCCCGAAAGAAATAAACAAACCCATAATTGCATTGCTCGCGATTATTAAAACAATACACGCATACTCAATGATTGTTTTCGATGCAGATTTGAGAACAACGACATCACGTCACGTGTAATTCTATACAGAGATGGGGAAACCGTAAGAAATATCTAATGAATTTTGTATATAATTTTCATTTGGAACTAGTTATATTAAGTATAATTGATCCATTTTGTTTCGTGTTTCATAAAGTATATTATGTCCTACCTGAGAAAACTTCCCGGGACTTTCTCCTTCTTATTTTAATTGATATTTACTTTTCTTCACCTTTTCTCAAATTTCTGTCTTGTCCAAAACCAAAAATATTCTATTGCCCCGATTCTCTTTCACTTTTTTCTTTAATTTATTTTTAAAACGTCTAAACCTGACACCTTCAAAGTAATGACGCAAAGTGTAAATGAGTTAAACATTTCAAATATAAAATAACTAACTAAAATGGACGATGTATTATCTTAAATTACAAACGCCTTGTGATTAAAGCAATACACTCGAACTCGATAATTGTTTTCGATGCAGATTTACGAATTTTGAGATTCTGACGTCATATTTGCGATTAACGTCGTCGATTTTCCCCGAGTACCGAATTTCAACCCAATCAGACGACAAAGAAGGAAATTTAATTTAAAATGTTCACACACCGTGTAATGATGAAATTATTTATTTTTCTTAAACGTTGGTAATGAATTAAATGTCAACACTATATATAACCTATAAAATTAAACTGACTGACTTGTAATGTCAAATATTTAATAACCTATAAAATTTATCTCTTTGACTTGTCTGTCGCAAAGTGTAAATATCACGTTAAAATGAATTAAACTTTTCAAATATAAAGTAAGTAACTAAAATGGATTATATATTATCTTTAATTACAAACGCCTTGTGATTAAGATTTACGAATACATAGCAATATATATCCGTTTTCAGCGTGAATAAGGAATTTATGTAAATCAATTTCCGAAAAATTGTTCGCAAAATGTATTAATAGAATGTCCAGGACATTTGTCTCTGGGATAGAGAAGCATTTTAACTCAAATCTGGTTGGGCATTCGTCATTTAAAAATGTAGACTTCAACTGAATGGAATATATTTAGAAAAAAATGTAATATTATCTGTATTGCAACTTTTTATAATTACTAAAAACTAGTTTAACACAAAACTAATAACAAATTAAATAATGTTTGTTAGTGGTGAGTTTTTGATTTGTTGATATTGCTGCTGCCGATAAAGTAGGTGTCCGAAATGATGCAGAATTTTATTTATTGACATGGAACATGAACTAATGATTTCTATTTCTACAAGGCGTCTCTTAAATTGAGGCTACCTGTGTTGCCCTTTCCGTTATTATCAGAGATAGAAAGTCAATTCAAGTTATTGGGCAAAACTGAATTTCGGCCAATATTTTCGATTTTTTTACGGGTCACCGACACCTTACAGCTCTAAACTCTTTTTATCGTATTCTATACAAAAAGATACTTATCCTAAAAAATTCAACCATGTAGTGACGCCTTAAAAGTCCTGACGACTGGTGACACCATTTACTTATCTGGTGAATATATGTCTTTTAAAACGGGAACATTTCCAGAATTCTTAAAAGTGGGTAAAGTAGTACCAATTTTTAAGAAAAATGATCCCCATTTTTATTGAACTATATGCCAGTAGTTTCTCTAAATTACTTGAATATTGTTATCTTGACCGTTTGTTAAATTTTTTAACTGAATTTAAAATTTTGTCCGAGAAACAACATGGCTTTCTTGTGGAAAATCCACTATAACAGCTATATCAACATTTTATAACCATATAATTCAATATATTAAGGCAGGGCAATGCCCTGTTGGAATATTTTTTTATTTCAGCACGGCATTTGACTGTGTCGATCATGCCCCACACAGCACATTCGGGATATGGGATGTCAAATTGAAGTACCTGGATATCCCAGCACGTAAAGTAGATAGTGAAATGGACGTCCCATTTAGGATATCCCAGGATATCCTTCAAAAGGAGGCCAAGAGGATATCCTGAACTGGTTTCATTTTGGCATTAACTGTGAATTGACATCGGGATTAAAAAAGGACGTCCAGTGAAGGGCCCTGAATCTCCTTAAACTGTAACCCAATATTCATCTTTAATATGTTCAAATAAGGCGCCATTACGATTTCCGGCGGCCATATCTAATTTCACAAACCTGTACTTTCTATCACTTTCTATTGTATCTTGTATTCTTTTAGTCTTTAAGTCTTTATTATTTCTTTAGTGTAAACTCAAAACAAGCTTGGAATATCAGTTAATTTCTCTACATCAAATAATATAAATTATTAGTGGTTGTAGGAAATAATTTAACACTTTTGATTGTTTTTTTATCTGTTTAATTCAGATTTATTTGAGACTTTTTTGTTCGACACTATAGAAAGTAAGTACAAGCCATGTAAAAATAACATAACCTATAAAACTTCCCAAATTTAATACAATTTTGTAAACTTTCAGGATGCCAAGGGAAACTAAAAAAAGGAAACTTTATAGAAAACTTACAGTATTAAACAAAAATTCTGGCTCCCTTATTTTCAATGACCAACAAACCTACAAAATGAAGCTTATTTGGCCCAAGAATTGAATGTTACGAAGCCAGGTTGGAAAGAGATTGTGAACCAGGTCGTACTTAGAGTGTTGTGAAGTTTGACGATGAACGGTGTATGAAAATAGGTAAGTAAAAATAATTTTGCTTCAAGATAATTGTTTGAAACTTTCATTACACTCTTAAAGGGAAATATGTACCAGACAGGACATGCGTGGATAAATTTCAGTTCATTTGCAAATCTGTCCTGATCCTGATATATTGTTTCCTTTTGAGTAAATTGCACAAAACGGTTATTGGTTTATGAATAGTGTTATGTAAATGGCTTCGCAGCCACGGCCATTTGTGACTTGTATGGAAGACAGATATAATGCATTAAAATGAAGTCGTAATACAGGATTGCATTTTATAATGCGACAAATTATTCTTATTAGTGCTTCAATTTAAACCTTTATCCCTCGATGTTCTCTATATTATCTTTATCTTACCCAGTTTTCATATAGACTAAATTTTTGTTGATAATGCTGATTCAAATAATAAGTAAATGTTTATTTTAGATGCAACCATGAATGGGTACCTATAATATTATGAAATAGGTACAAAGCAGGGAAGTGTTTAAAAGAATCCGAGCAGGGCAAAAAGAAGAGCGAGGCAGTGAAGAGAGTAGAGAAGTAGGAACGCATTACTTGATAAAAAAATATGTTTTCATATAATTCAGTTTGAAAATTGTTATTTTATGTTCTTTTAAGAAGTTTGCTTTTTGGTGTTACCATAAATGAGTTTTGTCTTTAAATATTGAATATATTTAGCTTCTTATAACCCCTAGGTGTTTTTAATTTCTTGACTGATAATTCAAATAGCGTCATGTGTAATTTTTTTATTAACCTTCGACAGAAATAAAATTTTACAAAAAACGAAATATTTATGGAGTTATGTGCAACATACTTATTTTGTTTTTCTATGTTTTTTCGAAGTAGTTTTTTTTTAAGTAGTTTGACATTACAAGTGTGAGTTTGTTTTTAAAGTCTGTCTTATATCTGATTTTATTTTCTTGACCGTTTATATCAAATAACTAGATGAGTAATTCCTTGGGTTTTTCGGTCAGTTCAAATGTGAAATATAATATTTTCTATTGTTTCGGTGTATTAACCATCAGAGAAATTACAATTTTACAAAAAATATATATGTGGATTTATGCGCTACCTACTTGTATATAATTATAAGTAGGTAGCACTTCGGTCCATACATTGAAAATATTTTTAGTTTTTTTTTTTTTTGTAAAAATGTGGTTTCTTTGGCGGTGGTTAATATATTGAAATATAAGAAAATATAATATTAGGATGTTCTGGGACGTTTCAGTGTGTACTTTGTACATCCTCTAATGTCCCTGTGGATGCCCATTCGTAGTACTTACGACGTCCCGAAATATCCCGGGATATCCTAGTATGTCCCTAGTTATGAGCTTCAGACATCCTTCAGGACGTCCGTCGTATTGCCTTTACCTGATACCAAGTTGTGACATTGGGATGACCAAAAGAGTGCCGAAAAGCATACATATTGGGATATTGGGACGTCCATAGGCAAGCCCAAATCCTAAATGGTCTTTGCCATAGTACGTCCCTCGGACAGCCTTGTGCTGTGTGGGGCAATATTCTGTACTATATGACTATGGGATTAGAGGGCAACCAATAAACTAGATTAATTCATTTTTAACCAATCGTCGACAGTATGTGAGTATACATGTTAGTGAAAATATGGCATACAGTGCCAATTCTAAATGTGTGTATGGGAGTTCCACAGGGATCAATATTGGGCCCCGCGTTACTCATATTATATATTAATGAGCTCGACTAATTTTTAAATTAGGGGTGCACTTCAGTTCAGGTTTACAAGTTATTTTTTATATAAAATTTCAGTTGGCTTAAAGTACTTTGAACAAATCGTTCACCAGCTCTGTGGCTATTGCTGCACATTTTATTAAAGCTGCAATGGTATTTTTCTATTTATACACTGCATTCAGTGGCATGGAATAAGAATACAAATTTTTATTATTTTCATTCTTTTGCTTCTATAGGTTTTATTAAATTTACCTATCGTTTAGTTGCAGTTGCTGTTAAACTGCAGATGAGCCTTTAAAGTTTTGAACAATTTCACTATTATAATATTCACATTACAAATTCCTCATACAAATATCAACGCGTGCCATGACCAGTGATTGACTTTAGCAATGAGCTATTGGTCGATTGGCCATAAACTCCGTATGTTCGTTTACAACATGAATTTGAAATGCTAATATACTGTATAGTGTTAATTTTGTAAAAAATAAATAGCATGTTAACTTGGGAAACTACAATATTTTGTCTACGTTATAATTACTACAACGGGTATTCAAATTTTATGCGCAATTATCATATTATCAATGAAAACAATACTTAATTAATTAGCAGTTTATATTTTAAAAATGTGAAATACAGTAAGAAATATAAAATAAGTATATATTATTTATTCGATATTTCATGTATTCTTTGCCAGCCTTTCTTGAGCGCGCTTCAGCCACTGCTGAACGGCAAGTTCCACTTCTTTTTTGGTTGCCGTCTTTATGGCTTTGAGAGCTGCACCTTAAAATTCAAATTTTTATTTTAGAAAACTGTATAAGCAGATCCCCAGCAAACACCAATTATTGGCCCATTGCTAATAAACTGCCTACATGCCTTTACTTTATCATTGGTTGAGTACTGGCAAGGAACGCTAAATTAATGAATAAAGTGCAATACCGGCCATCACTCGGCCACAGAACACTTTTCTAATGATGGCTGTGTAGTGCTTTTTTAACACATCTTTTGCATCACACGAATGAAAAGCATGATTGCTTTGCCATTACAATATATGCAGTGGTAGCTACTAGAATTGGAGAGATTTCCGGACCCTGCCCACGCTGTTCCCAAATAAGAGAATACCTTAATTATTAATTAAGGCTGACATTTATTGGAAAATTATATAGCATGTTACATAATTAACGAGAAAACACTTACAGTTTCTTTAAAATCGGCCATGTACGGTTTTTCATTGACTACCATAAATTAGAATTTGAATGCTATTCGTCTCCAGTCAATTTCAGCTTGAATTACATTTTGCTATTCTCATATTTTAGGACAATACATGAAAGTGTGGTGACCTCCAAAATTCAAGTAGCCACTAGTGCATATGCCTCATTATTTCTTGCATGCGAAGAACCATTGTAACGATATTATTTCTTTATTAATACTTTGGAACCTTGGCTGTATTACCTACAATTCAAACTAATAAGACATTACTCATATTTTTAAAATTTGTTAAAGTAAACGGAAATATAAAAAAGGCTTAATTTTTTTATATTACTTTTCAGAAATCTTAAATCCTGTAAAAATAAACACAATCGTAAAATTAAATAAATACATATAGTAGTGAGGACGGTAGCGATCTCTTTTATTGGCAAAGCTTTTGGACAACCCACCTTACCCCGCTGACTGCTCTACAGTATCTCTTACCACTACTACAGAACTTGGACTGTCAAGTTATTCTATGTATACTACTGTCTGATAATGCATTTCCCTACAACATTCACATGACTTCGTCACCATCAAACATAGGCAAAAACAAAGAGTGGATCTTCTAGAAGTTAATCGTGTTTATTATTTTTGTACAAATTAGTCGAGGTTTAGGCATTTAAAAATGATTTCAAAGAAATGTCTGTTTCCATTTGTCAAACCGTATTATTTTTCCCTACTTTTGATACAAGACTAATCAATTACAGACAGATCTAAGAAGAGATATTTTTTGCAAAACATTAACACAATAATCTAATTTTCATTATTTTATTGTATCATATATTTTAACCCTTGTTATATACAAGTGAAACATGTACCTAGTCCATAAATTGAAATGTTTTTCAAAAAAATTTATGCATAGAAACTTAAAGAAAAGTAGGAAACACCAGATAGAAGATATAAGAAATGCATGTATTGATACAAAAAAAAAATGTTTTTTTACTTTCTTACAATACAAATAGGTCAGTAGATTTATTATCAAATGAATAAAAATTCATTTTCATCTCTTGTTAGTGGTACTTTGTGTTCGTCCTCCATCATGGTCGATTGAACCTCATAACCAAGTTTTCATGTCTTCAATATTTTTTTGGGTGGTATCTTTGTATAAAGGATTTAACCTTACAGAATCTAAAAAAGTTTTTTAGGTGTTAGTTAAGGTGCAAATCTTAACAGACTTTTTTTTCTTTTACTTATACAATTATTTAAGCTACATTATTAATAGTTTTGTCCAAAAATTCTGCTCTGCTCTATCAGAAGTCTTTTACTCTACACCTTCTCTCGATTAGCAGATAATTTTAAAAAATCAAATTTTACAAAAAGAGACTGCTCCATCACAAAACGCTTCATAAAAATAATTTAATATACTATATTATTAATATACTACGTTCTTTTGTATACCTACATAATAAAACAAGTCTTAGATATTTTTTTCTTTTTATAAAGAATACTGTGACTTCCTTTCTTCTTGTACACAATGCAATTTTTAGAGTACAAAATATACATTTTCAGATGTAGATAAAGTTCCAAAATCATTCTCTAGTAAAACACGAAAATAAAAAAATAGGGGTTAACGCCGATTTGGGGGGTCCTTAACATAACATGCTTGGAGTTGTCATTACTATTGGACGGTAAAAATACTGGATTTACTGGAGGACATGTCGTAACTTTTTGCTTATTCTGTTAATTTTATGTTTGAAAGTTGTACTAAAATCCAACAGAAACATTCAGATGGCAAGTACATGTTATTGAAGTAAATAATTGTTTTTAACATTACAATGGAGTAAACATGTATTGATGAAAATGTTGATAAGTTATATACTGGGGATATTAACCTATATGTATCGGAGAGATGACGATCATGTAAACAGTTAAGTAATTACCTTTAGCTTTACTTATGTCTTAGAACCGTCGCACAGTGGGGCAAAAACAGACAATTCTTGGCAAAAATTCTAAAACTCATGAAACCAACTTAAAATAAGCTCGCGAATGCAGCAAAAATAACGAAAAAAATATGGCTGAATAGTTAGGGTAGTTTTGATGGGGTGGAAATTGAATTTACCGCCTAAAATTCTGAAATTTCGAGTTGGAATAGGATTCGATCTCCACATTAACAGAAAAATTGTGTGAAAAATACTTGATGCAAGGGGGTGAATTTTTAAGGGTGGTAAATTAAAATATCTAAATAAAATTCTGAAACTTTGGATTTGTATAGAAAATAGCTTCCAAAATATTGAAAAATTTGTGAAGAAAATCCCTATTATGAAATAGGGTAGTTTTATGGGTGAAAACAAGAATATTCTGAAATTCACGTAAGGTAAACAATATTTCAATATAATTACTATCACTGAACTGAATTTGTGGTAGGTTCCTTGTGAAACATCTTGAAAATAATTGTTAATTATAAATTAAACACTGCTTTTAGATGAATCAATATATATATATATTATAAATACTCTACATATGTTTCGGCTTGTTAGGCCTTTATCAAGAGTAGTACAAAGTGAATACTAAAGTTTGCAATGTGGTTATTCTAATTTATACCTAAAAGTATTTATGCTTTAATCTATTCATGGCCTCTAATATATTTAAGACTTAAATTATAATTTTGGGAATTTTTCAGATAGGCCTAAGCTAATTATATAAATCAATGGATAACTCAGCAATTTGTTAATTATAGGGGTGTTCAAGGAATTTTGCTGGTCATTCGTGGTACAAGGGTTGTTTTTAAGAGATTTTTTTTATGTTGTCTGCAACATAAATTTTCTTCATTCAGAAAGAAAAGGTAAACGTTTAGATCTTCTTGAACAACTAGAAATAAAAAAATCTCTTAAAAACAACCTTTGTACCACGAATGACCAGCAAAATTTCTAGAACACCCCTAAAATTAACAAATTGCTAAGAGTTATCCATTGATTTATATAATCAGCTTAGCCAATCTGAAAAAAGGAATTTTGCTGGTCATTCGTGGTACAAAGGTTGTTTTTAAGAGATTTTTTTATTTCTAGTTGTTCAAGAAGATCTAAACGTTTACCTTTTCTTTCTGAATGAAGAAAATTTATGTTGCAGACAACATAAAAAAAATCTCTTAAAAACAACCCTTGTACCACGAATGACCAGCAAAATTCCTTGAACACCCCTATAATTAACAAATTGCTGAGTTATCCATTGATTTATATAATTAGCTTAGGCCTATCTGAAAAATTCCCAAAATTATAATTTAAGTCTTAAATATATTAGAGGCCATGAATAGATTAAAGCATAAATACTTTTAGGTATAAATTAGAATAACCACATTGCAAACTTTAGTATTCACTTTGTACTACTCTTGATAAAGGCCTAACAAGCCGAAACATATGTAGAGTATTTATAATATATATATTGATTCATCTAAAAGCAGTGTTTAATTTATAATTAACAATTATAATTACTATCACAAACAATAAAAATAGTCAACAAAAAGGATTTATAATTTATTGTGAATAAAACTTTAAAAATATTATAATAAAGATTAAATAGTATACAATATAGTAATATTTAGGTAATTTGCATAAAACAATTGTAGTAAAATATGTTATATTCATACTTAAATTTTTTTTCAAAAGCTGCTGTCAGAATCCGAATCAGAATGTAATGATTCTTCATCATCATCGTTATCATTCTCATTTTCATTATCATCTTGACATTCTGAGACAGGTGGTGGCACTAATAAATCTATAGCTTCTCTTGGCAAGTATCTAAATTTCTTTTTGGGTAGTTTCCGCTTACTCGTAATTATAGGATCCGAACTTAACAAAAATAAATTGAATATATCCTCATTAGATTTTTCGCGGCTGCTTTTTCTAGAATAATGTTCACGAAACTTTTTAAAATCTTTGTTTCGTGCTTCTTGAGCCTCTTCTGACAACTGGCCAATGGGTAACAAAGCAGAGGATATAATGTCTGGCCCGTGAATAAAAATTTTATGTACTGTGGGAGGCATACAGTACCAATCATACTTTGTGACAAAATGTCTGGCAGTATTATGAGTATATTCTCGGAATTTATCAATATTGATTGAATGTCCACATGATATCACAGTTAATATAATATGCATTCTCTTAATTAATTCCACATCGATTTTGGTGATTTCTGCGGAGACCTCAGGATTAGCAAAAAAACGCCTAGCGGTGTTACCATCATTTGAGTTTCCAAAACCCGGTTTAGGGACGTCCACGATTAATCCAATTTTCTCCCTAAATTGCTTTTGGATACTCTTTTTGGTTTCAGCAACTACTGCTTTATCATTTTCACCCCGCGCTTGCCACTTTTTGATTGGCAGTTTATAGGCCAAGTGTAGTAGGCATTCAAAAAATCTTATCCAGCCATGTAGCACCGATATTCCAAATTGCAAATTATCCGCTTTTATTTCTCTACTAATCATTTTATCAATGGAATTAAAATCTCTCGATGATGCCCCACAAACATAGCACGTCTGTGTAGATGAGGTATCTGTAAGCGCGTTACACACCTTACCATCAACCATTGCAAAAATCAGTTTGTGACAAACTGATATAAATCTGTCGTTGTAGGTGAAATCACTACTAGTTAGATTAATTATTTCTTCATCTACACGTTTTTTCTCTGCCACAGAAACTTTTGTTGATTCTTTTAAGAATGCAATTTTTAAAGGTCTGCAGTACCTGGTTGAAGAAGGACGAGGGTTTTGCCAAATAATTTTAGGGTTAGTGCTATCTATGTCACATACTAGACGAATAGGCACTATGAATGTAATAAATACTGCTGAATCACTAGCCTCGCTTCCATGAAATGCCTGTTTATAGGAACTATGGCCTGAGCTGCCATCGAAGCCCCACTTTGACACCAAACATAGTTTTCCCAATTCTTCCTTGCTTAGTATTGCTATAACATCCTTCTGTACAACAATCAAACGTTTTATGGTAAGATCTAAAAGTACTTGTAATTGCACTTCTACCGTAGTCGCATTTATTTTAATGTGCTCTTTATTTGGATAGCATTTTTTTTTCTCCGATTGTATAACCTTATATGATGGAAATCTGTCAGGATTGCTTAATCTTATTAAATTATATTGATGTCTAGATAACTTAGCCTTAATCAATAATGCTAGGGCATCTTCACCTGACATTTGGTTAGATTGAAATTGGAGAGATCTTTTATAAGCCTGTCTGATCTTACTTGCTCGTGTAGGAGTGGTTGCAGTGGCTTCTTTTACTAATTTAGAAGCTTCTGCATGGCCAGACGCTCTTAGAGTCATCTGGGTAGCGTAACTTAATACCTCAATACTGGTAGATTTTCGTAAGTCTTCAGTTTTTTTGCGCTTAGTGCGTTCAGTACTTTCTCCAAAAGAAATTGTCGGGCGTCCGCGCTGCTTTAATTTTGAAGGTTCGTAGCTTGTAAAAGAAATTGATGTGTCCAGCCAATTTCCATATTTCTTTAAAAACCTAGATTTCGATCTTCCCACCCTCATCCACCTCGACTTGAAATCGGATTTAAAGTGGTATATTTTGCTTTGTAAGCACTTTGTATACCGCTCAGGACAACCTATCATTTCTTTGATATGTGTTTGTAAATAAATAAACTGATCTTCCATTTTTTTCTGACCAGAACCTTGTAAAATGTCGAAAAGTTCTTTTCGGCTCATGGTAATATTGTTAGAAATTGTTCCTGAAATCAAGAAAAACAATAATTGTTAAAATGAATTCAAAATTACCATAATTTCCGTAAAAAAATATTTTTTTATCATAGAAATGCAAAAAAATCGCAAAATATTTTAATGTCCCTAATTTGTACATTGACTATACAATTTAATAACGCAAACGAAAGTGCTCGAGATGCCTCGATACACAACTAAAAGTTTCCCTATTTCCACAAACCCACTATTTTTATAAAATTTAACAGTAATGACTAAATACTTTTATTTAACGGTGATCCGTTTTTTTTTTTTCACAATAAAAATTACTAAAAATATAACACATACCTGAAGTTGACGGCTCCATAACAAAACGGTAGAATTTTAAGAATTTAACACAAAATACAGCATTCAAAGTTCACTTAACAAATCGACTCGATAACAATATACGTGCGCTCTCCGAAACTTACTGCTCTTAACTGAATTTTTAAGGGTAGGGCAGGGTGCGTTGTAGTATCTGACCATTTCTGTCTTATGCGCCCAATAGTTGGCTACACTAGTATCATAAAATCAAATGTGTTTACGGCACTTTAGTTTTTGAATTAATACCAACTTTTAGGGGTTCTGGCCCCACTGTGCGTCGGTTGAATTAAGCACCAAAATATTAATAATGTATCCTCGGGGTAGTATCATATAATGCAATGACTATTCCTGCTTGTATCATTTTGTCCAGAGTCAATATTTGGAACAGCATTTTCTTGAGTTATTGTAGTAGTAGAATTAATTAGGTAATTGGCGATATTAACCTCAACATTTATCTCAAAGCCCCGAGGTACTTCTCTTAGGTTTTTACCAATATTTTCTTTTCCAGCCTGCTCCTTTTCCTCTGTTAACTTGTAATCTAGGTTTGGTAATATCTGCCGAATTTTCTATGATGATAAAAATTAATATGATGCACTTATTGTCATAAGCCATGTGAAACACTTAAACTTTTTAGTTACTGCACACACAGTTCCACAATACAACAGTACAAACGCTATTTCAAATAAAAAAATGAAATAAAGAATAATAAATAAAATAATATATAATCACTGAGTTCGCACGCCTAGCCATTTATTTAACCTAAATGTCAAATTTTCAAAGCGTTCCACTAGATATCGGAAACGCGGGAGATTTAAAAGTATGCAATGACAATACGTAATAATGCAAAGTATACCACTTTATGCACGTTTTTTTTTTGTATTAACAAATATTAACAAATATTAAAAATAGAGCATTAATACATTGATACATTTATTGTATATTGGTTAACATTCATCAGGCCAACAGTGAATAATTGGCGGCAAAATTACCATGCAATAAACGATTTTTTATATCACTTAAGAAATGTTAATTTATCACAGGCAAAAAAATGCTTTTAGTTATTTAATGTACCAGCAACGTTAAAATAATTTCAACTGCGCAATTACAGAAATAGTACTTTATACACACAAGACCATTACAACACGGACATTATAATGGTTAGACAATATTTTATAGTCAGTTTCTATATATTAGCAAAAATTGCCAACACAATCCCAATGGTAACTGTAATGGCCCTTTGTTTTGCCAGACATACTGTGTTTGCTGGGTCAGGATCTTTTATACATTTGCAACATAAGTACCAGTGCTAAACAGAACTTGGTGAGACGAGCATGAAATTCAATTAAATAGTTCTAAAGGTCACATTCTGTTCTAAATGTAATTTTATAACTCGAAAGATTCTTGTTGCAAGTTTGACTAACTATCTAGGATGTAGTGGACTAAAACTATATGGGACTAAAATCTAACTTGACCTCTGTTTGAGAGTACACGATTTCATATGTGGTGCACAAAAAGTTATTACCATTATTATTGATAAATGTTAGTATTTTTTAGCATTAATGAAATAACTTTGGGGGCAATAACACATACTAAATCTTACGTGAATTAACTCAGACAGAGTTTAGGTTAGATTTTAATCAACTATATATAGCTATTCGTTTTTCAGGTAAATCTGATTTTACTGTTGGTGAATTGCCAAATTACTATGTCCAAGAGATTAGTTAATGGATTTTTTATTCCCTTTAGTAGAAGTATAAATTATCAACACAATTTCTAAGTGGGCGTATATTTACTGGAATATTTTGTTGTAATAATTATCATATTTTCAAACATTATTGGCCTCGATTTTTAAAATAAGTGATTTTTATTGAATAATGAAAACGCCTCTGTCTAAAGTGTACGTGTGGAATTCTGCGATAAAACTTACTAGATATTAGATGAGAGACTCTAAGATTTAAAAAAGGTTTTTTCTCCTTGCGTCCGTATCAGCTATATCCTACAGCTACCTGATCTGTTAGCAAGGAAGGGAAAGTCCTCTTTATAAAATCATATGTATTTCTCCCTCCTGTCCTGGATAATTCCATAACCTAAAATAAATAAATGTGACATTTTTATATGGGAGTTGCTACAAGGACGCCGCGCATGCGCATTCGCACGACTTATTGACCCGCCGCACAGAGAAATTGGAATATTTTATGCAATTTTCTGAAAAAGAAGGCGGGGGGACACCCCCCGCACCCCCCGTTTTTGTCAGCGACGCTAATGCTGCCTGCGGCGCTGATAATTTATTAACAATTATTTAGCAAAATAAAAATCAACCTAACTAACCCAACTACCATCACATGAAAGAGATAACGTATTATATGAAAAAAAAGAACATTTCTGTCGTCAAATCCAACCAGAATTTGTGAAAAAGGATATTAATCGTTAGAAAATATTTAAAAAAAAAGTCAAGTGGGCAGTATTTGAACCCGGGACCTGTCGCTCCACAACGCGATAACGTTACGCATAGGCCAGCGATCCACGTCGAGAAATCCGCTATAGCACAGAACAAATAGTATCTATCCAAAGCAATTGCCACGGCGGACAGCTAAGAAATAATAGATGTCCGCCGCGGCGTCCACGTAGCCACTCCCTTTTTATATCATATCAGTTCCAACAGTGAAACTGATAACTACCATCACTTGTCTAATAATAAATGAAATCCCAAATTAACACAAAAATTTGAAAAACGAGGGCAGTGGGATTTGTATATAAAGTTGTATAAAAGTTCCATTGTTTTAATTTAATCACTTTCTAAGTATTTCCACCTTAATCACAAAAAATAAAAACTTACTGCATTTTCGAATTCGCTTTCAACATTCAAAATTTCCTCTAAGCTTTCTATGTTATCATCCAATGGAAATTGAAGATTTTTATAGAAGGAAGCGGTTTTTGATGAAGAAACGTGTTTTTCAGATTTAATTTCAATCAGGTCCGTCCTAATCAGGCGGACTTCATTTAAAGTGCCCAGTAGCATTCCTTTTAAAATGTTATTTTGCATGAATAATTTCTGAAACTCTTTGTCTAAAAAATAAGACCACCAGTATTAATTATAATAGTTACATACAGGGTGTAATACTTTTAATTCATTCCACCTACCACCGATAACTTCCATATGATGAAATGATAATGAAAGGAATACATACGATAAAAGTACACAGAGAGAAATTTCCTTGGAACGTTTTGCACAATGTTGTGGAACAACGTCTTGTTGCATTTTTTAAAACAATTGTACAATTTTCAGGCACAACGTTAGGTATATATAGTTTTATACATTTTAATTGTGCATAATTCTTGTGCGTTTTATTTATCCAATATAAAGATTTAGTTACGATGAATTTATTGGAAACTTTGTCACCATTTTAAGACCAATTTGGAGTACAATTTTCTACAATTGTGGTAAAATATCACACACATTTTTCTCTGTGTAGGTAGTGGATGTGAAAAAACATTTTCGGTGGATCAAACTCATCAAAGCGTTTTTGTACTATTAAAAATATTAATTTGTGATATTATTTTCCATTAGATTGTAAGTAGTCTAGTTTGTTTTTAAATATAGAATATTTATGTACATTTTATCAATATGTTGCTTCCAATATATCTGTGTACATTCGATACATTTCTGGTCATATTTTTTCCTTGTTTAAATAACTCTTGGTGGCAAGCTTGTATGCTCCTACATCCCCAACAATTATGAATTTTAACTCTTTTCTTTTATCGCTTCAGAAGTTAGTTGTAATGGTAGAATGAAAAGTGTAATACCCTCTATTCTTTATACTATTTTTACCTTTGGATATTCCTGGGATGTTATTAGAATTCTGATTCTATTTGCGTACATCTATATTGCATGATAGACCAAAATTTACAGTACCTAAAATATTGACTGATTTAGTATTATAACAATATGGATTCTCTTAACTAACTTGTACGACTAGTGGAGTTGCCATCTTCCTCATCAGAGATATTGTCATTTTGTTGAGAATTGTATCTGCCTGCAGACTGATCTTTATTTTTTGCCAAAGACGATTTAGAGTAACCTAAAATATTATCTATATGAAAGCAACAATTTAAAATTTATATAAAATATACAGTAAAATAATGTGCAAACCTTTTAAGGGTGCATTTTTTTTAATCTTAGGCGCCTTCGGTTGCGTTACCGAATCCCTCCCTGATGAACACTCATCTTCAGATGATGATAAGACTCGTGGAATTCTATTCCGCTTTTTTGACAATGTCTTTGACGATGTTTCTGCATCACAAGAATTTATGTCGCTTTGCATTTCTGCAGTTTTCGATTTTTTCTTGCCTTATCATAATTAGCTACAATTAAAAAAAACAAGTGATTAAGCAAAAATAATCATATAAAACTTACCAAATACACCATGTCTAAAAAATCTTCGAATTTTATAGGACTGCCAATGTGTATTTAAAGGCTCTACTTTTCTCATGGCTGCCATAAGTTTTTCATGGGAATATGGTGGCCAATAACACATATCGCCCTGAATCCAAGCAGTAGGTACTGCCTCTACCGTGTTGTCCTCAAATTCGAGTACTGTCCATGTATGCTCACTAGCTTCAGGCATAATCATAGTCTTAATTCAGTACTAGGGTAACAAGTTCAAAATAGAAAACAGAAAAAAATAACCATAAAAAATCAATGAAAAAGTTTAGTCTTTTTCACTAGATGGTTATAGTTTACAGACTATATATCTGATTAGACAGAAATTTTCTGAAGAAAAATCATTGGTTTGCAGCTGAGGACTTCTACAACAGGGTGTTCCATTTACTGTAGGTATTTCTTACTTTGCCAAAGAAAATCGAATTTGAAGTATATTTTTTAGAACTGTGTCTCGTAAAATGACAGTAAAAATGCAGCTATTTTCTTTTCTTAACAATAAATATTATTCAAAATGAAATCGTTACAATTAAATGCTGCACTAGAAAATAATATCTTTCATTTAAAAATTACCAAGTTTTTAGTTGCCAGTGCTGAGAACACAGAACACCCTGAGATGCACAGCATGTGTCACTTTTAATGGCTCCCGTTCCATATCTCAGTAAATCCTATTTCAACCAAATTAGGATCGGTATCAAAGGTCTATACTATGGCCTTTTTAAATAAGCCATGACTTTTTCCAAAAAAACAATTCATTTCGAAGTTATTGATTATTTAATGTTTAAAAAATGCAATTCTAGGGGGCCGTAATTCGAAAACCATGTCAAAATATTATTAAATTTTGAACATAGAGATTCTAGAGCATGCTGATCAATAATGTTGCATTAGTTTTTCAATAAAAAAATGCCTAATATGACTTTTCGAAAAATCTACCCTTTTTACTTCCCTCGCATACCGAAGGGAAGTATTGTATTCGAGAAAAAATCACCCTCCGAGATTTTTTCGGATTCTGACGTTTCAGAACACGTAGATTCCGAAAATATAGGTTTTTCAATTCCGTCAGTCTGTCTGTCTGTCTGTCTGTCTGTCGGTCTGTCTGTCTGTCTGTCTGTCTGTCTGTCTGTTGGTGTATTTACTAAAAAACTACTTGACGGGGAGCAGTCAAATTTGGTAGGTAGTTGACCCTACTGTCAGCGAAGAACTGGTAGAATTTTCACTGAAAAATATACAGGGTGGACCGTCTAAACGGAATAAATAGTGAAAAAAATTTTTTTTTGCTCAAATTTAAAATTTCCACGTTTCATGACGCGCTAAACCTGTTTCAGGAAAAAAAAATTTTTTGAAAATTTTTTTCAAACATTTTTGAAAAAATTTTTACCAAGATGAAAAAAATTTTTTTTTGCTCAAATTTAAAATTTCCACGTTTCATGACGCGCTAAACCTATTTCAGGAAAAAAAAATTTTTGAAAATTTTTTTCAAACATTTTTGAAAAAATTTTTACCAATTTGAAAAAAAATTTTTTTTGCTCAAATTTAAAATTTCCACGTTTCATGACGCGCTAAACCTATTTCAGAAAAAAAAAAATGAAAATTTTTTTCACCAATATTTTTGAAAAAAATTTTACTACTAAAATGAATTTTTTTTTTTCTTTCTTCAAATTTAAAATTTTCACGTTTCATGGCATTCTAAGCCTGATTAAAAAAAAAGTTTTTTGAAATTTTATCACTAAGATAGAATTTTTCTTTCTTTGTTCAGATTTTAACTATCCACGTTTCCATGACATTCTAAAACTATTCAAACAAATTTAAAAATGTTTTTGAAGAATTTTTTAAAAAATTTGAAAACATTTTTAATCCATTTATGTATCACTACTATAGAACAGACGAAAAAATTTTTTTTTGCTCAAATTTAAAATTTCCACGTTTCATGATATTCCAAACCAATTTCGGAAAAAAAAATTGCAACATTTTGTTACCAGTTTGGAAAAAAATTTAACACCAGAATGCTCAAATTTAAATGACATTCTAAACCTAGGTATTTCAGAAAAAAAAATTTGAAATTTTTTTTCACCAACATTTTTCAAAAAGTTTTTACCACTAAAATAGATCGAATTTTTTTTTATTTGCTCAAATTTAAAATTTTCACGTTTCCTATTTTAAAAATACGTCATTTTTAATTTTTCAACTTTTTTTAGCACTACTATAGAACAGAAGGAAACTTTCCTTTTTGCTCTAATTTAAAATTTCTACCTTTGACATTTTAAACCTATTTCAGAAGAAAAAAATTTGAAAATTATTTTACCATCTTTTGAAAATTTTTAAAAAAGTGAAATTTTTTAACCACCACTATACTTCCACTCCATTACGTGAATGTTGGATTGAAAATGTGACAGATGGCAATAACATCTGGCATATGCACCTATTATACTTTTATTGAAAAATGTACAGGGTGGTCATCCCAAGAAATAATTCAGTCATGGTGGTGGACATTTGTAAAGGTATTTGCGCAAGCCTGCCATATGTGGCACCTGCTATTTAGTATTGAACTTTTGCTGTTGGATGAGCAATCTGTATATTTTTTTGACCAAAACTTATCAAGTTTTCTTTGTAATAATAGCAATAACTCTACTCCGATTATTATTCTTAATGTCATTTCGTAATTATTATTTTTTTAGAGAGACTGCCATGAACGAGGGAAGTTCTGTGTAAATACCTTTACCGATTTTTTCTTAATAAAAATGCACGCTAGTAACTAAAACAAGTTTTATTTTATTCAAAAAGGCAAACACACACACACACCCAATATAGGCCCTTGATACCAAGTCTAATTTGGTTGAAATCAGATTACTAATAACTGAGATATGAAGGGGGAGTCATTGAAAGTGAGACACCCTATATTTAGATATTAATTTGTACTGCCATGTAGAAGAGGGAAAATGGCAAATTTGTTTTTGAAATTCAGTTTTACACATTTTTTGTTACAAATATTTCCTAAATCAAATAATTCAAGTGGACCTAGCTCGCTTCCTAAAAAAATACCAAAATTTGATGATTGACATGGCTCTATATATAAATCTTCCAAGTTCTTACATTTATTTCCAACTAATTTCAAATTATTGTTATAATTAACGAAATTACTTATAACAATTACACTACCATCAACAAGGGAACAACAGTTATCTGGTTTTTTTTATTTCTAAAGTAAATTTTCCAAACAGAATTTTTTTAAATTGTGTGACATTATTCAAACTTAATGGTAATGGTTCATCAAAATGTTCATCTAGACATACAGGGAAAATTTTAGTATCTACTTGACATATTTTCTTTTCAAAGGAATCCTGTTCACTTTTTCGACGAATAATTTGTGAAAGTGGTTGGTCACTTTTACGCAGTGACTTTAAAATTTGCTGAAGGTAATTCTCGAAAGGAAAAGAACTGAAATTATATAAAGGACCAAAATTTTCAGTATCTTTTGATATATGCAACAAGTTGTGTACATTATGTGATACATGCTGTACTCCATACAAGGTGACAAATGTTTTTACAAAATATTCAAGTAAATTAGATGCATATTGTGTATATTCAGAGTGACTAGAGCTGGCCAAAATAGTGACTGCTACATGAAGCGAAAGAAAATTTAAATATCTGTTTTGACTTAAGTTACTTTTTAGAACAATAGGTCCAGTGTAAAATAATAAAGTCCGAAATTCTATAGCCTTCCACCTTCTTGCTTCAAGTAATGACCTAGGCTTTCTATTAAATTCAATACGTATATTTGGCACCTGAATTAATTGTTCATTGGAAATATCTGTAACTTTTTTGTGTGACAACTTTGTAGTTGGTTTGCCAAAAATCCATAAATGGACAATAAGTTTTTTTACTACACCAAGACAAATCAAATGCATATAGTCCAGTGGGAAGTTCTTAATCATGTCAATTCCAGGTAATTTTTCAAGCAGCGATGTACCAGATGATTTTTTTGTTTCTTTTCGTTCTTTTCTTCTAAAATCAGCATCATTGCGTAAGTTTGAATTATTTGTTAATGAAAAACATACTCTTCTGTCAACATATTGACCTTTTATATCACATTTACTACATGAATCATACCCTGCGTGTCTCTTTGTATATGTAATAAAGGTTATATAGGTTTTTCATACCCATGATAAACACCTACCATATCGACACAATTTTTATTTTTAAATAAACTGCAAAGTATAGGGTATATTTGAGAACCAGAACTTTTCGATAAGGGTAGTCCATCAATATTAATACAAATTTCTATTATCAGTCTTAACAAGGTCAAAACTACGACTAACAAGTTTTTCAATACACTTTTTCAAGCCAAAATGATAATAATGACCAGGGCTAACCGATTTTAAGACTACTTTCCTACAAGTGCCTAAGAGAGTTCTTGAATCAGAGGGTAATTGTGAAAAATGGGGCTGCAAAATTTTTAGTAAAGAATTTGTGGCTACATGAGGCACATTGTATTGTAATGTCCATTCTGATAATAGCTCATGTAATGTTTTTACTATTGTGTGTGAGTTTAGTAATGCAGGCTGATTGTTAATGTTAATATTTTCAGAAGAAAAAGATATGAATGTTTCAGGCTCCAGAAAAAAAATATCGTCACCCACATTGAAAAAATTGTTGATACAGTCACTGTTGTCACTGGAAACACACGTGCTTATCAAAGGGCCATTCAATGTGTGTTTAATACCTGCAAAATTATCTTCATCAGAAACATTATCACAATCAAAAGCTTCCCGCTCTCTTCTAAATCTAACGTAATATTTTTGTAGGTTAAGTTTCACTTTTGGCATCGTACAGCTCGATTTTGTTTACCACATACAGCATACAGCGGGAACTTGCAACACTGAAGAGTGTGTAATATAGTATTCAGCTGGAAACTCAGATAATCTTGCTATTTTGATATCGGGCATCGGAGATCACCAAAATCCAACTGCCACACAGCTATATAAGGTGAATGAGACCATAAGGCAGGCCACTAAGAGCCACAAATCACTATAATTTAATAATTGGCTATTATTTACCTTTCTTGTTGAATTATCCAGCACAGTTTTCAATGGTTTTCAACACGCACTGTGAACTAAACAGGCTAAACAGCTATAATGGCGGCAATGGCATGGGCAATGGCGCAACGTGGTGGACTGCGGACGTAGAAACTTCGTCGGCGTCTGCGCTTTCGCAAGCAACAACGCCGCCTATGTTAATACGTCCAGAAAGTTTTAAACTTTGAACAAGAACAGTTTATTTATTAGCTTTGAAAAGGCGTTAATCAAACTTTACCCAAGGAGGATTGTTGTTAATAAATTATTTAAGAATGACGAAATATTTGTGTAATTAAATATTGTACTCACATTTATATAAATTTCACTTTGTCTGGAGTTAAAAATTCTCAGTGACATTTTTGCGTACTTTTTTTTTACCATATTCATTTACACTACACGATTTTTTAATCAGTTTTCAAGTTTTATTATTCCTTTCCTTCTGTATTTTTTAACGACGTCACTTTTTTAATTTGTTGCATTCGTGACAATATGAATCTTGGTAGGCCAAACGTGCGACCTAAAATGGACGTCAACAGAAGGTTAATTTAATGTATCCTAAAAACATCCGAAAATAGACGTCTTATGAACGTTCGTTTCACGTCGTCGGACGTTCGGACCAAGAGAGGACCTAAAACGGACATCCTCCGGAAGTTTGGTGCTATCTGGGTTATTACAAAGAGGACCTGATAACTTTTGGTCAAAGAAATATACAGAGCAGTTATTCGACAGCAAAAATTCAATATTAAATAAAAAGTGCCAAATATAGAAGACTTGCTTTATAAATTTCCATCATGATTGAATTATTTCTTAGGATGACTGCTCTGAATATTTTTCACTAAAGCTATAATAGGTGTCTTCCTGGCCAGTTGTGTTAACTATGTATGCCAAATATTATTGCCATCTGTCACATTTTTAGTTGCATGTCGGCGCAGTGGAGTAGAAGTGGTTAAAAATGTTTTTTTTTTTGTAGGTAGAACGTACAAATTTTAAATTTGAGCGAAAAACATTCTTTTTCATTTTCTATTCCCTACCAAATTATACTGTTCTCCGTCAAGTAGTTTTTTAGTTAATGACAACAGACTGACGAAATTGAAAAATATATTATTTTCGTAATCTACATGATCGGAAACGTGAAAATTCGAAAAAATCTTGGAGCGATTTTTCTCGAATACAATAATTCCCTTCGGTGTGCAAGGGAAGTAAAGGTTATATCAAATCTAAAAGAGCCATTGAAACGCACAAGAATTCTCTAAAATTCTGTCCATTTCTATCTTATATAATAACGGATGAAATAGCAATACATACAGCCTCAATTGGGACACACTATCAGCTGAGAAATATACTCATATCAATGGACGTCGATGAAAAATATTTTAAATGTTATTTTAAATTTTGGAATAAATTGAACTACTTTTTATTACTTTATACGTGCAATGCAAACTAGACTGATTAAATATTTTCATGTGCTAATTTTAATAGTTTCAATAGGTTGCAAAAGTTATACTAATTAATGATCGTTAAAGCGAATATTACTGGAACCACCTTACATAAGATAATATTATAGTGACGGCTCACCAGGGATGCGGAGGGCTGAAGAACGGCGTGAAAAAAATGTTTAATTGAATCTAGAAATTGAAAAATAAATTGTTTAATCAAAAACATTTTTTGTAATTTTCTCGTTAGACAAAACAGTTTGAGAAAATTTAAAATATGTGCAATGAGTAGAGTAGACCAATTATTCGTGGCCTATGTGGTACAAAGTAATAAGCATAATGCGAAAATGATGAATTTTATAATAACTATATTTCATAGCGAAAAAAATTTATTTAATCGATTAACCAACAATTTCGTTCGCAGAAGAGGTATAATGTATTTCAGCATGTTGTTTTGATTAATTCTCTAACTTCGTAAATACGAAGTTGCAACTTCTATTCCTATAAACGAATAAAATTATTTAGAAGTATGTTTATAGGAGTAGAAGTTGCAGTTGAGCATAGCTGATTGCGAATATATATTTAGTTAAGATTTTGTATGAATGCTGTACAATTTCCGGTAACGAGGTGCCATTGAGATTAAGTATACTTCCAATTTATTTTAAGTAGCGTTCGTAGTAAGCAGCATGCTTCATTCATTTTAAAATAGTCATACTAAGAATACCTTAATTACATTGTAAAGTAAAATTAATATATCACCTAATCTATTTAAACTTCATTCGAACTGAGGGACACCCTTTATAATATACAATTTATAGTGTGTACATGTTTGTATCTATACATGTCCTTAACATACAACATTATAGAGGAGCTTTAGAACAGGCCATGATGGAGGCAATTTGAAAAATTGGATATTGTATTTCTGAAAGATGGCGAGAAAGCTGTAGGATAAGGTCAGATTTTAAAAAAATAATTACTACTGGTTGGATAGGGACATTAAATTTAGTGAACTGGAAAAGTCGAAAGAGCCTAATCAGCAATCAACTTCCAAAACACCTGGACAGCCAAGGAAATTGTCTGACAAACTTGGTGAAAGAGCTAAAAGGTGCAGAGATTAAGGATATGCAAGTACATCCTATTATGTTTTCCCTTTGTCACATTCCATTGACCATAACTCAAAGAAACTTCTCCGTGGTGTAGCGTAGTAGTAACTAAAAGTAAATTCATGATTAAAGTGGCAGATGGTAGCAGCTTTTTTTTTTCATAAAATGATAAAGTAATAATAGGTAATTATAGTTCTTAAAGCGACAAAACTTAAATCAATATGAATAAAACTATACACCTGCAAGAATTTGTAGATATTCAGAAAATTACAATTCCCCACTTTTACATCTCTCTACTTAGACCAATCAAGCACTTCATTTTAAATACAACTTAATTTATAACATATCTTAATATTATTTTAAGAACAACCTAAACCGTTTTGCATCAAAAACAGAAAAAAGATAATTGAAATAATTTCGTTCGTTCTCGAAACATAAAATTGTCCGCTGCACCCTTTCAAAAACTATTCTTTAAGAGCTTATATTTATTTCACTACATTTACTTTACATTTGTTTCGTAGATTCACAAACCTTGTTCAAAACGTTACGTAATTTTAAAATAATATTTAATTTCCAACCCCCTCAAAATCCATAACCTTGGTCCTTAGAATTTTTTTAAACTATTTTTAATGTATTCACGGGAACAATATTATCGGATCTACAACGTTTTAGAATATTAAAACTAAATATTTTTTAAAACCCTTCAAAAACCACCCCTTTAGTGTCTAAATTTTTACTTCCCTCGCATACCGAAGGGAAGTATTGTATTCGAGAAAAAATCACCCTCCGAGATTTTTTCGGATTCTGACGTTTCAGAACACGTAGATTCCGAAAATATAGGTTTTTCAATTCCGTCAGTCTGTCTGTCTGTCTGTCTGTTGGTGTATTTACTAAAAAACAACTTGACGGAGAGCAGTCAAATTTGGTAGGTAGTTAACCCTACTGTCAGCGAAGAACTGGTAGAATTTTCACTGAAAAATATACAGGGTGGACCGTCTAAACGGAATAAATAGTGAAAAAAAATTTTTTTGCTCAAATTTAAAATTTCCACGTTTCATGACGCGCTAAACCTGTTTCAGGAAAAAAAAATTTTGAAAATTTTTTTCAAACATTTTTGAAAAAATTTTTACCAAGTTGAAAAAAAATTTTTTTTTGCTCAAATTTAAAATTTCCACGTTTCATGACGCGCTAAACCTATTTCAGAAAAAAAAAAAATTTTTTCAAACATTTTTGAAAAAAATTTTACCAAGATGAAAAAAATTTGTTTTTGCTCAAATTTAAAATTTCTACGTTTCATGACACGCTTAACCTATTTCAGGAAAAAAAAATTTGAAAATTTTTTTCACCAATATTTTTGAAAAATTTTTTACTACTTAAATTAATTTTTTTTTTTCTTCAAATTTAAAATTTTCACGTTTCATGGCATTCTAAGCCTGATTAAAAAAAAAGTTTTTTGAAATTTTAGCACTAAGATAGAATTTTTCTTTCTTTGTTCAGATTTTAACTATCCACGTTTCCATGACATTCTAAAACTATTCAAACAAATTTAAAAATATTTTTGAAGAATTTTTTAAAAAATTTGAAAACATTTTTAATCCATTTATGTATCACTACTATAGAACAGACGAAAAAATTTTTTTTGCTCAAATTTAAAATTTCCACGTTTCATGATATTCCAAACCAATTTCGGAAAAAAAAAATTGCAACATTTTGTTACCAGTTTGGAAAAAAATTTAACACCAGAATGCTCAAATTTAAATGACATTCTAAACCTAGGTATTTCAGAAAAAAAAATTATGTATGAAAATTTTTTTCACCAACATTTTTCAAAAAGTTTTTACCCCTAAAATAGATCGAATTTTTTTTTATTTGCTCAAATTTAAAATTTTCACGTTTCATAGCATTCTAAACCTATTTTAAAAATACATCATTTTTAATTTTTAAACTTTTTTAGCACTACTATAGAACAGAAGGAAACTTTCCTTTTTGCTCTAATTTAAAATTTCTACCTTTGACATTTTAAACCTATTTCAGAAGAAAAAAATTTGAAAATTATTTTACCATCTTTTGAAAAATTTAAAAAAATGAAAGTTTTTAACCACCACTATACTTCCACTCCATTACGTGAATGTTGGATTGAAAATGTGACAGATGGCAATAACATCTGGCATATGCACCTATTATACTTTTATTGAAAAATGTACAGGGTGGTCATCCCAAGAAATAATTCAGTCATGGTGGACATTTGTAAAGGTATTTGCGTAAGCCTGCCATATGTGGCACCTGCTATTTAGTATTGAACTTTTGCTGTTGGATGAGCAATCTGTATATTTTTTTGACCAAAACTTATCAAGTTTTCTTTGTAATAATAGCAATAACTCTACTCCGATTATTATTCTCAATGTCATTTCGTAATTATTATTTTTTTAGAGAGACTGCCATGAACGAGGGAAGTTCTGTGTAAATACCTTTACCGATTTTTTTCTATATTTTTACTTCCCTCGCATACCGAAGGGAAGTATTGTATTCGAGAAAAAATCACCCTCCGAGATTTTTTCGGATTCTGACGTTTCAGAACACGTAGATTTCGAAAATATAGGTTTTTCAATTCCGTCAGTCTGTCTGTCTGTCGGTGCATTTACTAAAAAACTACTTGACGGAGAGCAGTCAAATTTGGTAGGTAGTTGACCCTACTGACAGCGAAGAAATGGTAGAATTTTCACTAGAAAATATAGAGGGTGGACCGTCTAAACGGAATAAATAGGGAAAAAAATTTTTTTTTGCTCAAATTTAAAATTTCCACGTTTCATCACGCGCTAAACCTATTTCAGAAAAAAAAAATCGGTAAAGGTATTTACACAGAACTTCCCTCGTTATTTGTGCATGGCGATCTCTAAAAAAATATTAAATACGAAATGACATTGAGAATAATAATGGAAATATAGTTATTGTAATTATTACAAAGAAATCCTGATAACTTTTGGTCAAAAAAATAGTGCTCATCCAACAGCAAAAGTTCAATACTAAATAACAGGTCTCCCATAAATTATTTCTTGGGATGACCACCCTGTATATTTTCCAATAAAAGTATAATAGCATATGTTAAATAGTATTGCCATTAGACAGTTCCACATTCACGCAGTGAAGTGGAAGTATAGTGGTGGTTAAAAATTTAGTTTTTTTTTTTGAAATTTTTCAAAACTGTTGGATAAAAATGTTCACTCCTTTTTCTTCTGCAATAGGTTCAGAATGTCATGAAACATGGAAATTTTAAATTTGAGCAAAGAAAAAAAAAATTCCATCTGTTTTAGTGGTTCAAAATATTTCAAAAATGTGAAAAAAATTTTTTTTTTCTGAAATAGGTTTAGAATGTCTTGAAACGTGAAAATTTTAAATTTCAGCAAAAACAAATTTTTCCGTCTATTCTAATGGTAATTTTTTTTCCAAAGTGGTAAAAAAAAATTCATCTATTCTATAGTAAGTAGTGAAACAGATTTTATCATTTTTTTTATTTGTTTGAATAGGTTTAGAATGCTATGGAAACATTGAAATTTTAAATTTGAAAGAAGAAAAAAAATTTTTTTTTTTTATTTTTCCAAAATCTTGGTTAAAAAATTTTCAAATTTTTTTTTTTTGAAATACGTTTAGAATGCCATGAAACGTGAAAATTTTAAATTTGAAGAAAGAAAAAAATTCTCATATTTTAGTGGTAAAAATTTTTTCAAAAATGGTGAAAAAAATTTTCTAATTTTTTTTTTTCTGAAATAGGTTTAGCGCTCAATGAAACGTGGAAATTTTAAATTTGAGCAAAAAAAAATTTTTTTGGTAAAAATTTTTTCAAAAATGTTGCAAAAAAATTTTCAAAAATTTTTTTTTTCTGAAATAGGTTTAGCGCGTCATGAAACGTGGAAATTTTAAATTTGAGCAAAAAAAAATTTTTTTCACTATTTATTCCGTTTAGACGGTCCACCCTTTATATTTTCCAGTGAAATTTCTACCATGTCTTCGCTGACAGTAGCGTCAACTATCTACCAAATTTGACTGCTATCCTTCAAGTAGTTTTTTAGTAAATGCACCAACAGACAGACAGACAGACAGACAGACAGACAGACAGACAAGACAGACTGACGGAATTGAAAAACCTATATTTTCGTAATCTACGTGTTCTGAAACGTCAGAATCCGAAAAAATCTCGGAGGGTGATTTTTTCTCGAATACAATACTTCCCTTCGGTATGCGAGGGAAGTAAAATTTTGAAAATTTTTTTTACCAACATTTTTGAAAAAAAATTTACCAAGATAAAAAGTATTTTTTTTGCTCAAATTTAAAATTTCCACGTTTCATGACGCGCTAAACCTATTTCAGAAAAAAAAAATTTAATTTTTTTCACCGTTTTTGAAAAAAATTTTACCAAGATAAAAAAAATTTTTGTTTGCTCAAATTTAAAATTTCTACGTTTCATAACACGCCTATTTCAGGAAAAACAACATTGAAAATTTTTTTTACCAATATTTTTGAAAAATTTTTTACCAAGTACCTACTAAAATGAAATATTTTACTTCCCTCGCATACCGAAGGGAAGTATTGTATTCGAGAAAAAATCACCCTCCGAGATTTTTACGGATTCTGACGTTTCAGAACACGTAGATTGCGAAAATATAGGTTTTTCAATTCCGTCAGTCAGTCTGTCTGTCTGTCTGTTGGTGCATTTACTAAAAAACTACTTGACGGAGAGCAGTGAAATTTGGCAGGTAGTTGACGCTACTGTCAGCGCAGAAATGGTAGAAATTTCACTGGAAAATATACAGGGTGGACCGTCTAAACGGAATAAATAGTGAAAAAAATTTCCACGTTTCATGACGCGCTAATCCTATTTCGGGAAAAAAAAATTTTGAAAATTTTTTTCACCATTTTTGAAAAAATTTTTACCAAGATAAAAAAAAAATTGTTTGTTCAAATTTAAAATTCCCACGTTTCATGACACGCTAAACCTATTTCTGAAAAAAAAAATTTTTGAAAATTTTTTTCACCAACATTTTTGAAAAATTTTTTACAAAGATGAAAAAAATTTTTTTTGCTCAAATTTAAAATTTCTACGTTTCATGGCATTCTAAAACTATTAAAAAAAAAATTAAATTTTTTTTACCTTTTTGAAAAAATTTTTTCTACTAAAATGATTTTTATTCTTCAAATTTAAAATTTCCACGTTTCATGGCATTCTAAGCCTGATTCAGAAAAAAAAATGTTGAAAATTTTTTGAATTTTTTTTTACCAGTAAAATAGACGGATTTTTTTTTATTTCTTCAAATTTAAAATTTCCACGTTTCATAGCGTTCTAAATCTATGTAAAAGAAAAATTAGAAATTTTGTTTACTATTTTAAAAAAATTTTACCACTAAGATAGAATTTTTTTTCTTTGTTCAGATTTAAACTATCCACGTTTCCATGGCATTCTAAAACTATTCAAACAAATTTAAAAATGTTTTTGAAAATTAAAAAAAAAAAATTGAAAACATTTTTAATCTATTTATCACTACTATAGAATAGACGAAAAATTTGGTTTGCTCAAATTTAAAATTTCCGCGTTTCATGACATTCCAAACCAATTTCGGAAAAAAAATTTTTGCAACATTTTGTTACCAGTTTGGAAAAAAAATTAACACTAGAATAGATGGAAACTTTTTTTACTCAAATTTAAAAGTTTCACGTTTCATGACATTCTAAACCTATTTAAAGAAAATATGTAATTTTTAATTTTCAACTTTTTTAGCACTACTATAGAATAGAAGGAAACTTTCCTTTTTGCTCAAATTTAAAATTTCTACGTTTGACATTTTAAACCTATTTCAGAAGAAAAATTTTGAAAACCATTTTACCAACATCTTTTAAAAAATTTAAAAAAAAATGAAATTATTTAACCACCACTATACTTCCACTCCATTACGTGAATGTTGGATTGAAAATGTAACAGATGGCAATAATATCTGGCATATGCACCTATTAAACTTTTATTGAAACATGTACAGGTGGTCATCCCAAGAAATAATTCAGTCATGGTGGACATTTGTAAAGGTATTTGCGCAAGCCTGCCATATGTGGCACCTGCTATTTAGAATTGAACTTTTGCTGTTGGATGAGCAAACTGTATATTTTTCGACCAAAACTTATCAAGTTTTCTTTGTAATAATAGCAATAACTATATTCCGATTATTATTCTCAACGCATTTCATAATTATTAATTTTTTAGAGTGACTGCCATGCACAAATAACGAGGGAAGTTCTGTGTAAATACCTTTACCGATTTTTTTTGCTTTTCTAACGAATATTTTCTAGTCATTTGCAAATTTGTAGAAATTTGTCCACTTAGAACTTGAAAATTGACCAGTGTGATATCTCTCAGATTCTAACTGAGTTTAGTGAAGTTAGGTGACATCAATTTTACTTCTAAATATTTTTAGTAACTACTTGAAAAAAAAATATATTGCTTATTCTATTACTATGGTCGTACCAAATCAATCGTGCAAAGTGTTAATTAAGTAGGTATTTGGAGTTAACCACGCACGACTGCAACTTCTACTCGTTACTGCAGTAAGTGTTCTTAAACGATAGCCAACAAACAAACAGGTCCATCTAATTACATCAAATGAAGGTTAAATAACATCTAAAATCGTTTAAGGCTTAAAAATGCAAAATAAATGACCCTGCTTTTCATTGACAGTCCGAAAATGATACTGTTTTCAAAAACTTTTAACAGAATGGTAAAAATTTAGATATGGAATTAAAGAAAAATGTCATGGAATAATAATTATGGTAAATCTTAATCTCTCCACTGCGAATTTATTTTTCTGTTCAGTAAAATTTCATGGATCAATTCCATGACCACCTGGGAGCCCTGAACTTAATATTGGAGATTTCTAATGATGGGATATCAAATATCTTCGCAACAGTAGTTAATAACAATTTAAACAATTCAAAAGAAAGGATTGAGGAAAAGTTGTTTACAGAAAAGTAAATGTTTGGAAATAGCGAGAAATAATTTTCAGTAGGAGGTCCAAGATTTCGTAACTGACTAGAACATTTAATCCATTACATTTGTTTTAATATCGGTTTTTAAAATACTCACAAATGAAGCACTTCACTCTTTACCGTTTTTCACATTTTCGAAATATTTACGGACTTTTCATAAAAAATAATCGTTCTTATAAAGAGTGACTTTTCCTCGTAAGCATACAATTAAAATCTTTTTCACCTTCATAATTAATTCCATGTACATATTGTATAATTCAGATTTAATTTTGGACCATAACGTCACGGAATCTGTAAGAGGTTGAAGTAATATATAAAATTTAAACGCTTTCATTTGAATGTAAAAATACGTGAACCTTTCATCCCCGCAAGTCAAAGCATACGTAGATGCTAACTAGCTATCGTCAAGATAACAAGAAGTATACCTAAATATTGAAATAATGAAACAGTAAGGCTCACAAAGCACATACACACATGAACACATATTAGAGAATGGCAATAATGGCAGTAATGGCATACTAAATGGCGGATTCTCGGAATATTTCTTATATATTCGGAACCCTAGGTCGGTATAATTTTACAAATTCATTATAGCAGGTAACCGTTCGTTTGTCACGTGATAACAGTGCACTTATGGGAGAAATGTCTTCACTTACCATAGTAAACTTGTTCCTGAAATTTTAGTTTAATAATTATAGGTGACTGTTTTGCTATATCCCCACATAACAAAACGATATGCGATGTACTTACACTGTATCTTCAATCTATGGATATGTATATCCACAAGATGGAGAAAGTATATCTAATGTACATCTAATGGATGTGGAATTAACATTCCCAGCAGATACGTTTGTCGCCGATTTCCATATCTATTTTATATCCACTGAATGTACATAAACATATGCAATGTACATTCACTGGATATGAAACACACATCATATACACAATCGCATATTTTATGAATATACATTACATATCTCTGAAGTAATTTCCACGGACATCAAAACACTTATTGAATACTGCACCCGACGCGTGTTGTTCCAGTCATGTTGGCATCATCGGGAGAAGATTAAAACGAACAGTTTTAATCATCTCGATGATACCAACACGATTGGAGCAGCACGCATCGAATGAAAGTGTTCGAGTGTTTTGATGTTCGTGGGAACTACTTCAGAGGTATCCAATAGTATCCATATAAGAAATAATAAAACACAGATAGCTTAATAAGAAATATATTTTATATAACTATTTTAAACATACACAAACTTTACAAAATAACCTAATATTACACAATATTTAAAATTTTCAATATTGACGTATACTTCTTTACCTTCCGGTAGTTTAACAAATTGTAAACATATGTATAATACCTACTATAGTTACTCATGTTCTACATATATGTTTAAAACATTCTCATAACCATCAGTAAGTTATATAATATGAACGTATGTAATTTTTATTCACTATATTTATAAAATACATACCCAATATGACACAACAGCAAATTTTTAGGCCTCTGTCACTTTCCGCCATCTTAACTAAACACACACCTGCCACAATCAGTTAAATATGAAACTTGCAAATTTTCTAACCCTAAAAGAGTATGTATTTACAAATCTAAAGAATTGCATTATAATAAATATACGCTTACATCATGGGAGCTTCATGCAAATGTAACAGCATAATATAGCAATAAGCAAATATAAAATCCAGAGAATGAGAAAGAGTTAACTTCCATCACACATAAACACTATGCCCACAACACTACAGGGCTTAATGGCTGCCGGCGCCGGCTGTTGCGAACTACAATCTGTAAACAAATGGTGCCTGGTGCGCTGACGTAGTATGCCATAAATTAGTAGCGCATGTGCATCAGATAATGAGATAAAATTCGTGTACGCGTATAATTTAATTATACCTTAATGGACATGTTATGTATAAATCATTATGTATGTACCTCCAGCAATATACACTGTATATGACGCTGATAGATATCAGTAGCCGAATATACATTTCATATCATATGTATATTTAACAAAACATATTCAAATTCCAACACCTAATGCATATGCTATGGATGTACATATCCATGAGATGTTATGTGGATCAGGCGTATTAACAACTCCCTGCAAGTGGACTTACAGATCTGGCATACTAGTTTATTAATGACAGAAAAATTGTTCACTTGTGACCACGTCATGTTCAGAAATTTCGATTTACTTGCTGTTATGGTTAGAGTTACCAGTAGCAGGCAAAAGTTACTAGTACCAATTAAACTTTTTTCAGGAACATAGGTTAATTGGACGAGTTTCCTCAGTGTAGTTTGCATTCAGAATTAGCATCGAAGATGGCATCATTTTGCTTCCTAATGTACTGCAGTAGAGTTTCTTCGTCTATATTGTGAGTGATTCCTACAATTTTGATTTGTGGATGGAAACTTTTTAATTCATGAACTTCATAGTGCGAGGGAAGTTTTTCTTGTGCTAATTTTTTAAACTTTGTAGCTTCCTCCGAGGTGCTGTATCCCAATACAATCCATCCATTCTTTATGTGTTTTACATTATCGATTTTTATGTTCGAGTTAATTGGATTAACTACATTTAATATGTCCGATTTGGTTCGTGCATTGACTTGATTGGGATTCTTCGGTTTAACGACAATTTTTTGCTGGTTACCAAGACGTAGCTTATCCGCATATGAGAGAGTGGTTATGGCAGGAGCAAGAGAGGTGGGGTTGGCGATTTCGGAAACTTTTTCGGTGACAACCTTCGTAAAGTCGGACTTCATTTCGTCAAATTTGTCGTTAGTTACAAATTGATGGTTTGTCAATACTGTTGCGTGTTTTCCACCTTTTAGGAAACACCCTGTATGAATCCGTGGGTTCTAAATAATTTCAACAAGAGATAAACACCACTAACACTTTATTTAACAATTTACTGACCATACAATACTTCAAAATAACCTTTACACTTTGTTTACTTGATATTTAACCTCACTTTTTCAACTTGTTCACTTTTATAAACTGCCTTCTTAATAAACTTCTTCTTCTGCGCTGGTAATCGCGCCTATACAGGGTGATTCACGTAGGCCATTCATTAGAAGTTTTTCAACTTGCAGTTGGATTAGAAACTCGAAATTTGGTATGCAGCCATAATCAATCATGCCCGTTCTATCTAAAATATTTTCAGCCCTTGAACTATACAGGGTGTGCCAAAAATTGGTATCGACTTTCTTATTTTAAATAGAAACCTATATTTTTCTTTACATGGTTCGATTGGTCTTCTAATTCTGAGTTTAGAGAACCTAAGTTATGTTAACTTATCTATTACAATTTTTGACATATGTCCAATTATTTGAAAAAAATTGCCGCTGTAGTAGTTTACGAACAAATTTGTATCTCGTAAACCTTTCAAAATTATGAAACCAAATTTGTGAAGCAGTTAGCGGGAAGTCCAGGCTAACTTTTGATGTCCCAGCGGTGGTCCCATTTTGTACCATATGGGCGCAGTCGATTTTCAAATGTTGCAATCAAAAATTGTCAAAAAGTCAATTTTTTCAAATGGCACCTACTATTTTTTTTCACACCATTCGAAAGAAAATTGAATTTTAGGGTGAGTTGCTTAAGCATTCCCTATACCTAACCTCACCCCATATCGAGTTATTCAATAAAAATCAAGAAATACCTTATCTTGCCGAGAGATTCCTTACTTCATCAAGTATGCCATGGAAACAAAAGACAGTTGTAATAATTTTTAAAGAAAAATGTGGAATCTTTAATTCACACAACACCAACAAATTGTTATTAACGAACAAGAACAATGTTGACGAAATTCTGTCAGTGAAAACGGTGCACACATTGAGCATTTGTATTGAAATAATTATTTTGTTAATCTGTTTATTTGTTGTTATTTTGTTGTTATTATTTATTATTGCAATACGATTTTTGAATAAAAATTAAAATGAAATGATTCTTTCCAAAGCCTACTACCCTTGAGAAAAAAAAACAATACTTTTTTCAAAAAATGCCAATAACTCAAAAACGACTGTAGACATACACAATGTTAATAAAAGTGGCCCTAAAATTCAATTTTGCATTGATTTCTGGCGTCAGAAATGGTAGGCGCAAAGATGTGCTACGCAATCTGTTGAAAGTAGAATAATAGAATATTTGAACAAAATATGGTGGTCACATTGAACATTTACGTCAGAATTTCGTCAACATTGTTCTTGTTCGTTAATAATAATTTGTTGGTGTTGTGTGTAATTAAATAAGAATCCATATTTTTCTTTAAAAATGATTACAACTGTCTTTTGTTTCCATGGCATACTTGATGAAGTAAGGAATCTCTCGGCAAGATAAGGTATTTCTTGATTTTTATTGGATAACTCGATATGGGGTGAGGATAGGTATAGGGAATGCTTAAGCAACTCACCCTAAAATTCAATTTTCTTTCGAATGGTGTGAAAAAAAATAGTAGGTGCCATTTGAAAAAATTGACTTTTTGACAATTTTTGATTGCGACATTTGAAAATCGACTGCGCCCATATGGTACAAAATGGGACCACCGCTGGGACATCAAAAGTTAGCCTGGACTTCCAGCTAACTGCTTCACAAATTTGGTTTCATAATTTTGAAAGGTTTACGAGATACAAATTTGTTCGTAAACTACTACAGCGGCAATTTTTTTCAAAAAATTGGACATATGTCAAAAATTGTAATAGATAAGTTAACATAACTTAGATTCTCTAAACTCAGAATTAGAAGACCAATCGAACCATGTAAAGAAAAATGTAGGTTTCTATTTAAAATAAGTAAGTTGGTACCAATTTTTGGCACACCCTGTATAGTTGGAGTACTGAAAATATTTTAGATAGAACGGGCATGATCGATTATGGCTGCATACCAAATTTCAAGTTTTTAATCCAACTGCAAGTTGAAAAACTTCTAATGAATGGCCTACGTGAATCACCCTGTATACTCCGAAATTGCTTCTCTAGATCTGTCCAGAAACAATCAAGAATTTTCTCTTACCACACTCCAGAAAAGTCCATTTCTTTCTACTAGTTTTCAATCACTCACTAGTAGGCATAGGCGTATCAATTTCCAGTTCCAAGGGGGTGCAATTCATAACAATTAATACCTTAATCAAATCCTAATTTGAATCGGTTAAGTCTTTAATATCTGTTTTTAGCTGGAAAATTTGTTAATGTAGATATTTCGTTTCACGATGCACTATTTCACTAAGTATGCATTTGAAAACATCACTATTACAAAATGATGTAATTGTATCATCTATTTGCCGTTTTTCTAATTGGCTTCTGGTGTATTTTGGTGCATTTTTATTAATAATAACTGCTTTACAGCTCAGGTAGAATATAATACGATCCTGCACTTTACGGGGTATGTCATTTATGTACTTCAGTACTAATTAAATTATATGAAACATGGGTTTAGGACACAGTTCATAAATTTTCCATAGGAATTTGTTAAAGTGCACTTGTTAGATGATGTTGTTCTGCCAACAGTGCCTTTCCGATGCAGGTACTGAACGTGATGGTCACAGATTGTCTTGTAGCACTTATGTTACCCAAACAATTACAGTAAACGAGAAGTTTCTACTCGGGTCCCTTAACACTAGATCACTAATTAATTAATATTGATTTAAATACAACTTGCACTTCGTATTAACTTGTGCTTATTCCACTAGTATCCTACGTCTTAAGTTAATATACGTTTCGTCGTTTTTAATCCACTTTTTACCGCTTTATTTTACAGTTTTGTCAAGAGCGTCTCTCTGCACACCCGCGCACCTTGAACGCCGTACCCGTATATTCTTATTCGAATTCTTCTAATACTATTTATTAAAAGATATTCTAAAAATAATAATAAATTATTTAGTTATTCAGAGTATAATTTAAAGATAATTTTTATAATTAATCGAATTATATTTTTTGGGAAGATTTTCAGATTATTCTTAGAAATATCTTGTACTATCTGGGTTGACTCTGTTCTTCTTTGGATTCTGATTTTATGTAGTTTTATTATTATGCTTATCTTATATGTGTACTTTATATTTCTTTAATGTATATTGTAAATACTTAATTTTTGGTTTTTTATATATCTGTTCTGCTATGTAAATGGATTATACCTGTTGAGCAGTGTATACCAAAAAAAATAAATATATATTTTGGCGTTAACCTGTTGGTGACAGATCTATCATTCTGAGAACAAATCTAATTATTTGATAATTTAAAACGGAATAAATTGGTAACCAATAAAATCACACCCTTAAAATTTTATACTAGAGTGCAAATATACTCAAGATGTTTTCCTTTAAAGAGACTTGGATGGGAAATCTGAATATGAAAGTAGTGATTCCTTATAGGCATCACTACTTCCATATTCAGATTTTTACATTTGTAATGTTTTTTTGAAGGATTTAAATTTCTCTAACTGAGAAACAAAAGATTTCATCTTTACATAGTTGCGAACAAAACACAACAATCACAACCTTAATCTCAAAATTAATCAGAAATTAAAAAAAACAGGAAATAATGAATTACTCATTTTTCAAAAATATTTATTAATACACTAAATGTACGGTAGGTAGAAAGTAATATATACATATATAATAAACGCTTCAAGTATTCGTAACGCCACAAACAAACAGAATAAAATGGTACACTAAAAATTTTGGGAGAACATCAGTCGGACCAATCTCAAGATACAAGTACAAGAATTGCTGTCGTCAAGATAGCAGCTATAACTCGCGCTGCTGTAAACGATTCTGCTGACTTAGCTGAGTTACAGTAGTCCTTTTCATCACACACCCAACAGGTTCTATTAAGATGTCTTTTAAAAAAGGCCACGCAGTTGCCGCAAAACCTCTCTACTACTACTACCTTATTATCGTCTGAAATTAATAATGTAAGTTGTCAATAATTATTATTAAACAAAGATTTGATTCAAGACAGTAACAATCATAGATGATGCAAAGTTTGCAATCATTTAGGTGTTGTTCAATTAATTAATCTTAATCTACAGCACCTAGCGGAACACAAATACTTTGTGTTCCGCTAGGTGCACTGAAAGAAATTTCTATTATCCATAAAGAGAAATTGACTAACCCCTAATAAATATCTGCATTAAATAGGCTCCAGCAAGACTACTCTGTAACTGCAACAAAAATGATCTTGCGCTTATTTACCGTTAATAAAAGTTTTTCTTATTATTTATTTGTTACTGTAGGATGATAGCTTTGCTATCAGAGTCACCACCTATTTTATTCTTAATAAGTTTTTTGTTATAGTTAGTAAGTTCCTATTTCTTACACCATTACTACCTTGTAACCGGAAAAAACTTTCCTGCCGCTAATAGGTGACTTTTTAACCACTATGCAGTTTACATTATGATGGCAACAAATAATCTCTCTTGACCTAGTAATGTCACTTTGCAACTACGTTACTTGTATAAATTCAATATTTTAATTTTATATTTTTTAAAAAGATAGTGCCATTCAACATGTTCAACTTCACACTTCATATTAAAACACGTTTTTAATGCACTTCTATGTTGACTCGGACAAAGAATTATTGTTGGTAAAATTAAAATAAATGATTCATTTAAGGAAACAAACGACTAATACACAATTCAGGGTTCCTATTAAAAAAAGGGAACTTTGACTTGTAAGAAGACACAATCACACAATTTACTATATAATAGCTGCTTTCGTTCAGCAGAGTGATTCGTATTGATAAGGCACCTACCTGTTCCATGTGTTGTCTCTGTCCCTATACCATGCAACTTTGTATCATATATGATTACTGTTCATTGAAATCCTGTTTATTATGATTACGAATCACTCTGCTGAACGAAAGCAGCTAGGTAATATACAATAACATAAAACACAAGTTTTTTTATAAAAATTCTTTGCATAAAACCTTTCCCACAACTGTTTCGTCTAACGCCGAATTACTTACTAGTTTAGTTACTGTAGTTACTGCATGCGTCGCTGCATGGATGAAATGGCGCGCGATGATAAAAGCTCAATTGCGCTTGCGCCACGTGTAAAAATAAATAAGTAAGACGTTACGATTAGTAAGCCCGACAAGCCCGTCTTTACAGTTAACAGGTGACTTACCAACCATAGGTCTATTTGAGTTTTAACCATTAAATAGTTAACTTTAACTTAAGGCACTTATTTATCGTAAGAAATTATTTAGTTACCCCTAATAAAAAGAAAACTTATAACAATATTTTACCTAGTTTAAGTAAGTGCTGCTATTGGGACAAATAGTCAAAGATTTACCGTTGCAAAATTTCATTAGCAAAACAGTTTTTCTTATGGTTAGATAATAATAATGTAGTCTTAACAAAAAAAATACTTATGATAATGCAGATCATCTTAGCAAAACATTCTATTTGGTCGATTTCTTTCAATGTGCTGTGTTAGTGGTAAAGCAGAATTAGGAGATGAAGTAAATTAGTGGTACCGCTCATATTCAAAATACGAGAGAGTCGTGGGGCCTGGAATGATAAAAGCAACCGACACCCGTTTCTTATTCTTGGACAACTCAGATATGCGTCATTTGAGAGTGAAATATTCAGTTGTTTGTAACTAGGCAACCATTTGAGCTATAATATTGGTTCTAGCACAAATTATACTTTAAAATAAAATAAAAGAGTTCATTATATCATATTTCGAGAACTGTATTGTTGTTGTAAATAAATACATTTGCCACCAGGCCGAAAATTATTTGACCTCAAAGTTTCCTAATATGCCAAGTGTACCTTGTAGCATTTGAAAAGGCTACATGATTAATTTCAATAGATTGGCGGTAAATTGACTCTAATTAGTTGACTTATTGAAGTAGAGAAGTATGCAACCACTCTTACTTTGAAGGACATAGCGGGTCGCATATCGACAAAATCTTAACATTCCGAAGGTAAACATGTCTTCTTTAAGAATAATTTGAGTTAATGGTGTTAATGTATATTCTTGTAGTTGAGATATTACATAATTGTGAAATTCTGTCTCTTGATTATTGAGTCCTTTGTTGACGTATTTCCATTGGCTAGAGAAAGTTTTCTCTAGGTGCTTAAGTTGGCAAAACTGAGACCTGGGCAGATTTCCGGTCTGGTTAGCTCGTTCTTCGACAGCCACGATAGCGAACGGTGGCGGTCCCGATTTGTGTTGAAGCATTTGAGTTTTAAGTACATCGCTTATAGTGAAAGGGATTTGGTTGATGTACCCACCCCGCCAGCACCCTGACGTCATCAAACGTCAGTTTAAGGTCAGTATTGGTCTACGACGTCATTTGTCAAATAAATGACGTCAAAATTACGTCATCTTTTAGTACGTCGCAAAGACGTCGTTGACAGAACGTTGTTATGATGTCATTCTTGAGTCATTTTCTGACCTCATACACTGGATTTAAAAATGACGAGTTACATCACATTTTAGAACGTCGCAGAGACGCCGTAGTTATGTGAGCATCCTTATCTACATTATGCTGATGTTACCTAATGGCCACATGATGCATGCTGCTTACTAGACAATAAATACCTAGCTTATAAATAGGAGTTTTGCTATAGAGCTCATTAGATTTATATCCATTCTCGAACTTGTCACATGTGTTTAATTGTAACACTATAAAATAAATAAGTTAATTTCTTTGAGTTGTGAATTTTTGACTTTTTAAAATCTTTTTAAAAACGTCTTTTCCAAAGCGAAAGACTTAGCTGGCGCAGTCGGTAGGATTTAAGTCCGTCGGTCCGTGCATCGTGCAGAAATCGACGTGAAATTTTGATTTCTTTAGACTTAAATAAAAGAACCTCGTGTTGTAAGTGCATAGTGCAACTTTTCCATCAAGGAAATTGACAACAGCCACTGCAAGTTGAATTGAGTAGATTTGCAAGAAGAACCAAGTGCAGTTCCAGGTGGATAACTTCTCCAAAGGCAGCAGACACCTCTTCTAATCAAAGTAAGTCGAGTTTGTTTTCCTTTGTTCACTTCCTGGGTATATATCGTATAAACCCAAGAAAAGTTTAGTTTAGGTGAGAACATTTCTGTTCAAAAATTTAGTTAGGTGAGAACATTTCTGTTCAAAAATTTAATTAGGTGAGAACATTTCTGTTCAAATTCACAATCACGTGAAACGTAGATTTAAGAAGAAAAAGTAATTTTAAGAAACTTGAAAACTTTATTAATTTTTCACACATCGTAAAATAAGTGAACCGTTTCCAAATTTCAAAGAACCATCATAAATAAAACAAGTAACAATTTTTGGTATTATTTTATATTTCAAAAATTAACAATTCTTGATCAGATCTTGTCAAAATTTTATCATTTACAATCAAATTTAATTTTTATAAGAAAACATTGTAAAATCATATTTTTCATCTCATGAACGATAATAATCAATTAGACTCAATACTTTGTTCACTCAGTTCTTTATCATTAGATAAACCTGAACCAGAAAAAACAGAAAGTCCAAAAATGGCTACTGAAAATGTTATAAATATTAATGTTCTGAAATTGTATGCAGACTCAATAGCACCTTATGATGGTACGGAACTCGAATTAGAACCATTTATAAATGCGGTTGACGAATTTTATGACTTATACGGAAATACCACAGATCGCGGATTAAATAAATGTGTCGAACGCATAATAGCGGGTAAACTAAGAGACAGGGCCCGTATGTTAATAGGCGCTCGTCCAGAATTAAATTCATGGGCACTTATTAAAGAAAATCTCAGAAGTACTTTCGGAGACAACCGATCTTTGGACATTTTAGAACAAACATTATTTACCATGACGATAAAACATAATGAAAATCCTATTGAATTTGCTAGACGGATTCAAACAAACCGTAGTAAATTATGTTTTAAATTAAACTCAAAACCTGTCACAGAAATTACCCAACAACAAAAATTAATTTATATAGATCAATATGAGTCCCAAAGTCTAAAAGTCTTTTTACGGAATTTAAATATGCGAACTTGTGATTTTATTAGATCTAGAAACCCTAAAGCATTAGAAGAAGCCATAAATTTGTATATTGAAAATGAAAACTTTATACAAACTCAAATTCAGACCCAAAATTCAATTAACAAACAACCTGTTAAAACACAAATAACGCAACAAAATTCTAACAAATTCCAGACTCAAATGCCATATAAATATAATTATCAAAACCAATTTTTGCAATTTCCACCACAGCAAAATTTTCCTAGTCAACCTATACCAATTCAGCCTAGACCAAATACGAATATTAGATTTCCCACAAATAACCAAGTTTTTGGAAATCAACAAAAACAAAATGTGTTCAGACCAAATCAGAATAGAACCCCACAACATGCACCTGAACCCATGTCAATACAATCACGGCAAAGTTTCCCCACAAACAGAAACTATCAAAATCACCCACAGCCGAGACTTACCTCTGGCCAGGTGAGACAACAGTTTCCCTGGGTACAACGCACCCAAAATCCAAAATACACTGTTCAGGAGCTACACGCAATAAATGACGAACCATCCGACGTCACATACGATACCGAAAATGCAAATTACCTTTATTCTGAAGAACAAAATAATGAAAATTTCGATAATCAATATTCAATTGCTGAAAATGAAATGTATCAAATACCCGACCAATACCACAACCCATATAACCAAGAATACAGAGAAGACCCTGTAGATAATTATGATCCAAATCTCGAGAATCCAAATTTTCTCAAACTTCCTCAAACAGACAAACAGACATAACATTTAATGCATATATAAACGCTTTACCATACATACAAACAACAAATCCCGATTTAAAATTATTAATCGACACCGGTTGTAACGTTTCCATGTTGAGACCAATTGTAGCCGAATTATATTTTCCAAATTGCATGTATAAAGCACCTTCATTATTACAATCGATAGGCCAAGCTCGCGAAGCTGTGTACAAAGCAAAAATACCAGCTTTTAAAGAATTACAGTCAGATAAAGAAATAGAATTTACGTTATATCCTTTTTCAGACTACTTCGACGGAATTATATTCCTAGACGAATTACGAAAATTAGATTTACAAATGCATTTTACAGAACAAGTTTTATACAATGATAAAGTTCAAATACCGTTCAAATATCGCGAAGAACATACGCAAACACATGTAAAAATTGAAATACCACCCCATCAAACTATTAATAAATTATTCTATGTGAATAAACGTGAAGGAAATATTTTAGTTCCCGAACAAAATCTTTTCGGACTATACATTCCTGAAACTTTAACTTATGCAGAAAATTTTCGTGCTAGATTTGAAATTCAAAATAATACTGATCAGGCTTCATGTGTAGAAATTAGAACACCTTTTGATGTCACACTTTATGATCCTGAACAATTTGAAATTTATAATATTGAAGACGCATTACCCGATTATTCTAGTCAAACAAGCCAACATAAAAATTTAAATGACTTAATTAGAACCAGTCATATGAACGAGGAAGAACGCGAACAAATATTAAAACTTATAAATAAATTTCCCGATATTTTTCATCACCCTGATCAAAACCTATTATAAATGTAAACGACGAACTATATCCGCAATTAAATAATATATATGAACATCTAGAATACCTACTAAATCAAGCGGAAAATAAACTGAAAAACGTGAAACCGTTAGGAAATACACGAACAAAAAGAGGCCTTTTTAATATAATTGGAAAAGCTTCCAAATGGGCCTTTGGCACCTTAGATTCGGACGACGCAAAACGATATGACAACGCTATATCCATCCTAGAGTCAAACCAGAAAGAGATGCATACAGATTTAGAAAATTATTTAACAATTACAAACAATTTCATGAACGAAACAATATCAACATTCGAAAAAATCACTATTAATCAAAATCAAATAAATACTAGAATAAGAACGATTGAACAAAGCTTGAATAAATTTACACTATTTTTAAGATTGCAAAATTTTCTAGACAATATGATTATAGATTGTTTATCGTTAATTACCATACTAGACAACATACAAGATGCAATATTATTTGCACACCTAGAATCAATACATAGTGCTATTCTACCTATTAATGATCTAATTGATCTGACAAGGATAATGAATACCCTGTATATCGAGGGAACCCCAGAATTTAAAAACATTCAGAGTTATTACGAATTAATAAAAACAGAAATTTATTATGTAAAGCAAACCATATGCTTCATATTTCACTTCCCTATTTTGAGCGAAGGTTTATACGATTATTACCACTTATTCCCTATACCCGCTCTAAATAAAACCATAATCCCCCTAAAACCATTTATCCTTGTAAACTCGACTTATCACCACTACGAAGAACTACCATGCCCACGTATCGAGGACCTGTGTTTGTATCATGTGACACAAACCGTATCACAAGGAGACTGCCTACCCCAAATACTTAGCGGCGCTGGATCAGCACCCTGCCAAACTACAGACGTCGTCATAAAAAATGACATTGTGGAACGAATAAACAACGCCTATGTATTAGCCATACCAGCCACTAAGATGACAATAGAAAAGCAATGCGGAGAACATGGTTACAATATCATTGACCAACCCCATCTGATATATATACCCCAAAAATGTAGTATATCTATCCATGGACATGAATTCTACAACATTGCCGGTTTCATCCCTGGAACACCCTTGGAAATCCTCCCAGTGAGAACATTGTCCACCAAGGAGAACAACAAAGAAGTCATCCCCTACAAACAAATAGAAGTGAATCGACTCGCAGACATCAAACGCATGGCTGACGAAACCCATTTACACGAACTAAAGACACTTAGTGACATTAACAGAAGTGATCATACGGACTTATATATATGTTTATCTATAATTATTGTTATTTTATTAATTTGCTTTCTGAAATTTATCTACCCTAAGAAACAAAAAATGTTTCACACATTGTTCAGCTTTAAGAAAGATGCCGAACGAGAGAACCAGGACACACCCCCTGAGAATTCATCGAAAAGTACTGAAAAAACAAAATCCTTTATTTTTTCAGCTTAGGGATGGAGGAGTTATGTGAGCATCCTTATCTACATTATGCTGATGTTACCTAATGGCCACATGATGCATGCTGCTTACTAGACAATAAATACCTAGCTTATAAATAGGAGTTTTGCTATAGAGCTCATTAGATTTATATCCATTCTCGAACTTGTCACATGTGTTTAATTGTAACACTATAAAATAAATAAGTTAATTTCTTTGAGTTGTGAATTTTTGACTTTTTAAAATCTTTTTAAAAACGTCTTTTCCAAAGCGAAAGACTTAGCTCCGTAGACAGAACGTTGTTGTGACGTCATTTTTGAGACATTATCTGACGTCATACACTGGATTTAAAAATGACGTCAAAGCTACATCACATTTAAGATCGTCACAGAGACGTCGTAGGCTGTACGTTATGACGTCATTTTTAAGTCTCGATTATGTTTTGGGTATTATATATAAATACATATAAACGATCAAATACCTTTTTTTATATTTTAATTTTTTATCATAGTTACCTTTATATATTAGCTGCATTGAATCACAATATGTATTTGTTCTTACTCTATCGCATATGTAGGTACCACAGCTACATGTGAAATCTTTACTGCATATATGCCATGTAATTTTTATTCCTTCTCTTCTCTTTCGGCACAACGCAAGCATAGCATGGCCGCAGGGATTTAAATAGGATTTGTTTACATGTGTTTTTTAATTTGGAACAAAGCTATTGTAGCTTTTATTGTCGTTTATAAGAATTTATAAAATTTAAAAGTGGTTTATTAACATTTGTAACATCGTGTTAAAAGCTTAAAAAATTAGTAATTGTTTTATGAAATTGGAAAACGAACAGTTAGACGTCCGAGCTACGATAATAGAAAATAGTTGTGTATTTTAAGTTAGGAAAAATATGATTTTTTTAACGAATTGAGCGCATAATTTTTCCCAATCAGGTATCGAAAACTAAAAATCAAGTCTTTGGTCTCTATGAAAATCAATGTAAACAATAATAAACAGATAAAAACAAGACAACGAATACTAATATATAATAATAATCATACCTTTAATGCCCAATAGGTAACATCCAATAACTGAACAATTTTGAATTTTTTCAAAAATTGTTCGAAATGGCCTCCATCTCCACGTATACACATTTCGGTACGTCGAACTAATAACATACTTACTCCGTTCAACACATCTGGTAAATTAGGATCATTTTTTATGATTTCTATGCACATTAAAATACGTCGTTGCAATTGTTCTAAAGCTCTTCCGCCCCAACTGCATTTCCACCACTTTCTCCATGTACCAAGTCCATATCCGCGAGCTCTGGATAAGTGTAATCTCCCATAATGTCCAAAATCTGCGTTTTTAAACACCATACTAAACTGTGAATTAACGTTATCAATAAAGAAAACAAAAAGAAAAACTTGGTCCAAAATCCAAAAAGTACCTAACACAAAAAGCACGAACGAGAAGTAGTGTCTTACGTAACCAAGTACTGACGACTTGAACGGTAACTCAATAAAATAAATCTTAACATAAGTGGCACAAAATTCAAAAAGAAAAGCAACAGACAAGACCCCCTACGGGTACGTCGCGTCATGTTCTTTACCAAGTAAGGACAAAACTGAAATTTTTACTTGAGAATATTACAAGGGAGAGATAACACGCCTAATAGGATAATTGGCCACGAAGAAGCAAAAAAAATGACGATGTCCTCTCTTGATCGCTTTTAACTGCTTTGTCGGCAAGCTTATTTGCAGGAATGTCAGAGTATCTCGTGCGACAAGACGTGAGGCAATAAATCCTACCCCAATATGCCAGCAGTTCTCAAACTAGGTTAATAAGTATTTTGGAAATTTTTGTTTATTTTTTTTCTCCAAAACTATGAGCTTTAGACCTCATATTATATAAGGTTTTTTTGTTTGTCTTGTCGTTCCTTACCACCAGTTTTTTTTAATGACATGAAACAAATTACACCCTGTATATGTATATATGCACAGATTAATAATGATCTGTGTATATGTATTTCAAATAACCACAGGGCGAATTAAATAAAAGGGAGTGTCTATGCAACCGCCGCGCAGAGAAATTGAATTATTTTATGTTATTTTCTGTCTGCGACGCTAATATACTGCCTGCGGCGCGGCGCTGATAATTTATTAACAATTATTTAACAAAATAAAAATCAACCGATCTAACCCAACCACCTAACCTAACCTAAAGAATCACATGAACGAAATAAATTATTATATGAAAAAGAAGGAAAACATTATTTCTGCCGTCAAATCCAACCAGAATTTGTGAGAAAGAACATTAATCGTTACAAAATAATTTAAAAAAAGTTCAGTTACCAGCAGTTGAACATGGGACCACTATAGCACAGAATAACTAGCCCGCCGCGGCAGTTACGTATGTAACCAAACCATCAACCGCCGCGGCGGCTATGTAAATAGTTAGAACAACCGCCGCGGCGGTTGCGTAGACAATTTCTAAACAAAAAACGATTATTAAAATGGCAATCTACCACCACTATAGCAAACATTAAAAATGTACTCTTATCTTTGACTATAACGCAAAATAGGAGTGCTGCTATCTACATTATGTGAAAACTCACTTTTTTCTTTTAATTTTAAAACATCCAACTCCCTTTCGTGAATAAAGCATATTTTTAAATATTTTTTATCACCCATTATGAACATAATATCCATTGCTTAATTGAACAACATTCACTATTAGCATAACGTAAGTATTTTATAGAAATTTGGCATTGCACTTGATTTTATTAACGCACAAATTGTACACGGTTAAGGCTGAAAGGGAATATTATGTTTATATCGGATACTCAACTGTAAGTAATAAATACACTCTTTAAAGTAAAATTTACACCAAGGACAATAGCTCAGAGGGAAGAGTACTAGACTACCAAGCGAGAGGCCGATGGTTCAACTCCCACAGAACGCGGATTTCGCAAGGTAAGTGTTTAATTAAAATTCTGTTACAGCGCTATTTATAATACATGTATATTCAAACCATTCCTAATTGATAAAAACGTAAAATGAATAAAAACCGAAAGATTAAATAATATTCTCAAGTGAACAATGATTTTTATTTGGGCCCGTATTCGTCAAATAAAGGTCATATTAGACGTTATGTTGAGGTCAGTATTAAACCTTGATCGTACGTCAGTATGACGTATGGAAAGAGTTCTTATTTGGGGCCATATTCGTCAAATTAAGGTCAAATTGAACGTGACTATGACGTCAGATATGACGTCATTAGGATGTGACATTATACCGTCATTTATACGTACATTGAACGTCGTTATATTGGGACTTATGACGTAAAGCATGACAAATAAATGACGGCAAATTGACGTCAGTGTGCTAGCTGGGCAATAACCGTCACCGCCTTGCTATGAGCGTTTTGTCAATTCCTGGAAGGAATCCGTCTGTTTTTTTGAAGTTATGAGGCCACGTGTTTCGTGAGGTTATGTAATACTCTCTATATGAGGTAAGAATTTTATTTAGAGTTATATCTTGGAAAAGTTCTTATTTATTGTAATTATTATAGCATGTTTGGATGGGTCTATATTTAGGAGAGGCATATATTTGAGTTAGGCCAGAGACAATTTGTATGGGTTAGGCAATTTTGCAGTATATGTAAGAGCCCAGCTGTTTGGTGCTGTAGTTTTGGTTATATGGGGCCTTCCATTTAGAGTCGTAATAGAAGAAAGTCTGTTACTCAGAAGTTTAGTTACGTATGTCTGGTGTCCGGCATGCATTAATGGTCGTAGCCAACGTCGAGTAGGTGAAGGAAGTGGTGACAGGTCACGCTGTAGTAGTCGAAGAGAATTCCAAGGCCCTGACCAAGTCTCTTCTTGTTCATTTTGGTTATATATTTTAAAGAAATTAGTATAGTTTAATTCAGTGATTTTTGTTCATATATTAAAGTAAATTATACCACAATCTTGTAACTATAATTCAAGCTCTATATAGAATGATGAAACATTTACGAGTTTTACTGTAAAACAACGCATGGTACCGTAAGATGTTAATTTACCTACGGTGATAACCCGAGGTAAAATGATGAAAATTGACCGAGTGCGAAGCACGAGTTTAATTTTCTATAGGTTTTAACGAGTGGTATCATCGATTAATAATCATAACACGTGTTATATTTGGTGAGAGAATATAATGAACGTTAACAGAAAATAAATTTTTTAAAGTAAAAAATTTTAAGCGATCTGTCAGTTTGACAGTAAATATTACAATCAATACAAGAATTATTTATTTATTCATTACAATGCATATTTTCAACGTTAAATGTACAGCTTTGATATACATCAGTACAATAATTATTTATTTATTTATTACAGTACATATTTTGAACGTTAAATGTACAGTTTTGATATACAACTTGTGAATTATCGCAATCGGTATGGAAAACTGAAACACTATTAGATGTTTCAATCCCTCTCATCTTATTTACTGTTTCAGAATATCGTGGGGATTGCATTTGTAAATAAGACTTTAAGGACTTTGAGTTATTGTGACCAGTTATCTTCATGACTTATTGCTCCGGTATATCTGTGTTCGCCAAATATGGGTTACAGCTGTTGATCTATAAGAGTGATTTGTCACTTTTTTGTTGGTGGTATCAATTTCCGCTTTTTGAGCTATTTCCTTTGTCGATTTGGAGATAGTATCAACACCTACGGGAAGGTCTTTGTACCATGCTGTAGTACTTCCTAATCTCCAATTTCTGTTTGGTGTCAGGAAAAATCTATCGGTCGTTACATTATCTGATCGTTTTCTCATTAGTTTTAGAAACAATTGAACTGGACACACATCAAGATCTACTGTATTAGGTAGGTATTCACCATATGCTATCGCAACAAGTTTTGTCCCCTCCTTGATTCGTTTTATTAAATACTGGACTGTATTCAATTCGGTTAGTAAAGTTTCCAGCATTGTCAGTTTCTTTCTTGAAGTGATAAATGGATGCAGGCACAGCTTAGTTACCACGCCATGCCAATTCTTTAGCGATAATGTTAAAGAACTTTTTTTGAAACCCTTCAGGCGTATGCTCCTCCCAGATTTTTTGCAGTTTTTTACATTCTTCTAGTGTAAAAGTAACCACACTAACCTTTCTTCTTTCTTGTATTTCCTGCAGTTGCTTTCTTTTAGCATCGCGCACTACCCTTGCTTCTTTAAATTTCGTGCTAGTAAATGGACTGAACTTGATATTATATTCAGTGAAGAATTTTTCTTGTATAATCTTTGCCGCGGAGTTCCATAATGTTTTGAAAACACATTATTTATATTCTCGGCCGTGGTTTCTTCTCATATTGCAAGCATAATTTCTTAATATTAGTGCAATTTCTTGAATCGTAGTCTCTTGCGTTATTTTGATTCACTTTGAAGCGCAAAACTCCATGAACTGGTTCCACTGAGATTCTTTATTAATTTTGGTATTTTTTGGTGTTCTTTTCTCAATTAACTTTCGAATCTCTTCCTCGCTAGCATCTCCCCATCGACGGTGATCTACTGGTTGAGACATTTTTCTACTTAAGAGCACTATTTTCTGATTTCGACGCGTCTATTGAAACTTTCTGTCACTTTGGTAGTAAACTATTTTATTCATGAAAAACAAGTGACAGTCAATATGTTACATATAGGTCCTACTGATAGGCAACCCTTAATTAGTAATAGCTAATAAGTTAACTAGACATGAGATAGAGGGCGTTGCAGGTCCGAGGGCCAGAGAATCAGCTGTAATGTTAATTAATAAGTGTGTGTTCTAGAGCAGTCCTAACACTTAATTATTTTTAAGTAATCCCTACCTAAGTAGAACTGAAACACAATATGCGGTGATAAAATTATCACCGATTTGATATCCTAGTATGCTCTTTTGTTTTTGTATTTTAACCAATGAAATATACCGGTAGCGGCCAAGACGTTTGTTTAATTCTCTACTTAATTCTTCCCTAGTAACGTACATGTCGGAGAGGAAAGATCCATGCTAGGACTATAAAAAATAATTTTAAACTCGCAATCTATATCCCAGCCAGCACACTAACGTCAATTTGCCGTCATCAGACGTCAGTTTAAGGTCAATATCGGTCTACGACGTCATTAGTCAAATAAACGACGTCAAAATTACTTCATATTTTAGTACGTCGCAGAGACGTCGTTGGCAGAACGTTGTTGTGACGTCATTTTGAGTCACTTTTTGATGACATACACTGGATTTAAAAAAAAAGTCAAAGTTACGCCACATTTTAGAACGTCGCACAGACGTCGTAGACAGAACGTTGTTATGACGTCATTTTTGAGTCATTTACTGACGTCATACACTGGATTTAAAAATGACGTCAAAGTTGCGTCACATTTTAGAACGTCGCAGAGACGTTGTAGACAGAACGTTGTTATGAGTCATTTATTGACGTCATACGCTGGATTTAAAAATGACATCAAAATTACATCACATTTTAGAATGTCGCAGAGACGTCGTAGACAGAACTTATGACGTCATTTTTGAGTCACGTTTATGTTTTGGGTATTGCATAAATACATATAAGCGGTCAAATGCCTCTTTTTATATTTTCATCTTTTATAATAGTTACTTTTATATATTAGCTGTATTGATTAGTATTGAATCACTAATGATGTTAAATGTTTGTTGGCGTATCAATTTTTGTTTTAGTTTATAATATCAGTATTCTGTCAGTATGAAAAACTGCAGTACGTTTTTAACTACTAGCATTTTGTGTTTATCATTGCTATTCATCTAAATGTATGAATTAGTATTTATTTGAGATTGGAATTGTTAATTGTAGTTATAAGTAGATTTTAAAAAGTATATGTAATATGTCAATATATTTCGAGTAATTACAATTATTCACTTAATCCTGAAAAGTAGAATAAGAAAGTCATCAGGAAAATTAAAGAATTAAAAACAGTATTCAATTAATATAAAGAACAATCAAAACTGAATAGTTTAAAAATTAAATTAAAATTAAATTTTGAAATATTAGATCAAAATAGAAAAAAACAATTGAAACATTGGAATTTAACCCAAATAAACGACTAAAAATAACAAATCAGTTGATCACACGCCGCTGAACAGCGAGCTGCGAAAAATATTCATCCAAGAATAATAAATAAATTGAAAATAAAAGAAAAGTGGTGAATAATTTGAAGGTTAGAATATTACAATCCAGATATATTGATATCAAGAAAAAATTGTAAAAATATATTAAATATAAAAAGTGAGTAAACTTTGAAAGTATTACGAAGTAGATTATCCGGAAAGCAGATTTAGAAGAGGGAAGTATTTGTTAATCCAGTTAGCAAATTTATATGGTGAAGGAACTCAAACGTCAATCAAGTGATAGACATATTTCAAGGAAATCTTGAAAATAAATTGGAGGTTATAAACAAACGTCAATCCAGTAAAGAAGAAGAAACCTTAAAAAGTCAGTCAAGTGACATTATATTTCAAGGATTATAATAACCAGTTAGAGGTTATAATTTAACATTACTCGAGTCGAAAGAAACCTGGACAAGGTAAAGCTTTACAATATCACAAATCCATGGTACATATTTTATTTTAAATAAAAGGCCATATTTATCAGTTTTAGTTAAGTTAGATTTTGTTATTTAAATTTGTTAATTACATTCCAAGTTCAAATTTGTTAATAAATTAATACTTTGTTCGTTCAATATTGAGTTTGATTTATTTAGATTGTTATCTTGATCGATGAGCATTTATTGAACCGACTTCGTTGAACCTTGAGTAAGAGTCATTCTATAGATTGTAGATAGTCATGCTAATGGTGTTATATAGTCTATAATATTAACAGTTTTTAAGAAACTGTTTGGCGCCCAGTAAAAGCATTTCAATTTACTTTCAAAAAGTAAATTCGAACGTATAAAAATATAAAATAGATTCAGAATATAGAACAGTATATATGTGTTTCAAAAGCTCAGAGGGATTTAAACAAAAAAACGATTATTAAAATGGCACTCTACCATCACTATAGAAAACATTAGAAAATTAACTCTTATCTTTGACTATAATGCAAGATAGGAGTGCTGCCATCTACATTAAATGACACTTTTTTCTTTTCATTTTCTTTTTGACATTGCACTTGATTTTATTAATGTACAAATTGTACACGCGGTTAAAGCTGAAAGGGAATATTATGTACTGAACTGCAAGTAATAAATACACACTCTAGAGGACAATAGCTCAGAAGCGTACTGGACTACCAAGCGAGAGGCCGTTGGTTCAAATCCCACAGCCGGATGATTTTAAGGTAAGTGTTTAAAATTCTGTTACAGTGTTATTTATAATAATGCATGTATATTCAAGCCATTCCTAATTAATAAAAACGTAAAATGAATAAAAACTGAAAGGATAAATAACATTTTCAAGTGAAAAAAGATTTTTAGTTGGGCCTGTATTCGTCAAATCAAGGTTATATTGACGTCAGCATTGAACTTTGATCATACGTCAAAATGACGTATGGAAAGGGTTCTTATTTGGGACCATGTTCGTCAAATTAAGGTCATATATTGCACGTGATTGTGACGTCAGGATATGACGTCATTAGGATCTGACATTAGACCGTCATTTAAATGTACATTGAACGTCGTTATATTGGGACTTATGACGTATATTATGACAAATAAATGACGGCAAATTGACGTCAGTGTGCTAGCTTGGAAGTCATTACAAAGCCTTTTTGCGGTAGAATAAGATTCGAAACCGTGCTTGAATATTGCAAACGATATCCGTATACGAATGTAGTATAGCTTTTGGTTCATTCTTATTGTCGGTAGCATAGCCGTAGATTAAAATTAGTGGGTAAATGACAGCGCTACGGGAGTATGACCTTGGAGCAGGATATCCTGGAATTTGTGCGCAGGTGTGTAGAGGTTATATCTTGGATCAAGATAGTCATATACAGGCGGTATTTGTATTTTGTTGCATTCTAAACTTATTAAATCATGTCAGAAATAAAGTAGTTGTTTGAATGGCATTTTTTACTTTCGCGATACGCACACTGTGGGGTATTGACCCACAATATTTATGTATTGTAAATAACAAACAAATTAATATTAACAAATATACTTTTGATCACATTTAATGATGCAATAATGTTTTCTAACAATATCTGAATATCTGTTATGTTATTAGACGACGGGTTAAAAATAGGAGTAGTAGGCGACGTAGCAAAACTAGAATGAGACGGCAACGGGTGAAAAACAGGGGATATGGATGGACTATTGCAAGCTTCCCAAACCTTATCAGCAATTCCCAAAACATCCTCTCTACCAGTTTTGCCGGAAGTCGTAATGGCTATAGAGACAGGTTTGGGTAGACGACGCTGCCAGAGTCGAAGCAACAAATCGGAGCTGACCATTTCAGAAACGCCGACGATGGTCAACATATGCCGGTAAAAATCGGAGGGTTTACGGTCTCCTAAATGAGCGCCCGTGATTAGATCCTCGAGACGTTTCTCCTGACTTGTCGACAAGCACGTAATGATAGCCGCGCGAAGACTGTCATATAAATTTTGAGCCGGCGAAGAGCGAATAACGTCGTATACTAAATCAATAATTTCGAAAGGCAGTGAAGAAATGACAAGATCATACTTTTTTCTATCATTGGTGATACGTGATACGTTGAACTGGGAGTCAATTTGACTGAACCAGACTTCTGGACGGGTAGTCCCGAAAGGCGGCAATTTGATTTGTGACATATAATTTTGTTGAGATATAATATCCAATTGAGCAGGTAATTCTGCTGATTCTGTCATAACACCAAAGGGAAAAAAATTAAATAATTCTAAAAATTGATTATTTGGCAGTGAATTTAAATTTACCACCAACCAAAGGACTACTGCAAGAGCTCTCACCTGGTGTTGTGAGACAGAAGCTGCGGCAAGTCGCCCTGGATTTTTGGAACTCCAAATCACCCAAGGTTGGAAAATCCAATGTTGGGAAACGTCAGTGGGATTCAATCAGCGGGAAACGGCAGCGGGAATCAAACGTCGGGAAACGTTAGCGGGAAACGGCAGCGGGAATCAATCGTCGGGAAACGTTAGCGGGTTTCAAACAGCGGGGTCACCAACTTGTGGAGCATTGACCCACAATATTTATGTATTGTAAATTACAAACAAATTAATATTAACAAATATACTTTTGATCACATTTAATGATGCAATAATATTTTTTAACAATATCTGAATATCTGTCATGTATATTATTTATGTTATTATTGTCTACATTTTTCTTTTTCCTTTTTTTCTATTCTCGCCACCTTTGCACGAACTATCCCGGTGGCGATGTAGTGATGACTACATATGAGAAAGCATCCGCACACACATTCAGAATAGGCTATCTAGATTACTTTGGGGCTACGGAAATTGTCATAGTCATATATGCAGAGCATTTTATATTTCCTATACCTATTAGTACAATGCATATTAATTGAATCGTATACAGGGACTATGGAAATTGATGTGTTCATATACAGGGTGTTCCTTCAAATGTTTGTTACCATGTAACTTGTCACGTATACCCGTAGCTCAGTTATTTAAATTCTAAAATTCCAGGAAATGTAATTTCATACCTCACACACCTGTACACAAATTCCAGGAAATCCTGATCCAAGATATTATAACCTCTACACACGTGCATAAAAATTTCAGGAAATGAGATTTGATACCTCGCACACCTGCTCACAATTTCCAGGAAATCCTGATCCAAGATCCTGCTCCCGTAGCGCTGTCATTTACCCACTACTGATAAATGATATTTATTTACTTATATTGAATCATTTATGAAGTGAATTCAAAAGTGATTCTATAAATTGTCGATCAGCGCTCATGATATCGTTCTTTACTATCAACTATACTTTGTCGGTCTTTTTTTACGATTTTCAAACCGACTTTTTAACTAAACTATACTACTGGCGATATATTCTAATCTTCGAAAAAAAGATTGTGCCTGATGCTAATACTAAGCCACATTTAGAAAAAAAATGCACAGAGCACTAGCAGGGTGGTATATTTTTTCAATTATTTTTATAGCGCTAATGTGTTAATCGATTTTCTACATACCCAAATAGCTACCGGAGGAGCAAAATTCTTCATGCATGCACATTCCTCTAGGAGAATTTATACAGTTCGGATCAAATGTAGAATTGCAGTGGTAACACATTATGCCGTATGCTGAAAGAAAAATTGTAATAAATATAAACAAATAATTTAAAGAAATTAAAAGCACACTTTTAGAATCAAACTGACACTATTTTAAAAATGCGCTAAGATGATGAAAGTAATTCCAGACAACACAAACACGTCCTATGGATGTCCAGAGGATGTATACAATGAATATAGTGAATATCCAGTGGATGTTCCTCATTATCCAATGTACTTACAATGGACGTCTGCTGAACCATAGGGTTGTCACAAATAAGGACATCCACTGTTAGTCCAACAGGGGACGTCCATTGCTGGTCCCGCAGGGGACATCGTTAGGTGTACCAGTATGGCTATCTATAGCTAGTCCTGTAGGGACACAATTTATTTATAATGGACCTCCGCTAGACTATACGATTGTCACAAATGAGGGCGTCTTTAGATAAGCCAGTATGGACATCCATAGCTAGGCCTGAAGGAACATACCTTATGGATATCCGAGTAGCGCACGTCGCCACGTCCAGTGAGGGCTGGGTATGAACATCCAGCGGATGTTAAAGTATATCCGGGGATATGCAGTGGATATATTTTAGCGTCTATTCAATGCATGTCTTGATAAGGATATCCACTGTTTGCCCAAATCATGTCCACGGACATCCTGGACTCATTATGGAACTAAAACGACCGTCCAATGGATATTGTGGGCTGTATGGGACGTTAATAATAATAGTTAAGTTAACAAATGTAAAAGTGTGAGGTATCCGACGATTAAGATTTTCCGTTTTTCAGAATATTTTGAGCGTTCCCTTGGTGCTACACCAAGGATTGCAGCGATGCTGGAACCTGTATATTACTATACAGGGTGTTTCACGAGGAAACGGACACGCTTTATTGGCAGATAGAGGACACCAAGAGTAATCATAATTACCCATAGAAAAAGCTAGTTGGGCCCTCGTTGCTTAAATGTGTTTTATGTATTTTTGTCAAAATTTCTTTTGGTTGTTACTTTGTAAAATAATGGAATAATAAGTTCATATTTGGCTCATATAATATAGTAGAGATCATAAATAAGTACTTGTATCATACACACACACACAAATCCAGGTCTGGAGTCAAACATTTTTCTTGTTGTTCTTCAAGAAAACAGTACCCTGTATATATTTTTTTAAATTTCAATATTAAATTGTAAAAGTACATAAAAAACCGAACAAAAAGGCTTGTTACACTTTTGCCGCATTCGAAATAAATTTCAGTAATAAATAATGCAATATGAGACTAGAAAATATCGATAAATGATAAGCGCTAAAAATGCTTCCACTGTTAAATTAGTATTTACTTTTTTTATCAATAATTATTGTTTCAATCACCAATTTTTATGAATGGGGTAAAATAAATAAAAACATAATTTTACAGGCCATCGAACCTATTTTATTCCTCTCACTTTTTAAGAACTAGCAAAACAACAGTATTATGTACTTACTAACAACAACAATAATTGTAACTACCAACTAGCATAAAAATAATGGCAACATACCAACAAGCTACCAGTAGAATAATTATTATTACACAAAAAGAAAGACTGCAGATATTCAGATATTGTTATAAAGCGTATTTACAAATTAAAATCATAAGTAAATTTTATGTTCAGCTTCAGTGCATTTTTTGATGTGCTCCACGAGATTTTCAATTGATCTTCTTATCAGATCTGGATACTTTGAATTAGCTAATCCCTGTCGCATTAATGTCCACATTGTAGACCTCACGTTTCAAGTGACCCCATAAAAAATAATCTACGGGGTTGAAATCCAGAGACCTTGCCGGCCACACATGAGGACTTCACCGACCATCCAACTGTTTGAATATGTATGACAATATCTGCAGTTTTTGTTATTCGTACAATTATTATGTTGATAGTTTTTGCATTATTGATATGCAACTTTGTTGCTACCGTTCCTGTTGTAGTTATTAGGTATGGTCTGTTGCTGTTCTAGTTCTAGGAGTAGAAAATATTATAAAGAGGTCTGAGGCCTTGACTTCTAGTATATACGCCAAATCCCAAGTTTCTGTACTCTTACCAGCTTGCTGTACTTATTTTTCCCTATTTACCCCACCCTTTCAACGGAATCATCTCAAAATATAATCCAGTTCCAAATGTACGTGTAACATCGTCTGCGATTTTACAACCGCTATCTTCAATTCTTGTTATATAAAAATTTTAAAGGAATATAGTCATAGGAACCATGTACGCATGCTAAATTTCAAGTTGATCGGATGTCATTGTAGAAGTGGGCGAACGTCGATTTACAAGATTTTTTTTATGCATATTTATAAATAAATCAAGCTAATATAAACGAGTTAAAAAAAGGAGAACACAGTATATTTATTTATCCATTTTCGTATCATTTATTTGTTAAAATAATGGGTATTCAGTGTACAATATTTTATTTTATTACAATAATAAAAACTCGCTGAAGATACGCCGATTCTCGAGGCGATAAACAAGGTCGACTTATACAGTAGCGACTGTGGGCAAGAAGGATCAAATATTGACGTGAATATATTGTTCACGGAATACGTCCCTGTTGTGGTCTTTCGGCTGTCGGACGTTCCGTGCAGTGTGTGGGATTATCGTGGTTGGTGGCTGTCAGACGTTCTCTGCAAGGTGGGGGGCCATAGTGGCCGGTTGTGGTGTGACGTTCCCTATAGTGTAGGGGGCCATGGTAGTCGTTGTGGGTTATGATTGGTGCATGTGCCCCGTTGGGCCTGGTTGCTGTGAATCATGCCCTGCATGATGGGACGTCTTCGTGGTTGGTTGCAGTGAGACGTGCCCTGCATGAAGGGGGGTCGGTATGATCAGTTGCTGCGAGGCGTACCCTGCATGAAGGGGGGGCGGCGTGGTCGGTTGCTGCGAGACGTACACTGCATGAAGGGAGGCCACCCTGGCCAAATTGGCCGTGGCGATGGCCAGTAGGTGCGCCAGTTGTTCGTAGCTTGGTAATGCGGCCGTCGCTGCCTCCGTAGCGGTGGTGGTCTTGGTGCTTGAAGGGTCCTTGTTGGATATAGACAGATGTCTGATCCTGGTGTCCGTCGTAGAGGCCTGGGTATGTCGACGGTCCGCCGCCGGTGTGAGATGATGCGACGGTGGCGTCAGTTCCAGGTGCTCGGAGATTATTTTGCCCATATTTTCCCAGATCACGTCGGAAGGTGGTGTTGATTTTTCTGAAAATCCCTGGCCCTCCTGGAATACGGAACCGGGGCGAGGTGTCGCTGCGTCAGACATCGTTGTGGTGGCTTCTGTGACCGGGGGTGTCGATTGACTAAACAGATCTCCCTCAGTGTCTGTCAGAGCGGGATTGAAAGAGTTCCCACTCCTTGTGGCCATTATTTTCACTATTTATTTATTATTATTATTTAGATTATTATTATTATTATTATTATTATTATTATTATTACTGTTCAGTACTAATAAAACAACTGGTTTAACAAAGAAGTGCCAGGGGAGCACTGTTATCGATGCTGCTGTCGAAGTTAGGTGGTGAACTGCTTGCAATCGACTGATGCCTGGCTGACTTCGCCGGCGAGTTTTTATATGTTTGCGGCTGCGTAGACTGCGTGCTGATTGGCTAGCGGCTGATGCACCGAGGTATTAAAATTACCACGTGTCATCGGCAGTCAGACAAGAAATGATCTGCGATGCGCGCCGCCACCTATACTTATAACCTCGGCGAAAACAGCTCTGGCCAATCAGATGCGCGCTGGCCGGCTAGCTTTTACATAAAAGCGCACGCCGGAATCCAGCGACAGCGAGGCAAGTGTAAAAGTAATTGTGTTTTTATTTACTACCCTCGCCCTTTCCAGGGCGCCTCTCTGGACTAATAATCCAGTATAAGGTTTCACAAGTGAACTATGTTCACCCGCAGTGGCAAGGTAGTGGGCTCGGGGGATATGGACGACGCATCGACGGCGGCCCCCACTCACTGCATGGCACACCCGACAGCATCCCAGGACAGCGAAGCGCTGTTCACCCAGAATGGTAAGGCAGTGGGCCCAGGGATCATGGACGACGCATCAACGGCGGCCCCCCCTCACTGCATGGCATACCCGACAGCACCCCAGCACAGCGAAGCCCGGTTCACTCGAGATGGCAAGGCAGTGGGCCCAGGGACTACGAACGACGCTTCGAAGGCGCCCCCCCTCACTGTGTGGCAGACCCAACAGCATCCCGGGTCAGCGAAGACTCGCTCTCGCCAGAGGAGCAGCATTTTGCCAGGGTTACCCCGAAGTTCGATGAAATCTCTATCTCCTGCCCAGAGCCGCTCAGCGACGGGCCATTTAACATCAATTCTACCCCGGAATGGCCACAGCTGTTCTCGGACGCTTCGCTGACTCCACGCCGACCTCCGGCTACCCCTCGCTGTATGGTACCATCGACCGCCGCATACCCGAGTAGGAGTTCATCCCCGGAGGGACAGCGATTCATCGCTCACACTTCGCTGACCAGTGGCATCTACCTACCGACCAGCGAACCAGGACTGGGCTCCCGGGGGATGACTACCCCTCTACACCAGTTGCCGCCAGCCAGCCAGACGACGGCACCGAGCGCCACTCCGAAGATACAACAAGTCGCCATCCCAGGGCGAACAGCCGGGGCGATCCCTGCCCCCTCAACATCCACAACAGGGAACCATCAGCCAGGCCTAGGGCTACCCACGTACGAACAACTGGCCCAACTACTGGCCCTGACAACGTCCAATCTAGCCCAGGTAACCGCCCAGCAGCAAAACAGCCGGCCCCCCATCACTGCACGGAGCTCCCCACAGCCGCCTGACCACCGGAAGCCTAATTTCCGTGGACAAACGGCGCGCCAGCCGTTCAATCGTTCATTTGATGGCGAGCAGCGCTGGCGATGACACTGTACTCTCGCGAAGAAAATTTTCGCTTTTGGTTACTAGTTGCTTTAAAATGCTTTCTTTTGGTTTTATTTTTGTTTTTTATTTATTTATTTTGATGTTGATTTTATTTTGTTCGATTTGAGGGGAGGTTACCCCTAATTGTCATCGCCAACGCTGCTCGCAGACAAGTGAACGGGTGGCGCGCCGGGGTAATATTTAATACCTCGGTGCGCTAACCGGCCGCGATAATATAAAAACTCGCCTGCGGAGTCAGCAGGCATCAGTCGATCGCCAGCAGTACACCACTTAACTTCAGCAGCAGCAACGATAACAGTGCTCCCCTGGCACTCTCTTGTTTAACCAGTTGTTTTATTAGTAGTGAACAAGTATTAATAATAATTATCTAAAATATAAATAAACAAATAAGTGACGACGATGACCACCAGAAGTGGTAAAGCCTTCAACCCCGCTCTGTCAGACACCGAGGGGGACCTTTTCAGTCAGCCGACACCCCCGCCCACCGATGCTACCACCACGACGTCCGACGCCTCGCCCCGGTTCCATATTCCAGGAGGGTCAAGTGCTTTCAGAGGAATCGACGCCGCCCTCCGACGTGGCCTGGGAGACTGTGGCCAAGACACTCCCCAAGCATTTGGAACTGACGCCACCCTCGCATTGGCTCACACCAGCGGCAGACCGGCGACATACCCAGGCCCCGACAACGGACACCCGGACCACCGCCACTACAGAAACAGCGACGACCCTACCCAGCTACGAAGAATTGACGCACTTATTGGCCGTCGCCACGGCTAATTTGGCCAGGGTGGCCCCCCATTATGCAGGGTACGTCTCACCGCAACCAACCACGCTGGCCCCCCATCATCAGGGTACGTCTCGCCACAACCAACCACGCTGGCCCCCCATCATGCAGGGTACGTCTCACCGCAACCAACCATGCTGGCCCCCCATCATGCAGGGTACGTCTCACCGCGGCCAACCACGTCGGCCCCCCATCATGCAGGGTACGTCTCACCGCAGCCAACCACGTCGGCCCCCCATAATGCAAGGTACGTCTCACCGCAGCCAACCACGCTGGCCCCCCATCATGTAGGGCAGGTCTCACCGCAACCAACCACGCTGCCCCCCCCTCATGCAGGGTACGTCTCACCGCAGCCAACCAAGCTGCCCCCCATCATGTAGGGCACGTCTCACCGCAACCAACCACGCCGGTCCCCATCATGCAGGGAACGACTGGCAGCCACCAACAACAATGATCCTACACACTGCACGGAACGTCCAGCAGCCGGAGGACGAAAATAGGGACTTATTAGGTGGACATAATGTCTCGCCCTTATAAGTGAATTAAGTAGAACAAGTACCCTACCTTGATCGTTTGCTTACTCGGGGATGTCCTAGTCGATGCAGCAAATCCGTAGGAGGGTTGGTTCGCCCCTAGAGACGAATATGACGGAGTTCACTTCTGTGCTCCTGTTCCTGACAGGCGAAGGGGTTGCTTAAAATTCTCTTATTTTCTGGAGAATGGGGATGAAACTTGGCTAATATATCCCTCGGGCTAAGGGGGATGTCCAAGACAGGGGATGCTTCCCTGTGTCGTCGATTACCTTGGCTAGACAGTCGGTTTTCTTCGTCGAGAGATACAAATGAGTTGTCATGCGGAGATTTCTAAGTTAGGTCACTTTTGGATGTTGATATTAAACACTTCAGTTTAGTATAACGTCGCTTGCTTTGGTACGAATTTATTTATGAAGTTACAGTTTTCGTTTTCGTATTTACACTTATTTTTTGATATATTTAGAAAGTTTATTTTTAATGAACACAGTTATTTTTTATCACTAGGTACAAAAGTTGTTTCAGTTTAAAACCACACCACGAGAAAATTCAGTTTGCGCCGTACTCGCGAATTTTCCGATTTTCTGTTAAATTTATAATTGAAGTGGTTGTTTTACGCGCCGTACTACCCCGTCGAAGGTTGTTGTTGACCGGTGGTCAATCTTAGTGTTGTTGAAACGCGGACTGCGGCTGCAGAACTACGAATGAGTTTGAGATTTTAATTGACGTGCTAGGGTGAAAATAAGAAGATATTAAATTTCGCGGTTTCATACAGGGAGTGTACGTTTAGTTCTGCTTGTCCTGACATGAATTAAGTTAAAAGTTTCAAAGTCGTGAAAGTCAATTGATTTAGTTGAACGGGAATCGTCTCGTGTAAGAAAGGCCTCTGGCTGAATACATACTTAGCTCTAGGTGGCTTTTAAAGCGGTCGAAAAATTAGTAAATATGTTTTTTATTTAGATTTTGTTTCTGGCGTTTTTTGATAACAAAATTTTTGAGATATCTCTTCAAATGATTGCTCCTACAATAACACCACCCCCTTTAAGAATGTGTTTGCACGCCACAGTAAATTCGTATATAGAAAAAGCGAACTAATGGTTATGCCTATATAACAGGAACCATAAATTGGCTAGCTATAAGTAGTGATTTCATCATCAGTTGTTGGCAACAGAATTGTGCAGAGCCGTACGGACACTATTGGGAAGCCTTGACTAGATTTACAGCAGTGAATAAAAAATGATTCAGTTCCTATTCTACTTTGTAACTTTTGAAATAGGATTTGATGATTGTAAATAATTAAACAATTCATGGTCACGTTAGGCGGTAGCCACCGCAACTATCTACAAAATCTAATAACGCAGTAATAGTTTCAATTATTGTTAGATATTGTTTTTTGTGATTTTCTTTTTCAAATTTTAATGGTTATTCATCGATTTTCGTGTGTAGGTGCTTTTTGTGGCATTTCACTTTCAGTGTAAAAGTGGTCATCATCTGGTGACAAAAATTTGATGTTTTAGGAAAAATCTGAAAAAATTAGGGGTGGTACTCAGTAAGGGGAGAGAAATCGAATGTTGCGCACCGGAGTTCTCCATCTGCGTTCTTTCTCCGGGTAGGGTCCTCGGAAAATAGAACAGTTTCACTTCTTTCGTGTGTAGGTGTTTATCATGGAATTTCACTTTCGTTATGAAAGTGGTCATCATCGGGCGACAAAATTTCGATGTTTTAGGAAAATTCTGAAAAAAATCAGCGGTACGCAGTAAGGGGAAAGAAATCGAATAGCGCACAGTGGCGTTCTCCGTCTGCGTTCTTTATGTGGATAGGGCTCTCGGAAAGTGAAATAATGTCACATTTTTCATGTGTAGGTGTTTTTAGTAGCATTTCACTTTCGGTATAAAAGTGATCATCATCGAGTGACAAAATTTTGACGTTTTAGAAAAAATATGAAAAATATCAAGGGTATGCAATAATGGGAGACAAATCGAATAGCGCTCAGTAGCGTTCTCCGTCTGCGTTCTGTATGTGCATAGGGACCTCGGAAAGTAAAAAAATGTCACATTTTTCGTGTGTAGGTGTTTTTCGTGGCATTTCACTTTCGGTATGAAAATGGTCATCATCGGGCGAGAAAAATTATATATTTTAGGAAAAATCTGAAAAAAGAAACAGGGGTACAGAGTAAAGGGAAAGAAATCGAATAGCGTGCAGTTGCGTTCCCAGTCTGCGTTCTTTATGTGGATAGGGCCCTCGGAAAGTAAAAAAATGGCACATTTCTCGTGTGTAAATGTTTTTCGTGGCGTTCCACTTTCGGTATAAAAGTGATCATCATCGGGTGACAAAATTTTGATGTTTTAGAAGAAACATGAAAAAAGTCAGGGGTATGCAATACCTGGAGACAAATTGAATAGCGCACAGTGGTGTCCCCGTCTGCGTTCTTTATGTGGATAGAGCCCTCGGAAAGTGAAACAATGTCACATTTTCATGTGTAGGTGTTTTTCGTGGCATTTTACTTTCGGTATGAAAGTGATCATCGGGTGACAAAATTTTGATGTTTTAGAAAAAATAAGAAAAATATCAGGGGTATACAATAATGGGAGACAAATCGAATAGCACTCAGTGGCGTTCCCGTCTGCGTTCTTTTTGTGGATGGGGCCCTCGGAAAGTGAAACAATGTCACATTTTTCATGTGTAGGTGTTTTTCGCGACATTTCACATTCGGTATGAAAGTGGTCATCATCGGGCGACAAAATTTCGATGTTTTAGGAAAAATCTGAAAAAAATCAGAGGTGCGCAGTAAGGGGAGAGAAATGGAATAGCGCACAGTGGCGTTCTCCGTCTGCGTTCCTTATGTGGACAGGACCCTCGGAAAGTGAAATAATGTCATATTTCTAGTATGTGGCATTTCACTTTCGGTATGCAAGTGGTTATCATCGGGCGACAAAATTTCGATGTTTTAGGAAATATCTGAAAAAATTCAGGGGTAGACAAATCGAATAGAGCACAGTGGCGTTCTCTTTCTGTGTTCTTTATGTAGGTAGGACCCTCGGAACGTGAAAGAATGTTACATTTTTCATGAGTAGGTGTTATTTGTTACAATTCATTTTTGGAATGACAGTGGTCATCGTCGGGTGACAAAATTTCGACGTTTCAGAAAAAATCTAATCAAATTCAGGAGGACGTAGGAAGGCGAGAGAAATGGAATGGCGCAAAGCGCAGCTCTGTGTATCGTTTCGTTCTCGGTGGAAGCGGTGAAAAACTTCGATTTTCATTCTCCGCTAACTTTGAGTGGCCGTATCTCGGAAATGAAGGACCGCAGCGACTTTCGGTTTGCGCCACTCGATTTTTCGTTTGATTTTAAATAACTAAATATGCCATCGAGCTTGTAAGATTTTTTGTTTGGGAGAAATGGTCCTCGAAGCTGGACCGTGTAGCGCGAGTAGCGAATTCCTCGAAATTCTCACTTTAGCGGTCCATATCTCACGCAAAAATTACCGGAAAATCATCGGATTGGAAATTTAATCAGCAATCAATTAAGCGTACAAGAGAGATCAATTTCCTCTAGAAATTTACAACGACTATATTGCTGTGGCGTTGAGTGAAATAAAAATCGTAGGAATTGTAGTAATTATATCTGGATATCAACGTTGGCATGTGTGAGAAAAAAACTATAATGGAATTTTTTTAAGGAAATTTCATTAAGAGGTCAGTGTTGCTTGAAAAAAATTAAAGTAAAACGTTTAGCCCTGAAAAGTCGTGAATTTAAAAAGTCACATGTTGATAACTTCTACCTAAACAAACAGAGAAACTTTATCTCTGCAAAGAAAGTTGAAATTATTTTAAGGAGATTCAGAAAAGAAATAACAAAAAGTATCAACTTTTCGATTTTAAACGATTTTTTTATTATTCCATTCATCCCCTAAATGTCAGACAGATCTTACAGCCAAAGAATCAGAAATAGGATGTAAATGCATGTGACCTTTCGTAAGCCAAATTAATAGCTCTACATTTTTTCTCTGAAACCTTTTCCATATCTCTCATCGTTCTCGATTTATACGCAAAAATAAACAATTTCATCCTTTTTATACCCTTAAGGAAAGTGTAGGACTAATAATATATTGGACTTTTTATTTTACATCTCAGCTCAATACAACTTTTCCTGTAGAGATCCCCTCCGGTCACATTTTTGCGATTTAACCTACCTATTTGGACTAGTAACTAGGTAGGCGAGAGAAATCGATTGGCGTAAACCGCAGCTCTTTATCTCGTTTAGTTCTTGAGATATGACCTCGGGAAGAGGTGAGAAACTTCGATTTTTACTTTCCGGAGTCTTTGAGCGGCCGTATCTCGGAAACTAAGGACCGCTTCCCGCGATTGTATCTCGAAAACGAAACGAGATAAAGAGCGGTTTGCGCCATTCGATTTCTCTCACCTTCATATCTACCCCTGAGTTTTTCACCTTTTTTTCTAAATCATCGAAATTTTTGTCACCCGATGATGAACACTTTCACACCGAAAGTAAAATATCACCAAAAACTCGTAAACACGGAAAATTTGACATTTTCCATTGGGAAACTGTTCCGAAGGCCCCTATTCAGAGAAATAGCACAGCTGGAAAACTTCGGTGTCCACTATTCGATTTTGCTCCGCTTACTGCGTATCCCTATTTTTTTTTTAGATTTTTCCTAAAACATCGAATTGTTTGTCACCCGATGATGATAACTTTCACACCGAAAGGAAAATTCAACGAAAAACACGTAAACATAGAAAATGTGACAAATTTTCAAATTTCTGAAGGCCCTATTCAGAAGAAGAACGCAGATGGAACACTGAGGTGTCCGCCAATCGATTTCTCTCGCACTGCGGGTGTGACCTTTTGCAGGCTTTTCCCATCAAATTTTTGTCACTTGATGATGATCACTTTCACGCCGAAAGTGAAATATCACGAAAACACATACACACGACAAGCAATGAATAACCATAAAATTATAATGCTTGAAAAAGGAAATTACAAAAACCAGAGGAAAACAATGGAAAGACATTTTGCGTGCTTGAGGAAATGAGGAAATCGGAATTCTTCAAAACAATATTTCTGTACTGCTAGTTTTAGACACTAACGTGTCATTTTTGCACCCAGAAAGAATGTAAGCTCTCCTTCGGGGAGTAAAAGAGACATTTTACTCTTTCAAAATAATAATTGATTATCTACAATCTACACTATTAGAGTGTATGCAAAGATAGTTTGTCTATATGCCACAAGATCAAAGTTCTTTTTAATCCCGCGTGGCATTGATTTTTCACAATCTGGATTAAAAATAGGTACATTTAGTCCATATAAAAATTACTTTTTACAGTAATATATGATATGTTATTATTAGATATGCTCCTGATTTATTAGCAATATTACTAACAAAAAGTTATTGAAGATGTAGGTAGAATAAACTATAGCCCGGGAGGCAGCGACAGTTTTCATTTCGTGAAATCATTTCTATAAAGCTAGATTTTTTTCCAAAGAGAGTTTAGATAGCATCTATAATGAAGGTGCAATTCTACCAAACTCTTACAGCCGGTTTTACAATCACTAGTTAACTTCCAGTCAGAGTTAACTTTCAGGTTATTATAGAAATTGGGTTTTACAATATCTGGTCATTTTCGATGTGGTAGTTATCTAGTAGTTAACTTTACTAGCAGATGAGGTGTGGGTTAACTAGAAGTTGGCAGTTTACTGGCAATTTATAACCTATAAAATAACTGTCACAAAATAATTTTTGATATTTTGCCTGAAAATGGATATGTACTAAGTAAATGCATATAGCAGTGATGAGTAGCCAAGGTAATCCTGTATAGACCTAACTTTTTCGAAGAATACGATGGAAGAGATTTTTTAAATAGATCGAGACTAAATACTTACCTACTTACTTAGTAATAGACCACTAACTCATAAATTGCTTCTGACATTTATATTTGATAGCAGGTGACATGACTTTGGACCAAAATTAATACATTTTATGTATATTACCCATTTTTCCAGTACCAACATTATAAATTTTATTCATAACCTCTCGTTTACAAATCATCACTTAACTTTACATTGAAAAACGCATGTGTCGGTAAAGTTATAGTTAACCTGCAAGTAAAAGTCAACTAACATGAAAGTTAACTTGCGATTGTAAAACCGGCTGTTAGTGGTGCATAAATGAGTAAAAAATTAAAGAAAAAAATAGATGGACGAAAATTTCGTTTTTGGAATTGTCACGAATTGTCGAAAAATGACGATTCGCCTTCGCTCCTGCCGCCCTCAATTTTCGATTTTCACCTCTCGATTCAAGTTGTACGGTCATTGCCGGTCTTCTCCTCGCCATCGAGACATAGAACAGGTCTCCGATCGCCGTATTTATTCAGTTCTTACGTTTGAAAAATTGACTTACCGTCGTGCTAATTGGCGACTATTTTTAAGTGGTTTCCCGAGTTCGAATCCCGCCCAGGGATACTTTTTTTTTTCGTTTTCAATTTTTTGGCAGATATTTTTTATTCTATAATTGCTATTCGCTCCGTTCTATTGCATTTTTCTGAAAAGTTTTGCATTTTCCGCCGCGAAATATTAATCTGCACTATTTCGATTAAAAATTAGAAATTTCCTTACCAAAATAATATAACATAATGGAGTAAATAAAAGCTTATTCTGATCTGTTATCTATAAAAATACTGTCTGTTCATTAATACTAATGAGGAATATAATTGTCGTGATTTGACTACGTATTGCCGTTTTTGCAATGTCTACCAAAGATTTAGCCACCCGGAAGTAGAATGTGATTTTTGATTCAAATAGAGCATCTTAATATTCCGCGGCGGAAAATGCAAAACTTCTCCGAGAAATGCAATAGAACGGAGCAAATCGCAATTATAGAATCAAAAATATGTGCAAAAAAATTGAAAACGAAAAAAAAATATCCCTGGGCGGGATTCAAACTCGGGAAACCACTTAAAAATAGTCGCCGATTAAGCACGACCGCAAATCACTTTTTCAAACGTAATAACTGAACAAATACGGCGATCGGAGACCCGTTCTATGTCTCGATGGCGAGGAGAAGGTCGGCAATGACCGTACAACATGAATCGCGAGGTGAAAATCGAAAATTGGTGCCGGCAGGAGCGAAGGCGAATCATCATTTCTTGACAATTCATGACAATTCGAAAAACGAAATTTTAAATATTTAATTACTTCCACATCCACGTAGTGGATTGGAAGTATAGTAATCGCAAAAAAATTTTCAAAAATTTTTATTCGTGAAATAGGTTTAGAATGTCATGAAACGTCGAGATTTTAAATTTGAGCGAAAAAAAATTTTCTGTCTCTGTCGGTCTGTCTGTAACTTTTTTTGTCCGCACGCTTTCTCCGGAACGGTTTAAGATATTGACCTGAAATTTTGTACACGTATATATTATAACGAGATCTGGAACTGGATTGTTTTTTGAGGAAATTCGGTGAAGGGTTGGGGGTTAAATAGGGATAAATAGGGGGAAATAAGTAAAGCAAGCTTGTAAGAGTACAGAAACTTGAAATTCGGTGTATGTACTAGAAGTTAAGGCCTCAGATTTTTTTATAATATTTTTCAACCCCGCACCACCCCTACCCCGTTAATGGGGTTGATAAAATAAAATTGAGATATTCATTTGAAATTTTCTACACGTATGTATTATAACGACATCTGGAACTAGATTATATTTAGAGATAATTCCGTTGAAGTGTTAAATGGGGGTAAATAGGGGAAAATAAGTAAAGCAAGCTGGTAAGACTACAGAAACTTGAAATTCGGTGTATGTACTAGAAGCCAAGGTCTCAGATTATTTATAATATTTTTCAACCCCCACCACCCCTACTTCATTATTAAAAGGGTTAATAAAATAAAATCGAGATATTCATTTGAAATTTGGTACACGTATGAATTATAACGACATCTGGAACTAGATTACACTTTGAGATGATTCCGTTGAAGGGTTGGGGGTTATTTAGGGGTCAATAGGGGGAAATAAGTAAAGCAAGCTGGTATGAGTACAGAAACTTGAAATTCGGTGTATGTACAAGAAGTTAAGGCCTCAGATTTTTTTATAATATTTTTCAACCCCCCACCACCCCTACCCCATTAATGGGGTTGACAAAATAAAGTTGAGATATTCATTTGAAATTTCGTACACGTATGTATTATAACGACGTCTGGAATTAGTTTATATTTTGAGATGATTCCGTTGAAGGGTTGGGGGTTAATTTGGGGTAAATAGAGGAATATAAGTAAAACGTTGGTAAGACTACAGAAACTTGAAATTCGGTGTATGTACTAGAAGCCACAGCGTCAGATTTTCTTATAATATTTTTCAACCCAACCACCCTTACTCCAATATGAAAAGGGTTGATAAAATAAAATTGAGATATTCATTTGAAATTTGGTACACGTATATAACGACGTCTGAAACTAGATCATAATTTGAGATGATGCCGTTGAAGGGTTGGGGGTTAAATAGGGGCAAATAGGGGAAAATAAGTAAAGCAAGCTGGTAAGACTACAGAAATTTGGGATTCGGTGTATATACTAGAAACCAACGCCTCAGATTTCTTTCTAATAATTTTCAAACTCTACCACATCCGCTTCATTATTAATGGGATTGATAACATCAAATTGAGATATGCACTTGAAAGTTAGTACACATATGTATTGTAGTGACATCTGATTGAGATGACTCCATTGGTAGGTTGTAAATAGTGGAAAATAAGTACGGTAAACTAGAAACTTTATTTTTAACGTATATGGTAGAAACCAACTCCTCAAACTTTTCTATGACATCTACTCCAAATATTATTAAAATTCTATGACCAATAATTTCCACATACTAGAGTGCAAATATAGTCAAGATGTTTCCTTTAAAGTGACTTGGACGAATAATCTGGATGTGGAAGTAGTGATTCCTTAGGCAGCGGTTTTTTTTACTCATTTATGCACCACTAAGAGTTTGGTAGAATTGCACCTTCATTATAGATACCATCTAAACTCTCTTTGGAAAAAATCTAGCCTTATAGATATTAACGCGAAAAATCTGTCGCTGCCTCCCGGGCTACTAGAAATGTAACAATTCAATTGGTAAGTAAATTTAAATTATTTTAAACTATATTTCAAATGGCAGAGAAAACAAAAAGTTCGACCCTGCAGATTTTAGTGATTTGAAGCATGGTTGGTACTTCAAATAGCTACTGCTTCGTCCTCTATTAGTAAACCGCCCAATTAAATTGGCAAAATTGAATATATTTTTACTTCCCTCGCATACCGAAGGGAAGTATTGTATTCGAGAAAAAATCACCCTCCGAGATTTTTCGGATTCTGACGTTTCAGAACACGTAGATTACGAAAATATAGGTTTTTCAATTCCGTCAGTCTGTCTGTCTGTCTGTCTGTTGGTGCATTTACTAAAAAACTACTTGACGGAGAGCAGTCAAATTTGGTAGGTAGTTGACGCTACTGTCAGCGAAGAAATGGTAGAAATTTCACTGGAAAATATACAGGGTGGATCGTCTAAACGGAATAAATAGTGACAAAATTTTTTTTTGCTCAAATTTAAAATTTCCACGTTTCATGACGCGCTAAACCTATTTCAGAAAAAAAAAAATTTGAAAATTTTTTCACCAAAATTTTTGAAAAAATTTTTACCAAGATGAAAAAAATTTTTTTTGCTCAAATTTAAAATTTCTACGTTTCATGACACGCTTAACCTACTTCTGGAAAAAAAAAAATAAAATTTTTTTCACCAATATTGAAAAATTTTGTACTACTAAAATGAAATATGTTTTTTTTTCTTTCTTTGGATTTAAAATTGCCACGTTTCATGGCATTCTAAGCCTGATTAAAAAAAAAAAATTGAAAATTTTAACCACCACTATACTTCCACTCCATTACGTGAATGTTGGATTGAAAATGTGGCAGATGGCAGTAATATCTGGCATATGCACCTATTATACTTTTATTGAAAAATGTACAGGGTGGTCATCCCAAGAAATAATTCAGCATATTTGTAAAGGTATTTGCGCAAGCCTGCCATATGTGGCACCTGCTATTTGGTATTGAACTTTTGCTGTTGGATGAGAAATCTGTATATTTTTTTGACCAAAACTTATCAAGTTTTCTTTGTAATAATAGCAATAACTATATTCCGATTATTATTTTCAATGTCATTTCGTAATAATTAATTTTTTAGAGTGACTGCCATGCACAAATAACGAGGGAAGTTCTGTGTAAATACCTTTACCGATTTTTTCTAACATATTAATCTCCCTTAGGAGCAAATATTATGCCGATTTTTAACTTTTTTTTGCATTTGATATATTTATTCTAGTACGTATCACATTTTATTTGAATATTTGAGTCCCATTAAAGAATATAAAAAAATTAATGGTGAATTACGGACGATTGAGTGGCACGTTCGCGTGTAATAATCCAAAGGAAATATTTAATTTCATTTATTTTTCAAATATAAAATATAATACGTACTAGATTTAGGTTAACTAGTTCTAATATTTAAATCAAATCCGATTTTTGCTGGTTTGTTTTTGAGAACAATATGTTGAGAGATTTACGACTGTGAACGCGGTATTTTGACATTGATAACACAGCCTTAAGATGCTTCAAGGGGATTTACCTTAAAAATTAAATTAATCCTTTTTATTTTACGAAAATAAAAGAAATGTTTTTTCTTGCTCCAAAATTCGTGAATCTAGGGATAAAATAAACGTTAATAACTTTAATTTAGAAAAAATATTTGGCATACTTATCCATCGGATCTTTTTATACATTACTTCAAGAGTATTATGTGAAAGTTTCCAGATTTTTATCTTAAGAATTGTAGAAATGGTAGAGCTTTTATCGATTTCATCGAAATCTCTTTACGAATTCCGACTTCCTATATGTAGTATTGTTTTATACAATCATTTTATATTTGAAAATATGATAATCCAATAGCCACATGTTTCTCGTTTTATTTAAGCTTTGTTGAGCTCAATTTCATTAATTAGTTCAAGAGTTATAACAAATTTAGTGTAGCGAGCCGTATTATGTGTCACCACGTTCCATTCTCGTAAGTGGAACAAAAAAATCTGGAGTCTAGATTTTTTATCGTAAAAAAACTTCATACGCGTTTTTGATGTGAAATTTCCCCCTCTATCGCCTAGTGCTATTAGTTTTTTGATATATATTTGTTATTTTTCGAGTTATTGACCAAAACACTAATTTCGGCCAATATTTTCGATTTTTTTTGGGGTCGCCGGCACCTTACAATTCCAAGCTTTTTTTATCGTATTCTACACCAACAAAAATACTTATCCTGAAAATGTCTGCCATATAACATTTAGTGATCGGTTTGATCAATTTCTGTCTTCTGACAACTGGGCTGTAGGTACATTACATAAACTAACAATTTTGAGAATCTGGCAGCTGAGTTGAGAACAACTTGTGTGACAGAAATTGTAATTATATTTATGATTCAAAAATAAAATTAAAATGTCTTACTTAAATGAGTTAAAGTTTTATCATTGTTTTGCAGCCTCTAATGGTAGCTAAGGACAATAGAGCAGTAGCAGCTGACGTCACAACATGGCCGCTCCAGCTGACTGGGTGGCAATAACCTAGTTTTGCATTTGTGTCGATGTGAAATAATTTGAGTTTTTAAAGAGTTTTTAGTGCTTTTTGAAACGATTTTCTTGTGTAAAACTAATTGTTGGTGTTCCTTACCTATTATACATTTCGTGAATTGCTGAACTGACTTTTATCTAATGCTTTATTTATATATTCGAATAGGCATGTCATCTGGTTCACATGTCAAAAGTTATTTCTTTTCCATATGGTAAGTGAATTTTAGTGAATTTATTATAATTTTATCTATATTCTACATTTTAGGAGTCCCCTCATTACATTTCTACGGTGAAATATATTAATGGAGCTAACCTATATGATTTAAAAGTGAAAGATTGAGACTGTATCGTTGGATTATTTTTCAAATGTATAATACCTATAGCATTGAATTAATGAACTATTGTGACCCTTCTTGGAAATAAAATTTATATCTAAACTATAAGACTATTATTATTCATACTTACGTTTATAATTATGTATAATGTGTATAATTTAAAACATTCAATAATGGTAGACGATGCTGTTAAAAGTGTGTTATTTTTTAAGTTCTGTTCTGTTTTAGCACACTTACCTTCACTGATATTTTATTTGTGTACATTATCAATATTTTGAACGTCTGTAATTATAATTGTAAGAATCAGAACAGATACCAAATTAGGTATATAGCTATATAAAGTATTCGGAGCATATTATGTTGCATATTTGCTTGCAATTTAAATTAAATGAAACTGAAATGGTCTCACAGTCCTAACTTTATATTAGATTTACTATTACTCCTGCATTTCATAATACAAACCTCTGATTGTTGTTATTAATGTGGTAAACACTTAAACTTTTGAGCCTAACAAAAGTAGGATATAAATCAATAAAAAGTTGAAGGGAAATATTTTAAATTGTCAAAAAACGTAAATTTTACAATGGGTTTATAAAACCATTAATATATGATTGATATATTGGCATAAATCAATGAATATTGTGATAACTTTTAACCTAGTGTAATAATACTACCTAACCTATATACCTGCCTTGCTGTAACTGAACCTATATTAATTAAACATTTACTAAAGTATGTCTTGATATTATATGTGTACAAAAAATGTAAAAAATCCAATACTATAGCCTTTATTTTCACTAATTTATGGGTTCACAAATATGTCAACGTTCTTGACACCAAACTTTACACTGGTAAAAACAACAGTAATAAAGTATATATAAAATTCTCTCTCACAGTAGATTTAAAAAAATGTATTTATAAACATCACTACATATATCTGATGTTAATAAATCCTCCACTTTAATTTATATTGAACGAAAACTGACACCAACTCAAATGTCAAATTTCTGAATTTGCCACCCAGACAACTGACAGCTGGCAAAACTGTGACGTCACTGCTAGTGCTCTATTCTTTAAATCATTTTGGCAGATACATTTCAATACTAAGGGTTAGTAACAAGAAATCAAACGTCTAACTATTCCTAATGACTTTCAAAAATACAATAATTGGGTTCCAAAATTGTATCACAAATTGTCTACATCAAGCAGAAATTTAGTAAGAAATTTCGGTTCTCTTACCTGTTCTAGTTATCATCAAAATTAAAATATAAAGGGCTAAACGGTAAGACGCCATATCTGCTAATCACTTCACAATGTTATTATTTGTCATTAATAATTACAAAATGTCACTTTGGTATCCAAGCGACAGCATAGAGCTTAGAAGGCCATTTATTTACTTGCAACTTTTACGACCGTTTGCACCAGAAAATTAACACTAACCCGTCGTTCAATATGAAATTTCGTTTGGGCCGTTCGTTAACATTGAATTAGTCTAGTGCAATTAGGTTCGTACCTCGGAACTCAGTTATAATGAATATATGTTCATGCGTTTTTTTGCTCTGATATAGAGTACAAAAAAGTTGACCCTTTAAAAATTGCCGCTTTTTACTGTGGGGTGGTTCCCACTCCCTCAAGAGGGGTGGACAAAAAAGTAACCGCAGAATCTGATGAAGAATCATATTGTAAAGATGGTTTACAATGCTTCATAAAAATTTATATTTCCCAAGTTATAAAGATTTGAAGATTACGATTCTAGCTTTAAAAAAATCGGTAAAGGTATTTACACAGAACTTCCCTCGTTCATGGCAGTCTCTCTAAAAAAATAATAATTACGAAATGACATTGAGAAGAATAATCGGAGTAGAGTTATTGCTATTATTACAAAGAAAACTTGATAAGTTTTGGTCAAAAAAATATACAGATTGCTCATCCAACAGCAAAAGTTCAATACTAAATAGCAGGTGCCACATATGGCAGGCTTGCGCAAATACCTTTACAAATGTCCACCATGACTGAATTATTTCTTGGGATGACCACCCTGTACATTTTTCAATAAAAGTATAATAGGTGCATATGCCAGATGTTATTGCCATCTGTCACATTTTCAATCCAACATTCACGTAATGGAGTGGAAGTATAGTGGTGGTTAAAAAATTTCATTTTTTTTTAATTTTTCAAAAGATGGTAAAATAATTTTCAAATTTTTTTCTTCTGAAATAGATTTAAAATGTCAAAGGTAGAAATTTTAAATTAGAGCAAAAAGGAAAGTTTCCTTCTGTTCTATAGTAGTGCTAAAAAAAGTTTAAAAATTAAAAATGATGTATTTTTAAAATAGGTTTAGAATGCTATGAAACGTGAAAATTTTAAATTTGAGCAAATAAAAAAAAATTCGATCTATTTTAGTGGTAAAAACTTTTTGAAAAATGTTGGTGAAAAAAATTTTCAAATTTTTTTTTCTGAAATACCTAGGTTTAGAATGTCATTTAAATTTGAGCATTCTGGTGTTAAATTTTTTTCCAAACTGGTAACAAAATGTTGCAAATTTTTTTTTCCGAAATTGGTTTGGAATATCATGAAACGTGGAAATTTTAAATTTGAGCAAAAAAAATGTTTTCGTCTGTTCTATAGTAGTGATACATAAATGGATTAAAAATGTTTTCAAATTTTTAAAAAAATTCTTCAAAAACATTTTTAAATTTGTTTGAATAGTTTTAGAATGTCATGGAAACGTGGATAGTTAAAATCTGAACAAAGAAAGAAAAATTCTATCTTAGTGAAAAAATTTCAAAAAACTTTTTTTTTTAATCAGGCTTAGAATGCCATGAAACGTGAAAATTTTAAATTTGAAGAAAGAAAAAAAAAATTCATTTTAGTAGTAAAAATTTTTTCAAAAATATTGGTGAAAAAAATTTTGAAAATATTTTTTCCTGAAATAGGTTAAGCGTGTCATGAAACGTAGAAATGTTAAATTTGAGCAAAAACAAATTTTTTTCATCTTGGTAAAAATTTTTTCAAAAATGTTTGAAAAAAATTTTCAAAAATTTTTTTTTTCTGAAATAGGTTTAGCGCGTCATGAAACGTGGAAATTTTAAATTTGAGCACAAAAACATTTTTTTCAACTTGGTAAAAATTTTTTCAAAAATGTTTGAAAAAAATTTTCAAAAAATTTTTTTTCCTGAAATAGGTTTAGCGCGTCATGAAACGTGGAAATTTTAAATTTGAGCAAAAAAAAATTTTTTTCATCTTTGTAAAAATTTTTTCAAAAATGTTTGAAAAAAATTTTCAAAAAATTTTTTTTCCAGAAACAGGTTTAGCGCGTCATGAAACGTGGAAATTTTAAATTTGAGCAAAAAAAAATTTTTTTCACTATTTATTCCGTTTAGACGGTCCACCCTGTATATTTTTCAGTGAAAATTCTACCAGTTCTTCGTTGACAGTAGGGTTAACTACCTACCAAATTTGACTGCTCTCCGTCAAGTAGTTTTTTAGTAAATGCACCAACAGACAGACAGACAGACAGACTGACGGAATTGAAAAACCTATATTTTCGGAATCTACGTGTTCTGAAACGTCAGAATCCGAAAAAATCTCGGAGGGTGATTTTTTCTCGAATACAATACTTCCCTTCGGTATGCGAGGGAAGTAAAATTGGCACCGTGAGATTGTTTTTCATAAATAACTCAAGGGTCTTACATTTATGGAAAAAATGGTATGGTACAAAAAATAAGATTATGAAATTACAAGTCTTTTATTCTTTGTTTATTTCTGTATGATGAATACTTCTAAAATATGATAGTTTAAAAATGGCGCTCGAACGTTTATCAGACGAGATATGATGTTAAAATCTCCAATATGTCAGAAACAATCAGTATGATATTGAAAATACATATAATAGAAATTAAAGGGTTTGATGTACTCGTTTATAGGATTTTCTTATATCCGTACAGCTTGAAAGATAACAATGTTATGTGCAAAACAATAATAATAAAATTAATAATAATAATAATAAAAATAATAAGGGTACGGAAAACGGATCGGCAGCCTCCACGCGGTGTACCTGGACAGGCAGAGGCAACTCTACCTGACAGATGTCGGACGTGGGTCTCAGGGCTAACCACTCTGAGACTCTTTTTCTCTGGTTCTACCTCACAGAGAAAGGGCCCCTCACAATCGACCTCGCTTGGATGGAGGTCAGAGACAAGTTGGAGGGGCCTTACCGGATCATCTCAATGGAAACGACATATGCAATGTACATGGACGCTTTAAGTGGACCAGGGAACTCCGAGATGACTTGCTGACCTGCTATGAGAGCAGCGAACCTGCGCGCAGGGGGTACATGGCGCGGTGATCTGCACCCAGAGCATCGCGCCTTCTCTGAGCAACAGCTCAGAGATCAAGTATCCTTCCTGCGCAGATCAGGCTACGTAAGGGCGCCTCATCAGCAGGGACATGTGCCAGTCGCACTCCCACCGCGGCTAATCACAGCTGACGAGGAACATCCCATAGAGTACACTGATGTTGACTTAAGGACGAGGGTTAGCCTTAACAGCAGGGCTACCCTGAAGCCACAAGACCTGGCACGGATGGACGCTGCCATCGATGAGGAGCTACCAGAAGACGCCGACATTTGGCAGATCAACACTGCCGTGTACAACGCTGCTAGCCAACTCGTTCCCCGCGAAAGGGCAACCAGGGCCCCAAGCGGTATCGATAAGGCTAAGCGGCGTGTACAAGAAGATCGAAGGCAAGATACAGTTGGCCAGACAACACGCTTCTCGAATCCAAAGTGTGGTGGAACACGTCACAGCTGGCAAGGCATTCACGCCTAAAGTCCGGCGAATAGCAGCCGGCCTAAGACGCCAGCACCACACACTAAATCTAACAGTGAAGCTTACCATTAAGCAACACTGTTTAGATCGGATTCGAGCGCTCATGGCTGTTAAGAAAAATCTAATAAGGCGGGTAAGGAGTATGGAACAAATACATTGTTCCGTACGAATCCTTCCCGCCTATTTCAAGAGCCACAACGTGTTGTCGACAATCCGCCAGCTGTAGCCGATGTCGAAATCTTCTGGAAGGGAATCTACGAAACGACACGTCCATACGATAGCGACACTCCAGCAATCGCACACTTCGAGGCTCTCTGCCGCAGAACCTTTGAAGAGCCAGAAGAAGTGTGCCCGGCAATCAGTTCAGAGGAAGTTCAACAAGCTCTTGTTGGAGCCAAGAACTTCGCTGCTCTGGGCCCAGTCGGAATAAACAACTGGTGGTGGAAAAAATTTCCTGCCACCCACCGTCGTCTGGCCCGAGTTTTCAACACGTTGTTGAACGAGGGGCAGCAGATTCCTGACTGGTTTGTCGAGGGACGTACCGTGCTAATTCCCAAAAAGGCAGATCTGTCCGACCCAAGGAATTATAGGCCGATCACTTGTCTGAACTCCTGCTACAAGATATTTACACGTATCTTGTATCCGGTCTTCCAACAGATTTACGAGCAGCGTGGTGCCAAGAAGGGCATGGCGGGCTGTAAAGACAGCCTGCTGATAGACCGCTGTATTACGCAGGATTCTGTGCAGTACAAGCGAAATCTATCGATGGCCTGGATTGACTACCGTAAGGCATTTGACAACATCGCACGAACTATTGTTGCATTTGCTCAAGTGTCTTGCGGTAGGAGAACCACTAGTGAGATGCATAGAACAACTGCTGCCTCTCTGGAAAATTCGCTTCACCATAACATCCGGTGCACAGCGGGTTACAACAGAGCAGGTGGCATTCCGAAGAGGAGTTTTCCAAGGAGACTCTCTGAGTCCCCTCCTCTTTTGCATCTCACTGCTGTCGTTATCTGTTGAGCTCCGCCAAACTCGCGGGTATTACTGTGGACCACCCAGCAACCGGAGGCATAAGGTCACCCATCTATTCTACATGGATGACCTTAAACTGTATGCCTCCGGAGAGCATGAACTCCAAAATGCTCTAAGGGTGGTCGAGCAGTACACGCGGGCCATTGGTATGGAGTTCGGGTTGGACAAGTGCGCTGTCGTTCAACTCAAGAGAGGACGATGCGGGGACTTTGCTAAAGACGCGCAACTCGCAGACAGAAGCATCCTGAGCCATCTGGATGCCGGAGAGACCTACACATACCTGGGTGTGGAGCAACATCACATCCAGGATGTAAAAGTTATAGAATTAGTATTTCCTGTAAGGGGACATTCCTTTCTGCCATCAGATCGAGTATTTGGTAGAATAGAGAAAAGGCTGAAAAAGATGCCACTTATAACAAATCCCCAGACCTACCTAAAACTTTTTGCAGAATATGCCACAGTTTTGACATTAGAAGATTGTTATGTAAAAGACTGGAAAAAATCTGTTAAAGACTGCTCCAAATCAGTAAAATCATGGCATTTTAAAATTTCCCAGTGCAAGCGCATAATTGTAGAGAAAAACAGGAAATGTTACAGTAAGAGGAGAAAAATTTTAGAGACATGATGTTGGAAAAGCACAATCATCTCTTTGGAAACGCCGAAAAAATATTGAGAAAATGGTTCTTCGTGATTTAGGCAAGGGAGTGCAAATTAATTCTCTTAAAGTTTCAAATACAAAAACTTTATTAGAAGCTCAATCCCGAATGCGACTTTTTTTCAAATTCATGGATAACATGCCGGACCCGTCCCGCCGCCCGAGGAGGCAAGAGTGGAGACCCTCTAGGAAACCAGTAACCGTTGGAACCAACGAAGTAGAGGGGGGGACTGGAACGCTGACACCGTTACGTGAAAATAACACCCTGTGTTAGAGCGGTGCGGATGCTGCGAAGGGGTCAGCTAGTCTTGTCTAACACATAAGGGCCTCATTTGCAAATGCGACTGTGAGTGTGTTCGCTAAAATGAATATTATACGTAATATTCATCCCAGATAGCATTTATTATTCCACGAATGTACATTTTGCATTCCCAATGTTCTAATTGCATTCTGTACTAGCCATGTATGTTCCCCCAACATTCTCATATAAATAATATTTTCATATACAATATCAATATACATACGATATGAGTCGAACATACACAAAAGTTTATATTCATAGTCGCATGTACTATGTATACATGTCATGTTCTTCGTATATATGTTCATGTACATGGTATAAACATTCGTCGATGATTTTATCTGTATGATACAGGTGTACTTTTTGTAGAAATATTTGGATCGCATATCTTATGCGAACCTATTGCTACTTTTATATAGTATCTACCTCAACCTTATAATACAAATAAATAAATGTTTCTCTATCCAGATTTGATTTAAGTACATTTATAATCATTCCCTGTCCAGTGGTGAATAACATCCATTTTATAAATTTTAAATCGTTGGCAAAATTGTAGATGTGAAATATGATTTTAATTTTGAATTCAAACTAAACTTGTGATCGCGCGCCAGGGTCCCTAGGTTAGCGCGCATGCTCAATATGCTCATTCCGCTGCTGCTGCTGCTGTCAAATGTCGATTTCAACTTGTTTATGGTTTGTGTTTTTTTGCCTATGGTTATTAATTACTACTTCCGTAAGTATTTTACAATTATAAGCAATAATACAACTACCACGTAGTTTAAGGTCCCCTTTATTTTCATTTGCAGATATTTTAATTTATGTTTAGACACTAAAGTTGAATGTACGTACCTATCCCTTTGTACTTTTATTGTAATGCTGAGAATACTAGGTATATTAGTTATAATAATGACGTTCGTAGGCATCGATTTTTGGGAAAAAACGGAGGTGGTTTAATTCGAAGTTTGGTAGTCACTATTCAAACGGAAAGAATTTGATAAATCTTTGAAAAACAAGAGAGATCCCAGATGAAGCGTAGACACTTTATAAACCTTATTTTCAAGAAGGTAGGTTCGATCTATTTCAATATCAAGGAGCTTTTATTTATGTAAATCACAACCATGGGTCTTGATTGCAAGATACAAGTTGTCATATTTGTACTAATTTGCTTTATACCTATTATAGATTATAAGCTGCAGTTAAATAATTGAAAAGAGCAGAACTCACATCGGATATACAGAGTGAACAAAAACGAATCAAAGGACTATGTACAAAAAAGCAAATTATTCCCCCCAAAGATTATTATCAGATGAAGATAGTGATATCGATAAACATATTGGAAGGCGTCGACTTCCCAAAGTGAAATAAATTTTGCTGTTACTAGAAGTTGAAAGAAAATATGTTGTTCTTCTAATAACTCTGGTAGGTATTTAAAATCACACGTACAAATATTTCCGAATTCCAAAAAAATACCTATGTTTTGTAAATTAATGATAATATCAATTTGTTTAATTTATTTTTGATTATTTTTATTTTTTTCTGTAAGATCTTTGTAAGATGTTATAATTTTCAACTTTATTATCGCCAGTTTTTAAAGTGAAACAAATATTCAAATGTACTCTCGTTGTTTTACTTCCCTCGCATACCGAAGGGAAGTATTGTATTCGAGAAAAAATCACCCTCCGAGATTTTTTCGGATTCTGACGTTTCAGAACACGTAGATTCCGAAAATATAGGTTTTTCAATTCCGTCAGTCTGTCTGTCTGTCTGTCTGTCTGTCTGTCTGTCTGTCTGTCTGTCTGTCTGTCTGTCTGTCTGTTGGTGTATTTACTAAAAAACTACTTGACGGAGAGCAGTCAAATTTGGTAGGTAGTTAACCCTACTGTCAGCGAAGAACTGGTAGAATTTTCACTGAAAAATATACAGGGTGGACCGTCTAAACGGAATAAATAGTGAAAAAAATTTTTTTTTGCTCAAATTTAAAATTTCCACGTTTCATGACGCGCTAAACAGCGAAGAACTGGTAGAATTTTCACTGAAAAATATACAGGGTGGACCGTCTAAACGGAATAAATAGTGAAAAAAATTTTTTTTTGCTCAAATTTAAAATTTCCACGTTTCATGACGCGCTAAACCTGTTTAAGGAAAAAAAATTTTTGAAAATTTTTTTCAAACATTTTTGAAAAAATTTTTACCAAGATGAAAAAAATTTTTTTTTGCTCAAATTTAAAATTTCCACGTTTCATGACGCGCTAAACCTATTTCAGGAAAAAAAAATTTTTGAAAATTTTTTTCAAACATTTTTGAAAAAATTTTTACCAAGTTGAAAAAAATTTTTTTTGCTCAAATTTAAAATTTCCACGTTTCATGACGCGCTAAACCTATTTCAGAAAAAAAAAAATTGAAATTTTTTTTCAAACATTTTTGAAAAAATTTTTACCAAGATGAAAAAAATTTGTTTTTGTTCAAATTTAAAATTTCTACGTTTCATGACACGCTTAACCTATTTCAGGAAAAAAAAATTTGAAAATTTTTTTCACGAATATTTTTGAAAAAATTTTTACTACTAAAATGAATTTTTTTCTTTCTTCAAATTTAAAATTTTCACGTTTCATGGCATTCTAAGCCTGATTAAAAAAAAACGTTTTTTGAAATTTTATCACTAAGATAGAATTTTTCTTTCTTTGTTCAGATTTTAACTATCCACGTTTCCATGACATTCTAAAACTATTCAAACAAATTTAAAAATGTTTTTGAAGAATTTTTTAAAAAATTTGAAAACATTTTTAATCCATTTATGTATCACTACTATAGAACAGACGAAAAATTTTTTTTTGCTCAAATTTAAAATTTCCACGTTTCATGATATTCCAAACCAATTTCGGAAAAAAAAATTTGCAACATTTTGTTACCAGTTTGGAAAAAAATTTAACACCAGAATGCTCAAATTTAAATGACATTCTAAACCTAGGTATTTCAGAAAAAAAAATTTGAAAATTTTTTTCACCAACATTTTTCAAAAAGTTTTTACCACTAAAATAGATCGAATTTTTTTTTATTTGCTCAAATTTAAAATTTTCACGTTTCATAGCATTCTAAACCTATTTTAAAAATACATCATTTTTAATTTTTAAACTTTTTTTAGCACTACTATAGAACAGAAGGAAACTTTCCTTTTTGCTCTAATTTAAAATTTCTACCTTTGACATTTTAAACCTATTTCAGAAGAAAAAAATTTGAAAATTATTTTACCATCTTTTGAAAAATTTAAAAAAAATGAAATTTTTTAACCACCACTATACTTCCACTCCATTACGTGAATGTTGGATTGAAAATGTGACAGATGGCAATAACATCTGGCATATGCACCTATTATACTTTTATTGAAAAATGTACAGGGTGGTCATCCCAAGAAATAATTCAGTCATGGTGGACATTTGTAAAGGTATTTGCGCAAGCCTGCCATATGTGGCACCTGCTATTTAGTATTGAACTTTTGCTGTTGGATGAGCAATCTGTATATTTTTTTGACCAAAACTTATCAAGTTTTCTATAACAATAACTCTACTCCGATTATTATTCTCAATGTCATTTCGTAATTATTATTTTTTTAGAGAGACTGCCATGAACGAGGGAAGTTCTGTGTAAATACCTTTACCGATTTTTTTTTATAGTTGGAACTAGCACGTGTATCCCCACCTCCTCTAGACAGGAAGAAAATACCTTCTCCGAAAAATTGGAAAAGCCAAAAGTATTCAGCCAATAGGAGCAATCACAGATCATGTGTTGAGAATGACAAGTGGAGTTTCGTAATTACAAATATCAGTATCGGCAACGTCTAGACACTGGTTTTGAAAATGTTAGCCCTCCAATTTTTACTATTTTTTATTTACTGGCAAAACGTTGGTTATAGCAAAGTTCATAACTAGCAAAGAACAGTGTTTGTTGTTAACGAAGTATCAATTCTTGACACTATTGTTTTCTATTATTGCAATTCATTTTTATATAGTAGACGCAATCGTTATAGTGGCTCGACGGATGAAAGTATAATAAAGACGAAGGATGCCAGTTAAACCTCGTCTTGTGTCTCACTCGTAGAGTCACTGTAACGATTGCGTCTACTATAACAAAAAATAAAAATATATTTAAAGTAGCACAATTGTTTTATTTATACCTCTTCCTATCTTATAATTCAAGATGCATAATTGTTACAACAATAATTAGTAGTTACTTAATAGAATAAAATCATGTTTTGCCCTGGACAATTTAAAACACGATTTGAATTAGATAAAACTTTAACGTAATATGATCATCAGAAATAACGTGTTAAATATGATTTTTAGAGCTGAAATTTTCATGATAAATGTTTGATGCATTTTAAAATTATTTTTAACAGGTATATAAACGTAAAACTAATTTTTTTACATATGATATTCTTGGGTCTTTGTAAAGTACCTACTGTTATAACAAATTCAGCATTTGTATGCTCTATTCAAACAAAATTTGATCAATAAACCATGCTTGACTTTAGTTGAAAACTAATGGTAAAAACAAATTTTCTGCGCATACATTCCACATTTACTTACATAATGTTCATCACGAGGAATGTGTAATGTGGAAAATTAGAATAAGTAATAATTGACTGTAAGATTTAAATACTATAATTAGATACTGGATTTATTATATGCAAGTACTTCACTCATATCATGTATTCTCTTCAGAGTTTAATTATTATAATAATTTATTATTTATTGTAATCATAGATGAGTGGCTGCTTTATCCTGAACATACTCGGAATGAAGCAGCGACTCATCTATGATTATAGTAAGTAATAAATTATTGTAGTAATTAAACTCTGAAAAAGATACATGTCATGAGTGAAGTATTTATAGCTGCCACTGATACATAATGGTCGTTCCTACAATATGCATGCATCGTGGATTTATGATCCACATGTACCAGGTAACCTACGGTTTAATTCCTACGAAGGTAGTACGCATATACCGTGAACGTGTAGTGTACATTATGAATGCAGCATGGACCTTCCTCCTATATACCTCATGTATCTAGCAATATTTCAATATACCTTTTTGGTTTATATCAGGTACCATTTTGGTTCATGGGTATTTTGTGGGAATCTTATTCGGATGTTGAGAGGCGGTCATCTGTACGTCTCTCTGACATTCAGATTATATACATGACATACAAAATGAATATTCATTCTTACTTCCATGGTACATAAAGTACGTTCCAAGCTCATGCTCTGAATGCAAAAATGCTATATGGGATAATAGTAATGTTATCACACAATTAAATTAAATTGAAAATGATGCAAGGTTCAAATTAAGTACCATATATTTATAATAAAAGTACTTAATACTTGTCGAATGCCGAATCGATAGTTGGTTAAAGTAAACATGAAATAATGTAAATTCGTCTTTATGTATAAGTAGTATATTTATAATAAAAGTAATAGCTGTTGAATGCTAGGTCAATTAAAGTAAATTCAAAATAATGAAATATCGCGTTTTTTGGTATGTATTTTATTTGAATATAAATAAGCAATAAAGAAATGTATACATTTAACACAGAATTTTAAATTGTATTACATGGTACTTATTAAAATTTTAATGTCTACCTACATACATATTATTACAATGATCAATATACATTAAATTAATCTAAACTTGATAAAATATTAGTTATGTGCAATTTATGTTTTGCTGATAATATTTCAGCTCCTACAACTTGCATTGTTGTCTTTTTTGCATGTGTTACTATTCTTTTATCAGCATAATAATATGCATTTGCAATATATTTAATAATTTGCACTTCATGCAGGTCTTCCGAAATGCTAACAACTTTGTGGAATGGTAGAAATCAACATTGTTTTTATCGTACTTAAAACATGTTGCAATACCACCTTTAGGATACGTTTTTTAAATCCACTTTTTCCATATACCCTACTAGAATTTCCGCTTTGAAAGCTCTTTCGCAACATTTTATAATTTCAAACACTACTATAGAGAAGAAAAATATAATTTACCTCTCGAAACAAATTTAGTAAAACTTGCATAATCGTCTATATTTATTTTACCGAATAGGTATGATCGTCATGACCATTTGTTATTAAAATTTTTTGACAATGTGGGCATGAATTCTTAGCCAACATTTCTTTGAGGATAAAACCACCAATATAATATAAAATATTTTCCTGGAAAACTGATAATGAAATTTTATCTAATACCTCCTAACTTAATATTCGATTCAATGTATGGACCCCTCACTTTAACCGCGAATATCTCAGAAACGGATGATCGGAGAAAATTGGAAAAATTACGTGTTCTGTCTATCCTAAATCATTCACCGAAATTTGAATAATGCACATTGTAACAAGTTTTTTCCGTAACTTGTCAATTATTTGATTAGTTGCCAAATATTTTCCATTCAGCACCCGTACTACATAAAATTTGAATCACCCGCGATAAAAACCACAATACAAGTCACCATTGAGCATGCGCGAGCGGAATATTAGGGAGAGATGGAACCAACAGGAATTGAAAACCGGACTTTTCGTCTTGACGTCGCTGAGGTGAGACTATTCTAATTTTTTTTCTTAAAAGATTTGGAGTTATTAGAGCCATCCTACAATATTTTGTTGAAATTTTTACTTTTATAATTATAATTCATCAAATAATAACCTAGTTATTTTGGATTAATATTCAATTTTAAGCTGGCATTTAGTTAAATTTTTAATATATTTGAGGTTAACCTTGTGGTTAATAAGAAACCACTTGTTAGTGGATTGCCCCAGCAGTAGTTTATTTATTTGTCATTTTGGGACAGTTCCTGCTGGATATTTGATGTTCATGTATTATATCATTAATTTTTTTTGCCAGTAGTTTATATTATTTACTTACATATACAAATATATTTTTTTTTTGGTATTTAGGGTCGCTCTAAAACTTTTTATTAGATAATCTCATTTCACGACTAATATACTAATTACTGAATTTCTTAAAATACGAGACGTAAAGTCGATTTTTTAAATTAATTTTTGTAATAGTACGGAGATCATCTCCAAAATTTTAAAATTTCTTATTTAATTTTTTCTAGATTGCATATCTTAATATCGATTTCTTTGATGCTGCTTTAAACATTTCATCATAATTTAGAATAATTTTGTTGATTCACAGCCTCAGGGCCAAAATTTTGTGATAATCTAGTACTAGAGTTTTTTTATTGGTGTTTAAATTTTTGTTTTTTTTCCGATTCTTTGCTTAAATTTCACAAATTCTAATACCAATTTTTTTTGTATTTTCTATAAAATTTGTGACCTTGGCTTAACCAATGGTATTCAATATTTTATTCTGCTAGATAATTCTTTACAATAAATTTTAAAGTAATCAATAATTTATTTAGAGTCATTTTAAATTTAAATCGTTAGTTTTTTCTTTCTGTAATTTAACTAAATTTGTATCAACTGGTTCCTGATTTACCGCTGTTTTCATGTAATAACTGGATCGACCAACCTTGGATCAAGTACACGGTGGATTTGCTATTGGCTGGATGAAAATTGTAACTGGCTGAACATCTTCTCAACGCAGCGTCTCCCTGGAACATCATCGTTGAACAGGACACGATCAATAAGTCCTGTCTCCCAGGTACCTGTGGCCATCTTCAGGGTTCGACCTCGTTGAACTCCACTCCCACCGCCAAAGTTACGTAAGCCACATTCACTGCGTCTCTTCTCTTTTTCTCTTTTTTGGTCAGAAGATAACTATTGTGATTGTTAAACCAGTTAATTTTTTCAATTTAATTCTTTTGCCAGAGATTTTTTTTTATAACTTTAAATATTCAAATAAAGCAATTTTTGTTGTATTTACATTTTCAATCATTTTAACTCTAAACATTATATATTTTTATGGCAGTAAATTTTTTAAATTTCTTTATTAATACACATGTAAAGTTTTTGTAAATTTTAATCGTTATTGGTGTTAATATATTGTTATTTTTTTAAATTTTGCTTTTGATTGTTTCATCCTTAAACCGTTGCAGGAATATCAGTTGCATGAATACGCTGGCGCCCTTTTCTTTGTTTAGTTTGTTTAATAACACTCAAATTATTTATTAAAAAAAAATAGATACATAAATAACTCTTCTCGCCACAGAGTGACCCTCGACTAACCCTAAGCTAACCGGTTGCTACTCTTTCATAGCTTCTTCAGCACCCCGCTGAGAAGTTGTGGTTGCAAATTAAAAGTAAAAATTTCAACAAAGTATTGTAGGATGGCTCTAATAACTCCAAATCTTTTAAGAAAAAAAATTAGAATAGTCTCACCTCAGCGACGTCAAGACGAAAAGTCCGGTTTTCAATTCCTGTTAGTTCCATCTCTCCATAATATTTCGCTCGCGCATGCTCAATGGTGACATGTATTGTGGTTTTTATCGCGGGTGATTCAAATTTTATGTAGTACGGGTGCTGAATGGAAAATATTTGGCAACTAATTAAATAATTGACAAGTTACGGAAAAAAACTTGTTGCAATTGGACGGTTTTGAAGTTCTGCTAAATTATATTGAAAACGCGCGCGTTTTCCAGCAGTTACTACGTATGTGGGACAGAGACCGATACCCACCCCACAGCATCCGTACTGCTCTAACACCTAGTGCCACTTTAGAGTTATATTTGTGTATGGTGTAAGCATTCCAGTCTTCCCTTTCACTTCGTTGGTTAGAACATTAAATAACACCTCCATTGTCTTTTCCTGAGACAGAAAGGGCAAAAAGGCAAAATAGAAATAAATATATCCTCACCTGGTGGTAGCAACGCTACCCCTCTATGGACATTGCCATGCCTCTATATGAGAGATATAGGGACTATGGTTAGTTGTTACAATGAAGATAAAAGTGTACATCATATTAGAGAATGGTGAATTGTTCATTCATACTTATTTTATATTGAGTCGTGGACTAAAACTTAACTTGCCCGCCCTTTCACATGACGTAAATATTTAATATAATTTATTTTTTATTTTTCTTTGAATATAAGGTAATTCTTCGATCTTATCCCAGAAAAATATCTTGTCATTTTGGATATTAATTTATTACAGAAAAAATAGCGGTGTTCCAACAAAGAATTCATCAAACAAATTGCTCCAAAGTTACAATCGTTTTTTTCTCGATAAGGGAATTTAGTGTCAATTTATGTCTGCCTTAATACCCCGTACAAAATATATTTCTGTCATCAAAATCCGTTTAGCTAGTTCTGAAAAATTTAATTTATGATTTTTCAACATTTTTTAAAAACTTCTTATTTAACTTCTGTAAAAAAAATAAATTGGGATTGGCGTTGGGCCAGGAATTGTGAAATCCGGATATGGATTTACTTAGAATTAAACAAGCTAACCATCATACTCTTCGTCGATTTACAGCACTTTTTATATGCCTAAATTCACATATATATATTTTTTGTTCTTTGTAAAAATGTAGTTTCTCTGACGATGGTTGGTTAATACACTGAAACAATAGAAAATATTATATTTCTCATTTGAACTGACCGAAAAACCCAAGAAATTATTCATCTAGTTATTTGATATAAACAGTCAAGAAAATAAAATCAGATGTAAGACAGACTTTAAAAACAAACTCACATTTGTAATGTCAAACTACTTCGAAAAAATATAGAATAATAAAATAAGTATGTTGCACATATCTCCATAAATATTTTGTTTTTTGTAAAATTTTATTTCTGTCGAAGGTTAATATACATGGCAATGTTAGAAAATATCATAACTGACTAACTATATAAAAAATTACACATGAAGGTATTTGAATTATCAGTCAAGAAATTAAAAGCACCTAGGGGTTATAAGAAGCTAAATATATTCAATATTTAACGACAAAACTCATTTGTAACATCAAAAAGCAAACTTCTTACAAGAACATAAAATAACATTTTTCAAACTGAATTATTTATATAAAACATATTTTTTTATCAAGTAATGTGTTCCTACTTCTCTACTCTCTTAATTGCCTCGCTCTTCTTTTTGCCCTGCTCGGATTCTTTTAAACACTTCTCTGCTTCGTACCTATTTCATAATATTATAGGTACCCATTCATGGTTGCATCTAAAACAAACATTTTCTTATTACTTGAATCAGCATTATCAACAAAAATTTAGTCTATGAAAACTGGGTAAGATAAAGATAATAAAGAGAACATCGAGGGATACAAGTTTAAATTGAAGCACTAATAAGAATAATTTGTCGCTTTATAAAATGCAATCCTATATTACTTCATTTTAATGCATTTTATCTGTCTTCCATACACGTCACATATGGTTGTGGCTGCGAAGCCATTTACATAACACCATTCATAAGCCAATAACCGTTTTGTGCAATTTACTCGAAAGGAAACAATATATCAGGATCAGGACAGATTTGCAAATTAACTGAAAATTGATCCCCGCATGTCCTGTCTTGAAGCAAAATTATCTTTACTCACCTATTTTCATACACTGTTCATCGTCAAATTTCACAACACTAAGTACGACCTGGTTCACATTCTCTCATCTCCAACCTGACTTCGCAACATTGAATTCTTGGGCCAAATAAGCTTGATTTTGTAGATTTGTTGGTCATTGAAAATAAGGGAGCCAGAATTTTTGTTTAATACCGTTTTCTATAAAGTTTTCTCTTTTTAGTTTCCTTTGGCATTCTGAAAATTTACAAAATTGTATTAAATTTGGGAAGCTTTAGGTTATGTTATTTTTACATGGCTTGTACTTACTTTCCATAGTGTTGAACAAAAAAGTCTCAAATAAAACTAAATTAAGCAGATAAAACACAATCAAAAGTGTTAAAAATATTTCCTACAACCACTAATGATCTATATTATTTGATGTAGATAAATTAACTGATAATCCAAGCTTGTTTTGAGCTTACACTAAGAAATGCCAGATACAATAGAAAGTACAGGTTTGTGAAATTGGATATGACCGCCGGAAATCGTAATGGCGCCTTATTTGAACATATTAAAGAATTGGGTCACAGTTTAAGGAGATTTAGGGCCCTTCACTGGACGTCCTTTTTTAATCCCAATGCAATTCACAGTTAATGCCAAAATGAAACCAGTTCAGGATATCCTCTTGGCCTCCTTTTGAAGGATATCCTGGGATATCCTAAATGGGACGTCCATTTCACTATCTACTTTACGTACTGGGATATCCAGGTACTTCAATTTGACATCCCATATCCCGCTTGTGCCGTGTGGGTAGGAATATTTACAGACCTAACAGCTGCGTTTGACAGTGTTTACCATAATATTTTACTAAATAACCTAAGTTTGTATGGAATTAGAGGCAACCGTTTAGAGCTATTTAGATCTTATATAAATAATAGAACAGAGGTACTCGATTGAGGTAGACAAAGAAGCGAACTGCTGCAAATTAAAAAAGGAGTTCCCCAAGACTCGGTTCTAGAGTCCATACTTTTTCTTGTCTACATTAATGATGTGCCACAAAGCATAAATAGTTCTAACACTACAGCTGTTATATACTATATCAAGTGTAGACTAGAAAAGTGGTAGTCAAGTCATATAACAAAAATGTTGCAACGTGCTAAAGTTTGGTTTGCACATAATCGTTTAGTACTAAATGAAAGTAAAACAGTAAACTTAACATTTTAGACCAAGTCTACCGCTAAGTTAGAACAGAATCATGAAACCAATGTCAAGTTTCTTGGAGGTGCAGATTGGCATTACATTAGCATGAGTAAACACATGAACATACTATGTGTTTTTTTTTTTGGCATTGCGACTTACGTCGATACAGCCAGATGCGAAGTTAATATGTACTTATCAATTAACTAATTGTACCCTAATTCTAACCTAACCTATACCACCGATCACAAATAGAGACTCTGGGATAAAACAAGGACACTCTCTTCTCGCCCAGATATACTATGTGTTGAACTGCCTAAAATGTATTTGCTTTTTAGAAAATAAAAAGAAACGATTAATCAACATGTTGCAGTCACTAGGTACTTATTTCTCTTTGTTTCACTCGCAACTACTATATGGCATACTGTAATAGGGAATGCAGCACATACCCATTTTCGAAGAGTATTTATTATCCAGAAGACTACAATAAGAAAGTATAGTCAGTACCAAATGAGATGAGAGTTGCAGACCACTATATACAGGGTGTAATTAGTTTCATGTCATTAAAAAACTGATGATAGGGAACAACAAGACAAACAAAAGAAACCTTATATAACATGGGGTCTAAAGCTCATAGTTTTGGAGAAAAAAAATTAACAAAAATTTCGCAAATTTTCAATAACATTTTTTGATAACTGCTGGAATATTGAGGTAGGTTTAGATCTAGATCTGATCTGAAGATAACTATACTCTAACTCTCCCTTGTGCAATATTTTAGTTACTGTCGGTGTTTGGTTATGTACACACGTCCAACCCGCCGTTCGTTGTTTCTGTTATTTTTTATTTTCGCGCCATTGGGTATTTATAGTTAAGATTTATTTTATTGACTTGACCGTTCAAGTTGTCAAATTCTTGATTACGTACAGACACAACAAGTTTTTATTTTATTTTTCTTTATTGACAACGTTAGTTGATAGTTTAGTGTTTAGTGTTGAACGAAGTGCTTATGTACCTACTTAATTCGACTGTGTATTGATACAGATGCAGAGATTTTGAATCATTTAGGTAGGTAGTAAGTTTTTAACCCAGGACACTCATTTATGTTACGAATGTTAATAAACCACATTTAAATTTTCTAAATTATAAACAATCCAATATTTTGTTCCAAATTTAAAAACACGCATGTAAAGAAATGCTGTTTAAACCTCTATGGCCATTATTTGCTTGCAATTGTGCACGAAGAGAGGACGAATTACTTACCTCTTTAGACTTGCCTCAGTTCAGTGGAGGCGGTCTATCAAAGGCGGTCGATTGTCCTTTGACAACGCGTGTGCCGGCGAGCACTTTTTTATGACAATTTAAAAGTTGTATAGCTGGAAAGTACAAATCCATCGATCAAGAAAAGCAGTGGTTCTCAATAGTTGTCTACCATAATATTAAATATGTTAACCTAGATCAGTGTTTTTCAAAGTGCCCCTAGAGGGAAATGTCATAAAGGTTTTTTGTTTGTCTAGTCGGTCCCCATTACCAGTTTTTTTAATGACATGAAACTGATTACACCCTGTATATCGCTTACGATGTCCCTGTTTTCCATTATAGTGTATCAGAATGTTATGTACACCAAGCAAAATATAAATAAGTGTATTCCTATGAAGAGATACATCAATATGACTCTAGAAATGAACATAACTTGATAATGTCATTGAACCCAGTAAAACGATTCCTTCGAAAAATATCCAAATTACTAACACATTAATTTCAGACAAAAAATTCACTTGAAAAAAATCGGTAAAGGTATTTACACAGAACTTCCCTCTTTATTTTTGCATGGCGGTCACTCTAAAAAATTAATAATTACGAAAATAATAATCGGAATATAGTTATCACTATTATTACAAAGAACATCTGATATGTTTTGGTCAAAAAAATATACAGAGTGCTCATCCAACAGCAAAAGTTCAATACTAAATAACAGGTGCCAAATATGGAAGGCTTGGGCAAATACCTCTATAAATGTCCACCATGACTGAATTATTTCTTGGGATGACCACCCTGTACATTTTTCAATAATAGTATAATAGGTGCATGTGCCTAATATTAATGCCATCTGTCACATTTTCAATTCCACATACACGTAGTGAAGTGGACGTATAGTGGTGGTTAAAAAATTTCATTTTTTTTTTCAATTTTTCAAAAATGTTTTTAAAAAAAATTTCAAAATTTTTTTCTTCTGAAATAGGTTTAGAATGCCATGACACGTGGAAATTTTAAATTTAAGCAAAAAGGAAAGTTTCCTTCTATTCTACAGTGGTATTTTTTTTTAAATTGGTTGAGAATGCCACGTGAAAATTTTAAATTTGAGCAAAGAAAAAAAAATTACATCTGTTTTGGTAAAAATTTTTTCAAAAATGGTGAAATAAATTTCCAATTTTTTTTTTCTCAAATAGGTTTAGAATGTTAGTCATGTCAAACGTGAAAATTTTAAATTTGAGGAAAAAAAAATTTCCATCTATTCTAGTGGTAAATTTTTTTCCAAAATGGTAAAAAAAATGTTGCAAATTTTCTTTTCCGAAATAGGTTTGGAATGTCACGAAACGTGGAAATTTTAAATTTGAGCAAAAAAAAAATGTTTTTCATCTATTCTATAACTAGTGATAAATAGATTAAAATTTTTTGCAAGAAATTTTTTTCTCAAAAAAATTTTTAATCAAAATAATTTTTAAATTTGTTTAAATAAGTTTAGAATGCCATGAAAACCTGAAAATTTTAAATTTGAACAAAGACAAAAAAATTCAGTCTGTATTAGTGATAAAATGTTTTCAAAAATGGTAAAAAATTGTCTAAAATTTTTTTTTAAATAGGTTTAGAACGCTATGAAACGTGGAAATTTTAAATTTGAACGAAGAAAAAAATGTTTCCCTCTATTTTAGTGTAAAAATTTTTTCAAAAATGGTAAAAAAAATTTCAAATTTTTTTTAAATTTAAATTGGTTTAGAATGCCATGAAACGTGGAAATTTTAAATTTGAACAGAGAAAAAAATTTTTCAAAAATGTTGGTGAAAAAAATTTTCAAAATTTTGTTTTTCTGAAATAGGTTTAGCGTGTCATGAAACATGGAAATTTTAAATTTGAGCAAAAAAAAATTGTTTTCATTATTTATTCCCTTTAGACGATCCACCCTGTATATTTTCCAGTGAAAGCTCTACCATTTCTCCGTTGACAGTAGGGTCAACTACCTACCAAATTTGACTGCTCTCCGTCAAGTCGTTTTCTAGTGAATGAACTAACAGACAGACAGACAGACAGATAGACAGACAGACTGACGGAATTGAAAAACCTACATTTTCGTAATCTCCGTGATCTGAAACGTCAGATTCCGAAAAAATCTCGGAGGGTGATTTTTTCTCGAATACAATACTTCCCTTCGGTAAGCGAGGGAAGTAAAATTAAAAAAATTTAAAAAATTTTCAATTTTTACTTCCCTTGCATACCGAAGGGAAGTATTGTATCGAGAAAAAATCACCCTCCGAGATTTTTTCGGATTCTGACGTTTCAGAACACGTAGATTACGAAAATATAGGTTTTTCAATTCCGTCAGTCTGTCTGTCTGTCTGTTGGTTCATTTACTAAAAAACTACTTGACGGAGAGCAGTCAACCTTAGTAGGTAGTTGATGCTACTGTCAGCGAAGACATGGTAGAAATTTCACTGGAAAATATACAGGGTGGACCATCTAAACGGAATAAAGAGTAAAAAAAATTTTTTTTCGCTCAAATTTAAAATTTTCACGTTTCATAGCATTCTAAACCTATTTTAAAAAATCGGTAAAGGTATTTACACAGAACTTCCCTCGTTCATGGCAGTCTCTCTAAAAAACTAATAATTACGAAATGACATTGAGAATAATAATCGGAGTAGAGTTATTGCTATTATTACAAAGAAAACTTGATAAGTTTTGGTCAAAAAAATATACAGATTGCTCATCCAACAGCAAAAGTTCAATACTAAATAGCAGGTGCCACATATGGCAGGCTTGCACAAATACCTTTACAAATGTCCACCATGACTGAATTATTTCTTGGGATGACCACCCTGTACATTTTTCAATAAAAGTATAATAGGTGCATATGCCAGATGTTATTGCCATCTGTCACATTTTCAATCCAACATTCACGTAATGGAGTGGAAGTATAGTGGTGGTTAAAAAATTTCATTTTTTTTAAGTTTTTCAAAAGATGGTAAAATAATTTTCAAATTTTTTTCTTCTGAAATAGGTTTAAAATGTCAAAGGTAGAAATTTTAAATTAGAGCAAAAAGGAAAGTTTCCTTCTGTTCTATAGTAGTGCTAAGAAAAGTTTAAAAATTAAAAATGATGTATTTTTAAAATAGGTTTAGAATGCTATGAAACGTGAAAATTTTAAATTTGAGCAAATAAAAAAAAATCGATCTATTTTAGTGGTAAAAACTTTTTGAAAAATGTTGGTGAAAAAAATTTTCAAATTTTTTTTCTGAAATACCTAGGTTTAGAATGTCATTTAAATTTGAGCATTCTGGTGTTAAATTTTTTTCCAAACTGGTAACAAATTGTTGCAAATTTTTTTTTCCGAAATTGGTTTGGAATATCATGAAACGTGGAAATGTTAAATTTGAGCAAAAAAAAATTTTTCGTCTGTTCTATAGTAGTAACAAAAAATTGAATTTTTAAAAGTGTATTATTTAATGTTAAACCGATACATAAATGGATTAAAAATGTTTTCAAATTTTTAAAAAAATTCTTCAAAAACATTTTTAAATTTGTTTGAATAGTTTTAGAATGTCATGGAAACGTGGATAGTTAAAATCTGAACAAAGAAGAAAAATTCTATCTTAGTGATAAAATTTCAAAAAACTTTTTTTTTTAATCAGGCTTAGAATGCCATGAAACGTGAAAATTTTAAATTTGAAGAAAGAAAAAAAAAATTAATTTTAGTAGTAACAATTTTTTCAAAAATATTGGTGAAAAAAATTTTCAAATTTTTTTTTCCTGAAATAGGTTAGGCGTGTCATGAAACGTAGAAATTTTAAATTTGAGCAAAAACAATTTTTTTTCATTTTGGTAAAAATTTTTTCAAAAATGTTTGAAAAAAATTTTCAAAATTTTTTTTTTCTGAAATGGGTTTAGCGCGTCATGAAACGTGGAAATTTTAAATTTGAGCAAAAAAAATTTTTTTTCAACTTGGTAAAAATTTTTACTTCCCTCGCATACCGAAGGGAAGTATTGTATTCGAGAAAAAATCACCCTCCGAGATTTTTTCGGATTCTGACGTTTCAGAACACGTAGATTCCGAAAATATAGGTTTTTCAATTCCGTCAGTCTGTCTGTCGGTCTGTCTGTCTGTCTGTCTGTCTGTCTGTCTGTCGGTGCATTTACTAAAAAACTACTTGACGGAGAGCAGTCAAATTTGGTAGGTAGTTAACCCTACTGTCAGCGAAGAACTGGTAGAATTTTCACTGAAAAATATACAGGGTGGACCGTCTAAACGGAATAAATAGTGAAAAAAATTTTTGTTTGCTCAAATTTAAAATTTCCACGTTTCATGACGCGCTAAACGTGTTTCAGGAAAAAAAAAATTTTGAAAATTTTTTTCAAACATTTTTGAAAAAAATTTTACCAAGATGAAAAAAAATTTTTTTTGCTCAAATTTAAAATTTCCACGTTTCATGACGCGCTAAATCTATTTCAGAAAAAAAAATGTTTTGAAAATTTTTTTCAAACATTTTTGAAAAAATTTTTACCAAGATGAAAAAAATTTGTTTTTGCTCAAATTTAAAATTTTTACGTTTCATAACACGCTTAACCTATTTCAGGAAAAAAAAATTTGAAAATTTTTTTCACCAATATTTTTGAAAAAAATTTTACTACTAAAATGAATTTTTTTTTTCTTTCTTCAAATTTAAAATTTTCACGTTTCATGGCATTCTAAGCATGATTAAAAAAAAAAGTTTTTTGAAATTTTATCACTAAGATAGAATTTTTCTTTCTTTGTTCAGATTTTAACTATCCACGTTTCCATGACATTCTAAAACTATTCAAACAAATTTAAAAATGTTTTTGAAGAATTTTTTAAAAAATTTGAAAACATTTTTAATCCATTTATGTATCACTACTATAGAACAGACGAAAAAATTTTTTTTGCTCAAATTTAAAATTTCCACGTTTCATGATATTCCAAACCAATTTCGGAAAAAAAAATTTGCAACATTTTGTTACCAGTTTGGAAAAAAATTTAACACCAGAATGCTCAAATTTAAATGACATTCTAAACCTAGGTATTTCAGAAAAAAAAATTTGAAAATTTTTTTCACCAACATTTTTCAAAAAGTTTTTACCACTAAAATAGATCGAATTTTTTTTATTTGCTCAAATTTAAAATTTTCACGTTTCATAGCATTCTAAACCTATTTTAAAAACACATCATTTTTAATTTTTAAACTTTTTTTAGCACTACTATAGAACAGAAGGAAACTTTCCTTTTTGCTCTAATTTAAAATTTCTACCTTTGACATTTTAAACCTATTTCAGAAGAAAAAAATTTGAAAATTATTTTACCATCTTTTGAAAAATTAAAAAAAAATTAAACTTTTTAACCACCACTATACTTCCACTCCATTACGTGAATATTGGATTGAAAATGTGACAGATGGCAATAACATCTGGCATATGCACCTATTATACTTTTATTGAAAAATGTACAGGGTGGTCATCCCAAGAAATAATTCAGTCATGGTGGACATTTGTAAAGGTATTTGCGCAAGCCTGCCATATGTGGCACCTGCTATTTAGTATTGAACTTTTGCTGTTGGATGAGCAATCTGTATATTTTTTTGACCAAAACTTATCAAGTTTTCTTTGTAATAATAGCAATAACTCTACTCCGATTATTATTCTCAATGTCATTTCGTAATTATTATTTTTTTAGAGAGACTGCCATGAACGAGGGAAGTTCTGTGTAAATACCTTTACCGATTTTTTCAAAAATGTTTGAAAAAAATTTTCAAAAATTTTTTTTTCCTGAAATAGGTCTAGCGCGTCATGAAACGTGGAAATTTTAAATTTGAGCAAAACAAAAATTTTTTCATGGTAAAAATTTTTTCAAAAATGTTTGAAAAAAATTTAAAAAATTTTTTTTTTCCTGAAACAGGTTTAGCGCGTCATGAAACGTGGAAATATTAAATTTGAGCAAAAAAAAATTTTTTTCACTATTTATTCCGTTTAGACGGTCCACCCTGTATATTTTTCAGTGAAAATTCTACCAGTTCTTCGCTGACAGTAGGGTTAACTACCTACCAAATTTGACTGCTCTCCGTCAAGTAGTTTTTTAGTAAATACACCAACAGACAGACAGACAGACAGACAGACAGACAGACAGACAGACAGACAGACCGACAGACAGACAGACAGACAGACTGACGGAATTGAAAAACCTATATTTTCGGAATCTACGTGTTCTGAAACGTCAGAATCCGAAAAAATCTCGGAGGGTGATTTTTTCTCGAATACAATACTTCCCTTCGGTATGCGAGGGAAGTAAAAATCGGTAAAGGTATTTACACAGAACTTCCCTCGTTCATGGCAGTCTCTCTAATAAAATAATAATTACGAAATGACATTGAGAATAATAATCGGAGTAGAGTTATTGCTATTATTACAAAGAAAACTTGATAAGTTTTGGTCAAAAAAATATACAGATTGCTCATCCAACAGCAAAAGTTCAATACTAAATAGCAGGTGCCACATATGGCAGGCTTGCGCAAATACCTTTACAAATGTCCACCATGACTGAATTATTTCTTGGGATGACCACCCTGTACATTTTTCAATAAAAGTATAATAGGTGCATATGCCAGATGTTATTGCCATCTGTCACATTTTCAATCCAACATTCACGTAATGGAGTGGAAGTATAGTGGTGGTTAAAAAATTTAATTTTTTTAAAATTTTTCAAAAGATGGTAAAATAATTTTCAAATTTTTTTCTTCTGAAATAGGTTTAAAATGTCAAAGGTAGAAATTTTAAATTAGAGCAAAAAGGAAAGTTTCCTTCTGTTCTATAGTAGTGCTAAAAAAATCGGTAAAGGTATTTACACAGAACTTCCCTCGTTCATGGCAGTCTCTCTAAAAAAATAATAATTACGAAATGACATTGAGAATAATAATCGGAGTAGAGTTATTGCTATTATTACAAAGAAAACTTGATAAGTTTTGGTCAAAAAAATATACAGATTGCTCATCCAACAGCAAAAGTTCAATACTAAATAGCAGGTGCCACATATGGCAGGCTTGCGCAAATACCTTTACAAATGTCCACCATGACTGAATTATTTCTTGGGATGACCACCGTGTACATTTTTCAATAAAAGTATAATAGCATATGCCAGATGTTATTGCCATCTGTCACATTTTCAATCCAACATTCACGTAATGGAGTGGAAGTATAGTGTGTGGCAAGTCAAAATTAGCAAGTACCGATAAAATTTAAACATGAAACACTTTCAACAGAAGCACAGTATGTAACCTATCGGCGATAAACAAAGAAGCACTCGTGTCTTGAAATTCTGGACGGTTCACATCGGTGAAGTTGGTTTCGACTACCTGCTTGTTATTTATCAAGACGTTGAATCCTCCAGCGTAACTACTTCTCTATTTATTCGTCCTTATATGGTCTATGTTTATGCTGGTTTCCTTTCGTTAGCCTCCTAAAACAAGTAATAGTATTAAATTAGGATGTTATTATAACTAATCATTAAGTCAAATTTCAAAATTTAGTAAGCTACCTGGTTATTTTTCATAGTCATTCATAGAAATAATTTCGAGAATTGTTTTGGTTTCAAATTGACAGATGTCAAATAAATCTAGGGAATTTTAATAAGCAAATTTGATATTATTGAGAAAGATTAAATTTTTTACGGTGAAAGAGCAAAAAAGAGACGGCCATCTTTAGAATTTGTGGAGAGAAGAGAAAAGTGGTTCTCCAGGTCTCTTAGTAATTTAATTAAATTAAATAAAACCTCAGAACATCTAAGGTTTTTTTCTTTGTCTTGGTTTTTCTTTTGGAGCCCTATTGCCCTATTTTTGTTGAATACTGCCTAGATACAAATACAGAAATTTGTTGGCCTTTCAAGGATTTATTGGAACCACAGTATTTCCTTATTTTAAAAAAAAAAAGAAACTGTTACCAGGTACTAGCAACTTTGAAACAGACGTGTTGTCCAGGGTTGTCGTCTGGGCATCGTTCACTGTACATTTTTCCCAGGTAATACGTACGATTCTGAGGGTACGTAATATAGACCAAGTAAGTGACACAATTAATTATTTTCATCCCACTGGAGAGATTTATTTGGTTCAACCATAAAATTGTGAGGAGTCTCATCAGCCTCCAGCGCTACTGAATCCAACGTATATATATATTTTTGTAGTTTGTCGCCACTCATATTTCTTGCCACCGTTTTATACATAACACGTTCTTATTTGTTTAGTGTTTATATGTAATATGTTGTAAGTTCTTTATATGCAATTTGTAAACCATGAGCAGCTGCTTTCGGTGCTAAAAAATGAAAATACAAATGGATATCTTATGGATCTCTTGTAAATTTAATAGTTTATAATTTAAGGGTGTATTTACACTGTTTATACCTACCTTCTTAAAAGGATACTATATTCATATCTGCAAAGTGCAGATAAGCCTATTTTTTACATATATTTAAAATTTATTTACCTTATACATTTTTTAATTAATTATTAAACTTTACCTTTATATACGTTGGCTTTCTACTTTGTTGTTTTGTTCTCTATCCCATTCTCTGTCAAGTTATTTGGCTGGCGCCCCCCAAGCTTATATAATTCGTATATAATTAACTTTCTAAGCATTTGCATAAATATTAAAATAGTTTGACACATTGAATTCTAACTTCTAACCTTACCTACGAACCCAGCTCTCACCGCATTTCAAAGTTAACCGGGTTAGTCGAGTTTTCGCTGGTCACTTTGGACTATCGGGACTCGACGGTGACTTTAACGTCACAAGTGGTGGTTAAAAAATTTCATTTTTTTTAAATTTTTCAAAAGATGGTAAAATAATTTTCAAATTTTTTTCTTCTGAAATAGGTTTAAAATGTCAAAGGTAGAAATTTTAAATTAGAGCAAAAAGGAAAGTTTCCTTCTGTTCTATAGTAGTGCAAAAAAAGTTTAAAAATTAAAAATAATGTATTTTTAAAATAGGTTTAGAATGCTATGAAACGTGAAAATTTTAAATTTGAGCAAATAAAAAAAAATTCGATCTATTTCAGTGGTAAAAACTTTTTGAAAAATGTTGGTGAAAAAAATTTTCAAAATTTTTTTTCTGAAATACCTAGGTTTAGAATGTCATTTAAATTTGAGCATTCTGGTGTTAAATTTTTTTCCAAACTGATAACAAAATGTTGCAATTTTTTTTTTCCGAAATTGGTTTGGAATATCATGAAACGTGAAAATTTTAAATTTGAGCAAAAAAAATTTTTTCGTCTGTTCTATAGTAGTGATACATAAATGGATTAAAAATGTTTTCAAATTTTTTAAAAAATTCTTCAAAAATATTTTTAAATTTGTTTGAATAGTTTTAGAATGTCATGGAAACGTGGATAGTTAAAATCTGCACAAAGAAAGAAAAATTCTATCTTAGTGATAAAATTTCAAAAAACTTTTTTTTTAATCAGGCTTAGAATGCCATGAAAAGTGAAAATTTTAAATTTGAAGATAGAAAAAAAAATTCATTTTAGTACTTAGTAAAAATTTTTTCAAAAATATTGGTGAAAAAAATTTTCAAAATTTTTTTTCCTGAAATAGGTTAAGCGTGTCATGAAACGTAGAAATTTTAAATTTGAGCAAAAACTAATTTTTTTCATCTTGGTAAAAATTTTTTCAAAAATGTTTGAAAAAAATTTTCAAAAATTTTTTTTTCCTGAAATAGGTTAGCGCGTCATGAAACGTGGAAATTTTAAATTTGAGCAAAAAAAAATTTTTTTCATCTTGGTAAAAATGTTTTCAAAAATTTTTGAAAAAAATTTTCAAAAAATTTTTGAAAAAAATTTTCAAAAAATTTTTTTTCCTGAAACACGTTTAGCGCGTCATGAAACGTGGAAATTTTAAATTTGAGCAAAAAAAAATTTTTTTACTATTTATTCCGTTTAGACGGTCCACCCTGTATATTTTTCAGTGAAAATTCTACCAGTTCTTCGCTGACAGTAGGGTTAACTACCTACCAAATTTGACTGCTCTCCGTCAAGTAGTTTTTTAGTAAATGCACCAACAGACAGACAGACAGACAGACAGACAGACAGACAGACCGACAGACAGACAGACAGACTGACGAAATTGAAAAACCTATATTTTCGGAATCTACGTGTTCTGAAACGTCAGAATCCGAAAAAATCTCGGAGGGTGATTTTTTCTCGAATACAATACTTCCCTTCGGTATGCGAGGGAAGTAAAAAGTTTAAAAATTAAAAATGATGTATTTTTAAAATAGGTTTAGAATGCTATGAAACGTGAAAATTTTAAATTTGAGCAAATAAAAAAAAATTCGGTCTATTTTAGTGGTAAAAACTTTTTGAAAAATGTTGGTGAAAAAAATTTTCAAATTTTTTTTTCTGAAATACCTAGGTTTAGAATGTCATTTAAATTTGAGCATTCTGGTGTTAAATTTTTTTCCAAACTGGTAACAAAATGTTGCAAATTTTTTTTTCCGAAATTGGTTTGGAATATCATGAAACGTGGAAATTTTAAATTTGAGCAAAAAAAATGTTTTCGTCTGTTCTATAGTAGTGATACATAAATGGATTAAAAATGTTTTCAAATTTTTTAAAAAATTCTTCAAAAACATTTTTAAATTTGTTTGAATAGTTTTAGAATGTCATGGAAACGTGGATAGTTAAAATCTGAACAAAGAAAGAAAAATTCTATCTTAGTGATAAAATTTCAAAAAACTTTTTTTTTTAATCAGGCTTAGAATGCCATGAAACGTGAAAATTTTAAATTTGAAGAAAGAAAAAAAAACTTCATTTTAGTAGTAAAAATTTTTTCATAAATATTGGTGAAAAAAATTTTCAAAATTTTTACTTCCCTCGCATACCGAAGGGAAGTATTGTATTCGAGAAAAAATCACCCTCCGAGATTTTTTCGGATTCTGACGTTTCAGAACACGTAGATTCCGAAAATATAGGTTTTTCAATTCCGTCAGTCTGTCTGTCTGTCTGTCTGTCGGTCTGTCTGTCTGTCTGTCTGTCTGTCTGTCTGTTGGTGCATTTACTAAAAAACTACTTGACGGAGAGCAGTCAAATTTGGTAGGTAGTTAACCCTACTGTCAGCGAAGAACTGGTAGAATTTTCACTGAAAAATATACAGAGTGGACCGTCTAAACGGAATAAATAGTGAAAAAAATTTTTTTTTGCTCAAATTTAAAATTTCCACGTTTCATGACGCGCTAAACCTGTTTCAGGAAAAAAAATTTTTTGAAAATTTTTTTCAAACATTTTTGAAAAAATTTTTACCAAGATGAAAAAAATTTTTTTTTGCTCAAATTTAAAATTTCCACGTTTCATGACGCGCTAAACCTATTTCAGGAAAAAAAAATTTTTGAAAATTTTTTTCAAACATTTTTGAAAAAATTTTTACCAAGTTGAAAAAAATTTTTTTTTGCTCAAATTTAAAATTTCCACGTTTCATGACATTTGTAAAGGTATTTGCGCAAGCCTGCCATATGTGGCACCTGCTATTTAGTAATTGAACTTTTGCTGTTGGATGAGCAATCTGTATATTTTTTTGACCAAAACTTATCAAGTTTTCTTTGTAATAATAGCAATAACTCTACTCCGATTATTATTCTCAATGTCATTTCGTAATTATTATTTTTTTAGAGAGACTGCCATGAACGAGGGAAGTTCTGTGTAAATACCTTTACCGATTTTTTTTCCGGAGATAGGTTAAGCGTGTCATGAAACGTAGAAATTTTAAATTTGAGCAAAAACAAATTTTTTTCATCTTGGTAAAAATTTTTTCAAAAATGTTTGAAAAAAATTTTAAAAATTTTTTTTCCTGAAATAGGTTTAGCGCGTCATGAAACATGGAAATTTTAAATTTGAGCAAAAACAAATTTTTTTCATCTTGGTAAAAATTTTTTCAAAAATGTGAAAAAAATTTTCAAAAAATTTTTTTTCCTGAAACACGTTTAGTGCGTTATGAAACGTGGAAATTTTAAATTTGAGCAAAAAAAAATTTTTTTCACTATTTATTCCGTTTAGACGGTCCACCCTGTATATTTTTCAGTGAAAATTCTACCAGTTCTTCGCTGACAGTAGGGTTAACTACCTACCAAATTTGACTGCTCTCTGTCAACTAGTTTTTTAGTAAATGCACCAACAGACAGACAGACAGACAGACAGACAGACCGACAGACAGACAGACAGACAGACTGACGGAATTGAAAAACCTATATTTTCGGAATCTACGTGTTCTGAAACGTCAGAATCCGAAAAAATCTCGGAGGGTGATTTTTTCTCGAATACAATACTTCCCTTCGGTATGCGAGGGAAGTAAAAATACATGATTTTTAATTTTTAAACTTTTTTTAGCACTACCATAGAATAGAAGGAAACTTTCCTTTTTGCTCAAATTTAAAATTTCTACGTTTGACATTTTAAACCTATTTCAGAAGAAAAAATTTTGAAAAATTATTTTACCAACATCTTTTGAAAAATTTAAAAAAAAATGAAATTTCTTAACTTCCACTCCATTACGTGAATGTTGGATTGAAAATGTGACAGATGGCAATAATATCTGGCATATGCACCTACTATACTTTTATTGAAAAATGTACAGGGTGGTCATCCCAAGAAATAATTCAGTCATGGTGGACATTTGTAAAGGTATTTGCGCAAGCCTGCCATATGTGGCACCTGCTATTTAGTATTGAACTTTTGCTGTTGGATGAGAAATCTGTATATTTTCTTGATCAAAAGTTATCAGGTTTTCTTTGTAACAATAGCAATAACTATATTCCGATTATTATTCCCAATGTCATTTCGTAATTAAAAAGTTTTTAGAGCGACCTCATGCGCAAATAACGAGGGAAGTTCTGTGTAAATACCTTTACCGATTTTTTTTTCTTTAATCAGGCAGGAATGTCATGAAACGTGGAAATTTTAAATTTGAAGAAAGAAAAAAAATTGTTTTCATCTATTTTAGTAAAAAAAAATGTTTCAAAAATGGTAAAAAAATTTCAAAAAATTTTTTTTTTCAATTAGGCTTAGAATGCCATGGAACGTAGAAATTTTAAATTTGAGCAAAAAAAAATTTTTTTTTCATCTTGGTAAAAAAAATTTCAAAAATGTTGGTGAAAAAAATTTTCAATTTTTTTTTTTCTGAAATAGGTTAAGCGTGCATGAAACGTGGAAATTTTTAAATTTGAGCAAAAATTTTTTTGTTTTATTATTTATTCCGTTTAGACGGTCCACCCTGTATATTTTCCAGTGAAATTTCTACCATTTCTTCGCGTAGCGTCAACTACCTACCAAATTTGACTGCTCTCCGTCAAGTATTTTTTTAGCAAATGCACCAACAGACAGACAGGCAGACAGACAGACAGACAGACAAGACAGACTGACGCAATTGAAAAACCTATATTTTCGTAATCTACGTGTTCTGAAACGTCAGAATCCGAAAAAATCTCGGAGGATGATTTTTTCTCGAACACAATACTTCCCTTGTTCCCTTCCGTATGCGAGGGAAGTAAAAATTCTATCTCAGTGGTAAAATTTTCTAAAAATAGTAAAAAAAAATCGGTAAAGTTATTTACACAGAACTTCCCTCGTTATTTGTGCATGGCGGTCACTCTAAAAAATTATTAATTACGAAATGACATTGAGAATACAGATCGGAATATAGTTATTGCTATTATTACAAAAAAAACTGATAACTTTTGGTCAAAAAAAAAACAGTGCTCATCCAACAGCAAAAGTTCAATACTAAATAACAGGTGCCAGATATGGAAGGCTTGCGCAAATACCTTTACAAATGTCCACCATGACTGAATTATTTCTTAGGATGCCATTATTCAATAAAAGTATATAATAGGTGCATATGCCAAATATTATTTCCATCTGTCACATTTTCAATTCCACATTCACGTAATGGAGTGGAAGTATAGTCGTGGCTAAAAAATATAAAAAAATTTCAAAGCTTTTTTTTTAATAGGTTTAGAATGTCACGAAACGCGAAAATTTTAAATTTCAGCAAAAAAAAATTTTTCGCTCTATTCCAGTATTAAATTTTTTTCCAAAATGGTGAAAGGATGTGGCAATTTTTTTTTTCCGAAATAGGTTTAAATGTCATGAAACGTGGAAATTTTAAATTTGAAAAAAAAAATATTTCGTCTATTCTATAATAGTGATAAATAGATTAACTAAACATGTTTTCAAATTTTTTAAAAAATTTTTCAAAAACATTTTTAAATTTGTTTGAATAATTTTAGAATGCCATGGAAACGTGGAAATTTTAAATCTGAACAAAGAAAAAAAATTCCATTTATTTTAGTGGTAAATTTTTTTTCGAAAATTTTAAAAAATTTTTTTTAAATAGATTTAGAGCGCTATGGAACGTGGAAATTTAAAATTTTAAGAAAAAAAATTCCATCTATTTTAGTGGTAAATTTTTTTTTTAAAATGTTGGTAAAAAGTTTTCAAACATTTTTTTCTTTTAAATAGGTTTAGAATGCCATGAAACGTGGAAATTTTAAATTTGAACAAAGGAAAAAAAATTTATTAGTGCTAAAATTTTTTTAAAAAATCGGTAAAGTTATTTTACACAGAACTTCCCTCGTTATTTGTGCATGACAGTCACTCAAAAAAATTATTAATTACAAAATGACATTGGGAATAATAATCGGAATATAATTATTGGTATTATTACAAAGAAAACCTGATAACTTTTGGTCAAAAAAATATACAGAGTGTTCATCCAACAGCAAAAGTTCAATATACTAAATAACAGGTGCCAAATATGGAAGGCTTACGCAAATACCTTTATAAATGTCCACCATGACTCAATTATTTCTTGGGATGCTATTATTCAATAAAAGTATATAATAGGATATGCCAAATATTATTGCCATCTCTCACATTTTCAATCCCACATTCACGTAATGGAGTGGAAGTATAGTGGTGATTAAAATATAGAACAAATTTTCAAAAATGTTTTCTGTCTATTCTACTGTTAATTTTTTTTCCAAATTGGTGAAAATATGTTGCAATTTTTTTTTCCGAAATAGGTTTAGAATGTTATGAAACGTGGAAATTTTAAATTTGAGCAAAAAAATATTTCGTCTATTCTATTGTAGCATTTGAAAAATCTACATTAATAATTTCAGTTTCAATACAGTAAATTAACCCATTAGTTCATTTGTTTGATAGGCAACCACTCGTACTTCAAGGGGCATAGTGGGTTGCATATCTGAAATTCTTAACAGGGAAAGAAAGCGTGCTTTCTTTTGTGTATAATATTTTAAGTTAGAGGTGTTACTCACGTATTCTGTTGTTGGGATATTACACAATGGTGTAGTACAGTCTTTAAATTACAAGCCCTTTTGTTGGCGCATTTTGATTGGCTAGAGAAAGTGTTCTCTAGAGGTTCAAGTTGGCAACGCGGAGAACTGGCAAGCAGATTTCCGTCGAGGATTGGTCGAGGAGACAGCGACGAGGTAGCTAAATGGCGGCGGTCCCGGTTTTGTAGTGAAGAATTTGGGTTTTACATCGCTGACACTGAAAAGGGATTTGATTTGATGTACCCAGTGTTTCTTTACCGTCCTGCCAGAAGCATTTTGTAAGTTCCAGGAAGGAATTCTGTTGCTTGTCGTAATCCGATCGCCACGTGTTTCGTGAAGGTTATACAATACTCTCTATAAGAGGTAGGCTTTTTATTTTACTTAGTTTGGTGTTTTATTTAGTTCTTATTTATTGTAAATATTACAGAGTGTTTGGTATAAGCATATGTTTGGTACAAGTATATGTTTTGGAGAGGCTTGTACATGGTATAGGCATATGTTTGGTGCTGTCATTTTGGTTATGTAAAGGGGGCCCAGCATTTAGAGGAGTAATAGGAGGAAGTCTATTACTCAGACGTTTGGTTTTATGTGGGTTCTGCTGACGTTTAGAGAAGTTTTGGTTAGAGAGTTATCCGCAGCAGTCTCCAAGAGATTTTGGCAGAGTTTTGGGAGTGACACGGAGTCGTAGTCGTAAGCAACGTCGAGAACATCTTAAGAAGTGGTAACAGATCACGCTGCAGTTGTCAGAGAAAACGCCAAGGCTCCAACCAGGTTTTACTGTTTCATTTTAGTTACATAATTTTAGAGAAATTTTTATAGTTTTGTTCAGTGGTTTTTTTGTCAAAATATTAAAGTAAATTACACAACGATTATGCAACTACACACCTAGTATGTGAAGTATCTTAAGATCTTTTTTTTGTAAGTAGAGCATGGTACCAAGCGACACTAGTTTACTTTATACTATGTCACATATGAAGTATTTTTAATAGAACATGTTCTCTTAGATCCGTCTGTAACATTCTAGTGCACACAGCGAGCATTGCAAAAATTAGCTCACACGATCTTGTTTGTTACGTAATATTTTATTGAGAGCTGTAATTTTAACCCGTTGTAAACCTTTTAACTCGCTGTTGTGAATTTGAAACTCATTGTTGTTCTCATTTAAGCGTAGTTGTATTTCTATAAAAAGAGACAAACCACTGAAATAATTTGAGAAAGGGTCCTTGCATATGTTGCATTTCTTTTGCACATGTAGATTAAGTTTGGGGAGCAATTGGAGAACTATTTTGTTTTTTTATTGTGGTACATCTCATGTCTGTGTTTTAATAAATGTCTAATGTCTACATGTTCTTATTATTTGCACTGATACTCCTGATATTTGCTTAAATTTTGAGATTTGAGAGTAAAGTAGAGTTTAGATATCACAGATATATTTTGAGTATTCCATCGCATGGTTGCTAATAACTTAATTTTGTTCCGAGCTGGCAAAATTATTTAAATCTTATTACGTAACATACAGCCGGTGGCGCCCTCTTGAGTGTCCACACACAATCCTAACCCACGGCCTATGCTCTCCAACAAAAATCGGCTGCCGTCCGCACCGGAATAACATGTTTTAATATTTAGGTATCAAAATATGTTACACTATAATGGTGATAAATAGATTACTAAAACATGTTTTCATTTTTTTTATTTTTCTAAAACATTTTTAAATTTGTTTTAATAAATTTGGAATGCCATGGAAACGTGGAAATTTTAAATCGGAAAAAAAATTCCATCCATTTGTGGTAAAATTTTTTCAAAAATTTTTTATTTTTTCATTTTTCTTTAAATAGATTTAGAACGCTATGAAACGTGGAAATTTTAAATTTTGAGAAAAAAAAAATCATCTATTTTGGTGGTAAAATTTTTTTCAAAAATGTTGGTAAATAAATTTCAATTTTTTGTTTTTCTTTTAAATAGGTTTAGAATGCCATGAAACGTGGAAATTTTAAATTTGAACAAAGAAAAATTTTTTTTTTAGTGGTAAAAATTTTTTCAAAAATGATTGAAAAAAATTTTCAAAATTTTTTTTTTTCTGAAATAGGTTTAGCGCGTCATGAAACGTGGAAATTTTAAATTTGAGCAAAAAAAAATTTGTTTCACTATTTATTCCGTTTAGACGGTCCACCCTGTATATTTTTCAGTAAAAATTCTACCAGTTCTTCGCTGACAGTAGGGTTAACTACCTACCAAATTTGACTGCTCTCCGTCAAGTAGTTTTTTAGTTAATGCACCAACAGACAGACAGACAGACTGACGGAAATGAAAAACCTATATTTTCGGAATCTACGTGTTCTGAAACGTCAGAATCCGAAAAAATCTCGGAGGGTGATTTTTTCTCGAATACAATACTTCCCTTCGGTATGCGAGGGAAGTAAAAAATCTATCTTAGTGGTAAAATTTTTTAAAAATAGTAAAAAAGATTATAATTTTTCTTTTAAATAGATTTAGAACGCTATGAAACGTGGAAATTTGAAATTTGAAGAAATAAAAAAAATTCCATCTATTTTAGTGGTAAACAAATTTTCAAAAATGGTAAAAAAAAAATCGGTAAAGGTATTTACACAGAACTTCCCTCGTTCATGGCAGTCTCTCTAAAAAAATAATAATTACGAAATGACATTGAGAATAATAATCGGAGTAGAGTTATTGTTATAGAAAACTTGATAAGTTTTGGTCAAAAAAATATACAGATTGCTCATCCAACAGCAAAAGTTCAATACTAAATAGCAGGTGCCACATATGGCAGGCTTGCGCAAATACCTTTACAAATGTCCACCATGACTGAATTATTTCTTGGGATGACCACCCTGTACATTTTTCAATAAAAGTATAATAGGTGCATATGCCAGATGTTATTGCCATCTGTCACATTTTCAATCCAACATTCACGTAATGGAGTGGAAGTATAGTGGTGGTTAAAAAATTTCATTTTTTTTAAATTTTTCAAAAGATGGTAAAATAATTTTCAAATTTTTTTCTTCTGAAATAGGTTTAAAATGTCAAAGGTAGAAATTTTAAATTAGAGCAAAAAGGAAAGTTTCCTTCTGTTCTATAGTAGTGCTAAAAAAAGTTTAAAAATTAAAAATGATGTATTTTTAAAATAGGTTTAGAATGCTATGAAACGTGAAAATTTTAAATTTGAGCAAATAAAAAAAAATTCGATCTATTTTAGTGGTAAAAACTTTTTGAAAAATGTTGGTGAAAAAAATTTTCAAATTTTTTTTTCTGAAATACCTAGGTTTAGAATGTCATTTAAATTTGAGCATTCTGGTGTTAAATTTTTTTCCAAACTGGTAACAAAATGTTGCAAATTTTTTTTTCCGAAATTGGTTTGGAATATCATGAAACGTGGAAATTTTAAATTTGAGCAAAAAAAAATTTTTCGTCTGTTCTATAGTAGTGATACATAAATGGATTAAAAATGTTTTCAAATTTTTTAAAAAATTCTTCAAAAACATTTTTAAATTTGTTTGAATAGTTTTAGAATGTCATGGAAACGTGGATAGTTAAAATCTGAACAAAGAAAGAAAAATTCTATCTTAGTGATAAAATTTCAAAAAACGTTTTTTTTTAATCAGGCTTAGAATGCCATGAAACGTGAAAATTTTAAATTTGAAGAAAGAAAAAAATTCATTTTAGTAGTAAAAATTTTTTCAAAAATATTGGTGAAAAAAATTTTCAAATTTTTTTTTCCTGAAATAGGTTAAGCGTGTCATGAAACGTAGAAATTTTAAATTTGAACAAAAACAAATTTTTTTCATCTTGGTAAAAATTTTTTCAAAAATGTTTGAAAAAAAATTTCAATTTTTTTTTTTTCTGAAATAGGTTTAGCGCGTCATGAAACGTGGAAATTTTAAATTTGAGCAAAAAAAATTTTTTTCAACTTGGTAAAAATTTTTTCAAAAATGTTTGAAAAAAATTTTCAAAAATTTTTTTTTCCTGAAATAGGTTTAGCGCGTCATGAAACGTGGAAATTTTAAATTTGAGCAAAAAAAAATTTTTTTCATCTTGGTAAAAATTTTTTCAAAAATGTTTGAAAAAAATTTTCAAAAATTTTTTTTTCCTTAAACAGGTTTAGCGCGTCATGAAACGTGGAAATTTTAAATTTGAGCAAAAAAAAATTTTTTTCACTATTTATTCCGTTTAGACGGTCCACCCTGTATATTTTTCAGTGAAAATTCTACCAGTTCTTCGCTGACAGTAGGGTTAACTACCTACCAAATTTGACTGCTCTCCGTCAAGTAGTTTTTTAGTAAATACACCAACAGACAGACAGACAGACAGACAGACAGACAGACAGACAGACAGACAGACAGACAGACAGACAGACAGACTGACGGAATTGAAAAACCTATATTTTCGGAATCTACGTGTTCTGAAACGTCAGAATCCGAAAAAATCTCGGAGGGTGATTTTTTCTCGAATACAATACTTCCCTTCGGTATGCGAGGGAAGTAAAAATTCAAAAAATTTTTTTTTTGAATCAGGCTTAGAATGCCATGAAACGTGGAAATTTTAAATTTGAAGAAACAAATGTATGCGAGGGAAGTAAAAATGGTGAAAAAAATTTTCAAAATTTTTTTTTTCAGAAATAGGTTTAGCGTGTCATGAAACGTGGAAATTTTAAATTTGAGCAAAAAAAAATGTTTTTCACCTTGGTAAAATTTTTTTCAAAAATGGTGAAAAAAATTTTCAAAATTTTTGTTTCCCGAAATAGGACTAGCGCGTCATGAAACGTGGAAATGTTAAATTTGAGCGAAAAAAAAATTTTTTCACTATTTATTCCGTTTAGACGGTCAAACCTGTATATTTTCCAGTGAAATTTCTACCATTCTGCGCTGACAGTAGCGTCAACTACCTACCAAATTTGACTGCTCTCCGTCAAGTAGTTTTTTAGTAAATGCACCGACAGACAGACAGACAGACAGACCGACAGACACACAGACTGACGGAATTGAAAAACCTATATTTTCGTAATCTCCGTATTCTGAAACGTCAGAATCCGTAAAAATCTCGGAGGGTGATTTTTTCTCGAATACAATACTTCCTTTCGGTATGCGAGGAAAGTAAAAATTCTAATTTTTCTATTAAATAGATTTAGAACGCTATGAAACGTGGAAATTTTAAATTTGAATAAAAAAAATGTCCATCTATTTTAGTGGTAAAAAAAATTTCAAAATTGTTGGTAAAAAAAATTTTTAAAAATTTTCAATTTTTACTTCCCTCGCATACCGAAGGGAAGTATTGTATTCGAGAAAAAATCACCCTCCGAGATTTTTTCGGATTCTGACGTTTCAGAACACGTAGATTCCGAAAATATAGGTTTTTCAATTCCGTCAGTCTGTCTGTCTGTCTGTCTGTCGGTCTGTCTGTCTGTCTGTCTGTCTGTCTGTCTGTTGGTGCATTTACTAAAAAACTACTTGACGGAGAGCAGTCAAATTTGGTAGGTAGTTAACCCTACTGTCAGCGAAGAACTGGTAGAATTTTCACTGAAAAATATACAGAGTGGACCGTCTAAACGGAATAAATAGTGAAAAAAATTTTTTTTTGCTCAAATTTAAAATTTCCACGTTTCATGACGCGCTAAACCTGTTTCAGGAAAAAAAATTTTTTGAAAATTTTTTTCAAACATTTTTGAAAAAATTTTTACCAAGATGAAAAAAATTTTTTTTTGCTCAAATTTAAAATTTCCACGTTTCATGACGCGCTAAACCTATTTCAGGAAAAAAAAATTTTTGAAAATTTTTTTCAAACATTTTTGAAAAAATTTTTACCAAGTTGAAAAAAATTTTTTTTTGCTCAAATTTAAAATTTCCACGTTTCATGACATTTGTAAAGGTATTTGCGCAAGCCTGCCATATGTGGCACCTGCTATTTAGTAATTGAACTTTTGCTGTTGGATGAGCAATCTGTATATTTTTTTGACCAAAACTTATCAAGTTTTCTTTGTAATAATAGCAATAACTCTACTCCGATTATTATTCTCAATGTCATTTCGTAATTATTATTTTTTTAGAGAGACTGCCATGAACGAGGGAAGTTCTGTGTAAATACCTTTACCGATTTTTTTTTTTTTAATCAGGCTTAGAATGTCATGAAACGTGGAAATTTTAAATTTGAAGAAAGAAAAAATAATGTTTTCATCTATTTTAGTAAGAACAATTTTTCAAAAATGTTGGTAAAAAAAAATTCAATTTTTTTTTTTGAATTAGGCTTAGAATGCCATGAAACGTAGAAATTTTAAATTTGAGCAAAAAATTTTTTTTTTCATCTTGGTAAAAAAAATGCCAAAAATGTTGGTGAAAAAAATTTTCGAAATTTTTTTTTCTGAAATAGGTTAAGCGTGTCATGAAACGTGGAAATTGTAAATTTGAGCAAACAGAATTTTTCATATATTCTATAATAGTAAGTAGTGATAAATAGATTAAAAATTTTTTCAAACAAATTTTTCGATATTTCAAAAAAAAATTTAAATTTGTTTGAATGGATTTAGAATTCCATGGAAACATGGCAATTTTAAATTTGAACAAAGAAAAAAAATGTTCCATCTATTTTAGTGGCAAATTTTTTCAAAAATGGTAAAAAAATTCTAAAATATTTTTTTAATAGGTTTAGAACGCTATGAAACGTAAATTTTAAATTTGAAGAAAGAAAAAAATTTCCATCTATTTTAGTGGTAAAAAATTTTTCAAAAATGTTGGTAAATTTTTTTTTTTTTAAATAAATAGGATTAGAATGCCATGAAACGTGGAAATTTTAAATTTGAACAAAGAAAAAAAAATTCTTCAATTTTAGTGGTAAAACATTTTTCAAAAATTTTAATAAATAGGATTAGAATGCCATGAAACGTGGAAATTTTAATTTTTTTTACTATTATTTCCTTTAGACGGACCCTGTTTGATTTTCAATGAAAGTTTAACCATTTCTAGGCTGACAGTAGACAGCTACCTACCAAATTTGACTGCTCTCCGTCAAGCAGTTTTTTTAGTTAATGCACCAACAGACAGACAGACTGACGGAATTGAAAAACCTATATGTTCGTAATCTACGTGATCTGAAACGTTAAGATCCGAAAAAATCTCGGTGGGTGATTTTTTCTCGAATACAATACTTCCCTTCGGTATGCGAGGGAAGTAAAAATTCTAATTTTTCTATTAAATAGATTTAGAACGCTATGAAACGTGGAAATTTTAAATTTGAAGAAATAAAAAAAATTTCCATCTATTTTAGTGGTAAAAAAAAATTCAAAATTGTTGGTAAAAAAAAAATTAAAAAATTTTCAAATTTTTTTTTTTGAATCAGGCTTAGAATGTCATGAAACGTGGAAATTTTAAATTTGAAGAAAGAAAAAAAATGTTTTCATCTATTTTAGTAAGAAAATTTTTTCAAAAATGTTGGTAAAAAAAATTTCAATTTTTTTTTTGAATTAGGCTTAGAATGCCATGAAACGTAGAAATTTTAAATTTGAGCAAAAAATTTTTTTTTTCATCTTGGTAAAAAAAATGTCAAAAATGTTGAAAAAAATTTTCGAAATTTTTTTTTCTGAAATAGATTAAGCGTGTCATGAAACGTGGAAATTGTAAATTTGAGCAAACAGAATTTTTCATATATTCTATAATAGTAAGTAGTGATAAATAGATTAAAAATTTTTTCAAAAAAATTTTTCGATATTTCAAAAAAAAATTTAAATTTGTTTGAATGGATTTAGAATGCCATGGAAACATGGAAATTTTAAATTTGAACAAAGAAAAAAATGTTCCATCTATTTTAGTGGCAAATTTTTTCAAAAATGGTAAAAAAATTCTAAAATATTTTTTTAATAGGTTTAGAACGCTATGAAACGTAAATTTTAAATTTGAAGAAAGAAACAAATTTCCATCTATTTTAGTGGTAAAAAATTTTTCAAAAATGTTGGTAATTTTTTTTTTTTTTAAATAAATAGGATTAGAATGCCATGAAACGTGGAAATTTTAAATTTGAACAAAGAAAAAAAATGTCTTCAATTTTAGTGGTAAAACATTTTTCAAAAATGTTGGTGAAAAATTTTTTTTTCTGAAATAGGTAAAAAAAAAATTTTTAATAAATAGGATTAGAATGCCATGAAACGTGGAAATTTTAATTTTTTTTACTATTATTTCCTTTAGACGGACCCTGTTTAATTTTCAATGAAAGTTTAACCATTTCTAGGCTGACAGTAGACAGCTACCTACCAAATTTGACTGCTCTCCGTCAAGCAGTTTTTTTAGTTAATGCACCAACAGACAGACAGACTGACGGAATTGAAAAACCTATATGTTCGTAATCTACGTGATCTGAAACGTTAAGATCCGAAAAAATCTCGGTGGGTGATTTTTTCTCGAAAACAATACTTCCCTTTGGTATGCGAGGGAAGTAAAATCAGTTTTTAAACATTAAAAACAAGTATATCCACCTTTGGCATCATCTTTGATCGAAATATGCGTAAAATATTAGTTCCCTAAAAATGACCAAAAAATTGACTTAGAAAAATATTTCGTCTCGAGGACGATGGTCGATCGCCTCTGGGCTCCGTCGTTTGAATTTTCAAAAGTAATCAAAAAATTGACGGGAAAGTTACACGACTCCGCCCGACAAATTTTTCGAAAGTACAACTAATTTAATAAAGTTTTATTTTTCGAAAATACAACAAATTTAGAAGTACCATGAACAGAAGTTCACGAGGCGGAAAACCAAAAGACAAAAAGTGTAGTTCTTCAAGAGTACAATAAAGAGACTTGGCCTTTCCTCGAAACGAATTTTTCGAAAGTACCACGATATCGGTTTTTCGAAATTACCATGAATTTAGTAGATCACACTGCAAAATCCCCAGTCAGGATGTAGCGAGTAGCTATTTTAAATGTCAAAAATTAGGAAAGAATCAATGGGTCGGTTTTTCCAATAAAAACCAAAATCCTCATTTAATTATCCTCAAGGTAGGAAAGCATAATCATTGTCCAAACCACTAGAACGCGCATGGAGTCAAAGAATTCGAAGTCGGAGGGTCGATTCCGATGAACACAAAATAATTTAAATATACAGGAAATTATGCTTTTTAATGTTTCAAAAAGTTTTATTAAAACTCTACACGTGTTTCGGCTTATTAGGCCTTTATCAAGAGTACAAGATATTACTAAATTTAAAATGTGTTCCTTTCTTATTTATACCTAATGGAAGGTATAAATTATGCAAAGTTTTTAATCTGTTTATTACATGCAAATAGTTATATGATTCCTATCCTTTGTAAATATACTACAAAATAAGTTCTTAATGTTAAATTATTTTTTCTAGAATATTATGACCCACAAATAATGTTTGATCTTTAGTTACATTTTTGTTCTTTTTGACAGCTTTCATGATCTCAAATTGTTCTAGTAAATCTAACTTCTTTCCTTTATTTTCTGTATGGAGTAATTCGACTTCATTAAAATTAACAAAATGATTATTTTCTATGCAGTGTGTTGACATACCGGTACTATGTATACCATTCGTTATTGATTTTTTATGTTCAGCGAGACGATTTTTTCATTTACGACCAGGTTGACCGATATATATATAGCATTGCAGTCATTACATTTTAATTGATATACACCTGTTTTTTCTAACAAATCTCTTTTATCTTTATTATTAACTAACACTTTCCCTAGATTATTTTTATTAACAGAGATACTTTTACATCCTAGTTTTTTTTTTTTTTTTTTTAGTTTATAACTAATTTTATCGCTAATCTTAGGCCTATAATTAATACATTTATATATGTCAGTTCTTCGTGGAGTATCAGCATAAAATTCTTTAAGTAACTTTTTCTTTTCTTTATGTTTTATTAATTTATCTATGAGGTTTTCACTATAACCGTTGTTTCTAGCGATTTCTTTAATGGTGTTCACTTTTTTCATAAAGTTATTCTTATTTAAAGGGAAGATTAGCAGACGGTGGATATATGAATGGAAAGATGACATTTTTATTTGTGATGATTGCTTAGAGTTCTTGTGAATGACTGTGTCTGTGCAAGTTGGTTTACGGTAAATGTCAAACTCTAAGCTGTTGTTTCTATTTTTACTTCCCTCGCATACCGAAGGGAAGTATTGTATTCGAGAAAAAATCACCCTCCGAGATTTTTTCGGATTCTGACGTTTCAGAACACGTAGATTCCGAAAATATAGGTTTTTCAATTCCGTCAGTCTGTCTGTCTGTCTGTCTGTCGGTCTGTCTGTCTGTCTGTCTGTCTGTCTGTCTGTTGGTGCATTTACTAAAAAACTACTTGACGGAGAGCAGTCAAATTTGGTAGGTAGTTAACCCTACTGTCAGCGAAGAACTGGTAGAATTTTCACTGAAAAATATACAGAGTGGACCGTCTAAACGGAATAAATAGTGAAAAAAATTTTTTTTTGCTCAAATTTAAAATTTCCACGTTTCATGACGCGCTAAACCTGTTTCAGGAAAAAAAATTTTTTGAAAATTTTTTTCAAACATTTTTGAAAAAATTTTTACCAAGATGAAAAAAATTTTTTTTTGCTCAAATTTAAAATTTCCACGTTTCATGACGCGCTAAACCTATTTCAGGAAAAAAAAATTTTTGAAAATTTTTTTCAAACATTTTTGAAAAAATTTTTACCAAGTTGAAAAAAATTTTTTTTTGCTCAAATTTAAAATTTCCACGTTTCATGACATTTGTAAAGGTATTTGCGCAAGCCTGCCATATGTGGCACCTGCTATTTAGTAATTGAACTTTTGCTGTTGGATGAGCAATCTGTATATTTTTTTGACCAAAACTTATCAAGTTTTCTTTGTAATAATAGCAATAACTCTACTCCGATTATTATTCTCAATGTCATTTCGTAATTATTATTTTTTTAGAGAGACTGCCATGAACGAGGGAAGTTCTGTGTAAATACCTTTACCGATTTTTTAAGTTAACGTCCAAGAAATTTAAACCTTCCTCATTTTCTATTTCTAGAGTGAATTGAATTTTATCGTGAAATGAATTCAGAAGATTTAAGAATTTATTAAGTTGTCTTTCTGTACCTATACAAAACACGTCATTCACATATCTAGTCCAGAAAAATACATTATATATTAGGTTATTTTCGCAGTTAAACAACTTATTTTCAAAGTCTGACATAAATATTTCAGCTAATAACGGTGATATGGGGGAACCCATAGGTAATCCGTCTGTTAATTTATAAATTTAATTGTTAAATTGAAAGTAATTTTGACTCGTACAGGTTTTTATTATGATGTTTAATTGGTTTTTTAATTCTAAGTCAACATCAGATTGATTAATAAGTATTTCTATTATTTCAAATAATGGTTGTAATGGTATGGACGTGGAGAGGCTGTTAACATCAAAGGATACTAATTTTGCGTTGTTCGGAATTTTGAGATTTTTGTTTTTTTCTATGAATTGGAAGGAATTTTTAATGGCATGTTTTGATTCAAATTTTGTCAGAGTGGGTAATAAGTTGTTTAATTCTTTACACAATTTGTAAGATGGAGGAGCATTTACATAAAATACTACAGGTCTGATGGGAATATCTTCGTTATGAATTTTAGGAAGTCCATAGAATAAGGGGGGTAGGGGGTTCATTGTTCTAAATTTATATGTGTTTTCAGGAGGAATGATTAGTGTGCAATTTTTTAATGTATTTAGTATATCTGCTTAAAATTTATTAGCGTGGTTTGATTTAATTAGTTCATTTGAGTTTAAAATTAAAGATATTTTTTTGTTATATTCCTCTCTAGTTAAAATTGTTATAGTATTTCCTTTGTCGGCTTTACAAAGCATTAAATTATTATCAAGAATTTTATTTTTAATGCTATTAATAATTGATGATTCAAATTTATTACTTTTATTTGTGTTTACCTTATTGATAAACTTTATATACCCATTTTCTCTTCAATTGAAATATTACTTAAAGAATTCAATGCTAATTCTGTGTTTATTGCTAGTAATTCGACCTCCTGTTTATTATGTAAATTTGGGGAATATTTTAATCCTTTTTCTAATAAACTAATTTAATTCCTACTGAATTCGATTTCTGTTAGATTTACTAGTCTAGGATAAAATTTTAAAGTTGAAGTAGAATTATTGCTCGTTGTTTTATTATAACAACTGGAAGGGTCTGACTTACTCTTTATTAGATTAGATTCTGGAGTTTCTCATATTGCTTGAGATATTGTATTTGGACTAATTCTTGAATTTCTTCTCTAATGATACGGTCCATATGTAGGAAAAAAAAGTAGTTTTCTTTATAGAGGAGCTCCGTATGTATTAGTTTTAAATGAAGTCCAATATTTTGTCTTCTTATGTACCATTGTTTTCGTTCTAATACTAGCTAAATTTTCAAGGTTTTTTTCTACAGCCTGTTTTGCTTCTATCGAACCATGGTTGCAGTATATTTTCATATGCTTCGGTCTGACACTATTTTTTAAACACTCACTTATGAACCAGATATGATTTGAACACTTTTTTAACTTTAGTAAACATCTTCTATAAAACACCGATAATTTTGCTTTGCAGGCAGTTTTAATAAATTGGGTTGATTCTACGGTTGGTTCCTTGCGAAACATTCTTCAATAATTTAAATATACAGGAAATTGTGCTTTTTAATGTTTCAAAAAGTTTTATTAAAACTCTACACGTGTTTCGGCTTATTAGGCCTTTTATCAAGAGTACAAGATATTACTAAATTTAAAATGTGTTCCTTAGTTATTTATACCTAATGGAAGGTATAAATTATGCAAAGCTTTTAATCTATTTATTACATGCAAATAGTTATATGATTCCTATCCTATGTAAATATACTACAAATAAGTTGTTAATGTTAAATTATTTTTTCTAGAATATTATGACCCGCAAATAATGTTTGATCATTAGTTACATTTTTGTTCTTTTTGACAGCTTTCATGATCTCAAGATTTACTAGAACAATTTGAGATCATGAAAGCTGTCAAAAAGAACAAAAATGTAACTAATGATCAAACATTATTTATGGGTCATATTAATATTCTAGAAAAAATAATTTAACATTAAGAACTTATTTGTATTATATTAGTATATATTATGTAATAAATAGATTAAAAGCTTTACATAATTTATACCTTCCATTACGTATAAATAAGTAAGGAACACATATTAAATTTAGTAATATCTTGAACTCTTGATAAAGGCCTAATAAGCCGAAACACGTGTAGTTTTAATAAAACTTTTTGAAACATTAAAAAGCATAATTTCCTGTATATTTAAATTATTGAAGAATGTTTCACAAGGAACCAACTGTAGAATCAACCCAATTTATTAGAACACAAAATAGTTTTGATCACGGCTCAGGCGGACATCGCCATAGTAGTCGCTCGAAGGCGAGTCGACGGAACAAAGGTATATTTGTGTTCGATGCCGTTAATACGTTTATAAAAGCAGGAAAACCATCGAACTCATATAGATAGCTTCTTTAAGCATCCTAAAAAAAATTTCGACAATATAAGTGCCAAATTAAAAGTGAATATTGTCAAAAATTCCCGCATACATTTTGCAATCAGTACTAAATGGGAGTCTTTTTGTACAGTCGATCGTCACAGTTCTCTCGACGCTGGATGCGTTACACTCCCTCCTACGGGAAGTAACGGCTTGCCGAGTGGTGGTGCTCGTTGGAGTTTGCCTTATATACATTAGCTAAGTATTGAATATTTATATATTTTAGATTTTATGAATTATTTCAATAAATGAAAATATATTTTGAATTCGATTTCTTATTGATCCACTAATTATAAGATTTGTGACCGACGTGCGATTCTGAGGCGTGACTCGAACAACCACTTACTGCGGGCCACCTCTGATCCCGTCACGTTTGTGTACTTGTCCGAGTACTCATAGAATCCATCGATGGTCTTAACCCATACAGCCCAAGGACATCCTCAGAACATACTGGGGACAACATTTCAGGACATATGGGATATCCTGGGAAGATCCCATTATCACCTTAGAATGTCCGTAGGATATCCAAATGGGACAGTTCGGGCTTTGCTGATGACGTCCTCAGGACATCAGTACGGGTGTGTATAGGACGTCATCAGCTCCTATATATGGGTTATGCCTGGGCTTTACCATGAACAACCTGAGGACATTGATTGGACTTTATCTAGGACATCCCCAGTTCTTTTAGAGTTTATTGGATATTTCTAAAGACAGCAAAAAATACATGTTATTTTATAATATAGTAGATCATTATTTTAAACTGAGCCAATAAGCAAAGACAAAGGAATACAAGTTTATATAACGACAAATCAAAATTTTGAGGTAAATACTTGAATTTGTGATATAAGTTACTTTGAAGTATTTGAACACGATTACGGAAAGAAAATTTCTTTTCAACCCCTAGAAGGGGTGAAAAAACATATAAGTGATTTTTCAAAATTACTCAATGTGTAAAAGCTAGTAAAAAAGTTTCAAATACAAATTGTAAAAGCATGAAATATTACATAAAGATGATCTCTTGCCTTTTTTGGTATTATTAAAATCAACAGAGTTTAGGGTGGTTAGAAGTTATAAGGGATGATATGTACAACTTTAAAAAATCATAGCGTGCTGAAAAGTTATAATGAATTTAAAAAAAATTCTATTCACTCAGAAAAATATAAAGGATTACGTATCGACAATAACATCTGCGGACAATAAACCAATCACATTTTCCCCTTTTAGATAATATAATAAATACAAAGATATAACATTTACGAAATATTTATCATAATCTTATTTGTCGAAAGAACTTTAAAATGAACGTGGAAAAGATATCGATGCCCGGCGGATTTCTTAGAACTTTCGATAAATAAGTTTTTAGAAGCAAATTTTACAAACCAATAAAAGACAATAAATAATATATATACTTTTCATTATTTTTGTTGTTGAAATCTCCTAAATAATAATACCTATATAGGACGACTCTAGGACTTGCCCAGGATATTCCCACAGTGGATATTTTGTTAGACTTTTAATATCTTTGCAGGATATTACTAGGACATCCTGCCAGGATTTGTCTAGGATATCCCCATTTGGGATATTCTCAGGTTGTATATATTTTATTGGGATATCCTAGGGATGTCATGTGCTGTGTGGGAATTATTATGAAGTGTTTTTGAGAAAGAGATATTCCTAAAAAGTGCACCGCCCGACATAAGATTTCGACGGAGAGAGCAGACTGTAGCAATCACAGTAAGTATAAATTTGTCTATTTTCTTCTTGGGGAGTCTGAAGGGTAACTTGAACCACCTTGTGAGTAGAGTTGATAGATCTCGTGGCGACAACACGGCTCCGGCCTTAATTACATAAAAGTGTTGTGTCCATCAGACCCACGATACTAGATTCATCTATAATAGCACCGCAGACTCCAAAAACATAATTCCATAGGTATTAGTTTATTCAACACATTGATTAGTCACTTCCGAAATCTTCCATAAGTTAGTTTAAAAGTAAACTTAGAAGAATTTGAATAGATAATTGCTTTTATAATACAGAAATTTTACCAGTTGATAGCTTCAAATGACATTTTCTAGCTAATAATTTCATGTAAGTTTGTCACTATCTATACTGTCTGTTCTTTACCCAGACAGCACGCCATGTCTTAAAGACATCTTTTTTATGTGCATATTATGTCTGAACGTCTGAAGACCTTAAAGAGACGTCTTAAAGACATCTTTTTATGATTTTCTAAAGACATCTAAAATGAATGTCTTTAAGACGTCTCTTTAAGGTCTTCGGACCTGCATTTCAAAATTAAACTTAACTAAGTACATAAAATTGTCGATGTATTAAATATCTGATTGTATATTTACTTATTTATTTTATAAAATGCTGATGCGGTCATATAATTTTGAAATAACAGAATTTTTGGGAATGCAAATTTTAAATTAAAGATAAAGAATATTCATCATTAAATATTACAGTTTAGACAAAAACAATTTTAGTTAAATTATTAAATTTGATTTAAACGCCGTGCATCTTTCTTTCTTGTGTTTCAGTCGTTTATCTTTGTTTAGCGAAAGACAAACAAGGACAACGGATTATCGTGTGCGTGCCATATATAGCCGTTACGTGTACTCTAGTCGAGACCACGAGACCTGACGTCGCTCTGTCTTTGTCTATATCTTTACCTTTTGCTGTTAAAAAGAGTCCTTAAATAAAAAGCTGTAGTTAATTAGCATTCTTTAAAATATGTCTATCAAAGAATTAAACTTTTAATTCTACGAAATATAGCGTATTATAGTGTAAATCTATTAGGCAACCCAACGACCTGTCATTTGTCAAACATAATTCAATATGGCCGACACGTCCGTACACAATGTTGATGTTAAAATACTTAGCATTGTAATTTTTTACGTATTCAGAGTTGTTTTTATAGTTTTGTGAGACTGATTTGTGTTATTACAAGCATAATGCCTAAGAGTTGCATTCATTGTAGTTAGTTGAGGGAATCGAGCCGACAGGGTTCAAGTAGGTTTTTACTGTATATCCTGCGATTTTCAACCACAGGTTTTCAACGAATAAAAACGAATTATCCAGGCGTAGGGCCCTATGCATAGCTGCAATAAAGCGAGATGATCTCACATCAGAATCAAAACTCAAGTACCAGAGAGTCTGTAGCAAACATTTTATAAGAGGTAACTGAATTAATACATCGCGCCCCCATTGAAAACTTAAAATTATTTTTCAATGGCCTTTTATGAAACATAGTGTCTACTTCCGCGCTAACGTGTACCTTGTCTGTTCTTTTCAGGAAAACCTGCTTCTTTACTGAATGAAAACCATCCTCACTGGGTTCCCTCACGGAATATGGGACATGTGTCCCAAAAAGTTCTAAAGCAGCCAAATTATGTTGAAAGAAAAGAGAAACGGGACAAGAAGAGCCAGTTGTATGGTGGCTTCATGTAGGTATTGCTGGTGAAAAATTTCTCAAATTTTAATTTTGGTATGTGATTTTTCCGTGTTCTTCTCATTAAACACTTCTTGCTTTGTGTGTGATTCTAGTTTATTTCAATCACATCACTTCTTGTGAACAAGGTTATATCTAACTTTTGACCTATAATATAGTGACAATTTTACTACTTCACAGCTTTAAAATACGTAAGTAAAACATGGAAAGGACAAATAAATATTATGTGCGGGCTGAGAGTGTAATGTAGGAAATGACTGAAATCCTTCTGAAGAACCTGACAGCATGATCAGTGAAACGTCAAATTCGACAACCACAGCAACACCTGGAAGATACCACTTGCAAGTAGGTTTAAGTAATATACTAACTTTAACCTTTTAACAAAAGAAATTATTTTTGCAAATTGATTTTCTTATTAAAAACATTCCTATTCACTTAACACTCCAACCTCAAAAAAGAAGAATAATCATAACTTTTTTACATTTTTGTAGGTCCATTTTTGCAGTGTTTTATTTTTTCATGCAAAAATGGTGTACTTACATGATATGCAAAATACTTATTAGTAGTTTTCTGTACCAAAATTGAAATTATTTACTAAACGATAACATAAACTTTTTTTTTAATTTGATAACTTAGTGATTTTGTTTTTAAAATTGAAATGAATATAAATAATCAAATTAAAAATAGCATTATTTTAATGTTTTCTTAATAAGTAACCACTCTTGCGAGGAAAAAATTCTTTCCGCAAGTAGGAACAACAAATCAAAATAAGTTACGATATAGCCATGGTAATCTGGTGTGACATTTTTAACAATTTTAATACCCGTATTCTATTTATAAACTTGTAATAAAATATAACCTAACTGCTCGAATTTCCATGGCTATAACCGTACCTTAGGAAATATACCTGTAATATGATATAAATCAACATAAAATATTTTTGTTTAGATTCAGTAAGTAGAGCAATCAGGACTTGCAAAATCATCAAAGACACAGAAAACTCCAGGCATGGTTATAAGGAGAGTATCTGACTGCAGGACAAATTTACTAAAAAAATTCTAAGTTAATAATTTGTACCAGCTTGGAAATAATAAAATACTTTCTTACTGATAAGGTGAATTCTTTTCTTTTATATACCTAGCCGTATCAAAAATTTCATACAAAAAAACATCCCGACACATACATCTTAAAGATGTTGTGATCAAGACATCTTAAAGACGTTGGGTTTTGTAACATTGGATCCGACATCTCTTGAACGTCTTTAAGATGTCTTTGTGCTGTTTGGGTAATACTACTGGGTATTGTATTGTATTTTACTATTTTATTCTTTATATAACCTAAGTATTTCTATTATTTAACCTGTCTATAAAATGATATATTTTCTGAAGAATAATAACATTATTATTATTATTTGCCTTTAGCGATCCATTGTATCTTCAGTTTGATACGGTAAATAAAATTTGTAATCGAATTTTTTATATTCAATTTATTATTCTATTTTATTGACGTGGTAACAAATGACTATAAAAAAATCTTATGTATAATTATAAAAACAATTCTTGTCGCCCACCACTTGGAAAATTACAAATTGAATTGTTCCGGTGGAGTTTCTTTATAAAACCGATTTGACCAACGCAATTCCATTTTTACCTGAGGTTGAATACATTCTACAACTTCACAAACATTTTCGTGATTTTCGCAAGCCACAGGTAAATCGGAGTAATTTTTCTCCATCAATCACATATGTTTGTTCAGATCTACCTCTTGCTTCAAGTTCATCTGGTATCAGCATCTTACTGATTTTGATGCGAGAACTATCATTCACTCGATTTGGTAAGTGCCCATTAAATAGTAACATTTTTATTTATTTTTATATTTATAGTTAAAATAAATAATACGTTAAAAATAAAAAAAAATAAAAAAAAAATGGAAATCTTATTCTTTCTAGACGCTTATTATTTTAGTATTCTAGAAGCTTATATTTTTTAGATAGAATAGGCTTTCCATTGGTTTTAAAATCACCAGAAAATGTAAAAAAATAAGCCTGCAAATGTGATGTAAATATAAAATAAATTTTTAATAATACAAAAATTTTTGAAAAAAAAATTGTATGCTTTTCTGCAATCGCTGTCAGAATACATATAGAACAAGGTCATTCCAGATAATGTACGATATGTAAATTATATGTAAATTATATCTGCGAGTCGTACCTAGGTCGGACATTTTATGAGTGTTCTCTGAGAGAGTAGATTTCCGGTCAGAAATATGCGATTTTTGTCCTTATAGAGACGATGACATAGACGAGCAGGGGCTGAAATAGAAACTGACGACGAAACTATCGACGATAACAAAGTTACGGATAGCGCCTCAAATGATAGTAGTGAAGTCTAAACGACGTTTCGGCCGGTACCTGAATACAGTGCTATGTATATACAGGTAGATACATGTGCCATTCCACTATATTTTATGTATACATGATACTCTTGTCTATTTATTCTGTAAGTATCAGAATTTATATTATATTCCTTAGCAAGCTACATTCTCGAGACTGAAAATATCGGTATTTTTGCTTATCACGCGATGCACTGAAGATTTAAAAGAGCGTGTAGGATTATATTATATTTTTCTTGACTATTTGAAAACCTGGTATCTTTTACTTGATAACAGAATTTGTTTTATGTATGTAAGTAATTTTCTCTGAGTTCTGACCATGTATATGTGTTATATTTGATATTTTGGATTTGTCTTTTTAAAAAATATTTATTTAATTAATTAGAGTCATCGATGACTCTGAGTAAAATATAAAATTGTAGATTTAAAAGTTTATTGTAAAGGTGAGTTAATAACTAAATACAAAAGCGTCTGCTGGTCATATTTATAACATTAAGAAAGTATTGTCAGCTAGACGTAGAACAAAGAAAATGCAAATGTGCAATTTGGCATTAACTATGAGAACCTATACAAAACAATAGATGAAATTTGATATGTAAGATAAGCAATTACCAAGAGAAGTCGTTATCAACTTATGTAATTTGATACTACTGAGAAGCTTACTTATAACTCAGTGTCGTACTGTGAATTTTTAATATAACAACTTCCCCCTTAATAAAAAAGTTGATTGTTTTACAACAACTTTTGAATAAGATGATTATTGAATATAACATAAAAGTAATAATAAAACAAAATGAATATAATGCAAAGGTAATAATAAAATATTGAGTGAATAAAATAATAAGCATAAAATAGAAACAATAAAAATTTAAGTCAACAAACAAAAATTAGTGATTCACTATGGAAAGTCTATGATAACTCTATATCTTCTTCTTGGGGTTTGATACCGGGTCGCTTTCTTGGAGGAATTAAACTGGGGAATTCCATGAACTTCTTGCTTCGTCCTGGAGGATGTGAAGGAGAATCGCCTGTAGAGGGTTCAATTTTCAGTAGACGTCTCTTCCTTCTACATTTACAAAACACGTAAAGTAGAATTATAGAAATGATAAATGTGATTGTGAAATAGGTAAACCATGACATATGTTTGGTCACGAAAGGTTCATTAATAAGATCGTCCAGATCTTTGGAATATGGCTCCAATTTATTTTTTGCAATGTCCAAATCTTCGATATTTAAGTTGTTTAGTTTTAATGGTTTTAATTTGGGTTGAGTTGAATTTTGTCGGGATCTGGTTGCAACATTCAAACGGAATTTGCACAGGATGGGAACTGTCCTTAATTTCGGAGAGGTCCTTGGCACTGGCTTGTATTCTGGTTATACCTGCGAAGGCGTAACATCCAGGTTGTAGTTTGACAATTGAATTTTTATTGATCAGCTCTGTTATTGTTTCTCTCTTCGGGCAACTAATTGTGATGTGTAGAGGTTTGGAATTTATTATGAGCCACGTGTTCTCTTCGAGTTCTTAAACATTGTACCCTTGACTAATAAAGAAGGAGGTTTGGCAATTTTCGGGAAGTTTCATTGGTTGTTTCAGGATCCTAGCTTCACATATGGCATTCTGGTCAATAGGGTATGCAAACAGATTCGAACATAGCTTAGTTCCAAAATATAAGAGTTTGCATTCTTTTTAATTCATTATTAGTATGTACATTAAAGAATCATCATCTCTCGCGATAAATTTTTGAGGAATAGATAAAATATGGTGAAGACCAGTTCTGTTATCAAATATGGGGATAGGGTATAAATGGTAGGTATTATAGTTTTGAGGTTCAACAAGTGGTATTTTTAAAACAAATACTAAGTTGGAATCTACTTGAAATGCTTTTAGTTCAATAATATCTAAATATTGAGCAACTGCCGACAATTTAATTGTTTCTTCGCAAACTCTGTGAAATTTCCTGTAGTGCCGTTACTAAATGATCGGGTGTTATTATTGAAGAATGAATGATTCCCAATCTGGCAAATGTTGTTGAATTTAGAATGTCGTTCTAGTTGTCCTCAATGTACAAATAGCTTGCTATTAATTGTTCACAAATGTGTAAGAACATTAATTTTATTTCTACCGCTTCGATGTTTCGCGTCATGATATCGATTGTACGATCGATTTCTTTTATGTCTTTGTTAAACGTTTCCTCGTCAATTTGCAATTTTTGTATGGTTGAATTGAAATTTTTGATTACCGATGTGAAATTTTTTCATTAAATTTTATAACTGGTGTTCGTCGTTATTTAATTTATTACTGCAATTAGCGTAATATTCGCCATCTTCGGCGTCTAGATTTCCGGTTATTGATTTGAAAATTGTGCCGATACCATTTAATATTCCGCGTTTATATCTCTTCGTGCCTAGAAATACTTCATCAAATTTAGACTCTATAGTTTTGGAAATTTGTGTTAAAAGGTTAAGATCTGTTTTGACTTCGATTCAGAAAGTGATCATTTTTTGATGAGCACCATCAAGAGTGTTTAATATTGTGTCTAAGATTCTTTGGTTTTTATCGAAGGCTACTTTAAGGGATGATATGTTTTTATGTACCAGTAATGTCCATTTTTCGTTTGTCACTACGATGTCGGTGTCTTTGTGATAAAATACACCAACAGTGCTGTTTATTGGTATTATTTTATATTGTGCGAGTGCTGATCCGAACAGCAGGGTAAATCTGAAAATAAATTTAATTTTCAGTATATGGTTTCATTTTATCGAAATTTACTTTAGGGTTGGTCCACCAGTTATAGCCACTATAAAGCAAATCTCAAATATACTGTTTTATCTAATATTTTACCATGATTTATTTATTACAGAGTAAGTGTGAATGAGACAGCTTGTACATTAATATATTCAAACTTATAGGCTAGAAAGAAATAAAGATATACGTTTTGCTATGAAAAAATAATTCTGACCAGAAATACAAGTTTTACCAGTTTTAGCCACAATTTAACCATTTTTAGTCAACTCCATTCTCTATTTATAGCCACCCCGTAATTAAAACACCATCATTCTGAAAATGTTTATTTCATGTACCTCGAACATATTATATGTACGTAATCGATTAAACAGTATAAACAATTAAATATAATTGTCCATTTGCGGAACAGAAAATATGCCTCTGGAGTTTATCTTCTTTGGAGAAGGTATTATTTCCAACAAATCGTCACGAGGATACAACAAAACATCTGGCCGCTCAGGCCACTTCCAATTTGGTCCACTCCTTTCCATAGAGGAACAATGTGCAATATTTTGTTTTAGTTTCATTATTTTTGAAGGATAGTATGAGTTTTCGTATTTTAAAATTACGTACGAGTTAACAGCAAGTGATTTTTCAGGCTGGTCTGCATTGCCCAAGTCTGTTAAATTTTCTTTATTTTCTGAGACAAGATTGGGAATGGCAGTGTCTTCTTTTCGGGCCCCTTTCATTAAACTATCTCCACTTCTTAGTTTATCCTCTTTAGATTTTTTCCTCCTTTATTTTTCTGAATTACTTTGTTTGCTTTGTTCTGCTCACGTTTGACTTTCCTTTCATTTTTTTCTTCTTCTTTTCATTTCTTCTCCTGCTCTTTTGCCTGTGCTATTTCTATCCACTTATCGGATGTCAAAACTGATGGTAAATGTTCTCTTTTTCTCTTGTTCTTAGAAACGTTTGGATCTGGCCACACCAGAATGTCGTTTAGAATTACATTAACTGATCGATTTTCTGGGCTTTTTATCAAAATATTTTGCACAACATTAATTTTGTTTGTTTGTGAACATTCTTTCTCAATTTGAATTTCAGGTTCCACTTCACTTTCCAGTATTTCTTTATTAATAATTTCATCTACTTCTTCCTTTTCTATGTTTCCCGTCTCAATTTGCTTAATTTCATTGTATATTTCGCATTTGTTACTCTTTATTTCCTCAAAATTATTGATCTCGTCCTCTTTTATATGTTTCCTTTGTTCATGACAATTTTCCAAAACTTCCATATTTTCTTGTAAACTTTCCTGTTGTACCTCGGATGTGTCATCCCTATATTCTTCAAAACTGGGAAAATCATTGTCAAAATTAGTGAGTAAATTAAATTCAGGAAATGGAAATTCTAATATATCTTCATTTACAATAACAGGTTCAGTAACATTTAGGTTCAAATTAACTGAAGAGACAATTTCATTTGTAGTCTTAGCTAAGCTATTCTGAATGCCAAGCCAAAATTTGTATAGTTCAAGAAATGAAACATCCCCTGACCATTGTACTTTTCTCATGAAAGTTTCTTTAAACTGTCGTAACACTCCAATATTTATTTTTGATTCAATAAACTGTAGGTGGTGTGTAATTTCGTCCCTATTGGCATCGTCTGCATTTGAAAATTCTACTGATTGTGCATACCGGGATACACATTTACTATAATTTACGGCTTCCGGGTTAAATGGGTATAGACCACAAGTTCTAAAACCAGCGATAATTGTATTTTTGAAATTGTTTTCGGTAAGTATTTCGTTAAGAGCCGAGGGTACATCTTTCTTTTGCAAACTTTGTCCACTGTGCTCAAAAATCCATTTTCTATGAATTTTTTTCCAGGCATGCTTGAGTGGGAAAAAGAAGGCAACATCTAAGGGTTGCATGATATGAGTGGTGTTTGGATACAAGCTCACCAGGATAATTTCTCTTTCTCGGCAAAATTTACTTAAGTTTAAGGAAAGATGAGAGGCGTGTCCATCTAAAAATACCACAATAGGAAACGTAGTGTTTCTCTGTTGAAGATAAGGAAAAAATACATTGGAAAAATATTCGAAGAATGTTTCACTTTGCATCCATCCACTATCGGATTTTCCAATACCCCATCCAGGTGGGGCAGCATTTGTTACCGCAGCAGGCAAACGATCGTATTTAAATATAGTTAAAGAAGGAGCTATATCTCCCTCCGCGTTGACCGTAGCTAGTGTTGTTACATTTTCTTTTTCAGATGTAGATGTTATATCATAGGTTGGTTTACCTGTTTCTGCCAAAATAAGTGAACCCTTTGGTGACAAAAACATAGCCGTTTCGTCCATATTCCAGACTCTCGCAGGGAAATTCAATATATCGATATCATCTCCAAGCAAAGTTGTGGTTTCGGAGAACCATTCGCGAATTTTTTCTTCCGTTACAGAAGCTCGGGCTTTATTAATGTACTCAGCATGTTTTTGTCGGACAATTGGATTCCGCTTTAGAAATAATTCCAACCACTTTTTTCCAGGAGTTTTATTTACAAAACCCGTCTCCATATTTGCTTCTTCTACTAGTCTTTTAACTGAGTAAAGTAGGCACTCTCTATTCACTGGAAATCCCCGCGCCGCCATACCGACTATCCATTCCACCAATTTTCCTTCAACATGTTTCCCAAGTTGGCATTCGGGACCAACCCTACTTGCATGTAAGGGCGTCCTTCCAGCTAGTTTATCCCGCAAAGTGGTGCGTGGAATTTGAAAAGTTTTGCTTGCCCTTAAGACCGACATACCATCATGAATCGCTGCTAATGCATTATGTAATGATTCTGCGGAGTATTGGTAAATTTTTCCCTTATTCCTCATTCGCTCCATTATATTCTATAAAAAAAATACCCACTTTACATAGGAGGTATCATAATTTTCTATAACATGGCGAAATCTAGATTTAGTTATTCTAGTTTTAGCCATCTTTGAACTAAAACTGGTGAAAGCGCATATTTAATTATCTAGTTTTAGCCACCCTAGAGTTTTAAGTATATATGTAAAATAACCTCAAAAATTTGCGCAAATAAGCTATTTTAAGGCATATACTTAAAAACATAAACACAATCAATGCAACTAATACAACGTGAGCAGAAGAAATAACACAGGAACTTACCACGATAGCTTAACAAATTTTATAAGAAAAGCCGAGATTCTGGACCAACACAATTACATGCACACTTAATCATATGACATGCGCACTCAACTAACTGACAGTTACAAACGAGGTTACCTTAAAATTGAAGGAATTAGGCGGGAATAATGCCCATTTGCTAATATGCGCGCGAAAGTTAATATTTGAACTTAAATTTTAAGGTGGCTATATCTAGCGCAGTGGCGAAAACAGGGGGCCCTACCCTAGTTTCTTGATTTGTTTCAAGATTTAATAAGGTAGCAGAATATTGGAATACTTCTATGATTTTAAAAGGACCGTTAAATTTATTTTGAAGTTTGTTTTTAATTTGGGAATTTTTCACATATACTTTATCACCAACTTTGTATTCAGGTCGATTTTTTGGAACATTTCTGTCAAAGCGAACTTTCGCTATCTCCTTTTGAGATTGCGTTCGACTGCGGGCGATTCTATAATAATGAGATATTCTGTGGTTTAAATCTCTTACATATTTCGTTATTAATTCCTTTTGGTGGTCTAATAGACGTACGTCCGAACATGAGTTCGTACGGTGTAAAGCCGTCTGTTTTGTTAACCGAATTGTTATAGCATATGATTGCATATGGTAATATTGTGAAAGGATGTTCATTAGGATTTTCAGTTTTGTGGAGTCTTATCATTTCCGCTAGTGTAGCGTGAAATCGTTCGAGAGATCCGTTGGATTGGGGATGCCCTACGCTTGAGTATGTCAGTTTTATGTCATAGAGCGTACAAAGGTCTTTTAGTAATTTATCGTCAAATTCACCGCCGTAATCACAATGAATTCCCAACGGGGTACCGTAGTGTTGAAAATATAACAATAAAGTGTTTACGACTGATTTCGCGGATTTATCTGACACAGCATAGGCTTGAGTAAATTTAGTTAATTCGTCACGGATTGTAACAGCGTAATTTCGTGTGGGAAATTCGAATAGATCAACATTTATTCTTTCGAATGGTGTTTTTGGAGTCTCGGTAATTACCAGAGGATTGCTAAGATTTTTTCGACAGACTTTAGTTTTTTCGCATGTTTCGCAATTTTTTATAAAGTTTTCAACGTCTTTAGTTAAGCCTCGCCAATTGTACTTTACTCGAATCCTAATAGTTTCATTAATACCACGGTGTAAGTTATTTTTGCCTGAATGGTTTTGATCTAAAATGATTGGAATTTCGTCTTCATCGGGGGGTTTCACAATATTTTGACAGATTACTATTTTCAAATATTTCTCTGCAAAAATAAATGATAGCATTTCGAGTTTGGGAAGATCTAGATTATTTTCTACATAGTATGTTTTAGAAAGATCCAAAATGTCTTGTTTTTTGTACAGTACCATGAATAAATGTTCGTTTATTGAATCGACATTAAAAGGTGAAGGAACAATAAAATATTTTCTATGCCTGACCGATTTGCTTGAGACAACGTTAATGGTATTGTTATAAAACTCGGGGTGTTCTTCGAACATGTCCTCAATATTCTTATGATGCAAATCTTCTAACTTATTTTGTTGAAAGAATGTTATATTTTGTGTTCCCTGTCTAAAAGTTGTCTCTTTGAAGTTTGAATTTTAGAATAATCTATTAAGGATTTCGTCTTATACAAATTACAAAATATATCAAATTCTCGAGAGATTTGTTCTTTAGTGATTTTGTCGTTATTGCTCGGGTTTTCGTCATTGTTTCGTTCGTCATCTTCTGATTCGTCGTCCTCGTTCACGGCTACAATTTTTTAGTAGAATTTGGAACATTCCGAAAAGTGATTGATTTTAACTCGCGATAGCGCGTCCGCGTCTTTATTGGTTTTACCGGGTTTGTAAATGATTTCATAGTCGTATTCTTCTAATTTGAGTCGCCAACGTGCGAGTCTGCTTCCTGGGTCTTTTATCGAAAATAGCCAGGTAAGTGGTCGATGATCGGTTACTAACTTGAACTTTCTGCCAAATAGATAAGGCCTAAAGTGTTTTACTGACTATACTATAGCTAATAGCTCGCGCTCTATGGTTGAATACTTAGTCTGTGCCGCGCATAAAGTTCGAGATGCATAAGCTATTGGTAAATCTTTGCCTATATTTTCTTGCGATAGTACGGAACCAATGGCAAATGCGCTAGCATCAGTAGTTAGAATGAAAACATCTTCAAAATTTGGATAAATAAGAATCGGAGTTGTTGTTAACGCTCGTTTCAAATTTTCGGAGGAGTTTAAGCAATCATTGTCAAAGTCGAAGAGTATGTCTTTTTGTAATAATTTTATTAAAGGTTTAGAAATCTTTGAAAAGTTAGGGATAAAACGTCTGTAATATCCAGCTAAGCCTAGGAGTGATTTTATTTCCTTAGGGTTTCTCGGTTGAGGAAAATTTAGAATCACGTCAACTTAGCGTGATTTGGTTTTACACCGTCCTTAGTAATAAGATGGCCTAAATATGCGACTTCCTTGCGTAAAAATTCGCATTTGTCCGGTTGAATTTTGAGATTAGCTTTTCGTAAACGTTTAAATACTTTGGATGAAGAGACACGAGACACCGTTCGTTTTGGATACCTAACAAAATGTTGTCCATCACTCTTTGAAATGTTGATGGAGCATTTTTTAGTCCAAATGGCATTCCTACAAATTCAAAATGACCAATCAAAATGATTTCGATTTGATGGAATCCGGACGCAAGATCTAAAGTCGTAAGATATTGACACTTGCCCAATTGATCAAGAAGATCTGAAATATTTGGAAGTGGATATTTGTCGTCGATGGTCAGTTCGTTGAGTTTTCTGTAGTCTACGCCGTCAAGTTTTTTAGGTACAACCCAACCGAGGATGACCAGGGTGAAATTTATGGTCTGATTATACCTTGGTCTAGCATTTTAGAGACCTGAGTTTTAACTTCCTCTTTGTGAATATGAGGATAGCGATAAGATTTTGTAAAAACCGGTTTAGAATCGTTCGTATCAATGGAGTGTTTAATCTCATTAGTGAAACTTAATTTGTCGCCTTCTAAATAAAATATATCAGAAAAATTTAGACAAAATTCTGTTATTAATTCGGCTTCTTCTTCGTTCAAATGATCTAATCGTAATTGATTTTTAATTTCGAAATTTCTGTGTGTATGTTGGGGACTGTCCGGATTCTGAGAGTTTAAATTAAAAATTGATCTGAATTTTTGAACTGGTTCCAGTTTAAGATTCGAGAAATCGATTATTTTTGGAATTGCCTTAGCGTTTATAATTGATGTTAAAAATTCTCCGTTGTCGTCGATTTTAACAATAGCATTTGGTAAGCGTACTTTTTCGTTTTCCTGGGCTAACTGTATAGCCTCGGTATTTCGTAGGTTACATTTTAATTTGAATATTTTTTCCATGCGTGGTTCGATTGAAATTAAATTTTGATTTTTCGTGTTGCATGGAATTTGATTTTTAATATTGAAATTTGTAGTTGGTTGCATAGGTAAATTTTGTGTTTTTTCGTCACCCGTAGTTTTAAATACCGGTACGGTTTTGAAATTCGTAATTAGTCGCTTGTTTTTAATATCTACCATACATTCGTAGTGTTCTAAAAAGTCTGCACCTAGTAGTCCGTCAAATTCTATATCCAAATTATGAATGTAAACTTTGTGTGGATTATTGTCGGTAAATGGTATAATAACAGATTCGTTAATGTTAATTTTTTGTTCTGTTATGCCTTGTATAATAATATTTTCAGAAAATCTTCTTTTGTAATTTTCTGCTGTTTTTGGTTTAAAAATCGAAATTCCTGCACCAGAATCTATAAGAATTTTAAATTTATTTGTGATGTCTTTGACATAATAAAGATTATTCGAATTTACGGTTAACAGAGCGTGTGAAAGTGTTTCTACATGAACTTCTGTTCTGGGAAGTTCAGAAACGGATCGAAATTGTCGTTGAGGTTCATATTTTGAATTTGGTGAGAAATGTGGTCCAATTTGCAATTCGTTGTTGGAGTATCCGTGAGATACTCCGGACTTTTGCAAAAATCCTGAGGATTAGCAGTATAATCCTCCTGCGGCAAGTGAGAATTAGCAGTATAATTCTCTTGCGGCAAGTGAGAATTAGCAGTATAATTCTCGTATTGTTCTGGCAAATTAGTTGTATTTTCAGGGAAATTTTGACTATCTCCTAAATTAAAATTATCGTACATTTCATTTACATTTTGGTATTCAGCAGAATAATCTTCATACTGGTTAAAATTATATTAGTCATTATAAGGTTCGTAATTTAAATGATGAGTCTTTTGTTGATTGAAACGGTTAAAATTTGGATTTGGTTGTATCGCTGATGGTCTTTGTTGAATACAATTAGAATTCGATCTAATTGCTGAGGGCCTATTTTGTTGTGCTTGGCTGACTTGATTATTTTGCGGATAAGTTCTAGTATTAAATTGACTAGTTTGTTGTGCAAAATTTTGAAGACCTGTATTACCTTGAAAGTTTGATCTTTGAAAATTTTGTGAAGTTGATGGCATAAATTGTTGTTGTTGTCTTGTGCGACATTCGTTTATTACATGCCCGCTGCGTTTACAAAATGAGCAAAATTTTTGTTGAAAATTTACGTTTGGTCTTTTTTGTTGAGGTGGCAGTGGATTTTTAACATTATTATTTTTTGAAAATTTCTGTGATTCAAAGTAAGAGAGTTGCAATTCTCTTCTAATCCTATTAATTGCTTGCAACATACATGTTGGGTTTCCAGTACGTATTGTTTGTCCTAATTTTGACTCTAAACACGTCAACGAGGTGTTCAGGGTCATAGTTTCTATCAAATCTGATTGCGGTTGTTTTTGTTCGCCGTTGTTTCTGGATAGCCGCATGCATTTTTGCACTATGCGTCTGTAGACGCGCAACAAAAGTTAATGCAGATTCACCTGGCATTTGGTGAATGCGCTGTAAGTCTTGGATAAGCGATGTTAAATCACGAGAGTCGCCAAAATTAGTTTCTAGGAGAACTCGTATTTCTGCCTATGTATCGGGGTTACGAGAATTTATTAATTTGGCAGCTCTGCCGCGCAATTTATTTTTTATATGAAGCGATAATAAAATTTTTTGATCGTTGATTGCCATATGCCTTGTGCATAAATGCAAGAATTTAAAAAAGTTTGTAAATTAATGGCATTTCCATCGAATTCCGGTATGACAGAAAACATTTCAGAGAGCTTGTAAGGCTCAATTTGCTCTATCCTTGCACTTTGTACTGTTTGTGTAGTTTGCGATGTTTCTGGCATTGTTGCTTTTATTTAGAAAGTACAAAAATTAAATTAAGTGTTGAAGTGTGATTGTAAAAAGTTAGCTTGGAAAATTGTTTTTTCAGTAGTTTGTGTATTAACTGTATAATACACGGTGACGTATTAGCAGTATAATACGTTTCTTATATTAATTTAAATTAAATTAAACTTGTTGCGTTTATTTTGAGAAGGAATAATTATTCGATAATAGAACTGTATTTTGTTCGCGGAGTGTATATAGTACTTTTATAAAATAATTGTGAAAAATAATAAAATAAGACGAGATGATTCTTAAAATGACTTACATTAATATCTTCATTGGTAGGTTCTTTCTCTTCTAAAGGATTGGGATCCACCACCTCTGTCCTGAAGTACTCCTTGTTCTCTCGGGCTTTCCCACTAGTTAGGCACCTTCTTCAGATGAACTCCTTGTTCTTTTGGGTAGTTTTCCTCGAGTTAGGCTCCGTCAATAGGGTGTTTTGAAGATCCGTTACGACTGCGCCACTGTTATATTTGATATTTTGGATTCGTCTTTTAAAAAAATATTGATTTAATTAATTAGAGCCATCGATGACTCCGGGTAAAATATAAAATTGTAGATTTAAAAGTTTATTGTAAAGGTGAGTTAATAACTGAATACAAAAGCGTCTGCTGGTCATATTTATAACATTAAGAAAGCATTGTCAGCTAGACGTAGAACAAAGAAAATGCAAATGTGCAATTTGGCATTAACTATGAGAACGGATACAAAACAATAGATGAAACTTGATATGTAAGATAGCAATTACCAAGAGAAGTCGTTATCAACTTATGTAATTTGATACTACTGAGAAGATTACTTATAACTAGTGTCGTACTGTGAATTTTTAATATAACATATATGGCCTGAATACTGAATTAATAAAGATAGCAAAAATCACATCGTAATTCCCCTAACTAAGCTAATAAACATGAGTTTCAGGACTGGCGTGTTCCCAGGTGAACTTAAAATAGCGGCTGTTGTCCCAATTATCCAATAAGGTGATGCAGAGGCAACTATAGGCCAAGTCCCGACACAGTTGTAGTACTTATGTGAAATTTGTGACAATGAATTCTGTTGGACCTGTGCCAATATTTCTGCAACCGAAGCAAGAGTTCTTATATTAAAAAATCGCCATACTGTTTGCAGATGACACTAATTTGACTACCTCTAATGACAACGTTGAGCACTTACTAGGTGAAATCCCTATAATTGAGGCAAACACCCTATCCTGGTTTGCTTCCAACAAATTATGCCTAAATGCATCCAAAACGGAAACCATGACATTCAGTCTTCGCAGCCTGGCGAACATAGATAACTCTGAACACATTAAATTTCTAGGAGTCAACCTAGATCCGAAATTATCCTGGGAATCTCATACTACACTTATTTGCAACAAAATCGTAACTTCGCAACCTGACCGGGAAAGTATCGCTAGGGACCTTGCAGACAGCATATCATAGCCTCATCCACTCCACCATATCTTACGCAATCCTAGTATGGGGACATGCCACCTCATGTGCCAATGTATTCTCAGCGCAAAGGAAAGCTATTCGTATAATTTCGGGACTAAAATACAGAGATGAGTGTAAACAACAATTTATAAACCTAAGAATAATGACCGTGCCATGCACTTACATATATCACTGTCTCCTATATGTAAAAAACAACGAACCCTCTTTTAACACCAGAAGTCAAGTTCATCCGTACAATACCAGGAAAAAAGATAATTTAAATACAAATTTCTTACGGCTAAATAAAACTAGGGATGGCACAGGCTACCTTGGTATACAATTCTTCAATAAATTGCCTCCCGAAGTAAGGTCTCTAAATCTACCCCAGTTCAAACATGAAATAAAAAATCTCTTACTTAGAAAGGCTTTTTATAGTACTACGGAATTCCTAAATAGTAATCTGGACAGTCACCTTCAAGTGTAGTGGTACTTTCGAGTTATCCTGCATAATATATCTATATTCATGTTACTTTTAAATTGTAGGTATGTACGTCTGTGAAGTGCACATTTTATACATTGTATGTCTTTTACCCTAATTTGTTTTATTACATCTACGTTGACGTGTGTAAACACCTTGTGTATTTTAACACCAAATAAATCTAATCTAATCTAATCTAATCTAATCAATTTCCCTGCTTCCGATTATTTCAAAAATATTTGAAAAATACATTAATATTCAAATAACGGAATACTTAGAAAAAAGTAAAATGCTATTTAAACACCAATTTGGATTCCGTGAGAGCTTGTCAACAACAGATGCCATTTTAAAATTTACAAAACACACATTAGAATGTTTCGAAAAGAGACACTACTCTGCTTCTTTGTTCTGCGACCTCACCTAAGCATTTGATTTCGTATCACATACTTTACTGGCTCAAAAATTGTCCAATTACAATTTCAGTACAACCAGTATCTCACTAATTAAATCCTATCTAGAGAATCGAAGGCAAACCGTCAGACTAAATGGAATGACATCTGAGGAGTTATATATTAACTCTGGAGTACCACAAGGCTCAATCCTGGGCCCTGTTCTATTCCTAATTTATATCAATGACTTGCCAAAAGCACTTGAGAAAGTCACTTGCATATTTTATGCTGATGATTCAACACTTCTAATGTCTGATTCTAACTTCGGTAACCTAATGTCCAAGTGTGATGATGCGCTCTCATATGCTGAAAAGTGGTTTACATCTAATTATTTGACGTTTAATGCAACTAAAACAATAAAAAAGATGTCAAGCACACACGACCTAAAGAACTTACCGAACAACCCCAAAAATAGTACATTTCTAGAAGTATTCATTGACCAATCTCTCCGTTAGGATGCACATATTGATTATGTTGCTGAACAATTGACAAAAAATATATATTGCCTGAGGCAATTGTCTAACTCACTGTCTTCAAATGTGCTAAAAACAGCCTACTTTTCACTGTGTCATTTTCGACTGACGCATGCCATCCTTGCTTGGGGGCACTCTGCAAGTAAGCACCGACTTTTTGGCCTTCAAATGAGAGTTGTCAGGATTGTGGGTCCTGTAGGGTACCGTGATGATACCAAATATCTGTTTACATCTCTCAACATACTTACCTTGCCTTGCACATATGCATTAGAATGTCTTTCATACGTACATAATCATTTGAATGATTCTAATACCCATGCTGACCTGCATCAGTACGAGACCAGACACAGAGACAGTATATATCATGAATTTACAAGGCTTATCCGGGAACAAACTGGTGTTAAATACTAGGGTATTAAAATATATAACATGTTACCTGATAATATGAAAATTCTGCCCACAACAAAGTTCAGATCCACAAAGACTTTTTTATAAAAAAAGCGTTCTTCTCATTACAAGAAATTGAATGCGAGATTATTGTTATGAATTACACCCCCTTGGAACTGGAGATGATACGCCTATGCCTACTAATAGTGACTGGAAAGAATCTAGAAAGAGCCATGGACTTTTCTAGATTGTGGTTGGAGAAGATTCTGGTTTAATTTAGAGGTAATTTCGGAGTATATAAAGCGCGATTACCAGCGCGGAAGAAGAAGTTTTATTAAGAAGGCAGTTTATAAAAGTGAACAAGTTGAAAAGTGAAAAGTGAGGTTAAATATTAAGTAAACAAGTATTGTGCAGTCAGTAGATTGCTAAATAAAGTGTTAGTAGTGGTTTACCTCTTGTTTAAATTATTTAGAACCCACGGATTCATACAGGGTGTTTCCAAAAAGGTGAATAAACGCAACACTGGTACCAGACGCGGAATTTTGACAAGAAGATTTTTCGGAAGTGTTGAGAAGACTGGAACAGTATTCTCGGAGTTTGTGCTAACACAGGGAGGACGAATTTACTGGACATTGTTCGAGGATTATTTTCGAACAGGAAAATAGTGTCAAGTGCGTTTTTAGACATTGTAGAACATTTTTGTTGAACATTAGTGATAGTGATTAAATCCCTTGAACTAAGAAGAGATGAGGAAATTGGGCCTATATTGAGAGCCAAAGAAAGGGGAACTCGTCCAAAATGGAAGGATGTTTCGGACAAAAGAGTGGGACTGAAGGCACTATGGGCGCAGTGGGACTCACTGAAAGTCAGGAACGGGCTGTTGCGACGAGCATGGGAAAGCCCGGATGGAAAAAAGGTGGTTATGCGTCTAGTGATTCCCAGGTGTCGAGTAGCGAAGGTGCTTCAGGAAGTGCACAATGGAACATCCGATGGACACTTCGGTGTTAACAAGACCCTGAAGAAAATACGAGAACGATTTTATTGGATAAGAAGTCGTCAGGATGTGGAGGCTTGGTGTCGCAAATGCAAGATTTGTGCAGCCAGTAAGGGACCACAGACTGGAAGTAAGGGTGAAAAGAAGCAGTTCAACGCCGGAGCTCCTTTCAAGAGGTTGGCTAACAATATAGCGGAGCCATCACCAGCCAGTGACCGAATGAAGGCTCGATATGACTGGAAGGGTAATTCAAAAGAGGTCATCAAGGTGGGAGAGCTAGTTTGGCTGTACAACCCACAGCGGAGAAAAGAAAAGTCACCGAAATCACCTTGGGATGGACCGTACGCTGTTATTACCCGAATTAATGATGTAGTCTATCGGATTCAGCAAAGCGGAAAGTCCAAGATGAAGATCGTGCATTTGGACAGGCTGGCGAGATACATTGATGATTCTGAGTTGCCTGATCGGGACGATCAGGCTTAAGGAGGGGGCAGTGTTATGAATTACACCCCCTTGGAACTGGAGATGATACGCCTATGCCTACTAATAGTGACTGGAAAGAATCTAGAAAGAGCCATGGACTTTTCTAGATTGTGGTTGAAGAAGATTCTGGTTTAATCTAGAGGTAATTTCGGAGTATATAAGGCGCGATTACCAGCGCGAAAGAAGTTTTATTAAGAAGGCAGTTTATAAAAGTGAACAAGTTGAAAAGTGTAAAGTGAGGTTAAATATTAAGTAAACAAGTATTGTACAGTCAGTAAATTTTTAAATAAAGTGTTAGTAGTGGTTTATCTCTTGTTGAAATTATTTAGAACCCACGGATTCATACAGGGTGTTTCCAAAAAGGTGAATAAACGCAACATTATAAATATAGAAATGTGATTTTAACACAAGTAGATCATTATTATTGTTATTATTAATGATTTTTATGTAACTTTTATCCCATTTACTGTAATTTCATCCATTTTTACATTAATTTTAAATCTACTGTATTATTTTATACCAATTTTTAAGTGTAACTCTGTTTAACATGTGTAAAATTTTATAATTTTTAACATGAATAAATCTATGCATCTATCATTTACAGGGACTGTGGCCACGTATTGCCCGAAAGGATCATCACAACCTATTCACTTATCCGGACAATACAAAGGTTCGTTCCTGTTCTTGACCAAGTAATAGTAGTGTAAGTATAAGTCCTATGAATTTAATCATTTATTTAATATTCATCATTTATAAAAGCTAACTTTTAGATAGTAGTAATATTAAATAATGAATAAACATCAAGAAACTTCCATCAAGTATGTCAAATGACTAATTGCTGCTCAGTGTCTACGAGCTATTCCAGGGAATAACTCAATTTTAAAACAATAAATTAAATAATTTACGACAGTTTCTGGCAGAAAATGGCTAACAACATAGATATCAAACAAATAAAATTAATTTTGGGTCTTATAAAAAAAGGAGCGGACAACTTAATATTTAATGCCCACAACGTAGTGTTGTTTTTAGGCAATCCAAATTCTAAGAAGAATACTCTTATGCGCTTGTTCTCCGAAGATAACGCCAAATTAGTATCAAAGGCTGACGGGGGAGGTCAGTACATAATCAGTGATAATTCTACAATTAATTCAAAGACCACTTACCCTGAACTGGTAATAAATTCCAAAACAAACACAGCATTTTATGAATGTCCCGGATTTAATGATACTAGAAATGCAACGTCTGATATGTTTGCAACTTATTTTATAAAGAAAATAGTTCATTCCTTCAGAGCTGTAAAATTGATTATCGTCATGGATTTTGATCTAATAAATCACTCAAAGGAATTTTTGCATATGATTAAAGAAGTTATTAACATGATACCATACTTTAAAAAATATAAGGATAGCATTGCCCTTATTGTATCAAAGCAAGCAGATTTGTGGTCGACGCTAGAAATATTTAATTCGCACTCCTATCAGTACCGTGTTAATCAAGTTGCTTCTACCATGGTGCGGATTTCAGAGAATCTGGAAAGGAAACTAAAATTTAAGAGTGTTCCATCACACGAAAAACATTTCTACAAAGATGCAATAAAGTTTATGGATGCAATATTAGTTGATCGAAAGGCCGAAAACCACCCAAAGATAGGTATTCTTTGGTTACTTGAGGGTGCTGAGACTTTCTCTAGCAATAACGAAATGTTTTACGGACGTGTCACGGAAGAATTAGAAAAGATAATATACGAATCTATTCAGTTTACTGTGCATAGCGAGAGAGATTTTTATTATTCTTTATCTTCAGACTTAAGTATTCCAATTAGTGGTTTAGTAAAAGAAATATACAAGAACATAACTTCGGACATGGTGAATGTTGGACGAGAAATAGAAGTAGTTTTCAGTGCCCTAGAAAAAGAATCTAACGATATTGATAACTTATACTCTAAATTTAAAGCAGGATATGATGCGTTCTCCGGAATACAGAAAGCAGTGACTAAATTCACGGGACCTCTGGAATTTATAAAACAAATCATAAAACATCTGAGTAATTTAAATATTAATATTTCAAGCAAGAATTTATTAAATGTTTTAAATTATGGTCGGGACTTAAAAATTTTACTTACCGTAAGTGACCAGGAGACGTTTACGCCAACAAAATGGGCTCAGAAATTAACACATATTATTCATTCTTTTAATAAATCATTGACGTGGTACAGTACTTTAAATCATTTATATGTAAAGTTATCAAAATATGAAATACAACAAGATGTAAAGAAATATAATAGTACGCACATACAAGCTGATTTTAATAGAGAGTGGAAAAAAGGAATACACGACACTGATATGCGGCTTTTTAAATTTCTAGATCAAAAGAACAAGCATACCCGCAATAGGACACATCGCGCACAAGAGATTGATAAGGAATATAGAACAGTTGATATGTCCCAACAAAAGGTTTTAGAGAAGGTACTAGATTTAGCATTAAATCGCGATACAAATTATGTATGTCTGTCTAATAGATTAGTGGTCAAAGGAGAGAATGTTAAGATTAGCGATGTTGTGGATAAGGAGAAAACATGTCCAGAAAAGATCAAATTTATAGAAATATTTGCATTGAATAAGGTATTTATTGACGCCAATTTCGATAAAACAGGGAATAACGTACAACTTTTTATCATAGCACCAACTTGGGAGATTATAGGTAGCCAAAAAATAATATTAGATGGTAAACCAGGAGAAGCTCACAATCCAAAAGTTGCAGAGGTCGAGGGGAAGGATGGCAAACCTGGGTTGCCGGGTGGTAACGCTGGAACTTTTTTTGGCTTCGGACAGGTATTTGTTAATGGTGAATATCTTAGTATCTCTGCTAAAGGAGGTAAAGGTGGTCCAGGGCAACATGGTGCTGCTGGTGCGAATGAAACAGATGGAGACAAGCCTGACCCTGTTCCCAGTGGCTCTTATAACTGGTTTCAGCGGGCGATTCTTGGAAAAGAACCTAATTTTCTACGTCGATTTAAGAATAGCGGATTTGATTATACACTGGTAAAGACTAAATGTAATCGAATTCTAATACTCTGTCGACCGAAGACTGTATACCATGTCAAAGGTAAAAGGTGCACTAATGGGGCGGCTGGGGGTATGGGAGGAGCTGGAGGAAAAGGGGGGAATTCAGGAGATTTGTTAATTATTAAACGAAATAAAAATTTAAATATTTCCACTGATACTTCTCAGGGAGAAACTGGAAGAATTGGTGCCGGGGGGAAGGGTGGAAAAGGAGGGAAAATTCCACGTCTAATATATACTAACAATAACCATGCACATTCTTCAAAATGGGGGGTTGATTCTGTGTGTGATTCAGGTAAACCTGGTATAGCTGGCCATAATAATGCAGACATAAAAGAACCAGAAGCAGTAAAATTACTCAATCCTGCACATATAGTAAACAATTACAAAAATTTCTTAAGGGAAAATTTAAGAGGCAGTACAAGAGAATCATTTTTAAGAGAATTTTATGATCAGTTAGAAAATAATCAAATCATTAGAGACTTATATGATACATCCGGTTTTGTTAATGAACTACAAGGCTTAGAAAATCAGTACCCTACATTACACAGAGATATACCCTTTCTTCCTTTTTATAAATCCTTATTGGATAGAATTAGTCAATATGCAAACAATCCTAAGGTTCACGAGAGGTCTATGGAATACAAAAAAGTACTTAGTTATGTATATACAGCAACCCTAAGTAAAATCTGTAGCATTAATAGTAATTCACAAGACAATTTGGTTATAAACCTAAATGCGTATTTAGATTTAGTGATAAATAACATCAATAAGTTAAAGGAGATAAGAAATATCGCCACAATAAATGAGTATCGAGATAACTACCAAGGTACAATAAATACAAAGGTAGATGAATGTAGACATTTTATCGATACACAAATTACACCAGAAATAAATAATCGTTTTAGGGAAATAGACTACCAAATACAGACGTTAATTAAAGAGGTGGTTGGATTGAAAAATGTGACTAAAAATCAGTTGTACAAGTTGGTAGCGAAAGAAGACGAACTACAACGTTCACTGGTAATTCGAAAATTTCTGGGTATACTCAAAATCGCAAGTCTAGCCCTACATTTTCTTGGACCAGCGGGATCATTTGCTTGTGCAGCTATAGGAGTAGGACTTACGGTTGCTGAAAATTTGGCAGTAGGTGATAAAGGTAAACAGAATATCGACACAAAAATTGTGTTACCTGATGGTATAAATTCAATAACAGGTCAACTTGAAGACGAACGACAGCGTCTTAAAGGAATACTAGATATTGCAGAACAAGAATTAGAAAAGTCTTTAGTCAAAAAATCATTTCCTTTGTTAGGAAACTTTAGGAAGAAAGTATTAAAGTTAAGGGATCATCTAATGAACCCTGCGGTTAAAAACGAACTCGGCGTCGTTAAAGACTCCCTTGGCAAATTAATAGAAAATCTAAATGAAAAATTGGATAAAGATGAAACTATTGATAAAAAAAGTAAAAAAACACAAGTGGAAATTCTACAGAAGTTTCAACGTGGTGTAACCGTAGCTACAGGGGTAATAGGAGTTTATGAAAAGATTAAAGGTCATGAGGCTGAAATTGAAGTAGTGCATGGTGCTATAGAGCAAACAAAAAAGCAATTAAAGGCATTAGACGAGTATGAAGAAAGAATTAAGGAAGGCGTAATTCCTATGTTTAGAAATTTAGAAAATAAATTAACAACAGTTGCCAAGAACTTAGAAGGTAAATCTCATGCCTCTCTTGATATAAGTCAGTGGAAAATACAGGGTGTTATAAAAGACATGAGAGTGCAAATGAAAAAAATGACTAAGGATTTCAAAGTACAAGATGACTTAATACGTTCTATAGAAAAATTAGAAGAAGGAATGTCAATTGCAATTACCTTATATGACCGTATACAAGACTATCATGATAAAGCCGAATTGGCTGGTTACATTGCAGATATTAATTCTAATAATGCGATGGAAATTAAGGTGAAAAATAAAGAACTGAAAAAGGCTATTAATCAGTTAGACCTAACAATAAAATCTAACCTTGTATTAGGACAATACGAAAGCGCTATGAATGCATTCAAACAATATGTCTTCCCATTTGCACATTTCTATCTAGCACAGTTTAATTTACCAACCGCCCTGAAATTTAACTCTAATAATACTGATAGTATAGTAACAGAAGCTATCACACAAATAGAATATATAAAATCCAAAATGTCTGAATCCACTATATTAATTAATAAATATGATAAGCACGAACGTGTTAATATAATATTTAAGAGTAGTCAGAGACAACCATTCTTTATATGGCGACATGATACCCACAATGCCGCAATATCTAAACTGTTAGCAGGACAAGAGGTGACAATGAATGCCGATATAAACAATGGTATTAATAAAAATGCCATTAAGTTTAACGTCATAGGGATTCGCTTTAAATTGGCGAATAAAACACTGCAGACTGAGTTAGATAAACGATTACATCATTTTGAAGTAACCATGACACATCTTGGTAATTCTTATTATAGATGCGGCAGTCAGTTTTACGCTATTGCAAGTGATGAACAAGTTATTATTTATTCCTTACGCAACTCTGCAATTACCGGAGAACCAGTCAATACAAATTTAGTATATGATAAGATTAAAAACACTTACAGCATACTTAGCCCATATGCTATGTGGAATATAAAACTTAGCAATGTCAGTGATAGTTTTGATATATTAGAAAAATATAAAAATGAAGAGATTGACTTAGAATTAGAAGGACTTGGTCAATACATAGAGCTAGACATCGATGCATGTGACGATAAATTGCCAAAATATTACAAAATAGACAATACCATGGCTGGAATGAACACTATTAATTTATATAATCCACAAGATTCTATCATAATTTATAACAGCCGCAGTGAAAGTCGTCATAGAAGACGACGGAGTATTACGGACGAACATGTTTTACTTGATGGACACATCGGTGATGATTCACATGCGACAAGTGGAACTTGTAGCAACTTTAAATCCTCAATTATAAATAACATTTTTAATTTAATCGGCAACAGTTTAGGAACACTGACATATTTAAATCGAGTTTTCAAAATAACTCAGTGGTTTGCTGAAGACGAAGAGAATATCGATCAAGAAATAACAGATAATTCTTTCATGCAAACTGAATTGATAAATATTCAACCTTTAAGAGTAGAATCTTCAGATGTGTCAAATAGGTTTATAAATAAAGATTCACCTATAAAAGAAGAAATAGACTATGCTATATTAAGTAAGGAAGGTAACTTATTACTACTCGACCTATTGATTCGTAAGAAAAATGGAGTAAAATATAATAACAATGTTACTATGAATCATATTACAGAAAATGAATTTGCACATAACCTTGCGTACAATGCATACGCTCCTAAGTAATGGGTCCTGTTGATAACATAACAGAGAAGACATATGATGAATTTATTAGATTATCTTGATTAGTTCTTAAGAAATACGAAATACCCTTATTATGGTTTATTCTGTAAGCTGGATTTAGTAGGATTATTAAATATTCTTGTTTTTGATTTTAGTTAGTAATAAATCATCACTGGGACTGGATTAGTAATACAGGAAATAGAGGTATCGCAGAGTGGAAAAAATAGGGAAAAGCTGGATTTCTGCATGAACCTTCCTTTTGTGGTTCTAAACAACATCCCAAAAGTCCCCATCGAAAATATATTACTCCTGGTCAAAGGTCACAAAAGTGGTTTCTCGCGAAAATCTCGTTAACGCGCGGTTACTTTTATAGAAAAAATCGGTAAAGGTATTTACACAGAACTTCCCTCTTTATTTTTGCATGGCGGTCACTCTAAAAAATGAATAATTACGAAAATAATAATCGGAATATAGTTATCACTATTATTACAAAGAACACCTGATACGTTTTGGTCAAAAAAATATACAGAGTGCTCATCCAACAGCAAAAGTTCAATACTAAATAACAGGTGCCAAATATGGAAGGCTTGGGCAAATACCATTATAAATGTCCACCATGACTGAATTATTTCTTGGGATGACCACCCTGTACATTTTTCAATAATAGTATAATAGGTGCATATGCCTAATATTAATGCCATCTCTCACATTTTCAATTCCACATACACGTAGTGGAGTGGAAGTATAGTGGTGGTTAAAAATTTTCAAAATTTTTTTCTTCTGAAATAGGTTTAGAATGCCATGACACGTGGAAATTTTAAATTTAAGCAAAAAGGAAAGTTTCCTTCTATTCTACAGTGGTATTTTTTTTGAAATTGGTTTAGAATGCCGCGTGAAAATTTTAAATTTGAGCAAAGAAAAAAAAATTCCATCTGTTTTGGTAAAAATTTTTTCAAAAATGTTGGTGAAAAGAATTTCCAAATTTTTTTTCTCAAATAGGTTTAGAATGTTAGTCATGTCAAACTTAAAAATTTTAAATTTGAGGAAAAAAAATTTCCATCTATTCTAATGGTAAATTTTTTTCCAAAATGGTAAACAAAATGTTGCAAGTTTTCTTTTCCGAAATAGGTTTGGAATATCATGAAACGTGGAAATTTTAAATTTGAGCAAAACAAATGTTTTTCATCTATTCTATAACCAGTGATAAATAGATTAAAATTTTTTGCAAGAAATTTTTTTTTCAAAAAAATTTTTAATCAAAATAATTTTTAAATTTGTTTGAATAAGTTTAGAATGCCACGAAAACGTGAACATTTTAAATTTGAACAAAGATAAAAAAATTCAGTCTGTATTAGTGATAAAATTTTTTCAAAAATGGTAAAAAATTGTCTAAAATTTTTTTTTAAATAGGTTTAGAACGCTATGGAACGTGGAAATTTTAAATTTGAACGAAGAAAAAAATTTTCCGTCTATTTTAGTGTAAAATTTTTTTCAAAAATGGTAAAAAAAATTTCAAAAATTTTTTTAATTTAAATTGGTTTAGAATGCCATGAAACGTGGAAATTTTAAATTTGAACAGAGAAAAAAAAATTTCCGTGGTAAAAAATTTTTCAAAAATGTTGGTGAAAAAGATTTTCAAAATTTTGTTTTTCTGAAATAAGTTTAGCGTGTCATGAAACATGGAAATTTTAAATTTGAGCAAAAAAAATTGTTTTCATTATTTATTCCCTTTAGACGATCCACCCTGTATATTTTCCAGTGAAAGCTCTACCATTTCTTCGCTGACAGTAGGGTCAACTACCTACCAAATTTGACTTCTCTCCGTCAAGCAGTTTTCTAGTAAATGCACCAACAGACAGACAGACAGACAGACAGACTGACGGAATTGAAAAACCTACATTTTCGTAATCTCCGTGATCTGAAACGTCAGAATCCGAAAAAATCTCGGAGGGTGATTTTTTCTCGAATACAATACTTCCCTTCGGTAAGCGAGGGAAGTAAAAATAGTGGTAATCAAACTTGTAGCTTTCAAAATTGCCTACAAAAAATACGGTATTACTTTTTACTTCCCTCGCATACCGAAGGGAAGTATTGTATTCGAGAAAAAAATCACCCTCCGAGATTTTTTCGGATTCTGACGTTTCAGAACACGTAGATTCCGAAAATATAGGTTTTTCAATTCCGTCAGTCTGTCTGTCTGTCTGTCTGTTCGTGTATTTACTAAAAAACTACTTGACGGAGAGCAGTCAAATTTGGTAGGTAGTTAACCCTACTGTCAGCGAAGAACTGGTAGAATTTTCACTGAAAAATATACAGGGTGGACCGTCTAAACGGAATAAATAGTGAAAAAAATTTTTTTTTGCTCAAATTTAAAATTTCCACGTTTCATGACGCGCTAAACCTGTTTCAGGAAAAAAAAAATTTTGAAAATTTTTTTCACCAATATTTTTGAAAAAATTTTTACTACTAAAATGAATTTTTTTTTCTTTCTTCAAATTTAAAATTTTCACGTTTCATGGCATTCGAAGCCTGATTAAAAAGAAAAGTTTTTTGAAATTTTATCACTAAGATAGAATTTTTCTTTCTTTGTTCAGATTTTAACTATCCACGTTTCCATGACATTCTAAAACTATTCAAACAAATTTAAAAATGTTTTTGATGAATTTTTTAAAAAATTTGAAAACATTTTTAATCCATTTATGCATCACTACTATAGAACAGACGAAAACATTTTTTTTGCTCAAATTTAAAATTTCCACGTTTCATGATATTCCAAACCAATTTCGGAAAAAAAAATTTGCAACATTGCTCAAATTTAAATTACATTCTAAACCTAGGTATTTCAGAAAAAAAGTTTTGAAAATTTTTTTCACCAACATTTTTCAAAAAGTTTTTACCACTAAAATAGATCGAATTTTTTTTTATTTGCTCAAATTTAAAATTTTCACGTTTCATAGCATTCTACTAAACCTATTTTAAAAATACATCATTTTTAATTTTTAAACTTTTTTTGGCACTACTATAGAACAGAAGGAAACTTTCCTTTTTGCTCTAATTTAAAATTTCTACCTTTGACATTTTAAACCTATTTCAGAAGAAAAAAATTTGAAAATTATTTTACCATCTTTTGAAAAATTTTAAAAAAAATGAAATTTTTTAACCACCACTATACTTCCACTCCATTACGTGAATGTTGGATTGAAAATGTGATAGATGGCAATAACATCTGGCATATGCACCTATTATACTTTTATTGAAAAATGTACAGGGTGGTCATCCCAAGAAATAATTCAGTCATGGTGGACATTTGTAAAGGTATATGCGCAAGCCTGCCATATGTGGCACCTGCTATTTAGTATTGAACTTTTGCTATTGGATGAGCAATCTGTATATTTTTTTGACCAAAACTTATCAAGTTTTCTTTGTAATAATAGCAATAACTCTACTCCGATTATTATTCTCAATGTCATTTCGTAATTATTATTTTTTTAGAGACTGCCATGAACGAGGGAAGTTCTGTGTAAATATCTTTACCGATTTTTTTCGTAAAGCTAACGACTCTCGAGAAAATTCGATTAAAAAATTTTTAGTGTATAGTATGCACTAGTGATAAAGTTAATTGTGGAACTAGGTCTGACATGATTATTGTAATCATCGTGAAATTTATTACTAGTGCATACTGTACGTTACCATTTTTTTAATGGAATTTTATCAAAAACCGTTAATCTTACGAAAAAAGTAATACTCTGTTTTTTGTAGGCAATTTTCTAAGCTACAAATTTGATAACCACTATTTTTTCGACTAAAGTGACCGTTAACGAGATTTTCGCGAAAAACCGTTTTCGTGACCTTTGACCCTGAGTAAGGTTTTTAGCGGCACAATGTAATGGGATATTATTTAGAATCACAAAAGGAAGGTTGATTCGAAAACTTAGCTTTGCGGGAATTTTTCCCAAGTTTTACCTTTTTTTTGTCTTTATTACCTGAATTATAAACTGTTCCTTTTAACAGATGTTATATTCCAGGCAGGTAAAGGTTTTGACGTATGTAAATTAGTAGCCGCATTATTTTTGCAGATTGGCTTTGGGAGAGGTAATGTGGCAGGCTCCTTATTTCGTGTGCCAAAAAATTTCATTTGCACCATCCTTTTTATCAACAATTAGAGCGAGAAATCAGTATTCTTAAAATACTGGAAACACTATCGGTTGTAGAGGATAGTAAAGAATGAGTGAATGGGCTTGTTCGGCATTTTTTTTTATTTCATAAATCGAAAGTGCAAGTATAAATTAATGGATCTGCAAAAAATAGACTTTTTTCTTAAAAAAGGCTTGATGTAATATTCAAAATCTAACTAACAAAACCAATATTTGCAAAAGATTGGTTTTTAAGAAAAATGGCTTGTTCTTCGATAATAAACAAGAGGCATATCGTTTTTATTTCTTAAGCTGCGTTCTTGCAATTTAAACCAGTGAAAACTTGGTTAAAACATGCCCATTTTAATAATAAGTAGTGCAGTTATCAGTATGGCAGTACTATCAAATCTTCAGACCCCATAAAATTAAAATTACATACAATACAGGTTTTCTTGCAATAACTTTATTGCCAATGGAGCGATTTTAATCATAATGCGGGGATTTTAATTGCACACCAGTCACTTATTCTTCACTTTCCTCTACAACTAATAGTTTTCCAGTATTTAAAAAAACTGATTTTCCGCTCCAATTGTTGATAAAAAACGATGATGCAAATGAAATTTCTTGACTCACGAAATAACAAGCCTTAACTTTAAGCGTCTGTTTTTTTCATTTTCAATGAAAGAGACATGTTCGTCTAGATTTCGTTTTTACGAACGTTGTATGGCCCCATAGCTATTTTCATTTTAGCTACAGCTATATATTTTAGCTGTAGCTAAATAATGTAAATATTACTTTACACCATGAATTGAAAAATACAGGAATTAACCTAGGCTCGGCAAAGGAACTGATGTCAGTTAAGAATGCAGTTGTTTACGTTATGAATGGAGCACAGGTTACCCAGGCACAGGGGAATTCCCAAGGAAGTGGAATCTCCTGACGGCCGTCTCAAGCCCATTGGCACACAAAATAAATATTAACGGTTTAAATTGGCTTTCATTTGACATTTGACCATCTTATAAACACACTAAAATGATTTAATTCAAATTACAGCATAAATAGTCTTATTTTATTGCAGTAAAAATAATTTTATTTATTTTGCACATTTAACATGGTTCGATATTAATCAATGTACACTTTTTAAAAATTGTAAAAAAAAAATGATATCATTTCGGCTTCAAGGACTGAGATGAGTGTTTGTGATACCGCTGACTTATTATATTTAAATACAACCTTACCGATATTGCGCATTGAAATAAAAAATATAACGAAAATTATTAACTTAAACAATATGAATTTGACATAAAATTGGTAGATTATTAAAACTTATTCCGAGAGAATGTCAAATTCATCTAAATCGGAAAATTCAGGGTCTTCATCAGATGAACCTCTATTTACTAATTTCAATTCCATCTGCTCCACTATGTTATACAGTTTGTATATGTTCTTCTTTCCTTATTATGTGTTTAACTCAATGTTTGTATTAAAACTTTGTTTAATTTTATATAATAAATATAAATTATCCTAAAAAAATATAACTGTGTTATTACTTAAATAACAGCGCATTTCTCGGACCTGGCAAGAGATCAGTTCTGATTTATTAATATTCCCTGCCAAAACTTGGCTTACAAATTTACCAGTCAGTTCCCTATCTTTACAAGCACAGCATTTTAAACTGAGAGAAACAGTATTATTATAGTTTATCTCAGTTTAAAATGCTGTGCTTGTAAAGATAGGGAACTGATTGGTAAATTTGTAAGCCAAGTTTTGGTAGGGAATATTAATAAATCAGCACCGATATCTTGCCAGGTCCGAGAAATGCGCTGTTATTTAAGTAATAAAACAGTTATATTTTTTTAGGATAATTTCTATTTATTATATAAAATTAAACAAAGTTTTAATACAAATATTAAGTGAAATGCGTTAAACACATAATAAGGAAAGAAGAACATATACAAACTGTATAACATAGTGGAGCAGATGGAATTGAAATTAGTAAATAGAGGTTCATCTGATTAAGACCCTGAATTTTCCAATTTAGATGAATTTGATGTTATCTCGGAATAAGTTTTAATAATGTACCCATTTTATCTGAAATTCATATTGTTTAAATTAGTAATTTTTGTTACATTTTTTATTTCAATACACAACTTTATATTGGTAACTTTGTATTAAAATATAATAAGTCTGTAGTGTCACAAACACTCATCGCAGTCCGTGAATCCGAAATGATCTCATTTTTTTACAATTTTCCATTAGATTAGATTAGGTAGGAGGAGCTTGCCGATGGTGCCTTGACCACCGCGACCCCTGCAGATCTATTATGGTGCTCCTGTACCCTTAAAGCTCCTTATCCAGCTTTGTCCTGGGTACCAGACTTCGTAGCCTTGATAAGGGCTCCTTGGTATGTAGCTATCAAACTTAGGCCTGCAGAATGGCTCAGATTGTGGACTGAGACTCCAACGAGATATTTTGTCGCCCTCCCAGCATTATCGTTAGTAAATTTCTTTCTTACTTAAATATTGTCTGAATTGTCATGATTCGTGTAAAGCCATCTCTAGATAGTTCTAGAAATATATTTGTATATTAAGGGATGAAAAATTAAACTTAAAAAATATGCGAAGTAATTCGTTTAAATTGTAAAATTTCACTTTTTACGAACGTCCTTCCCACCCGTGTCCATTTTGTCCCATTTTCGGTGATCTCCTCGCCTAGAAGCGAACGTGTTTTTGTTGAACGATTCCTAACTGATAGGAACGTTCCGTGTGAATTTAAAAATCTGCTTCATATATTCACCAACAATATTTAGATAATATATGAGAAATATATTTGCTACTACTTCACAATTCAAGTATTTTTAAGTTATTTTAAATACTCCTACGATTATTGTACTATATAATTAACATATGACCTAATTGCCATTTCTAACCGTTATTCTCATTGTCTTTCCTTGTCTCTCCTATATTATAATCTGTGTAGTGTAGCTATATAGTTTACCTTAAATTTAGTGTTTAAGTTTTTAGTTTAGTGTAAGTTTTAGTTTTAATTTTTGTATGTTGCTGCACATACGGATGTTAAGTCATCTAGGTGCAATATTCTTAAGAAGGAAATTCTCTACAAGCTATATTTTATAAATCTTAATCTAAATATTGTATATATATTTTTGTATTTAATATTTGGAGTAATAATAAAAAATAATAATAATAAATTATAAAATATAAAATAGAAACAAGCCTAGGGTATATAATGTCTTTAATTCTTGATATTGTTAGATATCATTTGTATATATAACTTAAACATAGTAATTAGAATTACTATGTTCAAGATTTTTAAATTCACACGGAATGTTCCTACCAGTTAGGAATCATTCAACAAATACACGTTCGTTTTTAGGCGAGGAGATCGCCGAAGATGGGACAAAATGGACTGGGATGGGAAGGACGTTCGTAAAAAGTGAAATATTTTACGACTTAAGCAAATTCCTTCGTGGCACACTAATCAACAGGATATTTTTTAAGTTTAATTTTTCATCCATTAATATGCAAATATATTTCTAGAGCTATCTAGAGATGGCTTTACACGAATCATGACAATTCAGACAATAGGTATTTAAGTAAGAAAGAAATTTACAAACGATAATGTTATCTTTCAGTCCATAAGTTGCTTTATGTTTTGTGATATGTAGTATTTATAAAAGCGAAAATTGTAAATCTTACTATTAGATTATTCCTTGTACTATTTTTTCTGTTATTCATTCATTGATCAGGTACCTACTCATAAGAAATGACATAATATATGCTTTAAATTTTTCATGTATGAGAGACCACACACAAAAATGCTAAAGCGACCAAGACATAGGAGTCTTGTCAGAAGAGCTGGCGCACGTGCATATTATGCAAAATGTCCTAACTAGCAGATCTACCACGATGAAGTCTCGCTCATGGCTCGACGTCCTCAAATAGACAGAAATATTGCTTGACAAAATTGGTTTCCATTGTCAAAAGTATTTGCTCCTAACTAGCAAATGGAAAACAACATATGCATCCAGTGGACCAATATTAGTGGATGTTTGTTTCTTGCCACGTACTGTGACGCACTATTCACTATCGTTCAACCACAAAAATAGAACTATTTCGTATTGACTAGGTATTCTTCTAATCTCCGACTCCTCGAAGCTAAAATTGGGGGTGCTCCGCCTATATTTTTTGTCCTTGGTCAGAAACGATATCTCAGCTGATGAAAGTATTTGCCTAAGAATGTGGTGATCATTGGAAGCTGCGGTGTAAGAACACAAATGACGATGGTGTCGGTAGGCAAAGTATTGACATTGAAAAACTTGAAAAGTTGTGAGGACAGTGATAGCCGATATGATGTACTTACTGTACAAAACATAATGTGCAACACTTCCCTGGTACAGCTACAATCGACGGACATTTACACTAGCTAGTGCCTGATTCGAGACTTTTAATAAACTTGTGTCGGAACTCTCAATATGTTGTGGACTAATACATTTTTCTTGTGATTAGAACCTATATATAGGTTCTATATGTCAGCACAGTGATCACACTTAAAAAAATATTAACTAATTGTGCAGCACTTAAATGTGCTATATGCTGTTTGTTTTTATTTTAAGGGCTTTATTTCTTTCTAACTTTATAGTTACAGTTATACTTAGTTATATGTGTATAATTTTCTAACAGCAATATTATGATTACAACCTTCTGAGGTATGTAATATATCTGAGTTTTGAACTTCCAAAGCCTATTGCGTTTTCTTCTATGAACAATTTTGTTTTTTGAAGAGCGCTTTTTTAGGTATAAAGGTGAATATCTCCGGTTCTAGAGGTCAGATCGGGACGAACAAAAAACCCAAACCATTCGCAATTAAAATTTCAACAAATCCGCGTTGGTTTTGGATCATTTGAGTTCGTAGTTATCGTACAATATGGAATAAACTGTATAAAAAGCGTTTTTTAAATTTCATTTTAACACCCATCAGGGACGTCAAGAGTTCTGATCGGCTTCAAACTTTCAGAAAATCTACCTAACATTTTCGAAAGATTTTTACCAGAAAAGAAAAATAATTGGGAGAACCTTAATTTAAAATGGAAAGTTAATTTTCGTTTATCTGAACTAGAGATATTTAACTTTTAGCATTTTGGCCAACTGCTAATTAACAAATGCATAGTTTTTAGCTAATATTTGAACTGTATCATTTTGAAACATATTAACTTCATATGAAACTTCCAAAAAGCATTTTTAATTTATACACTGAAAGAAATCCACCAAATAGAATGTTTTGCTATGATGATGTGCATTATCATAAGTATTTTTTTTGTTAAGACTACATTATCATTATCTAACCATAAGAAAAACTGTTTTGCTAATGAGATTTTGCAACGGTAAATCTTTGACTATTTGTCCCAATAGCAGCACTTACTTAAACTAGGTAAAATATTGTTATAAGTTTTCTTTTTATTAGGGGTAACTAAAACATTTCTTATGATAAATAAGTGCCTTAAGTTAAAGTTAACTATTTAATGGTTAAAACTCAAATAGACCTGTGGTTGGTAAGTCACCTGTTAACTGTAAAGACGGGCTTGTCGGGCTTACTAATCGTAACGTCTTACTTATTTATTTTTACACAAGGCGCAAGCGCAATTGAGTTTTTATCATCGCGCGCCATTTCATCCATGCAGCGAGGCATGCAGTAACTAGTAAGCAATTCGGCGTTCGACGAGACAGTTGTGGGAAAGGTTTTATGCAAAGAATTTTTATAAAAAAACTTGTGTTTTATGTTATTGTATATTAGTTGACTTCGTTCAGCAGAGTGATTCATAATCATAAACAGGATTTCAATGAACAGTAATCATATGATACAAAATTGCATGGTATAGGGACAGAGACAACACATGAAACAGGTAGGTTCCTTATCATTACGAATCACTCTGCTGAACGAAAGCAGCTATCATATAGTAAACTGTGATTATGTCTTCTTACAAGTCAAAGTTCCCTTTTTTTAATAGGCACCCTGAATTGTTTATTAGTTGTTTGTTTCCCTCATTTATTTTAATTTTACCAACAATAATTCTTTGTCTGAGTCAACATAGAAATGCATTAAAAACGAGTTTTAATATGAAGTGTGAAGTTGAACATGATGAATGGCACTATCTTTCTAAAAAATATAAAATTAAAATATTGAATTTACAAGTAACGTACTGGCAAAGTGACATTACTAGGTCAAGAGAGATTATTTGTTGCCATTATAATGTAAGCTGCATAATGGTTAAAAAGTCACCAATTAGCGGCAGGAAAGTTTTTTTCCGGTTACAAGGTAGTAATGGTGTAAGAAATAGGAACTCACTAACTATAACAAAAAACTTATTAAGATTAAAATAGGTGGTGACTCCTGATAGCAATGCTATCAACCTACAGTAACAAATAAATAATAAGAAAAACTTTTATTAACGGTAAATAAGTGCATCTTAGCAAGATCGTTTTTGTTGCGGTTAGAGAGCAGTCTTGCTGGAGCCTATTTAATGCAGATATTTATTAGGGGTTAGTCAATTTCTCTTTTTTATAACCTTATTTCTCCTGACTAATGTCAAATATTTGTTCTGTTCAGAGACAACTTTGTTTCTGTATATGTGTATTTATTGCTATTTATCTTTTTACAATATATTAAAAGTTAAATATCTTGAGTTCAGATAGACGAAAATTAACTTTTTTTTTTAAGTTTTCGCAATTCTCTTTCTTTTCTAATATATTTTTTTTTTCAAAACGACCAAAAAAATCAATTTGTTGCCGTTTTATAAATAAATGTCAAGAAAGTGGCCAAAATGACTTTAAAAGAAGTTTTTCTAATATCATCGGAAAGCTGGCGTTCAGGTCTACATTTTGAAAATAAAAGATCCATTTTGGACTTAATGGCACAAAATGGAGGACAATTCAAATTTCAGATAACAAATTCATTTGTGTCCACAAGGTTCAATATTTGCGCACTAAAATTTCAGGGTGTCTTGCTTCCAACAAAAAGATTTCTTTCTGAAGCCGATTGGATCTCTTAACGTGCCGGAGCGCTCTTTGGCCAGTCTATTGAATTTTGTATGATATGTAAGTACTCAAATGATTCAAGGCCAACGCAGATTTGTTGAAATTTTAATTTCAAAGATTTTGGTTTCTTGTTTGTCCCGATCGGACCTCTAGAACCGGCAGTGTTCATCTATTTATCTAAGAAAGCGCTGTTCAAAAACCAAAATTGTTCATAAAAAAGCAATGGGCCTTGGAAGTTCAAAACTCAGATATATATTCCTGGTGATACCCCAGATGATATGAAATCATAATATTACTGTTACATGACTACGCATATCTCATAGTTTATTTTACTGCACTATTATTACTACTGTTATATTTTAATGTAGGTATTTCTAGTATATATTTCTAAGCAACAATGTGGGCCTGTTTCCTGTATAATATTAGTGTAGTCAAGAATGCCGAAAAAATGGCGAAACCTCAATATTTTCATTCAGTGAATGAGTTGACCTAAATCTTTCTGTAGATGATGCTCTAAGAACTATGTAGAAAGATGTTAAAAAACGAAAAATGTCGTTTTTTCTCCAAGGGGCCGAAGCAATCCCAAAATGTAATGTAGATCCCGAAATTTTTCTTTCATTTAAAGTATAATAATTTCTAGTGCTTTACAAATGGCAAGAAATTAGGGCACGTTAGTGATACTGTGGATTAACGAAACACAGTATGGATTTTTACAATTTTTGTGTTATAGCCAATGGCAGGAAAAAACCCAAAATTTTTATTTAAAAGAATTACACTCATTGTTTTGGACATAACTTGCGTTATTCTTAAAGTTGCAGGAATAAAAAAAATACCTTTTTTTCATGTACTACTCCACTTCTTTGTTTTATTTTTTTAGTTATTTACAAAAACAGTCTCAAAGAACAAAATTATCGGTGCTAAAATCACATACTTCAAATCGTTATAACTGGGAACATGTCATTACAATCTGAGTCTGTGGTCGGTTTTTTATTTTTTCATTCGCGCCCCCAGAAAAGTGACCTCAAATGAAAAGCCGACACTGGGAGTTTTTAACATTAATTTACATAGTCCGAAAAAGGCACCAAGAAGGAACCATGAAAATGCACACGTTGAATGAAAACTCCAAGATATAAAGCTTCATTGACTCCATCATACAACATGTGCAATATTATTATTATTATTATTACAATAAAAAGGTTCAATAATTCCGTAAAATCTATAAATAACAACCGTTATCTGTTACATTGCATGCGTTCATGCATTATTATACATAGAGATGCTTGCTGACATGCCTAGGTCAACAGTATGTGCAGTAGCAAAAGAAGAGGAAATAATGTATAGGTATATATGTTGTATGATGGAGTCAATGAAGCTTATTACCTTATAATTCTCGTCCAATATGTGCATTTTCATGCACATAAGCAAACATCTGTATGTGTAATAATGTATGCACACACTCAATGTAACAGATAATGGTTGTTATTTATTGATCTTACGGAATTATTGAACTTTTTATTGTAATATTATTATTTCAATAAGAAGGTCCAATAATTCCGTAAAATCTATAAAAAAATCATTTGTTACATTGCATACGTGCACATACAGATGTTTACATATATACTTAGGTCAACTTTATCTGAAGTAATAAAAGAACTTAAAATATTAATATCATAGCTTCTTTTTTTGTATTGTATTTGTGTCACATATTTGAGGTTAATAATTAATTTAGACTTAATTTCTTTCATTTCTCTAACTATTAACACATGAGGCAGGGGAGACGCCTCATGATGAATATTGTAGAAGGGTTCTGTAGTATAAATAGAAATAAAATATTGGAAATATTCCTTTTGTTGTATTTTTCTGTCGGCTTTCGAGTCCAGTTAAACCTGGTCAATCCCCCTGTTACCCATTCATTAGACACATTTACATCCCAAACAACACAAGTACGTCCACTGAACATCCACTGGACGTCCTGCAATAAATTTGTGGACGTCCAGTGGGCGTCCCTTTTTTGCACAGAGGACATTCACTGGCCGTCCAATGGATGTCCAGATGTCACAAAATTTTGTATCCGGTGGACGTCCATAACACGTCCATCACAGGACATACTCGGCATGTCATGGACGTCCGATGAATGTCCAGAAGCCACAAAAATCTGCATCCAGTGGACGTCCATAATATGCCCATAGAGGATCCGGATATTTATGGGCTATATATTAATAGTTGTAGTTGGTAAGATTTAGATTACCACATCTTACTATTTAGGACCACTGGACGCAATCGGTACTTTAAGGCATAGTTATCGAGTCTAAATAAAAAAAAATTAATAGAAATTTGTGAAAATTGCAATTTAAAATTTTGGTCAAGGAATAAAACTACAAAGGTGTAAAATGTAAAGTCTAAATTTCAATGAAATGTCAAATCTGTCAAGAACTATTCCTTCAGAACGAGAAAAAAAAATATTTTGAATTTGCACCTTCTTTTCACAAATTTCAATCACAATTTTAATTTAGCAAACCTCCTTCATTTAGCATTGGTAGTTATGTTTTAAAATATTATCTTGGGTCCAATACTACAACTAGATTGTAAATCTGAATTATACACAGTATACCATAAATAAAATTAGGCCCATATTATACTTCCAGTAAGTGTAAAAATTTAAAGATATGTTATTGTCTATATGGACTGTGCTTTACGATTAATGAAATCGCAAATATAATACGAAATTGGCCTTATTTACAAAATCTTTATGTTTTAAGCAAAATTCCTCTTGACACATTATTATTACCATACTGTTGATACTAGTTTGTCACGTAAATATAAAATTCTTTATTCTCAAAGACAAATATTTGTATAAGAAAGTCACAGTTTTAAACTTAAACGTACATTTGGAATAAACATACACATAAGGTAAATGAAACGAACTATAAATAGAAAAGTAATTTATTACCCTCACAGCACAATCGGGATATGGGATGTACCTGGATATCCCAGTACGTAAAGTAGATAGTGAAATGGACGGCCCATTTAGGATATCCCAGGATATCCTACAAAAGGAGGCCAAGAGGATATCCTGAACTGGTTTCATTTTGGCATTAACTGTGAATTGACATCGGGATTAAAAAAGGACGTCCAGTGAAGGGTCCTAAATCTCCTTAAACTGTGACCCAATACATTTCTTTAATATGTTCAAATAAGGCGCCATTACGATTTTCGGCGGCCATATCCAATTTCACAAACCTGTACTTTCTATATCGTATCTGGTATTCTTTAGCGTAAACTCAAAACAAGCTTGGAATATCAGTTAATTTATCTACATCAAATAATATAAATTATTAGTGGTTGTAGGAAATATTTTTAACACTTTTGATTGTATTTATTTGTTTAATTCAGTTTTATTTGAGACTTTTTTGTTCGACACTATAGAAAGTAAGTACAAGCCAAAAATAACATAACCTATACAACTTCCCAAATTTAATACAATTTTGTAAACTTTCAGGATGCCAAGGGAAACTAAAAAGAGTAAACTTTATAGAAAACTTACGGTATTAAGCAAAAATTCTGGCTCCCTTATCTTCAATGACCAACAAACCTACAAAATGCAGCTTTTTTGGACCATGAATTGAATGTTACGAAGCCAGGTTGGAGAGAGAATGTGAACCAGGTCGTATTTAGTGTTGTGAAGTTTGACGATGAACAGTGTATGAAAATAAGTAAGTGAAAATAATTTTACTTCAAGATAATTGTTTCAAACTTTCATTACACTCTTAAAGGGAAATATGTATCAGACAGGATATGCGTGGATAAATTTTCAGTTAATTTGCAAATCTGTCCTGATCCTGATATATTGTTTCCTTTTGAGTAAATTGCACAAAACGGTTATTGGTTTATGAATGGTGTTATGTAAATGGATTCGCAGCCACAGCCATATGTGACGTGTATGGGAGACAGATATAATGCATTAAAATGAAGTAATACAGGATTGTATTTTATAATGCGACAAATTATTCTTATTAGTACTTCAATTTAAACCTGTATCCCTCGATGTTGTCTATATTATCTTTATCTTACTCAGTTTTCATATAGAATAAATTTTTGTTGGTAATGCTGATTCAAATAATAATTAAATGTTTGTTTTAGATGCAACCATGAATGGGTACCTATAATATTATGAAATATGTACGACGCAGAGAAGTGTTTAAAAGAATCCGAGCAGGGCAAAAAGAAGAGCGAGGCAATGAAGAGAGTAGAGAAGTAGGAACACATTACTTGTTAAAAAAATATGTTTTTATATAATTCAGTTTGAAAAATGTTATTTTATGTTCTTCTAAGAACTTTGCTTTTTGATGTTACAAATGAGTTTTGTCTTTAAATATTGAATATATTTAGCTTCTTATAACCCCTAGGTGTTTTTAATTTATTGACTGATAATTCAAATGCCTTCATGTGTAATTTTTTTTATATAGTTTTCAGTAAGTTATGATATTTTCTAACATTTTCATGTATATTAACCTTCGACAGAAATAAAATTTTACAAATAACAAAATATTTATGGAGTTATGTGCAATATACTTATTTTATTATTCTATATTTTTTTCGAAGTAGTTTTTTTTTTTTGAGTAGTTTGACATTACAAATGTTAATTTGTTTTTAAAGTCTGTCATATCTGATTTTATTTTCTTGACCGTTTATATCAAATAACTAGATGAGTAATTCCTTAGGTTTTTCGGTCAGTTCAAATGAGAAATATAATATTTTCTATTGTTTCAGTGTATTAACCATCGTCAGAGAAACTACAATTAAAAAAAAAAAACAAAAAATATAAGTATGTGGATTTATGAGCTACCTACTTATATATAATTATAAGTAGGTAGCATGGTCCATACATATAAAATATTTTTAGTTTATCTTTTTTGTAAAAATGTGGTTTCTTTGGCGATGGTTAAATATATTGAAATATAAGAAAACATAATATTAGGATGTTCTGGGACGTTTCAGTGTGTACTTTGTACATCCTCTAATGTCCCTGTGGATGCCCATTCGTAGTACTTATGACGTCCCGAAATATCCCAGGATATCCTGGTATGTCCCTAGTTATGAGCTTCAGACATCCTTCAGGGCGTCCGTTGTATTGCCTTTATATGGTACCAAGTTGTGACATTGGGATGACCAAAAGAGTGCCGAAAAGCATACATATTGGGATATTGGGACGTCCATAGGCAAGCCCAAATACTAAATGGTCTTTGCCATAGTACGTCCCTCGGACAGCCTTGTGCTGTGTGGGTAAATATTATCATCTTGGGAACTTCTCCCATGATCTACATTTTTTCTTTGTTGGATTCTGTGCAGGGAAGTTCTACAGTGCTATATTACATTTTCCTCTACTTATTACTTACTTTGAGAGTTGTTTCACTTTTCCAAAGGGTACGATTCATAAACAATAAGCTAAAACAGTTCAGCACACGACAGATCGCCAAACACAAATAAGTCTATAATAGAAATGTAGGGTTAGGTTTTACTTTTGCCACGAGGATTGGCGTCAGCATGCAATCGTTTGCGACATGGCCAAACTTGAGAAAATACGTGGCCTTCAATTTATTGCCATATCATAATATATTGTAATAACATTTATTTATCTATTCGACAAAATATTAAATTAAAGAATATATTGTGAACAGATATTATTATGATGCTCCATTTATTTATGTTATAAAGAACTTGAAGTGGGCACTTAAAGCAGAACTGGCTACCTCGCACTCATGCACATTTAGGCGGAAAACCCGAACTTGAAAACAATTAGCCTACAGCACGTTTTATTTATAAGTATAATTCAGGATTTAAAAAATATTTTTAATATAATTGTAGCAATGGAATGAGTAAAAAAATGTATTTATATTAGTAATTATCAATTAATAATAATTAAGATGTGTGACTATCTGTAAATTAAAAGGACAAAAAATTGTTTCAAATGTTGTTTTTAATTTGGCTTTTTTTAGTTTTTTGCCTACATGTATTTTCAATAATCTCGGTTTACAAAATATTTGCGAAAAAAAAAAACGCATATTCTAGGCCGAGAATCCCGTCGATTTGTCGCAAAATTATATTTTCCTTTTCGATAAACGCGTGGATATGAATCAACAAAACATTACCCTATATGGATCTCTGAACACTTATGGACATAACACGGACGTTCATTGGATGCATTCTTCTCGTACATCCAGTGGACGTCCAAAGTGTATCCTTACATCTTTGAACAAATTATGGACATAGAATGGACGTCCAGTGGACGATCCTTTTCTGTACATCCAGTGGATATCTTGGTATGGATGTCCACTGGACGTACAAGATATGTCCATGGACATTCGGACTGATTCTGGACATAAAATGGACATCCACTGGATGTTGTGTGCTGTCTGGGATGAAAATAAAACGGAGATGGATGCTTTTTTAAATAAGTTCTTTGGATGTTAAGCAATAATTTCACATAAAGTTTTCATGCTTTCCAGAGCAGCAACATTTAATAAAAAATCAAAAACTTTATTTCTTCGGCATTATTTCAAAATTTTTAACATTTCGATCGATGTATGGGAAAATAAGAAATACCTATGTTCAGAAAGAGCATACATTTTCACACAAAAATGTATCTGCAAACATTTCGTCTAATGGATTTTCCATAAAATATTAATGAAGTGGAGATATTGGATGAAGCGCGGTGTAAGTGCAAACGTCCGAACGCGCATTTTGCAGCGAAAAACCTTAAAAATTAACACAAATTTAAAGATTAATTCATCATTTTGAAGTTGAAAGTCTCACCTTTCATATCCATACAATATATTAATATAAGCAAATCATCAATATATATTGCGGTGATAACTAAAGCTCACACATATTGAAATTTGTACAATTTTTATAACTTTGTATGTTTTGACAAAAAACTTATTTCTCATTATAAAAACTAAGCTAACACACTGGCAATGAGTTGCTGTTATACAGAACCATACTAAGATCTCGTTCCCAGATCGGTTCGACTGAGGCTTCGAGGAAAACAACAATGTAAGGTTGAAATTATGAGAATATATGTCAAAATCTAATTTTAAGAAAAGTGTATTATGCTTGAACACATACCTCGGTTATATAGAACATAACTTTATAAAAGTGACTTAATATCATCGTTGAACTCCAACGTTGCAATGGACATCGAAGTGAGGGGGTGTTGACAGGGTTGTTACCTGGGGCACTCAAGATATGGGGAATTGTGATTTGAAAAAAAAGTTAATTAGGATAAATATTAGTTACTGATGAGCCACAAATGCTAAAGAGACTGTCAAAACCAGCATTAGTAGAACTGTATTAAAAACATTAGATTTAGGTAGTGTGAACGGCATAAAGTTATTGTAGGATCGCATAAATTTTAAATGATATCATAAAAGCATAAAAACCCACCAGAACTTTATCCTTGAAGCTCTCAAATCCTGATGCTACTAGGGGGACACAGTGTAAATTTCCAGCGTAGCATCGCTGTTTTGAACTTTCTTAATATGTAATTGTTTACAAAATAAACTGTTGGTAGCTGAAACCTATTCACATATTGAAAGGAAGGTCCACAGCACATGTCCATAGTATAAGTTGTTGTGATTTCGTTTTATTAACTTGACACCTCCGTGGTGAAGCTAGGGCTACACGCCTGAAAGCATTTCTATGATTATTATTATTTGTTCGGAATATGATAGATAGGTGCATTAAATGAAACATATTCTTTATAAGATTTTGTGTAGTAAACCATGTAGAGCCAGCAATATTCACATAAGTTTATTTAGCTGAATTAAAGAATCGGTACATGCAGCGGCCTCTAGGCGGGAAAGGAGGAACTTTCAATTATGGTTTAATGCTCAAAAGTTATAGATGGTTGGGTGAATCGTCGAGATCTGCAAGATATGGTGCGAATGCGAGGATTCGGTTGGAAAAAAGTCAGTCAGCAGGGGGCGAAAAGATATAGAGTGGACGGAAAAGATCCGCTCGACGCGAGGGCGGTTTTGTTCTTCTTAGAGTTTATTTTTCGGCGGGTTTTTTTTAATTTTTGTTTATAAAGCGTTTTATTAAAGTCAGTTGGAACGGGTTGAAATTTACTTTGGTTTTAATGTTTTAATTTTTTGATAAATAGAGGCATGTATTCTAAGTAAAACGAGTGTTTGTGTGTGCTGTTATTGGGCAATCTAGGATATATCAGAGAAGTGGAAGCTAGAGGGGTGAGCTTGTTTTTTTGGGTTTAGGGCATTTTAACGTGGATCATATTTTGAAGACTAACATTTAATTATTATTAAACCGAGGCTCGATTCTGACAGTTGATTGCTTTACTGCATTTAGTACACCCGAGAGGGTGCTCATGTTTATATTTTGATTAACAGTGCCTAATAGATCCCTAGTACAGGGTGACTCAGGCGGCAATTTTGAGTTGGGTTGATGGATCACCCATTATAGGGATAGGTACCCACATAACATCTCATGGATATGTACATCCATAGCATATGCATTAGGTGTTGGAATTTGAATATGTATTGTTAAATATACATATATGAAATGTATATTCAGCTACTCATGTCGATCAGCGTCATATACAGTGTATATTGCTGGAGGTATATACATAATGATTTATACATAACATGTCCATTAAGGTATAATTAAATTATACGCGTACACGAATTTTATCTCATTATCTGATGCGCATGCGCTACTAATTTATGGCATAGTACGTCGGCGCACCAGGCATCATTTGTTTACGGATTGTAGTTCGCAACGGCCGACGCCGGCAGCCATTAAGCGATTAAGCCCTGTAGTGTGGTGTGCATAGTGTTTATGTGTGACGGAAGTTAACTCTTTCTCATTCTCTGGATTTTATATTTGCTTATTGCTATATTATGCTGTCACATTTGCTTGAGGCTCCCATGATGTAAGAGTATATTTATTATAATGCAATTCTTTAGATTTGTAAATACATACTCTTTTAGTGTTAGAAAATTTGCAAGTTTCATATTTAACTGATTGTGGCAGGTGTGTGTTTAGTTAAGATGGCGGAAAGTGACAGAGGCCTAAAAATTTGCTGTTATATCATATTGGGACATGAGTAACTATAGTAGGTATTACACATATGTTTACAATTTGTTAAACTACCGGTAAAAAAGTATACGTCAATATTGAAAATTTTAAATATTGTATAATATTAGGTTATCTTGTAAAGTTGTGTTTGTTTAAAATAGTGATATAAAATACATTTCTTATTAAGCTATCTGTGTTTTATTACCTCTTATATGAATACTATTGGATACCTCTGAAGTAGTTCCCACAAACATCAAAACACTTGAACACTTTCATTCGATGCGTGCTGCTCCAATCGTTTGGTATCATCGAGATGATTAAAACTGTTCGTTTTAATCATCTCCCGATGATGCCAATATGACTGGGGCGACACGCGTCGGGTGCAGTATTCAATAAGTGTTTTGATGTCCGTGGAAACTACTTCAGAGATATGTAATGTATATCCATAAAATATGCGATTGTGTATATGATATGTGTTTCATATCCAATGAATGTACATTACATATGTTTATGTACATTCAATGGATATAAAATAGATATGGAAGTCGGCGACAAACGTATATGCTGGGAATGTTAATTCCACATCCATTAGATGTACATTAGATATACTTTCTCCATCTTGTGGATATACATATTCATAGATTGAAGATACAGTGTATGTACATTGCATCTCATTTTGTTATGTGGGTATTTCTATCGTTCAATTACTTTAGTTGGTCGCTTAATGAGAATATAAGGGTAGGTCCCCGATTCAAATGTGTTAATATTTGCTTAAATTTTTTCTACATTGGTAATAAATAGGGTATGTAATTTAATAGAATCAAGTGTTAGATACTTTTAGGCTTGTTAGGCCAGGTTTAATTAGTTTAGTTACTGAAATTGTCTTTATTTTGTCTAGTTATATTTTAGCCTTTTAGGCATGTTTTAAAAAGTACTTTATCTAGTGGACGTCCGTTTTATGTCTAGAATATGTCCAGGATGTCCTTGGACATGGTTTGGATAAACAGTGGATATCCATATAAAGACATCCACTAAATGTACATGAAAATATGTCCACTGGATGTCCGCGGATGTACTTGGAAACCCGATGGATGTCCATGTCAAGATATCCACTGGATATTTATACCCAGCCCTCACTGAACATACGCAAAATATAGCTAAACTTAAAGAATGCACAATTTTGTCCTTGTTATATAACAGGAAAACACACATATCGTATATTTCTTTATTTCTTCATTAATCTGTTAATTATTCTACAGGAAAAAATCCTTTCGTATCAATGTTTTCACATCATGTTTTCTGTATATTATTGATTTAGTTTCATGCCAATGATTTAAATTTCCCTCTCTTGTTAACCACTTGTAACACATAACGTAACGTAAAGTTTCCTGTCTCGCTAGCCAATGAAATCTTTCTAAAATATTCTGTGCTGAATTTTTATTGGTCATTCCCTACTCTACTCGGAACTGTCGCGTCAGTTAGCTCTTATAAAGCAACGACAAGGACAAGGCAAGGACTCCCATTTTCCATCACAGTAATCTACGACAAGAACATAACCTCACGTGTTAACGTTCACTAGATATGAAATATATATCTTGGATTGTGCCGACATTTAAAGAAAAGAATTCGGTTGTTTAATTTAATTTCTATGACATATAAATCTATAAATGTGCATAGGCTATGTAATCTACTCATATTTTTGTATATCTGCCTTTGTTTATTTTCGTTTTAATGGCAAGTTTAAAACTGTGCCTTTTCTTATACACATATTTGTCTTTAAGAATAAATAATACACTCGAATTTGAACTTAAATTGACTATTCTGCATCAGAATTTATTTTTATATATAACGTTGAGTCTAATCAACAAATTAACATGTATTTATAAACTTTGTTTACTCAACTTTTAATTTCCGAATTTTACAGTCTCTCCCCAGTGTTTTGTCTTATACAATCGTGTGTTTTAGTGTATAATACTATATTGGCCATTAGTATAAGTTTTTTTATAATGTATGTAAAATTGTGCCTAAATGACCTGTCCTATATCATGTACATGATCAACAAGGACCAATAAATATTTGAATTTTGAATTTGAATTTGGTAAAACTTGTTCGCGCCTGTTCGAGTTTTGATGAAAAATGTTCTTGGTCTCCATTTGCCAATAAAGGGAAAGATTAATAAAATGATACAGAAAAATGAACATCCAATTACATCGTGAGGTGGAAGTATTTAGAAACAGTACGTATGGTGTGTTTTTGTGCATTTGAATGAAATAAATTTACCTACAAGTATGTAATTTAAAAATAAGTATAATTCAATTTGTAAATATGTTTTTAGAGGATATCTCACAGCAAGACAAAATACATGGTAGAAAATACTTCAGACCTTAACTCTGATTCAGAGGCAGAACGGAAAATGTTACCAGAAAAGGATTTCGTATAATAGTCAAGAAATAAAATTATATTCCCCACCAGAAACAGGTATACATAAATTTTATCTGCTGTTTTGTTTATATAAACTCGCTTAGTTAAAACAAAAGGTTTTCAAATAGTCTAACGGGTCAATCATCAGTAGGTACCTATTGTGGCAGTCTAGTTGACAAAACTTATTCATGGTTAACCTAACACCCTACTTTCCAAGTAACAACACAATTTGTACATTAAAAACTGCATACCTATTAATTTGTTATCAATCGCACTTGAAAAATGTGTACTAAGGAATAGAAATATGAACCAGTGACCGAATTAAGTATATTTTACTTTCATTTATCACCCCCTTTTAGCTATATTAGTAATGTAACTCAGTTAAGTTTGTTTAAAATTAAGATTTTTAGATTTATTAGAAGAAATAAACTTATAAAAATTGCAGCTTCAAGGGCAGGACTCGCAAGTGGGAGTATCACAGTTTGAAGGAAGTAACAACACTAATGATCTTATTAAAAGATACTTATCACAGACATTAACCAAGTCGATTACTATAGAACATTTCTAACTTGGAGCCAAGAAAAAACAATCATTCAAGGACTTAAAGTTCAAGTTTTATTATGTAAGTCACTGTAGTGTAGTTAAATATTTTTGCTTTTGTTTATCGTTCTATTTGAAAATAGATATATTTGAGGAGCCTAAGAAATTCAAAAAAGGCAAATTAACACTAGTTTTTCGGAAAAAAATCCCCAGTGTTTAGTATTTGTTGTCAAATTGTCGGTCGAAGCACTTATTAGAGCATAGAATCCAACAATCCATTGCTTTAAAGCGTTTTGTATGTGGCAAAAATGAATCCATACTTTTTGTGTTTTTGCAAAAAGGAAGCTCACCCATTAAAGTATTAAACCAAAACGACATTGGTTAGTTGTGTGCAAATGCAAACACAATTATTTCTGGGTGTCTAAGTCAAGACAAGGATTATAGTGAGTTGTTTGTGTTTTATGTACTTGTTCGAAGCACTTACAAGCGCATAGAATTCATTAGTTTAAAGCGTTGTATATATGTGGAAAAAATCAATCAATACTTTTTGGGTTTTTGCAAAAACATGCTCACTCATTAAAGTATTAAACCAAATAGACATTGGTCAGATGTGTGCCAATGCAATGCAAATGCAAACGCAATCATTTCCGGGACATAAATATTTCAGCTAATAACGGTGTTAATTTATAAATTTCATTGTTAATTGGAAGATTTCAATTTAACAATGAAATTTATAAATTAACAGACGGATTACCTATGGGTTCCCCCATATCATCGTTATTAGCTGAAATATTTATGTCTGACTTTGAAAATAAGTTATTTAACTGCGAAAATAACCTAACAAGTGGACCAGATATGTGGATGACGTGTTTTGTATTTGGAAAGGTACAGAAAGACAAATTAATAAATTTTTAAATCTTCTGAATTCATTTCACGATAAAATTCAATTCACTCTAGAAATAGAAAACGAGGAAGGTTTAAATTTCTTGGACGTTAACATAAAAAATAGAAATAACAACTTAGAGTTTGACATTTACCGTAAACCAACTTGTACAGACATAGTCATTCACAAGAACTATAAGCAATCATCACAAATAAAAATGGCATATTTCCATTCATATATCCACCGTCTACTAACTTTTCCTTTAAATAAGAAAAACTTTATGAAAGAAGTAAACACCATTAAAGAAGTCGCTAGAAACAACGGTTATAATGAAAACCTCATAGATAAATTAATAAAAAATAAACAAAAGAAAAAATTACTTAAAGAATTTGATGCCGATACTCCACAAAGAACTGAGATATATAAATGTATTAATTATAGGCCTAAGATTAGTGATAAAATTAGTATTAAAGTTAAAAAACTAGGATGTAAAATTATCTCTGTTAATAAACATAATGTAGGGAAAATGTTAGTTAATAATAAAGATAAAAGAGATTTATTAAAAAAAACAGGTGTGTATCAATTAAAATGTAACTGTGATGCTATATATACCGGGTGAGTCACGAATTGCGCTCGCCCCGATATTTCCTAAAATACTTGGAATAGAAAATTGAAATTTGGAGGCCTTATTACACCACTAAAATGCCATCTTTTCAATAAAAAATCAAGTTTGGTGCACATCCGGTTTGACCGGAAATGCCCACAACTTTCGATTTTTAAATGGAACACCCCGTATATTTTTACATTTGTGGAATCTAGAGGACATTTTGAATACAATACATCCATTTTGGTCACTTCTTGATAAATATTAATTTTATTAAAAAATCTATTTCTGAATCCAGAGTGCTGTGGTGCCCAAAATATATTTTAGTTTGTGTGCTACGTTACTATAAACAAAAAAGAGCAATATGATTGCATTACTTAATTCTCTAGAGGCGTTTAAAATTTTTAAATGTGATTTTTACCCACTAACTCGGTTTTTTAAATGGGAATTTAATCGTTCACCAACATTTTTAAATACCTACCTCATTTTCATACGAATCTAATGATACCAAAATTTTGAAAATCCGCTCAGAAATATTTGAGATTTCAGCCAAAATACAATGCAACCAAGCTTTTAGAAACATGCGGCTAATAGATATTAGATTAGTGGGCTTTGGAAACTACTATTTTGTGTAAATCCGGTAACCTAATAACATTGGAAAAATCATAGTAGCCATTGAATATAATAAAACAATATCAGCTATCAGACAGATACAAAATAAAGCGTTGCGGAAATCTCTTTGAGTAAAAACTAAAGAAAATGAATAATTTTAGTAGAAATGAAAAGGTCGATATGTTACTGATATATGGAGAGCGTCTCAAAAATTCAACTGCAGCTGCAGGACTGTATCAGCAACGATATCCCAACAGACGTCATCCAAGCAGACACCTGTTTGCCAGAGTGGAACAAGAATTAAGAAACGAACCCAATCAACAAGATGACCATCAAACATTTATTGTAAGTGAGGACAAAGAAATTGATGTATTAGGATTTATGATGGTACACCCAACAACATCAACAAGGGAATTGTCAATGGAATGCGACATTAGTCAGTCTTCGGTTTGCAGAATTTTAAAGAAACATAAGTTTCGGTCTTATAAATACCAAATACACCAACATCTTTATGGAGATGATAACGACAGGAGGCTAGTATATTGCAACTGGTTCTTAAATGCAGTACAACAAAACCCAGGTTTTCCTTTTCATATTTTATATTCAGATGAAAGTAGATTTACGAACCAAGGTATGTTTAACAGAAATAATGCTAGGTACTGGGCTCAAGAAAATCCGAGGTTGGTAGGGCGGGGGAATATTCAGGAAAGATTTGGGTTTAACTGTTGGCTTCGAGTACTTGGAAATCGAATAATTGGACCCATATTTTTTTATGGAACACTTACTGGCGAACGATATTTATTCTTTTTACAAAAACAGACAGCAGAATTTCTTGACTTACGTTCTCTTGCCTATTTACAAAATTTCTTTTTCCAACAAGATGGTGCTCCACCACATAATTCCAGAAGAGTGATGGAATATTTAAACAACTTGCATGGTGAACGCCTTATTGAAAATTAAGGTCATATCAGGTGGCCTCCTAGGTCACCTGACTTAACACCCCTCGACTATTATGTATGGAGCACTCTCAAAAATAAAGTTTATAAAACTTCTTCAAATACCCGTGAAGAGCTGCAAAATAAAGTTGTACAGGCTCTTAATGAAATAACGCCGGCTGAATTGCATAGAGCCATTCAAGCAACTGTACGCAGAGCCGAATTGTGTATAGAAAAAAATGGTGGACATTTTGAACAATATCTATAAATGTCAATTTATGGTGTAATTAAGTATATTAATTATTTTATAGATACCTACTGTTTCCTAGTTTAAGTTTAATTGTTCAAACGGAATTGATTTTTATTTATTTATAGGCCCGATATTTATGTTCATTTAAATAAAACTCTGAAAACCGAACTGATGTCGCATTCTATTGCAAATGTCCTTGTGGATGTAATTGTGTTTACCTCCACATACCTATGCTAAACTTAATTGTAACGTACTTTGCGCTCACAATTATTAAATGTTTGATAGCTCAAGATTGCCTATAACTACACGAGTCTGTCTGACAGCTGATATTGTTTTATTACATTCAATGGCTACTATGATTTTTCCAATGTTATTAGGTTACCAGATTTACACAGAAATGTGCCATTTTAGTTTCCAAAGCCCACTAATCTATTATCTATTAGCCGCATGTTTCTAAAAGCTTGGTTGCATTGTATTTTGGCTGAAATCTCAAATATTTCTGAGCGGATTTTCAAAATTTTGGAATCATTAGATTCGTATGAAAATGAGGTATTTAAAAATGTTGGTGAACGATTAAATTCCCATTTAAAAAACCGAGTTAGTGGGTAAAAATCACATTTAAAAATTTTAAACGCCTCTAGAGAATTAAGTAATGCAATCATATTGTTCTTTTTATTTTTATAGTAACGTAGCACACAAACTAAAATATATTTTGGGCACCACAGCACTCTGGATTCAGAAATAGATTTTTAAACAAAATGTTTAATGTTTATCAAAAAGTGACCAAAATGGATGTACTATATTCAAAATTTCCTCTAGATTCCAAAAATGTAAAAATATATAGGGTGTTCCATTTAAAAATCGAAAGTTGTGGGCATTTCCGGTCAAACCGGATGTGCACCAAACTTGATTTTTTATTGAAAAGATGGAATTTTAGTCGTGTAATAAGGCCTCCAAATTTTAATTTTCTATTCCAAATATTTTAGGAAATATCGGGGCGAGCGCAATTCGTGACTCACCCGGTATATCGGTCAAACTGGTCGTAAATTAAAAAACCGTCTCGCTGAACATAAAAAATCAATAACGAATGGTATACATAGCACCGGTATGTCAACACACTGTATAGAAAATAATCATTTTGTTAATTTTAATGAAGTCGAATTACTCCATACAGAAAATAAAGGAAAGAAGTTAGATTTACTAGAACAATTTGAGATTATGAAAGCGGTAAAAAAGCATAAAAATGTAGCTAATGATCAAACATTATTTATGGGTCATAATATTTTAGAAAAAATAATTTAACATTAAGAATCTATTTGTAGTATACATAGGATAGGAATCATATAACTATTTGGATATAATAAATAGATTAAAAGCTTTCCATAATTTATACCTTTTCCATTAGGTATAAATAAGGAACACATTTTAAAATATCTTGTACTCTTGATAAAGGCCTAATAAGCCGAAATACGTGTAGAGTTTTAATAAAACTTTTTGAAACATTAAAAAGCATAATTAAAAAATCAATAAAATTTGTGATTGAATTTTTTATATTCAATTTACTATTCTATTTTATTACATTGACAACAAAGGACTATAAAAAATATTATTAATAAAATTATAAAAACAATCCTTGCCGATCAACCCATGAAAAATTACAAATTGAATCGATCTGATGGAATTTCTTTATAAGAATAATTTGACCAACGCAATTTCATCTTTACCTGAGGTTGTATAACTTCACTAACATTTCGTGATGTTCGCAAGCCACAGGTAAATCGGAGCTATTTTCTTAATCAATGTTTGTTCAGATCCATCTCTTGCACCAAGTTCATCTGAAATTGGCATTTCACTGAGTTTGATGCGAGAAATAAAATTCATCTGATTTGGTAAGTGACCATTAAATTCTAACATTTTATTTATATGTCCAAAGGAAAGCTTATTCTTTCTAGATGCTTACTAATCTATTATTCTAGAAGCTTATTCTTTCCAGAAAGACAAATTTTCCATTGGTTTTAAAATCATCAAGAAATGTTTAAAAAAATAAGGCTGCAAATGCGTCGTAAACAAAATAAATTTTCAGTAATACGAAAATTTACGTAAGAAAATCTGTGCACAGACAGGCACACATACCCACACGATTTTTTTCAAGGATGCAAAACTACATTTCCATGTAATTTAAACCGCTGAATACGATTTGGAGGTCCAAATCGAGAAAGAAACCTATCTTTTATTGTGTAACTCAGAGGCGCGTTTAGGCCTAGGCGCACTAGGCGCGCGCCTAGGGCCCCACTTTTCCAGGGGCCCCCATTTCCCGATTTATTGAGGTAAAAAGGCAATGTAAAAATTTTGTTTCTTTGTTATGCCGTTATTTATTTTCTCTTTTCCGATAGCAATAATGATAATTACAACTATCATGAAATACATTTCTTCCCTTTTCCATATCATCCTCATCAGATCTCAATTGCAACAAAAATAACAAAATAAGAATGGTTCATGCGAATATGTGTTCACGAACATTTGTCGTTTATTTACATTTTATATTATTTGAAATCATTTTATAGTTCTTCCTTTCGATTTCAATTTTTTTCATATTTCAATGTAGAAGTCTATAGCAATTTATTGTTTGTGTTTATCGTGTTTGAATATTCTTGAATATTCATTTTTTTATTTATTTTTTATTTATTCACTGCATCACACTGAAAAAAATATGTTCGTAATATTAATGAATTGGTTCAGCGACTGAAAAGTGATGAATCCGTTTATTAATATAATGTACGTTTACATAGTAACAATAAATGTGTACTTTTTTTTTTCCTTCTTCAATTCTTTGGGAATTTCACTGCCACATGTATGTTTTCTTTCTAAGCGGTGCTAGGGGAATCTACAAAATATATCACAATTAACCAGTATTACTGGTAAAAAAACCTCTACGCCCGTGACGTTTACGTCAAAGGATCAGTTAAAGGTTGGTTTTGATAACTAAACAACACAAATAAGTATAAAAGCTTGAAATTAAATATTTCGCCGACGTTTCGGAAATCTAATCTGTTTCCTTTCTCAAGGCTTTTTTTGAAAAATCTTTTTTGCTGTGTATGACAAATACACAGCTCTAAGAATGTTTGTTATATTCAATATCCATAGATACTTACTATTTACATAGAACTGTTGATATAGTTAACAGTTTTTTAGTTTCTATACAATGCTAAGTTTGTGAAGTTCTTCTTTTAACATTGGCAGCCAAGTTGTACAGACATCTACGGAACAATTCGACACGCAATTATCCTCATTCAATAATATTATCTCGGATTCTTTTATTTTTCTTTTTTTGCTATCTGCCTCTTTTGTTAAAATTTTTGCCGAGTCCCAGTTTATTCTATGTCCGTTCTCCCACGCGTGTTCGCAGATCTTGGACCTCTGAATTTCATTTTTTCTGATATAATTTTGATGTTCGCCCAATCTTACACTAAAAGGTCTGGATGACTCACCCACGTATTGTTTGTTGCACTCACACGGAATACTATAAATGCAGTTTTTTGAATTTTGCTCGTGATCAAAAGGTTTAAATTATTCAATAAACCCAAAATTGGTTCCAAAATTTAACATAATAGCAGCCGTAGAAAAAACTGCACAAAACATGCCAACAGATGATGGAAATGAATATCGCGTGCGGACAAAAATTGCTTTAGAGAAGCAATATAAAATTAAAGAAAATTTAAGCACGGAAGAAAAACGGTCAATATCCTCTTTGAAGAGAGATGAATCCATTAAAATTTTGCCAGCGGACAAAGGTAATGCCACAGTCATTATAAATAAAAATACATATGATGAGAAAATTATGACACTTATCAATGAAGGACCATACTCAAAATTAAGTAAAGACCCAACAAAATCAATTGAGGGCAAAATTTATAGAACTTTATTTAAATACAAAAATGATTTTAATGACTTTGAACGACGGAAGCTTACACCGCATTATAGCAAGCCTCCTCATTTTTATGGCTTACCGAAAATACATAAACAAAAGGTCCCATTAAGACCAATTGTTAGTTCCATTAATTCGTCATGCCACAATTTGGCAAAATTCTTGCTTAAAATTATTAATCCATTATCTGGAAATACTGACTCGTATATAAAAAATAGTAAACATTTTATCGAAAAAGTTTATGAAAACAGTATTCATAATACACATCTGATGGTTAGTTTTGACGTAGTTAGTCTGTTCACTAACGTCCCAGTAGACAAAACTTTAAAAATAATCAAAGACAAATTGTTAAATGAAAATAATTTGGAAGCGAGAACTAAATTGAGTGTAAATACTATAATGGAACTTTTAACTATGTGTATAAAAACAACTTATTTTCAATTAGAAAATGATTTCTATCAGCAGGATTTCGGTATGGCAATGGGTTCTCCATTGTCACCGATTTTAAGCAATATATTTATGGAGGATTTTGAGACTAGGCATGTTCAAAATTGTGCATACAAACCGGTTATCTGGTGGAGATACGTAGATGATATCTTTGCAATCTAGCCTCATGGTATTGAGTTACTAGATAATTTTTTGGATCATTTAAATAATAAAGAACCTTCCATTAAATTCACTTTAGAAAAGGAAACTAGAAATGAATTACCATTTTTAGATATTTTAATTAAAAGAATAAATGGTACAATTGAAACAAGTGTTTATAGAAAACCAACACATACCAACAGATATTTAAATTTCAACTCAAATCAGTCGATGCACGTTAAGAGGGGTGTTGTAAAATGTTTGTATGATAGGGCCAAAATCATTTCTTCTAATGATGAGATACTAAACAATGAGAAGCGGTTTATAAAGGAAGTTCTTATTAATAACCAATACCCTGGGGGTTTTGTCGATAAAACCTTCATAAATATTGAAAATAACAATCAGGTACGACAAAAACCTGAAAAACGTTACACAGCGTTAATTCCTTATGTATACGGATTATCCGAAAAGTTGCGCCGCATCGGTGATAGATTTGATATTAGGACGGTATTTCAAACAAGCAACACTTTAAGATCTATTCTGACAAAGACGAAACCAACAAACCACGAGCAAAATTCAAAAAACTGCATTTATAGTATTCCGTGTAAGTGCAACAAACAATACGTGGGTGAGTCATCCAGACCTTTTAGTGTAAGATTGGGCGAACATCAAAATTATATCAGAAAAAATGAAATTCAGAGGTCCAAGATCTGCGAACACGCGTGGGAGAACGGACATAGAATAAACTGGGACTCGGCAAAAATTTTAACAAAAGAGGCAGATATCAAAAAAAGAAAAATAAAAGAATCCGCGATAATATTATTGAATGAGGATAATTGCGTGTTGAATTGTTCCGTAGATGTCTGTACAACTTGGCTGCCAATGTTAAAAGAAGAACTTCACAAACTTAGCATTGTATAGAAACTAAAAAACTGTTAACTATATCAACAGTTCTATGTAAATAGTAAGTATCTATGGATATTGAATATAACAAACATTCTTAGAGCTGTGTATTTGTCATACACAGCAAAAAAGATTTTTCAAAAAAAGCCTTGAGAAAGGAAACAGATTAGATTTCCGAAACGTCGGCGAAATATTTAATTTCAAGCTTTTATACTTATTTGTGTTGTTTAGTTATCAAAACCAACCTTTAACTGATCCTTTGACGTAAACGTCACGGGCGTAGAGGTTTTTTTACCAGTAATACTGGTTAATTGTGATATATTTTGTAGATTCCCCTAGTACCGCTTAGAAAGAAAACATACATGTGGCAGTGAAATTCCCAAAGAATTGAAGAAGGAAAAAAAATTAAGATAATGCCAGAAATAACATTTAGACAATAATAAATGTGTACATTGTCTTATGAACATATACATTATATCAATAAACAGTTTCATAAATTCTCAATGAACTTTAATTCATTGATTTCTCGAACATATTTTTGTCAGTGTATTAAAAAAAAGTGCAATCAATTAACAGACCAATTTGGCAATTCCTCAGACGTTACTATTTAAGTTTCGGCAGTCGGCACGTGCCAGATGATGAATCAGCTTTTCGGTATATTTCACATTAATGAAAATAAATCTACTGATAATGATGATGCGAAAATTCAAGAACCTGAGACAAACAATCTAGAAAACCCGAGAAAATAACTGAGAAAATTTTGATTTTGAAATCAGTGATGAGGACTGCGAAAAGGAAGAACCATTAGGAAACGATTCTAGTGAATCTGACGATGATGAACAAATAGAAAAAGAATCTGAAAATAAAGAAAATTTGGAAAAAGAGTATGACGATGCAAAACAAGCTAATAATCAGTGCACTGCAATGATCAATGCATTAGTATCAACCTATAAAGGCGACATAGATTCCGAGCTATCTCCAGATAAATTGCATCAATTTTTGATATATGTCGGCTTAAGTCGCCTGCTGAAATGTATAAAGGAACCCTCAGTTTTTTATAGTAAAAATGTGTTTCAGTCGATAGTTCTAAAACTTGGGGAAAATGTTGTCCTGGGCCCCCTGATTAAAATTCATTTTGACCACCAATTCGACCGAATTCGATTTTTTTATTTAGAGACGATTGAAACTGTGAACATCTGCGAAGGTCTGGTTAAATGTTCCATACAAATTCTGAAAATATTCACAATCATTTTTTGGAGAAAGATAAACATCTTTTGTTTCTTGGTGTTTTTTTTTTAAAAATGCTTCTCCCGGAAAAAAATAACAAAAAGAAAAAATATTTTTTTTGCAATTTTTTTACGGGAAAAGGAAGCACTTTGAAGAAAAAGTTGAAGGGGCGTAGGCTGATTATTTTTACCTAATATTTTGGGATATTTCTGAAGTAGAAAAAAATTAAATTTTAGGGAAATTCTTGGTCGAAATTATGTTTGTCTAAGAAATTCTGAAAACCGGTAGGCGTGTTCTTTGAACAAAAATAAGCATCTTTTGTTTCTTGGTGTTTATCTTCAAAGTGCTTCCTTTTCCCGTAAGAAAATTACAAAAAATATTTTTGTTTGTTTATTTTTTTCCGGGAGAAGGAAGCACTTTGAAAAAAAAATGCCAAGAGACAAAATATGCTTATTTTTCTTCAAGAAATGAGCATGAATATTTTCAGAATTTTTATGGAACATTTACGCAGACCTTGTGTTCACAGTTTCAGTCGCCTCTAGATCAAAAACTCGAATTCGGTCGGACTGGTGGTCAGTGAGAATTTTAATCAGGGGGTCGAGGAGAAAATTTTCCCCAAGTTTCAGAACAATCGACTGAAACCTATTCTTACTATAAAAAACTGTGGAGTCCTTTATTCTCAATGTGTTGCAGGCGACATTTTTTAATGTTGAAACCCTTTTGTGTATTTACTTGACCATTCCGGTCAGTAATCCCTCATGTAAACGCACTTTTTCGGCGCTCAAAAGAATTAATAACTGCCTACGAAGTACTTCGGGGCAACAGCGACTTTAAAATTTGTCTCTTATGTATACTGTATCAGAGGAAACACAAATATTTAGTGATATCAAACGTTCAAATTGACAAGTTTGCTAACATATAAAGCCGGAAAAAAATAATATGATAATATGTATTTGTAAAAATATACTTGCCTTCAAATCTTTAGTTCTCATATTTTTTTAATCAAGGGGCCCTCGAATATCACAGCGCCTAGGGGCCCAATTTATCTAAACGCGCCCCTGGTGTAACTGTGTCATTAATTCACATTCTCTAGATCATTCTAAATAGGGGACTTGTGCGCAATCTTTATTTCACTACATTTTCACGATTCGCTTGCAATTCTATATAAAATGCATTTTATCAGTCTTTCTTTCTTAACAATTTTGATTTCCTCTCCCCTCTTTTTGGAAAATTTAAAACATCTGTATCTCGGAAAATACGCATTTTTTTAATTAACAAATGTAAAACGTTATGTTATGTTCCATCAAATTATGTAAAAAACATTTGTTTAGACTTTTGCCGAAATTGAATAAGTTAGCAAATTAAAAACAAAACACTGTTTATAACAATTGCCGGTTAATACCGCGTAATCAAGAGTTGTGGAAAATGATATAGAAAACAAAAGAAACTCAATACAAAAGTTGTCGTGAAAATTAATCATTTTCCGGAGAAATCGTGGCTTTAGCTTTTTTATCGCCTAAAGGTACGGATATGCCGAGGATGCCTCGATAAGAGCGGTGGAGGTCGAAGTCGCGATCGCTACATCGAGGTCACCTCTTTGCAAAATAAATCCCTATAGCAATGATGCATTCACCAATTCACTCTCGCTCACAGTGGGTCGGACAATTCGAAAAGCGGCCAAAAATCGATATTTATAAAAGTAATAACACCGTTCACAGAATTCGCAGGCACTTAGGAAAATAGAAAATGCATATTTTCCCGGACTTCCGAGCAGGTAGAAGGTATTTTCGTTCAGCTATCTGCTCACAAACACAGACTTTCTTGTACCATCGGTACAGATACAAGCGTTGAAACATATTCTTTATAGGAAAAAGCAAACAGTGGAAAGAAATCTATCTATGAGAACTAAAGGAAAAACTCATGGATAGGTTTCTTTCCACTGTTTGCAAAATCCTATAAAGAATATGTTTCATTACTATAAGCAAACAAATAATAAATAATTCACTTTTAAAGATACAAGCGTTTGTTCATTACATTGCCAACAGTGATTGTGTGTTATTAAGCGTTTGAATAAAAAGTTTAAGTGTACAGAAAATTTCCTCAAGGTATGTACTTATTTTCATGTTATACCGGGTGAGTCACGAATTGCGCTCGCCCCGATATTTCCTAAAATATTTGGAATAGAAAATTGAAATTTGGAGGCCTTATTACACGATTAAAATGCCATCTTCTCAATAAAAAATCAAGTTTGGTGCTTATCCGGTTTGACCGGAAATGCCCACAACTTTCGATTTTTAAATGGAACACCCTATATATTTTTACATTTTTGGTATCTAGAGGAAATTTTGAATACAATACATCCACTTTGGTCACTTTTTGATAAACATTAAAAATTTTATTAAAAAATCTATTTCTGAATCCAGAGTGCTGTGGTGCCCAAAATATATTTTAGTTAGTGTGCTACGTTACTATAAAAATAAAAAGAGCAATATGATTGTATTACTTAATTCTCTGGAGGCGTTTAAAATTTTTAAATGTGATTTTTACCCACTAACTCGTTTTTTTTTAATGGGAATTTAATCGTTCACCAACATTTTTAAATACCTCATTTTCATACGAATCTAATGATACCAAACTTTTGAAAATCCGCTCAGAAATATTTGAGATTTCAGCCAAAGTACAATGCAACCAAGCTTTTAGAAACATGCGGCTAATAGATAATAGATTAGTGGGGTTTGGAAACTAAAATGGCACATTTCTGTGTAAATCTGGTAACCTAATAACATTGGAAAAATCATAGTAGCCATTGAATGTAATAAAACAATATCAGCTGTCAGACAGATACAAAATAAAGCGTTGCGGAAATCTCTTTGGGTAAAAATTAAAGAAAATGAATAATTTTAGTAGAAATGAAAAGGTCGATATGTGACTGATATATGAAGAGCGTCTCAAAAATTCAACTGCAGCTGTAGAACTGTATCAACAACGATATCCCAACAGACGTCATCCAAGCAGACACTTGTTTGCCAGAGTGCAGCAAGAATTAAGAAACGAACCCAATCAACAAGATGACTATCAAACATTTATTGTAAGTGAGGACAAAGAAATTGATGTATTAGGATTTGTGATCGTACACCCAACAACATCAACAAGTGAATTGTCAACGGAATGCGACATTAGTCAGTCTTCGGTTTGCAGAATTTTAAAGATACATAAGTTTCGGTCTTATAAATACCAAATACACCAACATCTTTATGGAGATGATAACGACAGGAGGCTAGTATATTGCAACTGGTTCTTAAATGCAGTACAACAAAACCCAGGTTTTCCTTTTCATATTTTATATTCAGATGAAAGTAGATTTACGAACCAAGGTATGTTTAACAGAAATAATACTAGGTACTGGGCTCAAGAAAATCCGAGGTTGGTAGGGCGGGGGAATATTCTGGAAAGATTTGGGTTTAACTGTTGGCTTGGAGTACTTGGAGATCGAATAATTGGACCCATATTTTTTTATGGAACACTTACTGGTGAACGATATTTATTCTTTTTACAAAACCAGACAGCAGAATTTCTTGACTTACTTCCTCTTGCCTATTTACAAAATCTGTTTTTCCAACAAGATGGTGCTCCCCCACATAATTCCAGAAGAGTGATGAAATATTTAAACAACTTGCATGGTGAACGCCTTATCACAACTCAAGGTCATATCAGGTGGCCTCCTAGGTCACTTGATTTAACACCCCTCGACTATTATGCATGGGGCACTCTCAAAAATAAAGTTTATAAAACTTCTTCAAATACCCGTGAAGAGCTGCAAAATAAAGTTGTACGGGCTCTTAATGAAATAACGCCGGCTGAATTGCGTAGAGCCATTCAAGCAACTGTACGCAGAGCCGAATTGCGTATAGAAAAAAATGGTGGACATTTTGAACAATATCTATAAATGTCATTTTATGGTTTAATTATATTAATTATTTTAAAGATACCTACTGTTGCCTAGTTTAAGTTTAATTGTTCAAACGGAATTGATTTTTATTTATTTATAGGCCCGATATTTATGTTCATTTAAATAAAACTCTGAAAACCGAACTGATGTCGCATTCTATTGCAAATGTCCTTGTGGATGTAATTGTGTTTACCTCCACATACTTATGCTAAACTTAATTGTAACGTTCTTTGCGCTCACAATTATTAAATGTTTGGTAGCTCAAGATTGCCTATAACTACACGAGTCTGTCTGACAGCTGATATTGTTTTATTACATTCAATGGGTACTATGATTTTTCCAATGTTATTAGGTTACCAGATTTACACAGAAATGTCCCATTTTAGTTTCCAAAGCCCACTAATCTATTATCTATTAGCCGCATGTTTCTAAAAGCTTGGTTGCATTGTATTTTGGCTGAAATCTCAAATATTTCTGAGCGGATTTTCAAAATTTTGGTATCATTAGATTCGTATGAAAATGAGGTATTTAAAAATGTTGGTGAACGATTAAATTCCCATTTAAAAAACCGAGTTAGTGGGTAAAAATCACATTTAAAAATTTTAAACGCCTCTAGAGAATTAAGTAATGCAATCATATTGCTCTCTTTATTTTTATAGTAACATAGCACACAAACTAAAATATATTTTGGGCACCACAGCTCTCTGGATTCAGAAATAGATTTTTTAATAAAATTTTTAATGTTTATCAAAAAGTGACCAAAATGGATGTATTGTATTCAAAATTTCCTCTAGATTCCAAAAATGTAAAAATATATAGGGTGTTCGATTTAAAAATCGAAAGTTGTGGGCATTTCCGGTCAAACCGGATGTGCACCAAACTTGATTTTTTATTGGAAAGATGGCATTTTAGTCGTGTCATAAGGCCTCCAAATTTCAATTTTCTATTCCAAATATTTTAGGAAATATCGGGGCGAGCGCAATTCGTGACTCACCCGGTATATACATATAAGACAAACTTAAATGGGTATAAACATTTAGATAACATAAGTGTATAGTTGATTTTATTGAAGATTTTATGTTATCATTTAAATTTATGTTGAGCCATAAAAATTTCCAGGCCAGACCCGGCTTGAACCAAATAACTAAAAGATAGCTTGAACATTCCTTAATAACATACTAATATTTGATAGGCTCGTTCAAGTGTCTTCTTAAGATATTTAGATTTCGCTTAGGTCTTATTCATGAATATGCACCAATCATAACGAACGCATGTATTCTGAAACCGCAACTGTACATTTTATTTTATAATTTAAGATGTAAAATCTACTGATTTCTATTCCATATTTGCGGTATTTTATTTGACTTGACAGAAAATTAAGTTAGCCTATAGGCAGCTTTTATTTGGGCCTTCAGGCGAGGTGGCTGAATTTCAGTGACTGACTCTGGGTCAGCACCGCGCAGGCCTTCTCGCCTGTCGTCAAATACGAGACCAAGTTCATCTGTGGCACTTTTTGCTGCCTTAAACAATTCTGCACCTACCCCTGCATTTTCGTGATCTCTCACTAATTGCAGAAGTAGGTCTGAGCTCTTTAGGATCCTGCATGTAAATTTAATATTTTAGTAGAGTTGCTTGTGACATATTATTTATCGGTTTTCGTATATCTAATAAAAATACAAATGGCACAATGGTCTGAAGACACAACTTTTAAATTTGTTTCGGAGTACGTAAAGTATTGCTGTCTGTGGGATGTTAGGAAAGATATTTTACGTTTCATAGCCATTTGGAACAAAGCTGAATATATTTCAATTTCTCTGACTATATCTCGTATCGGAGATCACAGTATTTAGTCCGTTTTTCCTCCTCTTTCAAAGCGATGTTTGGCTCAGCAGGTGCCGAGAACTCGATAACAAACATCACCTTGTTTAGATGGTTGAGGAGGGCTATGTCAGGCTTGTTGGCTTGAATTAGTCTGACTGTCGGAAACGAGTAGTTCCAATAAATTCGGCACTCGTTTTCGACAATGGACTCGATATCTCCGGATACGTAAGGCAGCACTGGTGTTTGGTCTATCCCGTACAAGTGCCGTAGATGACAGTACAGCACCTGTAACGCCGCGGTATGGCGGTGAATGTAGGCCGAAATCGCATACACCGGACATGCAGAAAGTAATTGCATGAGCGACTCCGGCGGCTGATGGCAGGTCCTACAGTTTATATCAGGAACCTCTACACCCATTACGCGGCTTCGGTAGACCAACGTGTTAATTACACCATCTTGGCAGGACACAATAAATCCCTCGGTCTCCGACTTTAGCCCGGCTGGCCTTAAAAAAGCAAATGTCAACCTAGTCGATAAACCCAGTGTTTCTACGTTCTTATAGTATATACCGTGCGTGGGTTTATCGACATGCTGCCTAAACAGACGTTCCTGTTCGGCAGCTTTTATTTGGGCCTTCAGGCGAGGTGGCTCAAGTTCAGTGACTGACTCTGGGTCAGCACCGCGCCGGCCTCCTCGCCTGTCGTCGAATACGAGACCAAGTTCATCTGCTGCTCTTTTTGCCGCCTTAAACAGTCCTGCACCTACCACTGCATTTTGGCGATCTGCAGGAGCGGGTCTGAGCTCCTTAGGATGTTGCATGCCATACTTAGTGCTACTCTGCCATGCTGACACTCCAGACCCAGACCCAAGAGTCCTCCCCCCCCCCCCCCGTTAACGTGGGAGGTACACACGAGGAACGGACGTAGGTTGAATACTCTTATTGATATTCATCATCTTGCGGGTACCTCTATCTAATTGACGCAGCTCATCTACAGTCCATTTGACTACCCCCAAGGAGTAGATGAGGACATGAACGGCAAGCATATTAGTCGCAGACACCTTGTTCTTCCCCGAAAGTTCGGATGACCAAATCTTTCGGAATAGGCATCTGTACGTACCGCGGAGAGGTTCCTTAACTTGCTGCACAACCTTGATGTGATGTTGCACGCCCAGGTATGTGTAGGTCTTTCCGACATCCAGATGTCATAGGATGCTTCCGTCTGCGAGCTGCGCGTCTTCAGCAAAGTTGCCACATCGTCCTCTCTTGAGATGGATGACCGCGCACTTGTTCAACCCGAACTCCATCACAATGGCCCGCGTGTACTCCTCGACCACTCTGAAGTTCACGCTCTGCGGAGGCATACAGTATGAGGTCATCCATATAAAATAGTTGGGTGACCTTATGTCTCCGGTTGCTGGGTGGTCCACAATAGTACCCGCGAGTTTGGCGGAGTTCAACAGATAACGGCAGTAGTGAGATGCAAAAGAGGAGGGGACTCAGAGAATCTCCTTGGAAAACTCCTGTTCAGAATGCCACATGCTCTGTCATAACTCGCTGTGCACCGGGTGTTATGGTGAAGCGAAACCTCCAGAGTGGCAGCAGTTATTTTATGCATCTCATTAGTGGCTCTGCTATCGCAAAACATTTGAGCAAATGCAACAATAGTTGATGCGACGTTGTGTCAAATGCCTTCCGATAGTCAATTCAGGCCATCGATAGATTCTGCTTGTACTGCACAGAGTCCTGTGTAATACAGTGATCTATCAGCAGGCTCTTGGGGAAAGGCCCAGGGCTGAGCTTTCCTATGCCCTGGGCAAATTCGCCAGGGTATTCCAGACCGAGATCTTCGCTATTTTGGTCTGTGCACAGGAGAACATCCGAAGGGAATACTCCAATAAACACATATACATATGTAGCGATAGCCAAGCAGCCCTCAAGGCCCTTGCATCGAATCGGACCATGTCAAAACTGGTCCAAAACTGTAAACAGGCCCTCTGTGAACTTGGCTCATCAAACTGGGTCAGGCTTCTCTGGGTGCCTGGACACAGCAACATTGAGGGTAACGAGCGGGCCGATGCTCTGGCCAGAAGGGGCTCTCGTGAACCTCTGCTCGGTCCGGAGCCGGCTCTCGGCTACCCTAGATCCCAAGCCAGGAGGTTGATAGATAACTGGACTCGCTCCCAGTTCATTGACCTCTGGGATTCCTATCCAGGACTCCGGCAAGCGAAGCTCCTGATCTCGGGACCCTTGCCGGAGAGAACAAAGCAATTTCTGCGTCTAAGCAAAAAGCAAATTAGAGCCGTAACAGGCCTCCTGACCGGACATAGCTCTTTTAGGAAACACCTGCACACAATGGGGGTGGTTGACCACCCCGATTGCAGGTTCTGTGAGGACGAGGAGGAGACTTCCATCCACGTTCTCACTTCTTGCCCAGGACTCATGAACGTGAGGCACAAGCACTTCGGCGCTGGCTTTCCAGTGCTGGAGGAAATAAGGAGTTCTCACGTGGGAAGGATTTCAGCCTTTGGGCTGAAATCTGGTCTGTACGGGAGAGCTCCTTAATTTGTTAGCGGTAGCACAATGGGCCACAAGGCCTGAGTGCGGCGACCTCCAGGCGCCCCGCTAAAAGAAGAAGATCAGCAGGCTCTCTTTGCAACTCGCTATGCCCTTCTTGGCGTAAATCTGTTGGAAGACTGGATCAACCTGCCGTAGTGTCCGTTCATATAGAATACGTGTAAATATCTTGTAGCAGGAGTTCAGACAGGTGATTGGCCTATAGTTCCTTGGATCGGACGGATCTCTCTTTTTGGGTATGAGCACGGTACTTCCCTCGACAAACCAGTCCGGAATTTGCTGCCCTTCGTTCAACCACGTGTTGATAATACGGTGCAGGTGGCGGTGGGTGGAAGGAAATTTGTTCCACCACCAGTTATTAATCAACAAAGTACTTATCGTAATGTGGGTAAAAACTCGGTTTTGTAGGATCACCTGCGGGGAAAATAGCTGCATTGGTTGACCATGCAAAGCATGCATTATCTTTGTATCCTATGTTTAAAACGGCCTTCTTCGCTGATATGCCTTTGGGTAACTTAATGTATGATGGAGCCCCCCCATCGGTATGAACTTATTTATGTTGACGTCAAGAAACATTATACGTCTCCAATATGTCCAACTTGAGTCCCTCTTCTGGAATTGGGATGCCTGTATACTCATTTCCTCATCAAATTCTTTGAAAATCCGTTGAAATAGTTCTTATTTTGTTTCTTATATTGAACGACTTATTATCACTCAATTCCTTTTGAGGGATGATATAAACCCCAAACACTTCAAAATTAATCTTCCGAGCCTGATGCTTCTCCAAATATTCACCAATTTTATCCAGTGCCTTTCGTTTGACTTATAGAAAATCGGAATAATCTGTATGGCTTCTAGGACTGCTAAAATGGTAACTAGCAATCCTGATTTTAAATGCTGAATGTAGTTTTTCAACACCATCCCCCAAACTGCTCACAATAGGAAGATTTATTTTTTTCTATCAATTATAAACAAGTCATTCAGGACAGGACATCTATTATTATTAATATGACGTCGTAAGTTAGACAATAATGAAAAGTCTTTAACGCCACTTGTAGAACTCACATTATCACACTTTGCTTCTTGCTTGGCGGCTCGCAAGCTTCTATGTTTTAGAACGGGACAATCTCTGCGGAGATGTCGAACTAAATTGCTTTTGTTTGAAACAACTTTGTTGCAGTGTTCGCACTTCATTGTTATACAATAGACTGTACAGTGCTGAAGAATATTACTTTCCCACATAATCCGTTGCTGGGAGAGTGGGTTGCCAGGTGTTCATCATATGCAGTGTTGCCAAGTGTATATCATATGTAGTGTTGCCACCTGTACATCAGATGCAGTGTTGCTAAATGTACATCATATGCAGTGTTACCAACTCTTCACCACTTCCGATCACTTCCAGATTCACTTCCGGTCTATCCGATTGATTTCCGATTACCTCCGGTTTCACTTCCGGTTTATACGACTGATTTCCTGTCACTTCCGGTTTGTTGTAATATGAAACCTGTGAGAATGACGGTTACTATGCTTTCTCATGATCTTCAATGAAATCCTCTATACACATGCATTAAAATTCCAGGAAATGTAATTCGATCCCTCGCACACCTGCCCTCTAAACCTGCTGAGACTTGTCGGTGACCTTCAAATAACCTCTACACACACGTGTATTGAAATTCCAGGAAATGTAATTTAACCTGATCATTGATCACGGTGCCGTAGCCTTCCCATTTACCCACTATAATACATACACAAGGGAAATCATTTCTTTCCGTTTGATGGTTAAATGCCTACTAGATTCCATAAGAAAGATAGTCCAGTCAAAATCAGTTAGGTCAAGTCCAGTTTAGTCCAGTCAATCGAAATCAACAGCAAAACCCTAGCGTTATACAGGTTAACAAGACGTTAAACCACGTCGAGGGGCCGTCTGCGTTCGGAGAGGCTGTTAGAAAAACTATCAGAACTCATCAGGGGCCCCCATCCAATATCCATCGCCAGGAGGATTGATAAGATTCTGAAATTTTCAATGATTTTTGGTATCACATTTATTGTATAGCATTTATTGTGTAACTTTTATTGCATAACGTGTTTCTTTTTTTTAATAATAAACTAATTAAGCTATAAATATTTTTGAAAATTGTGATATTGATTTTTTTTTATAACTTTATTTTACATTTTATATCGATCAAATTTGTTGACTTTCTTATCCATTGATGATTTTTTAAAGTTATTAATAAATGTGTATCTTTTACCATAAAATTCAATTTTCTATTTTTTTTTGTTTGTCTGCCATAAGGTCAAATCTTTAGCAGGTAGGTAGGTAGCAGTAACTCTTAATTTTTTCTGTAGATGGCGCCCGTAATATTTGCATCATTGTAAGTTACCTCTGAGTGGGGAAACAAAATGGCTCAGTAAGATATCACAAAGGTATTGGTTAACTGGCTGATTAAAAAAAAATGATTCCACGAAATCCCAGCCACGCACCAGATCAGCTAGCCGTAAGCACACTACTTGTGTGTTGGTTGAATTGCCTTTGGTTATCACCTTAATCGGCGATACCATTTCTAAGGCCAAGTAGTGATGTGACATAACCCTTATAAATCACCCTCGGGGGTTCATAATTTTTTTTATTTTTCTCATATAAATTTAGGTATCAAAAGTACGTAAACCGAGTTTCAAAAATATCGAAGGTTGTTTATATTTTCAACCCCTATATCTCGCCCCAAGAGTGTGGCAATTTTTTTACTACTTTTTCCCACAAGGCCAAAAACTACCCCTGAAAAGGATAAACCGCGTATACGCCGTCTCCTACCAGCCAAACCCCGTTTTCGAGGATGCTGAGCATGATGGTGGTGTCGAAACCCCTCCATGACCCCTGGCAACCCTCCAAACGGACAAATATACCAACCCCGAAAGGGGTGAAACGCGGATAGGCCGTCTTCTCTCGGCTAAACCCGTCTTACCCCCGTGTTTGAGGATGCTGAGCACGATGGTGATGTTGAAACCCCTATTCGACCACCTTCAACCCAACAAACGGCCAAAAACCACCTCTGAAAGGGGCGAAACGCGGATAGGTCGTCTCGGTTAAATCCGTGTTACCCACCGTTTCACACGATACTGAGCATGAAAAGAACATCACCATCGAGCTTGGCATCCTCTAAAACGAGGAATAACACAAGTTTGACTGGTAAGAGACGGCCTATCCGCGGTTTATCCCTTTTTGGGGTAGTTTTTGGCCGTTTGGGGGGTTGGCGGGGTCAAGGCGGTGTCTCGACATCACCATCCTGCTAAGTATCCTCGAAAGCGGGGGGGGGGGTAATATGGGTTTAGCCGAGAGAAGACGGCCTATCCACGTTTCACCAATTTCGGGGGTGGTTTTGGCCGTTTGGTGGGGTTGGCGGGGGTCGAGGAGGGATCTCGACATCACCATCGTTCACAGCATCCTCAAGAATGGGGGTAACACAGGTTTGGCTGGAAGGAGACGGCGGATCCGCGGTACCCATTTTGGGGGTGGTTTTGGGCCGTTCGGGGGGTGTGATTACTTCGGAGAGAGATTTAACCACCGCCATCGTGTTCAGTATCCTCTAAAAAGGGGAGGGGGGGCAGTCTCGTTAGGCTGAGAAAAATTCATGTTTTTCGAGGTTCCATCCGACTCACAGAATGCACTATATGCACAATAAGTACATTTGCAGAGTTTCCAAATTTTGGCCAGAAATTTTGGATTCAGGTCCACTATGTCGCGGTTCATATCAATGTACATAGCAAAACACAATAGTTTGTTATTCCATCGTGTTAGAACTGTGGACATCGCGGTAAATGCGGTGGTTCATATTAATCACGTGTTAGCACTCAATGAAAGAACTGATATTAAACCTCTCCGGTGTGTTCCGGTTTTCTTAGGAACATAAAGATTTGTTTCGCAAGGAGGTGACATCAATATAACGATCGCGGCACGAAGGAAACACATATTATCTTTATTGTTTATGGTAACAATTCCACTGCGCATATTGTATTCCTCTTCGAAATTATTATATTTTCGAGCCCTATCATTTCCCCTTCCAGCTGGCAACCTTATTGATGTTAGGGATAGACAGAAAGTTTCTGTATTGAGGTGTGTAGAATTGGATTGATAAATACTGCTAATAACGTCCCAGATATCGTCATAAGTTACTTCTGCCACCGGACGAAAACGAAGCTAGCCACTACCACGTTGAAAGTCGTTACTACAGAAACCGAAGCCGACTTGATCGCTAGGTTGCAGATTTTCGGTAGCTTTTTCAATAATTTGATTAACGGCCATTCTCACCCAGCTCACTGGTTCTTCATTAGCCGGCATTGGTTCAATCTTAAACTCTATTATTGCGGCTCGTTAGATTGAAATGTTTCGCATACTTCAGGGTATCCTTCACGATAATAAAGTTTTCCGTTTTAGCACTGATCGAAAATACTGCATCGAACACAACTTATTCAGGTAACAGTAATCAATAGACTGAGTAAATGATACTACTACCACTCTTAAATATAAGTAAGAGTCCTAAAGTATCAGCGAGTTACAAATTTAAACATAAGCGCCATCTAGTGGTGAAAGTTGTCAACGGCGAGATTTAAAATGATTCATAGTATCTCAGTTATGCAATTCTAAAATTTTTGGAAATCTGTATAGCCTTCATATAACCTCTACACACGTGCATTCTAAACTTGTCGAATCATGTCATTGGTCTACATGTAATCTCCACACCTGCATCAGTAGCTCAGTTTTTAATTCTAAAATTAAATAATCCTTTGGCTATCTATGATTCTAAATAGTGCCTTGTATATGTGTGGGAATATCCTGAGTCGCTGATTCACATGACTATACTCCTCGTACGACCTTTGTATATTTTTCAAACTTTAAACCATATATCTAAATCCCTGTACGCAAATATGATATAATTAAATTAGTACACCTCACATATTTCTGTCACCCCTGTATGAATATTTTATAATTTAATCCGTAAAACCATATATCTAATGAATACCTTTACATAATTAATTAAATTAGTATACCTCACATACAGAGTGTAATTAGTTTCATGTCATTAAAAAAAACTGGTGGTAGGAAACGACAAGACAAACAAAAAAACCTTATATAACTTGGGGTCTAAAGCTCATAGTTTTGGAGAAAAAAAAATAAACAAAAATTTGCAAAATACTTAACCCATTAACGCCCAAGACAATTTTTTTTAATTTTGCACAAATATTCGGTACGTATGTTCAAAATGCTTCCAAATGACCGTAAAAAATAACAAAAGAAATATTCATCATGTGGTTTACCAAAAAAGTGGTGATCTATAAATAGATCACTGGGCAGATGTAATATATATTTTAATACCTACATAATAATTATTTTACTTTACTTATATATGTAATAATAAATTTAACAGCTATATTTGGTGGTAAGGTAGGAAGCAATTGGCACAAAGAGTAACATTTGATGCAATAGGTTTTAGGTCTACTCTTGAAATCTTTTCTTTGGCATCTCTGACCATCGCGATATTGCATAAAATGTTTTAGGTCATCGAACCGAAAGTCTTCAGGGGCCACTGCAGCTTTGGTTTTCCTTTTAGCAGAGGATGTGAGTTTCATATTATTATATTATGCAACTGCTCTACGGAATTCTAGACGCTGATAGCCTCACGACCATGCATGGTGCGATATAGACTCCAGGCATTTGTTAGTGCCACATCCAGAATAAGAATGAACATTGGCCAGTATAATTTTTTTCCACGAATCTAGATTCCATATTTACTAATAATCCAATCAAAGTTTCTTTTCCCATATATTCTACTATATCATCTGAAAGAAATATCTCAAAAATCTTCAACGGGGGGAGTGACATTCCTGCAAATAAGTATGCCGACAAAGCAGTTAAAAGCGACCGACAGAGGACATCGTCATGTTTTTTGCCTCTTCGCGGCCAATTATCTTATTAGGCGTGCTTATTCCCAAGTAATAATTTCAGTTTTGTCCCTACTTGGTAAAGAACGCACGCATGACTCGACGTACCTACCCGTTCCTTGGTTTTGTCTATTTTCTTTTTGAATTTTGTGCCACTTATGTTAAGATTTATTTCGTTGACTTATCGTTTAAGTCGTTAGTGCTTGGTTACGTAAGACACTACTTCTCGTTCGTGCTTTTTGTGTTACTTTTTGGATTTTGGACCAAGTTTTTCTTTTTGTTTTCTTTATTGATAATAACGTTAATTCACAGTTTAGCACTTTTCTTAATTAAATGTTTCATTAGTCACAAGGTCTTCAGTCGTCGTCCTTTTGGTAGAAAAACTAAACCAAATGCTCCAGGTAGTGCTCCGTGGAGCATATAACTCTGAAATTTTCTCAGAGGAAAGATCATTGCGGAAGGTAAATATTCCCAGATGCACTTATAATGTAGCAGGTTGTCAGTAATGTGCCTCGTTCACCACCAGTACATTTGTTTATCTGCCCTTTTTAGCTACTATTTTCGCCGATTTCTGCATAGTGCTTGTGGCAGTTTCGTCCAAATTGAGAATGCGGCCACCATCAGCATTTTGGGCTTCTTTTCAATACGTTTTCCAAATTATCATATAACAAATTTACGTTGTGTTTATTAAATGAAGTTGCTCTAGATAAACTGTATCCTTCTGGCTGTCTCAAGCTTAAATTCGTATGATGATTCATAAAACCAGCTGACTCTGATTGAGTCCATGATGGTGGCAAGTTCAGGTTGTTTGTAACAACCACTTCCTAAGCTAGCTGTCTATGGTTTTTTGTTGATTGTCCATAGCACATCTTGACACACTCAATAGCATATTCAGCTAAGGTGGTGTCTTGCTCATCAGCAAACATTCATCCATAATCGTAATTGGGCCTCATTTTAATTTCATCTTGCGGGTGTGCCCTTTTCTTTTGTACATTTCGGGCCACAGTTTGACATTTCAATGAATTTAGTGAGGCTGCTCGGCGAAAACTTTGTCCATGATGTAATACTTGATTAGCAGCATTTTTCATCGAAGCTTCGGTGAACTGCCCTTTGTTGGTATTTCTGTTTCGGCCTCGTGACATCCTTGTACTACATACTCTGAAATAAACTATAAAATTTTCATATAATTTGGTCACGTAGGTCCACAATGAGACGTGTCTCACTATGGCCCAGACCATGTTGTACCACTGCGCAAACAACACAAAGACATCCAATGGACGTCCATAAGACATCCATAATGGATATAGTGGACGTACGCATTTGGTCCGCTGGACATACAATGGACGTCCAGTGGACTATACATTTGTCACAAATTTGGACGTCCGAAGGACAACCATTTTAAGTCCGCCTGTGGACATCCACTGGCTATTCACCTCCTTTGGACATCCATTGGCTATCCACCGGACCTCCATTGGCTATCCAATGGTCACCCTCTTTATATATATATAGAGGTCAACCAAAATAGCTGTTAGTCAGATTTTTATTTATATAGTCAACATCAGCCTTAACAATTAATTTATAGATTGGGAATTGACTTTTACCATATAATGTGGGTACATCAAAACTACATAGTCTTTCAAAAAGTTTGCCAGTATACTATCAATAAAATACGGCCCATATTATATTTCCAGTAAGTGAAAAATTTAAAGATATGCTGTTGTCTATATGGACTGTGCTTTACGATTAATTGCATCGCAAATATAATACGAAATTGATTTTATTAACAAAATCTTTACGTTTTAAGTAAAATTCTTTTTGACACATTATTATTACCACATTGTTGATACTAGTTTGTCACGTAAATACAACATTCTTTATTCTTAAAGACAAATATTTGTATAAGAAAGTCACAGTTTTAAACTTAAACGTACACTCGGAATAAACATACACATGAGGTAAATGAAACGAACTATAAATATTATAATTATTATATTAAATATAATCTTGGGAACTTCTTCCTTGATCTACATTTTTTCCTTGTTGGATTCTGTGCAGGGAAGTTCTACTGTATTATATTATATTTTCCTCTACTTATTACTTACTTTGAGAGTTGTTTCACTTTTCCAAAGGGTACGATTCATAAACAATAAACTAAAACAGTTCGGCACATGACAGATCGCCAAACACAAATAAGTATAATAGAAATGTAGGGTTAGGTTTTACTTTTGCCACCGGGATGCATATTGGCGTCAGCATACAATCGTTTGCGACATGGCCAAACTTAAGAAAATACGTGGCCTTCAATGTATTACCATAACATAATATATTGTAATAACATTTATTTATCTATTCGACAAAATATGAAATTAAAGAATATATTGTGAACAGATATTATTATGATGCTCCATTTATTTATGTTATAAAGAACTTGAAGTGGGCACTTAAAGCAGAACTGGCTACCTCGCGCTAATGCACATTTAGACGGGAAACACGAACTTGAAAACAATTAGCCTACAGCACGTTTTATTTATAATTATAATTCAGGATTTAAAAAATATTTTTAATATAATTGTAGCAATGGAATGAGTAAAAAAAAATGAATTTATATTAGTAATTATCAATTAATAATAAAGATGTGTGACTCTAAATTAAAAGGACAAAAAATTGTTTCAAATGTTGTTTTTAATTTGGCTTTTTTTAGTTTTTTGCCTACATGTATTTTCAATAATCTCAGTTTACAAAATATTTGCGAAAAAAACGCATATTCTAGGCCGAGAATCCCGTCGATTTGTCGCAAAATTATATTTTCTTTTTCGATAAACGCGTGGATATGAATCAACAAAACATTACCCTATATTGATCTCTGAACACTTATGGACATAACACGGACGTTCATTGGATGCATTCTTCTCGTACATCCAGTGGACGTCCAAAGTGTATCCTTACATCTTTGAACAAATTATGGGCATAGAATGGACGTCCAGTGGATGATCCTTTTCTGTATATCCAGTGGATATCTTGGTATGGATGTCCATTGGACGTACAGGATATGTCCATGGACATTCGGACTGGTTCTGGACATAAAATGGACATCCACTGGATGTTGTGTGCTGTCTGAGTGTGGCCCCAAGATATTACAAATTTTAAAATTTCCGCAAAAATATTTAGTTGTGGAATGGGACCTAACCTATACTGCAATCGATAGTTAAATGATTGATGACTATTAAGAATTCATGGCAATTATTTTCAATTTATGGTTTTTGGGAAATTAAGGAATTGCGTGCTACTCCGAGAAAGATTGCCTACCTGAAAATCGTTATGTTCCAATAATTTTCTGAAATTTAGCATGATTTTCTGCGAATTTTATTGTCACCTTCGCCATACTAAGAGGCGATGATGGTATTAATACCAACCAAAAATTCCCGCGCGTTTTAAATTTAAATAGTTTGTCCCATTGTAAAACATGTCCCATGCTCCCCTACTTAATTAGTTTCCAGTGGCCAGTAATTGAAATAACATGATGATGATGATGATGAAGCTAAGTCGTAAATCGTTATTTACAGTGACCATCTCAAAGTATTGCCCAAGAGGATCATCACGAACTATTTACCCATTCGGACAATACCAAGGTTCGTTCCTGTTCCTGTCTAATTAACGTCACCTCTCTAGATATTTATTGACCTAGTAATAATGTAAGTATAAGTCCTATCAATTTAATGATTTGTTTTATCTTTATTCATTTATAAACACTAATTTTTAGATAACAATAATAACAAACTGACACCATGAGAACTCCCATACAATAAGTCAGAAATAAATTATTAATTGCTGATCAGTGTCCATGAATTGTGCCAAGGAAGAACTCTATTAAAGAACAATAAACTAGATAATTCAGGAGAGAGGGTTTCTAGTACGACACAATAATCCAACAATACATTCGCAGAAAATGGCTAACAACACAAGCAACGAACAAATTAAAATAATTTTGGATCTTCTGCATAAAGGAGACGAAGATTTAAAGCTTGATACTCATAGCGATGTAGTGTTGATATTAGGCAATACAGGTTCTGGGAAAAGTAGTTTTACACACTTTGTTGCTGGAAATAATACTAATTTAGAGTCAAAGGAAAAAGGGAGAGGCCAGTTTATAATTATAGATAATAACAATAAAATTAATAACTCTACAATTACTTCACTGACAATTTTTCCTGAACTGGTTGTAAATACCAAAACAGCAACAACATTTTATGATTGTCCCGGGTTTAGTAATACTAGAAGTGCTGCACACGATATATCTGCATCTTATTTTATAAAAAAAATATTAGATTCTACTAACGCTGTAAAATTAATTTTCGTGGTCAATTATCCTTCAGTTAAACATGGTGTAGACAGGCTAGATTTTATACTACTAATTAAACACATTACTAACATGATTAAGGATATTGAGAAATTTAAGGATAGCATTGCTCTAGTAATAACAAAAGTAGATAACAGGTTTACAAGGCATAATAAGAAGTTTATTTTGATACCAGATGAGATTATTATTAAAGATATTGCTGGTTTCATGGAAGGGGTTAAACATGACTTGAAAACGAAAATAGAACTTGAAGGTATTCCACTACATCAACAACATTTCTATAAAAATGGTATAAAGCTTATTGATGCAATATTAACGCAACGTGATCAAGAGTACACAAAAATAGGCATTTTCAGGAGACCTAATGGAAGTGGTGCACTTAGTAACATAAAATTGTTGCAGAAAGGGAAGAAATCCCTAGAAAGAATAATTTACCAAAATATTCAGTTCACTGTACATGCAGAAGAAGATTTTAATTATACTATATCATCAGATTCAAAAATTTATGTTCGTAGTTTAATGCCAGAAATAAATAAGAGCATAACTTCGGACATTGCAAATATTGGACAAGAAATAAAAGAATTTTATCAGGCCCAAGAAAAACAATCTCATGATATTGATAAATTATACTCCAAATTTAAAGCAGGGTATTATGTGTTGTCCGGTACAAAAAAGGCAATAACTGAATCTGCAGAACCTTCAGAATGTATAAAAGAAATTATTAGAAATCTGAATAATTTAAATATTAATATTTCAAGCAAGAATTTATTAAGTGTTTTAAATTACAATCGGTATTTGAAATTTTTACGTACCGTAAGTGATCAGGAGATGTCTAGGCCAATAGAATGGGCTCAGGGATTAACATATATTATCGAATCTTTGAATAATTCACAGAAATGGTATAGTTTGTTAAAGCGTTTTTATATCACGTTATCAAAATACGATATACAGCAAAATGTAAAAAGGTTTAATATTACACACTTAAAAACTCAATTTAATGCAAAAGGGAACAAAGGAGGAAACATTACTAAATTAGATTTTTTTAAACTTCTGGGTCATTTCAACAAGCAAGCAGAATACGATATTGAATACCGTAATATGGAAGATATCACAGTTGATGAGTTCAAACTAAGGGCTTTAGAGAAAGTACTGGATTTTACATTGAACCATGATATACAGTTTTCGTGTTTGTCTAATAAATTAGTGATCAGAGGACATTATATTAAGATTAGCGATATTGTGGACAAGAAGTGTCCAGAAAAGATAGAATTCATAGATATATTTGCACTAAATAAGGTATTTATTGACACTAATTTAAATAAAACGGGCGATAAAGTACACCTTTCTATCATAGCACCAACTTGGGATATTATAGGTTGTCAAAAAATAATATTAGACGGCAAGCCTGGAGAGGCTTATGTACAAGTAAAGGCTGGCGGAGATGAGAAAGATGGTAAACCTGGGTTGCCGGGTGGTTCTGCGGGAAATCTTATAGGCATTGGGCAGGAATTTATTAATGGTGGATATCTTAGCATCTCTGCTAAAGGAGGTAAAGGTGGTCCAGGGCAACATGGTGCTGATGGTGCGAGAGGACAAGATGGATATATCCCTAGTCCTCTTCCCAATGAAATTGATATAAATACTTCAGCCGAATCATACTTAAGCGAATGGGCGCATAACGGGTTTACTTACAAGGAAATAAAACGATCTCGGTTTGCAAATATGGATAATTTTGAATATCACGTCTATGGCAAGAATTGCGCTGATGGGGAAAATGGAAGCAATGGAGGAGCTGGAGGAAAAGGAGGAAATTCAGGAGATATACTAATTGTTAACCGAAATAAAGATTTGAAGATTCGTATTAATAGTTCTCAAGGAGAAACTGGAACAGCGGGTGTTGGGGGAAATGGAGGAGTTGGAATAACTCAACTTTTAGTATATACAAAAATAGGATTTAAACATTCTTCATTTCTGCGACCTTATCGAAATTGCTCCTTAAGTAAATCTGGAATTGCAGGTCAGAATAATGCAGGCATACAAGAACCAGAATCAGCAGTAATATTACTTAATCCTTCTCAAACAGTGAACGATTACAAAAATTATTTGAGAGAAAATTTAAGTGGTAGTATAAGAGAATCATTTTTAATGGAGTTTCATGATCACTTACTGAATAATGAGACTGTTAATGAATTATATGATACACTCGGATTTGTTAATGAACTACAGGGCTTAGAAACTCAGTACCATAAATTACACAGAGAGGTACCATTTCTTCCTTTCTATAAATCCTTATTACATAGAATTAGTCAGTATGCGGACAATCCTAAGGATTATGAGAGGTCTATGGAATATAAAAAAGCACTTACTTACATATATACAGCAACCTTAACTAAAATCTGCAGCATTAATAACATCCTAAAAAATAATTTGGTTATAGACCTAAATGGGTATTTAGATTTAGTGCTAATTAAAATCAATAAGTTAGAAGATTTAATTAATGTAGAGGCAGTGAATAAGTCAATGGTTATCAAACAAATGAGTATCAACGAGAATAAAAAAAAGTACCAAGATGTAATAGAGGCAAAGTTGGGCGAGGCTCAATATTTCATCGATGCACACATTGCACCAGAAATAAATAATTTAGACATCCAATTACTGCCATTAATTAATGAAGCGATTACTCTGAAAGATGAAGCTAAACAGAGAAAAGAAACATTCCAATATTTTGAGTATGGGATAAGAAAAGAAAAATTAAAAAAGGCAGAAAAAAAATTAGAAGGTGCACTGGTACTTCAAATAGGATTTGGTCTAGCAAGAATCGGAAGTGCAATAATACATGCTTCCAATTATTTGGGACAATTCATTGGTACTACTCTAGATGCAGGAATTAGGATCGGCCAACCAATTTCTTTAAAAAACATAAGTACAGATGATGCTGACAGAGTACCTCCGTTACCTAGACGTATAGAAAATTCTGTAAGAGAAATAACAGATCAACTTAAAGATAAATTGCAGGCTTTTAAAATACAATTAGATGATGCAGACCAAGATTTAGAAAAATATTTAGTCAAACGACCATCTAATAATATAGCAAACATTAAGAAGATAGTATCAAATACTAAAAAAAGTATAGAACTTGAAATTTCGAAAGGGTCCATACTTGACCCTAGATCTGTGGATAAAATCCGCACTTCTCGAAAAGCGATACTACATTTAGTACAAAAGGAAATAGAAGCGTTGAAAAAACAAAAACGTAGTTATCGAAGATTACAGAAGATTAACGATTCTGTTAAAGTCACTGATATACCAGTAGAGGTTATTAACGATATTAGAAATCATGAGGCTAAGACTAAGCTAGTGAATAAAGCTATAGAGGCGGAAGAGAAGAAAATAACTCAGTTAGAAAAATATGAAGATAATATTTATAAAACCATAATTCCTGTATTTAGAGATATAGAAAATAAAGCAACAGCATTGGTTAAGAATTTGGAAGGTAAGTCTCACGTCACCCTCGATATAAGTAAGTGGCAAATACAGAGTGCTATAAAGAAGGTGAAATTTCTAATGCGAAAAATAACTGCGGAATTCGATGTACAAGAAGACTTAACGCATTGTATAGAAAAATTAGAAGAAGGAATGTCAATGGTAATTAACTTATATGATAATATAGAAAACTATTATGATAAGATACAATTGGCTGCTTACATTGCAGATATTAGCTCTTATAATCTGATGGAACTTAAGGTGGAAAACGTAGGACTGAATAATGCTATTAAAAATTTAACTCTAATAATAAAATCTAACCTTATATTAGGACAATACGAAAGCGCTATGAATGCATTCAAACATTATAGCTTCCCATTTGCACATTTACATCTAACAAAGTTTAGTTTACCACCTGCTCTGAAATTAAATGACAATAATACTAATAATCTAGTAGCAAATATTAACACGCAAATAGATCAAATAAGAGACAGAATATCTAAATCCGCTGCAATAATGAATAAACATGATAAATATATACATGCTAATATAACATTTAAAAGTAGTCATAGATCACCACTTTTTATATGGCGGCAAGATATAAACAAAACTGTAATATCAGAATTGTTAGAAAGAGAAGAGGTAATACTAAAAGCTGATATAACCAAAGATATTACTAAAAATCCCATTGAGTTTAATGTCAAAGGAATATTTAAGAGTAATCATAGATCACTATTTAGATCACCATTCTTTATATGGCGGCATGATATAAACAAAGCTACAATATCAAAACTGTTAGAGGGAGAAGAGGTAACACTGAACGCTGATATAACTAAAGGTATTAATAAAGATGCTATTAAATTTAATGTCATAGGAATTCGCTTTAAATTAGCGAATGAAACAATGCAAGAAGAGTTAGATGAACAATTAGAAAATTTTGATGTAACCATGACGCATCTAGGTAATTCCTATTATAGATGCGGCAATCGAATTTATACCATTACAAGTGATGAACAAGTTATTGTTCATTCTTTAGGCTATAATTTAACTAGTGGAGAACCATTCCGTACAAATGTAGTGTACGATGAAATTAAGAAAAATGACTGCGTACTGAGCCCATATGCTATGTGGATTATAAAACTTACTAATGTCAATGATAGTTTTAATATATTGGCAAAATACAAAAACGAAGTGATTGATTTAGAATTGGAAGGACGTGGTCAATACATAGACCAAGACATCGGTTTATGCGACGATAATTTGAACAATTATTACAAACTAGATGATACTAAATCTGATATGAATACTATTAATGTATATAACCGACAAGATTCTATCATATCTCATCATGGTCACCGTCACGAAAAAAGTTATAATAGAACACGCCGAGGCATTATGGAGGAACGCGACTTAATTGACGCACACATCGGCGAAGATTCATTTGCCACAAGTGGAACTTGTAGTAACTTTAGATCTTCTTTTATAAGTAATGTTTTCAATTTAATTAACAATAGTTTAAAAGCATTGACCTATATAAATCCAGTTAACAAAATAACTCAGTGGCTCGCTATAGATGACAAGAGTATCTATCAAGATATAACAGATAATTCTTTTATGCAAATGAAATTTATAAATATTCCAAATTTACCTGTAGAATCTTCAGATAGGTTTATAGATAAAGATTCATGTATAAAACAAGAAATAGACTATACCTTATTAAATAGGGAAGGTAATTTATTACTGCTGGATTTATTGATTCGTAAGAAGAACGGAGTAAAACATAATAACAATGATATCGTTAATCATATTATAGATAATGAATATTCGCAAAATCTTGCGTATAATGCATATGCTCCTAATGATAAAAATCTACTTCTTAATTGACGTTTCTTAATTGTTTCAAACTATTAAATATACAGAAGCACAAGTTGGACATATAGACGAGTACGCACACAGCACATGACTTCCCTAGGATATCCTCATTTGGTCCCGTATATCCCAATCGAGGACAACATTCCTCAAGATATCCTTAGGATATCCCAATAAAATATATGTAACCTGAGAATATCCCAAATGGGGATTTCCTAGACAAATCCTGGCAGGATGTCCTAATAATATCCTGCAAAGATATTAAAAGCCCAACAAAATATTCACCGTGGGAATATCCTGGGCAAGTCCTAGAGTCGTCCTATTATAGATATTATTATTTAGGAGATTTCAACAACAAAAATAATGAAAAGTATATATATTATTTTGAGGCTATTTATTTATAGTGTCTTTTATTGGTTTGTAAAATTTGTTTCTAAAAACTTGTTTGTTTTTCTATTTGATAATCCCCTCCAGTACAAATAATTCATTAAAAATGTATATCTTATTTAAATAGCAGTTATTTATAATTTGGTTTTAATACACTTACTGTGTTTTGAATTAGCCGCCTTTTTGTGACAATGACAAGTCGAAAGTTCTAAGAAATCCGCCGGGCGTCGATATCTTTCCCACGTTTATTTTAAAGTTCTTTCGACAAATAAGATTACGCTAAATATTTCATAAATATAACGCCGCTATGTTATATCTTTGTATTTATTATATTATCTAAAAGGGGAATATGTGATTGGTTATTGTCCGCAGATGTTATTGTCAGATACGTAATCCTTTATATTTTTCTGAGCGAATAATTTTTTTTTAAATTCATTATAACTTTTCAGCAAGCCATGATTTTTTAAAGTTGTACATATCATCCCTTATAATTTCTAACCACCCTAAACTCTAATGATTTTAATAATACCAAGAGATAATTTTTATGTAATATTTCTTGCTTTTACAATTTTTATTTTAAACTTTTTTTTACTATCTTTTACACATTTTGAGTAATTTTGAAGAAACATTTTGTTATATTTTTTTTCATCCCTTCTCGGGCTTGAAAAAAAAATTCTTAATCGTGTTCAAATACTTCAAAGTAACATATCATAAATTTATTTACCTTAAAATTTTGATTTGTCGACCTATTTCATTGGACTATATATAACCTCTATTAGTTTGGTAGATTTTCTTTTAAAACGATATAAGCCAATTGATAGATACAAATATGTGTATGGAGTTGTACATATATGTATCACATTTTTATTAGTCATTTTGCCTCTGGCAATATATAAACTTGTATTCCTTTGTCTTCGCTTATTGGCTCAGTTTAAAAGTAATGATCTTGTAAAATAATATGTATTCTTTGCTGCATTTAGAAATTTCGAATAAACCCTAAAAGAACTGGGGATGTCCTATATAAAGTCCAATCAATGTCCTCAGGTTGTTCATAGTAAAGCCCAGGCATAACCCATATAAGAGCTGATGATGTCCTGTACACACCCGTACTGATGTCCTGAGGACGTCATCAGCAAAGCCCGAAGTGTCCCATTTGGATATCCTACGGACATCCTAAGGTGATAATGGGATCTTCCCAGGATATCCCGTATGTCCTGAAAAGTTGTCCCCAGTATGTTCTGAGGATGTCCTTGTGCTGTATGGGTAAAATTGGGAAGCAAAGTCGCTTAGTTTCCGAGAAAGAAACCTGGCGTAGAACCAACCCAGACTTAGTGCGATTCTTTAATTAGGTAATCGTGTACATGAAGCCACTTTTTACGACATTTTCTGGTAGTCAGGAATTTTTTTATTTCGAAAAAACTGTAAAAAAAAAGATTTTTCCGTGAAACATGTTTTTAACATCCCCACCGTTACATTTTTAAAAATAATTGTGCTATCGAACTGATTTTTTTTTAAATCGAAGTGGACACAATAACGCTTCTAACTATGCACAACTTAAAGTTGTTATTTTCGTGAATGTATTTTTCAGCAATCGAGAAAAATTTTTATTTATGAAAAGTATATACAATAATATACATGCTGCGAACAAATTGAAGCTAATATATGAAAAAAGTTTTATAATTATTGATGTGCAGGTTATAGTATGTAGTTAGCGATTTTTTTTAAACGGGCTAAAACATATTCTTGCGCGCCCGGCTTCCATTATACTGCTTACCGCCTGCGAACTACGGTTGTTGGGTTCATGTATACTAATCGGGCTATTATTAACAGCTCCAAAATAGGTACAACAAACGTGGTATCCTAGGTCTTTGTACCACAAATTTGTCATCATCCCGCACAATTTTCTCACAAGTAATGCACTCCATTATTTTAGAAAACTAAATTGTGAATATTCCACAGCATCGCATTCAGTTAAAAGTACGTATACTCTAGATCCCGCAAACTAACTAGTTAGACGCATCTTATCCTATCTTCCATACGTGGTGTACGTATTGTGAGCCGTAATAACATATATGACTAATTTAGCGCGCTTAAAAAAAAACTGTTGCCAAACGATACACATTAAAAAAAAATAATTATATCAAAAACTTTTCTAATGTTTGGGCTACATTTGCTTCACTGTATGTGTATAAAAATTTTCAAAAATAAAAAAGTTTATCGATTGGTGAAAATTGTAATACATAAAATTTAAATATCTAGTTTTCTTAATTTATAAGGAAATGAAAATGCGAACTGTGTAAAAACCATTAGTGCAGTTAAAAGCGCTATTGTGTTTACTTTCATTGAAAAAAAAAAAACTTCGATAGCAACATTACTTTTGAAGACATGACGGTGGAAACAAAAAAAAACACACTTTATTTAAAATACAATATTTTCCCTTTTTTTTTTTTAATTTTAAAAACGTCCAGACCACGAAAAAATGTCGTGAAATACGATTTCATATGCCTAATAACATGCCTAAAACCTACCATGTTTGACCTGGTTCTACGCCAGAAAAAAAAACGGCACGATAGAGTCTCGAATTCGCTACTCTAAATGGAGACAAATTTAGTTTCTTCAGTCAAATTTCCTTGTAACCATCTTTATTAACTATAAAATAGTATTTTTATAATCAGTTTACTTTAACAATAATAAAGGGTTGTTTGCAAGAAAGAAGTACATTTCTAATAACTTGTTTTAACCATTTACCCATCAGTGTTATATAGAGAGTTGTATTTATTTTAGGTTAGCTTAATTATTCATGGAAAACACTTGTCTACAGCTTTTAGAAATTGTCAATTATAGTCCTTAGCTGAAAATTATCAATTTGCTGATGATGTGGCAGTTGCATCAATGGCAGACAATGTACATGAGTTGTCAAGTAATTCAAACATCTGCACCCCACATAACAAAATGATATGCAATGTACACACACTGTATAGTCAATCTATGGATATGTATATTCACAAAATGGAGAAAGTATATCTAACGTACATCTAATGAATATGGAATTAACATTCCTAGCAAGTACGTTTGTCGCCGACTTCCATATCTATTTTATATTCAATGAATGTACATAAACATATGCAATGTACATTCACTGGATATGAAACACACATTATATACACCATCGCATATTTTATGAACATAGATTACATACTCTGAAGTAGTTTCCACGGACATCAAAACACTTATTGAACACTGCACTCGACGCGTGTTACACCAGTCATGTTGGCATCATCGGGAGATGACTAAAACGAACAGTTTTAATCATCTCGATTATACCAACACAAGTGTTTTGATGTTCGTGGGAACTACTTTAGAGGTATCCATATAAGAGGTATTAAAACACAGATAGTTTAACAAGAAATATATATTATATAACTATTTTAAACATATACAAATTTTACATTTACAAAATAACCTAATTATTACACAATACTTAAAATTTTCAATATATACATATACTTTTATACCTTCTGGTAGTTTAACAAATTGTGTAGGTAATACTATAGTTACTCGTGTCCTACATATGTGTTTAAAACATTCTCAACTATCAGTAAGTTATATATCGTGTAGAGATCTATTTGTTTTCCTCGGAATACTAACGCTGCCAGCTTTACGTGTTTTATCATATTGTATGTTTGTTAAGTCTAATATTAATCAGTTTATCCAGTTTTCCTATCGAAATATACAATATATCTTAAGACACACGAATGACATCTTATTGCCTACACACAATCTCTCTGTTGCTAGCAATGGTGTAACAGTTATGCCTATTAAGATATAAATCATCTCACTAATTATTTGAAAAAAATATCTGGTTTAGAATTGTTTACATTAAAATTTAAAAAAATACTATCACAAAAAGCAATTTACAGTCTGCAAGAAGTTTCTAGTATTATCATTTAACACCGGTGACAGATATATTGTGTTTGCACCACCATTTAATTATTGTTGTAGTTATTTTGTGTGATTTATTTTTCATTTAATAAACCTCTGTGGTTATAGGTAACACAACTAACAAGATAATGTTTTGCTAGTAAAATGGATTATTTTTATTGTCATTTTATTTATCAGAGTGTAAAAAAGGGGAAACAAAAAATGTACTATAGATAGATAGATACATAGTTAGACAGAAATTAATTAGCAGAGTAGATAGATAATCATTTTAAAATTAAACAAATACATTTTCTTAAATACATTTTGATTTATTTGCATTGTGATATTGTTATTCAAAATAAAATATTACCGTCTCCTAGTTTAATTCTTAAAATCCCATACCTACCTAATTTCTTTATATACCCCGGCAATTGTGTAATGGTCCATTCACATAAGGAATTGGTGAGTTTTAGATTTTAGCATTTTTCATTACATTTTAGACATTATAGAATTTACAGTCCAAATTCATAGTAATTTTAGCATTAGGTATACCAAACATTTGGTCCTAATTCGAGCCTGGATTTGGTTCGGATTCGAATCTAGATTGCTCTTATTTAGTTTTTTTTATTGAAACAGAAATTAAAATTACATATTTCAGGATACTTAGTTGCAAATTAAAATTAGATAAATTCGTGATTGATTAGTTAGTTTCTTAAATAGTTTATGTAAGAAGGGGCAGTAGGGGTGTCCGTCTTCAGCGGGGGGGGGTGTCGTGGTTGACAATAAGTCTCACAGTTACACTAATACTGTAACAAAACCACCCCCTCTCCGTGCGATCCCCCCTCCGGAGCAGGCGGGCGAGTTATTGTTTTTTTTTTAAGGGGTAGCGTTTGCTGCCACTAGGTCAGGATATTTTAGATTTCCGCCTGACCTCGGAAATAAGAAATTATACTGGTTTTTTTCAGAGGCACCAATGTTCTCTTCGGGGGTGTAGACCCGGCCGCGGTTTACATACGTGGACTTTATATACCAGGGCAGCTAATAGTTAAGGGGTACTTCAATAAGGCCACAAAATTTCGAATAATAACAGTATAATATCAAAATTTATTATACACTTTTGACAATACAGATTCGACAAATATATATTTAAATTTAATCACGGGGAAAATAAGGTTAACGTTATTCGAACATATTAGAAATCCAACAATTTAATGTTTGAGGTAGTTCAATGTAAAATTAAGCTAGCGTTATGTGAAAATCATTGGAATGCAAGCATTAAATATCTTTAAGTAAATGAAAGAATAAGGTTAACATCATTTATTTGCAAGAAGTAGAACTCAACAGTTGTCAGTTAATAACTTAACAGATGATCCAACTTATCTATATTAATGGGCTAATTAACACTCCCTACAGGACCCCACTAAATCTCCACTATTTAAAATTAACATTCACAACATATTAATAAGATTTACCAATTAAGAGGCAAAATATAAAAGTCATCAGCTAAACGGATGACCAACTTGTCTATACTATAAATAATTGAAATAATTCCCAACTAATGGGACACCCTTAATCTCAAGATTGAAAATATGTCATTACCTCCCCTGGTCTTATTGTCTAACACTTTACTAATATTGTACAATACTTATAATACGGTTCAAATCGCGAGAGGAGTAGGTTAGATCGCAACGTCCGGATTGTATGTCCACGAAGCGACGAACGTGCCTTCGTCTTGGGGTTTTTGGTAATTTTTTGCTTTATGTATAGCTTAAATTTTTGTATGAGTCGTCTCGGGCTTAGAGTACGACTTGTTTAAGGATGGTTAGCAAATTTGTTTAACGATGGGCGCCAGCTAGCTCTTTGAGACTCTGAGACATGGACTAGTTGATTTTTTCAGGTAGGCTTTGGTTACACTGGAAGTTTAGTATTTGAGAATGAAACACAGTTTTAACGATAACGAGTAAAAAATAATTTATTTAGATAGGTACAGTCTTGAAAAGTATTTATGATTAACTTTTGAACACTGGTATTTAGTTAAAACTCAACTATTAAGAAAGTCACTTTGAGATACGCGAATTTGAAGTAGTAAAATGGAGAAGTTTGTTTTACACGAAGGGTTTATATTTAATTTTAATAGTGAATAATTTATTAAACGCGACCCCGAGAAGGAGACTTGGTTTTTTGTGAAGCGCAGAGAAGTTGTCGGACGAAGTAATGATGATGTACCTACTATTTGTTTTCTGCACGATCGCGGTGCCTTTTATACTATTCAGATATTCTAGAACACGGAAGTGACGTAAAATCATGACATCAATTTTAACCAATAAGAAACGATGGCTTACGTGACTGAATGCATGTAGCCTGGATGAGTGAGTCATCAATGTCCTTGAACGAGGCTCGTATCTACTTGGAAACTGATTATGTTAATTTAAGCAATTGGAATAAAGAGAGATTCGACTCCGTGTGTTGTGCGCGTGAGTGAATGATGTTAAGCGGCATGAGCAAAATGCATAATTTTTTTAAACATCACAGATGAATAGATCACTAAAAAACATTATTTTTCCAGTATTTTATTTTTGTTTTATGTTCTAATTAAAGGTTAAAAAAAATATTTACTGCAGCTGTCAATTTAACTACGTTTAAATGGAGAAGTTTCCGCGCTACTTGTGTGTGACGACATCGGGCACATCGCACCGACGGAAAACGTATTGTGATTACGAATGTGTACACATTATTTATGTTGTGTTATGGAAAATACAAAGAAAAGTAGCTATAAATATTGTATTGTGCCCAAATGTACAAATACTACAATAAAAACTCCAGAAAAGTTATTTTTTAATGTGCCTAGACGCGATAAAGTTAGGAAGAAATGGTGCAGAGCTATGAGACGAGACGACCGAAATGCAGAATTATCGTCATCCTCAAGATTATATTGCGGCCAGGATCATTTTGATGTAAATTTACCCATTAAAACTAATTATTTTATAATAATATTATGAAAATATGTACCTAACCCTAATATTATTGTGATAATTTGTTTACATATCATGGTGAATTTGGTCACTTTCCTATTTATAGGAATACAAAAGTTTACTAACTTCTGTTAATAGGAACCTTGAATTAAAATGTATAAATGTATATAAGAACGGTGGGAATAATGTAACTTCTTGACGTTCTACATATTATCCAGTTATATATTTATATATACCTATGTATGTCAACAGTTATTTTTACTATTAATGTACCTACCTACCTAAAAGTACGTACTTATATAGTAAGTGACGGGAGGTATTTGTTAGATAAAAAAGTAAAGCATTCTAAGATGAAAAATATTAATTAATATAACATTAAAACATTGCCTTGTTTACCTATTTTGAGGTTAGGTACATAAATAATTTTATATTTAACTACAGTAAAAGGATAAAAATGGGCACAATTGAATTAATGTTTAGAATAATGAATGACACATACCTTATTGTTGCTTTAGTACCTCCAATTTCTGCACTAATAAAATCAGTATTAGTAGCAAAAAAGTTTGTCATCATAAACACATCAACAACGGGCAAATTGTCACTCTGGCCCCGTAAAAACCCACTGTCCGTCATTTTTACCACTTAATAATTAAAATAAATAAATAAATGAATGATTTCTTTTATGAAAATATCAATACACATTTACAAAACACAAAACAATTTACGATTTAACCCCTTGGCAGATAGACGACCATTAGACATTATATGCCGAATGACGTCAGACCAATAGCGTGGTGTTTTCAGTCACGTGGATATGTTCCCATAAAATTTTGAATTTCAAACTCGTTTATTTAGACTACACATTTTTCTAATACCTTTTCTTCATTACTTTCTCAACTTGTATAACACATATAATGAAAAAATAATAAATTATTGCATTTCTAAAATTCATGCATGTTGCTCATTATAAAATGTAATGTCTGAACTATGTTGTCAACACACTTGTAAATGTGTATCTGCTTCTATATAAATTCTTTGTAAGTAACTTGTTTCATGTGTTGTCTCTGTCCCTACCATGCAATTTTAGCTGCTTTCGGCTTGCAGTGAACAAAATAAATAGGATTTCAATGAACGATGATCATATGATACAAAATTGCATGGTAGGGACAAAGACAACAAATGAAACATGATTACGAATCACTGCCGAACGAAAGCAGCTATAATGTATCATATGATTATTGTTCATTGAAATCAGTGTTGCCGTTTTCAGTAGATTGCCTACTAAATTAGTAGATTTTTCAAGAAAAATGAGAGTGGACAGTAGAATTCTAGTAGAGTTAATAATTTTAGTAGATTTCAGTAGATTTTCTGTCTCCGTTTTAATGCTATATTTTATCCCCATTCATAATTTGAGCAGATGACCTAAGTGGCACCTACTGGAATAGCACCGAACTTAATCAAATGACTATAAAGACAACTGTTGCAGTTTCTTAGGTAAGTTTAGTCTTTCTCCCCAGATGTCGCACCAGAAGTGACAAGGTATACGGAATTAGGTAACTGTACTAAATTTAAACCTGATTCTGACATTTTAAGTAAGGCTTAAGCTTTAGTATTTAGATATGAATTTTTCGTTCAAAATTTTTTTGTTCGCTTGTTATTTTAATAAATGATTCATTTTATTTTAGTAAATATTAAGTGTTCATTTCTGCTGTTATTTTTGTTTAAAAGTAGTGCTGCTCCATCTAGCGGTGGTGGTGTTAACTGACGTCAAATATTGAATTATAGGTGTCCCCTCAACAGGAATTGTTTTATATTACCGCCCGACGCCAGATGGTGGCAGTCGGTAGATATTTAGTAGGGAGTGTCTACGCAACCGCCGCGGCGGATCTTTTTCACGACTTATTGAACCGCCGCGCATAGAATTGAAATATTTTATGCAATTTTCTGAAAAACAAGGCGGGGTGACACCCCCCCCCACCCCCTTTTTGTCTGCGACGCTAATGCTGCGTACGGCGCTGATAATTTATTAACATTTATTTAGCAAAATAAAAATCAACCTAACTAACCCAACTACCATCACAGGAAAGAGATAAATTATTATATGAAAAAAAAGAACATTTATGTCGTCAAATCCAACCAGAATTTGTGAAAAAGGATATTAATCGTTACAAAATATTAAAAAAAAAAAAAAAATCAAGTGGGCAGTATTTGAACGCGGGACCTGTCGCTCCACAACGCGATAACGTTACGCATATGCCAGCGATCCATATGGAAAACACCGCTATAGCACAGAATCCGCGGCGGTTCAATAAGTTGTGAAAAAGATCCGCCGCGGCGGTTCAATAGCCACTACCTATTTGGTAGAATCTAATTTTAGGTTAGTAGATTTTCGATTTTGGTAGTCTGTAATCCAAATTATTCTGAATGTAGGTAGAATACGGTTAATTGATCATTTTCGGTTGACGTCACGATGTCCGCGTGGGGGGCACACAACTCATTGTTTTGTTTTTTAGAGATGGGTAAAATCTGTTATTTTTTAATAACAAGCTAAAACTGCTTCTGCTAGCAATTCATCTCTAATTGTTTACATTTGTATTCCTTTGTGATTGGATGATGTTTGTGTGCCCTCCACACGGCGGTGTCAAAATCAGGTGACCAAAAATGGTCAATAGAAAACGGTAACCCTAACCCTGATTGAAATCCTGTTTATTATGTTCACTGCAAACGAAAGCAGCTTATGTACATGGATAGAACGCTCACCTCCTTCAACTTTGTTCTATTGATGAGAATAGAGCCCCTGAGCACTCCTTGTTATCCCTCTTGGTATCTATGGGGGTTTACGAAAATTCACTTCGAGCGATTTGGCAGTATCATTCTCCTTTTCCAGATCTGAGAACTTTGAGTTAATTTTCGTAAACCCCTTTTATGTGTGTGTGACGTCTGTAAAGTCAAAGAATAACTAATAACTTTGGTTTAATTTCTGTTTGTAGAAAATGGAAATACAAGAAAAAATATGCAAGCTTTGTTTGGAAAAATGCAAGAACTATAAAGCTATAGACGAAAATACAATAAAGTACTTCAATATACTTCTACCGAATATAGTAAGTATCAAAACTACAGGGTTTGGTTATTCTTGAACAAATTTAACAATTCTGCATTTATTTCTTTTAGTTTGAGTGACTCTAGTCTCATTTTGTTTTAGGATTTTACCGGAATACGAGGACTCGTAATGTGTGGAAACTGTGCAGATATGCTTAGAAAATGCTTTGATTTTAAATCGACTTGCTTGCACACACGCGATTATATGGTTTCATTTGTCAATAAGGACAATGTCAAACTTGATATAAGAGATATCTATGCAAGTAGAAATGCAAATGGCACTGGCGATGCAGACGATCAGGATATATGCGGATATTGCTTGAATCTAATAAAACATTGCTCTTTTGTATCTCTTGATGATGGAAGGAATGACTTTATGTTGAAGGAAATGATTGAACAATGTCTTCCAGAACTGGTAGATATTGACATTGTTGATATGAGACGTTACCATACCTAACCATTAATACAGTCCATTTGTGCTCAAGGGGCCTTTAGCGGGAAAGTCGTGGGGTAGTTTCGATTTCTTTCATTCTGTATGTTATTTGGGGTGCTGAATTCGAATCTGAGGTTTGCTAACAAAATTTCGTGACGCAACATTGAAAAGAATTAAAGAAAAACTAAAAAATCTAATTTTTTTGGTAGCTCTTTGCTTTTAACTCGGAAACTATCAACTTTTCGTAAATAACTTCCCTATCCAAAATAAAAATACATAAAGTTTACTACAAATTTCATTAATTAGGTTTTTTTTCTCCGACGAACCATTCGGGCTCCAGCGCAAGTTGAAAATCGCCTTGGGGGCGACAGATTTACATTAGAAAACAATTGTTGTACTATTTTTTTTGCTCACCACTGTACCTACATCTGTATCTAAATCTTTAAGCCAGCTTCAGAGTGCATTTATCATATAGCTAGGGAGGTGGTGGCAATATGGGTGTATAACTGACCAATTAGAGCAGCTACCGAGTTTGGTTGCTGCTGATTTTTTAAATGAATGTAAAAAAATGCTCCTATATTATTTTATTGTTTCAACCATTGCTATGAAATTGATCATTTATCAAAAATACAACTAAAAAAATGGTTGGCTGAAGTGCATGCCTCTGATTTTTTATATATTATTATTGTTAACTTGCAAAAAAAAAGAGTGCTGTTAAGTCATTTCATTGTGCTTCTCATTGGTTTTAATTTGTTAGTTTTATATCCGTTAGTAGAGAAAAATATAGGCTGATGTGTACGTTGCTGAATTTCAGAAATATTCCCAATTTACTCCAAAAAATGTCAAAGTAAGAACATAGTCCAATCAGTTGGGGTTTTTGCTCTTCAAAAGGTGGAGTAGTAATTATTTCGATATACATGCAGGGTGTAATTAGTTTCATGTCATTAAAAAAGACTGGTGGTAGGGAACCACAAGACAAACAAAAAAACCTATATAACATCTAAAGCTCATAGTTTTGGAGAAAAAAAAATAAACAAAAATTTCGCAAATTTTTAATAAAATTTTTTGAGAACTGCTGGAATATTGAGGTAGGTTTAGATCTAGATCTGATCTGAAGAAAACTATACTCTAACTCTCCCTTGTGCAATATTTTAGTTACTGTCGGTGTTTGGTTATGTACACACGTCCAACCCGCCGTTCGTTGTTTTTGTTATTTTTGAATTTCGCGTCATTGTGTGTTTATAGTTAAGATTTATTTTATTGACTTACCGTTCAAGTTGTTAAATTCATGATTATGTACAGACATAACTTACTTGTTCGTTCTTTTTGTATTTCTTTTTTGCTTTTGTACCAAGTTTTTATTTTATTTTTCTTTATTGACAACGTTAGTTGATAGTTTAGTGTTTAGTCTTGAACGACGTGCGTATGTACTTAATTCGACGTACGGAACTATGTATTGATACAGATGCAAAGATTTTCAATCATTTAGGTAGGTAGTAAGCTTTTAACCCAGGTCATTAAAAAACACACACGTAAAGAAATGTTCTGTTTAAACCTCTATGGCCATTATTTGCTTACAATTGTGCACGAAGAGAGGACGAATTATTTACCTCTTTATACTTGCCTCAGTTCAGTTGAGGCGATCTATCAAAGGCGGTCGATTGTCCTTTGACAACGCGTGTGCCGGCGAGCACTTTTTTATCACAATTTAAAAGCTGTATAATTGGGAAGTACACGTCCATCGACCAAGAAAAGCAGTAGTTCTCAATAGTTGTCTACCATAATATTAAATATGTTAACCTAGATCAGTGTTTTTCAAAGTGCCCCTAGAGGGAAAAGTTGGAAAGGTTTTTTGTTTGTCTAGTCGGTCCCCATTACCAGTTTTTTTAATGACATGAAACTGATTACACCCTCTATATCGCTTAACACGTTAGCTGCGATACATGTCCCTCGCGATATGTATGCAATTGTTTCTATATGCGAGCCACATATCTAGCATGATCTGCCAGCATGAGAAGCCAGTTTTAACCACTTATACTTAGAATTTTTCTACGTCAAGTATAGCTTTAGATCCGAATTCATATGAAAAAAAAAGTGATACATATCGCAGGGGCTATGTAACGCATGTGAATATAAAAACATAGTTCACTTGCGGTACATATCTTCGAGGATATCTACAGGTTTTAACAAGTCGATAAGTGTTTCTGCGCGTTAGAGTTTATCGATCGTGAATGCATGAATTGTGTACAACATTTTATCTGACACAAAATTAGGTATAACAGAATTTCAAAAAAAATTATCAAATGATTTGGTGGAACTCTCCGAGAACATGGAAAATATTCCACCTAACCCAAAAAAAAAGGCTACATACTTTTATCAAACCAGAAAGGTAGAAAGAAAAGGAAACCCTGCAGAGGGTGTTGAAATAAGCTAAGAGAAACTTTATCAAGTCGGGAAGCGGACAAGAAAGTTAGACGTGTAATAAGCTATTGTGATGATTGTTCACAGAAACCTGCCTATTGTCTTAACTCTTTCAATACAGGTCATGTTTGAAATATGCGTAATTACATATCTTGTATTGTAATATATTACAAATAATAAAGGTATAATAATTTAAAAATGGCACATGTTTGTTACAAATATTTGTTTTCCCTTATAAACAAATGCTAAACTCCCAATATTCATTTTTTTTTATTCATATGCGGTTCCAGTCCTCGGAGATATGTATAGTATAGTATAGTTTATTTCGTGTAAGACAATTACAGTTGTGTACACTCGTCAATAAAACATTGTTAATTACATGAAAAGGAAACAAAAAAAAATACAAATTTATAATTACTTTGTAGATTACAATTAATGTAAAACAGAAAATATACAAAATAATGCTCTATTCCCTAAAGAGTATTACAGGAAACGTCAGATTATAATTTAGAGTAATATCAAATAATTATAAAATGAGATAACAGTAACGAAATAACGATACTGCTTACTGTATTTTATCACAAAAAAAAAAACAAACACAAAACAGATATAAATATGCACATGTATATCCATGTATACAACAAACAAAGTAAAAGACAAACCAATATTGATACGAACTTCTATTCTCAATGTTCTAAAAACTCATTAATAGAGTAGAACACTTCTGTGGTCAGTAGTTGTTTCACCCTGCTGGAGAACACATTAAAGTTTTTATTTCTTATTTCGAGTGGGATTTTATTATATAATTTTGACCCCCAGTAGTCCACTCCCTGCTGTGATATATTCAATCGATGATGTGGAATCTGTAATTGTTCTCTATTTCTGGTGTTATACTGATGATTCTTAAAATTATGCGTAAATTTCTCTTTATGTGAATGTACATATTTAAGGCAATTGAGTATGTACAGTCCCAGAATAGTAAGTATACCATGTTCTTTGAAGGCATCTCTGCAGCTCTCTCTGTAGGTCATGCCACATAAAGTTCTAATTGCCTTCTTTTGTAGGATGAAGATTTTCTGGGCATCAGGTGCTGTTCCCCATAGGAGTATTCCATATGTTGCGATGCTGTGGAAATTTGAATAATAGGCCACTTTTGCCGTTTGATAGGTGGACACATTTTTTAATATTCTAATACTGTAAATAGCTGAAGCTAGTTTTTTGCAGAGCTCATCAATATGGCCTTTCCAATTCAGTTTACTGTCCAAAGTTAAACCCAAGAAATTTAAAGATGTTTTCTCAGCTTCCCTTTTTGTAGATAAGATGATGTTTTGGGTTTTTCCTCTATTTAATGTTAAATAGTTCGCGGTGAACCACGTATTTGCTTCATGTAGTACATTTTGAGATTGTGTTGTTAACTCAATTTTATTTTTTCCTTTAGATATAAAAGTTGTATCGTCTGCATATAAACAAGCCCCATAGATATTGACATTAAATAGTAGGTCGTTGATATATATTATAAATAATATCCCTAACACCGAGCCTTGTGGTACACCTTTGGTTATTAAAAATGGTTCTGATTTTTTATTATTCCACCATATTGTCTGATGTCGATTGGTCAGATATGACGTGAACAGTTTAAGTGGAATTCCTCTCACACCATAATAGTCTAATTTGTCAAGTAAAACTTTATGATCAACTGTGTCGAAAGCTTTACTCAAATCACAACAGATTATTTCTGTTTCTTCCTGTCTGTCAAGAGCCTCCGTTATGTTTTCTACTGGTTCTATTAAAGCTGTAGTGGTTGATTTTCCCTTGCGGTACCCGTGTTGAGCGCTATGTAATATTTTGTATTTTTCAAAAAATGTTATCAACCAATATTTTTGAAATTACTGGGAGAATTGAGATGGGCCTGTAATTATTGATATCGTTTATATCTCCTTTCTTATATATGGGAATAATTTTTGCCTGTTTTAGATCATCGGGAAATATACCCTCTTGAATACATTTGTTTATTATTATAGTGATCGGCACCACCAGAGCATCTCCAATTTTCTTTAGGATATAAGTTGACATCCCATATGTATCCTCCGTTTTTTTACTCTTTATGTTCCTTATAACACCCTCTATCTCATTTTCATCTACTTTTCCCAGATATATGGACCTAGAGTTGTCTATTATGCTGTTTCTCAGTAATTCATCAGGTTGTTCAGATGGTTGTGACTGGGCAGCAACATTTAATCCTATATTTGCGAAGAAGGTACTTATATCTTCAGCTGTTAAAGTCGATTGCACCTGATTGTTATCACAGTTTTGATTTTTCCTAGTTTCTGACTTGATTACTGTCCAAATTGTCCTCGATTTGTTCTCAGAATCAGCTATATAATTGTCATTTGCTGTCTTTTTTTGTTCACTGAGTCTTTTTATGTATGCCCCCTTGAAGTTTTTATATGCTATCAAGGAGTTTTGATCTTTTCTTACATTATATATTGTATATAAGGCATCTAATTGATTTTTCATTTGTTTCAGCTCTTCTGTGTACCATTTGTTACTCTTTTTGTTTTTTTCTATGACTACTTTGTTCCTTTCAGGCATGATCATTTCAAAGATGTTATGGTAATATTGTTATGCTTGAGAAGCATTCTTATCTTCTAATAGTGTTTTCCAATCTATGGCAGCCATACGACTGTAGTACCATACTAATTAATCATCTAGTAGCAGATTTCAACTTTAAATTTTTTTATAATTCAATCTATGTTACTCTAGAGGCCAATAATCGCGAAAAACATTTACATGTCTCTGGAGATTTGTACCCCATTTTAATACAATTTTCTTACATATCCTGGAGGATATGCCCCGCAATATTGAAACGATAACAAATTTTCCGTTCGCAGCTAACGTGTTAAGTTGAGGCCCTGATAAAAAACAAAAGTTTTCGACCTTGTGGGTGCGGTGAGGTGAGAACTGCCATCTCGAATTAAAGTAGCACAAATTGTTTTTGCCCAAAATTGGCTTCAACGCATCAAATGATGTTTATTTTGCACTTTTTAGGGAATAAAAGGCGGTAGGCAAAAACTGATGTGGTAGATTTTTTTTTAATATCAGAATCAGTATCAGCATGACAGAAATTATGGGATAAGATAGTTCTGATCAAAAGAACAGCCCCACCTTTTGTCGGCCTGTGTAATTTTTAAGAAACGTCAGCCAATGAAGAATCAGCATCGCAGATTTCAGCCACTATTTTTTTAATTTATTTTACATATAAAGGAATTTTTCTGCTGAGTGGCTGACATAATAAAATAATATAGAGGCATTTTTTACACCATTTTTGAAAGTCCACCCCCTTTAAACGCAGCAGTATGCAGGTAACTAAAGTTCGTTTTATTGTTTCTTATCACTTTGCAAAACTTTTGATATATGGAACAGTGACAAGAAAATCACTTAATTTTTAGTATATCACAAATTAATAAGAAAAATTAAACTGCAAGAAAACGCAGACATTTACATTTCAGCCGACTGCATTTGTATCAATGTTATATTGATACGCAACATTTAAAACAAATGGCTGACACAATAAAATCATATAGGAGCGTGCTTTTATTGGATGTTTAATTTACTGCTAATTAAAAATCAGCAACGCCGTAATGACTGAAATGGTTTTTCTGACTTATTATTATTACACCTTTACAATGTTTAACACTCACACAATAAAATCATATAAAAGTTTCTGCCACCAGCTCCCTAGCTATGAGTCTGGTTGACTGAATATATTTCTATCCTAAATATATCCTGTTTCCTAATTTCAAATTTTTATATTGAAAATTACGGAAAAAAGTGGGGGAGTACCTATTCTCAATGGCGCCCGGTATGCAATAAATACAGGGTGTCCCAGATTTAAAGTGACATAGACCGATGAGAGATAGAGCACACTTTTCTGAGTTCAAAACACCCCCACACTTACCCTTTGAAAGTGAACGGTTTTCGAGATACAGGGTATTTTGATTCTTGACTGAAACTAAAATTCACCATATATTTGGAATGGCTGGACGTATTTGGATTAAAGTTGGTACACATATAGTGCACTCCTAGTCCAATTAATAGCATAATTTAGTTTGTAAAAATTCCAGGACAGGACTCAATTTTTATTATTTTGCATTTAGGGTCAATTACATCACCCTGTATATCAGTTTTTTGTAAATTGCGGATAACTATTGAAATGTCTATGGATTATTGTGCAAAACACTGTCATAATATTCGATGGCACATTTATGGTTACTTCCTAGCAAATTTTCGAAAACAATTTCAGAATAATATTTAAATTCTACAAAATACGCAAACAACCAGTTAACGTCGCTATTTTGTTAATTTTACTTAAACACTTGTTTAATAATTATTTAATGTATTATTGTTACTTAAAAAGAAAAACGAAAAACAGAAAAAAGGAAAAAATAAAGAAAAACAGTTTGCTTAATCATAATTTACAGCACAAATTTTAAAAAGACACTAATTATTTTATACACTGGTACAATTAATTAAAACTATAATAAATTTTCGAAATGAACACCCCCAGCGTCAATACATTTTTGTGAATGTTTAAAAAGCGTTTTCACCGATCTATCGATCATAGCCTAATATTGTCACATACATTAAAAAATTTTTGTTGTAATTGTTCACGGGTATTAATATTTTCACTGTACACCTGTGACTTTCGGTGGCCCCATAAAAAATAATCCATGGATTTGAGATCAGAAGATCTCGGTGACCAGTTAACTGCGCCCCCTCTACCAATCCATCTGTAGGTGTAACGTTGATTAAGATGCTCCCTCACCGGTACAGAAAAATGGGTTCCAGCACCATCGTGTTGAAACCACATACCTCTGACATTGATGTTTTCTAATAAATTTGGTAACACATCTATTAAGAAATTTGAATAAACCTCACCCGTTAGTCTCCCTTCAAAAATGTGTGGCCCTATTAGATGAGTATTGTATATTCCACACCAGACATTTATATTGAATCTGTGTTGGGAATTTTTCTGAAGCGTAGCATGTGGATTTTCAGTTGCCCAAAGATGTTGATTTCTGGTGTTTTTTACTCCATCGCGCGTGAATTGAGCTTCGTCTGTGAACAGAATTCTAGAAACTGTTCGTCTGTGCGCAACTACCCACCTACAAAATGTTAAACGTGGAACGCTGTTACCGTCTTCAAGTCGTTGAAATACTTGAACATGAAAAGGATATAAATTTTCTTTTTTTAAGTTCGCCATACTCTTGTTCTGGGAATTTCTAATTGATGACTGATTTTCCTGACGCTTACAGTTGGATTCATATGAACAATCTGTAATACTTCCTCTCGCTGTTGAAAATCTCTGAGAACATGTTCATGTTTTGCCTGTGAGGGAAATTGCCCATGTTCCTTACTAAATTGATACACCTCTGAAAATGTTGTACGATTTGGTATACGACGATTTCTAAAATGTCTTTCATATTCTCTCTCTGCAGCTCTTCCATTTCCGTCGCAAAAACCATACACATAAATCATATCTGCATATTCTTCATTTGTAAATTGGAATGGCATCTTAAAATTATTATAGTAGATTTGTTAATATAAAACCTTATTTTAATGACTCAAACGACACATTACTATGTATTAAACTATAAATGTCAGAATTGACACACGCCTACTTTTATTTTTAAACAAACTGTTTTTCTATGGAATATTGCATAGAATCCAATTTAAGTAACAATAATACATTAAATAATTATTAAACAAAGGTTTAAGTAAAATTAATAAAATATCGATGTTAACTGGTTGTTTGCGTATTTTGTAGAATTTAAATATCATTCACCATTATTTTCGAAAATTTGCTAGGAAGTAACCATAAACGTACCATCGAATATTATGACAGTGTTTTGCACAAAAATCCATAGACATTTCAATAGTTATCCGCCATTTACAACAAACTGATATACAGGGTGATGTAATTGACCCTAAATGTAAAATAATAAAAATTGAGTCCTGTCCTGGAATTTTTACAAACTAAATTATGCTATTAATGGGACTAGGAGTGCACTATATGTGTACCAACTTTAATCCAAATACGTCCAGCCATTCCAAATATATGGTGAATTTTAGTTTCAGTCAAGAATCATAAAATACCCTGTATCTCGAAAACCATTCACTTTCAAGGGTAAGTGTGCGAGTGTTTTGAACTCAAAAAAGTGTGCTGTATCTCTCATCGGTCTATGTCACTTTAAATCTGGGACACCCTGTATAAGAAATTTTGTCTTTCAACAATAATATAAACATTTTGGTCATATGATCAATTGTTGGATAGTTATATTGAACAAAAAAAAAACAATTTTTTTGCACCTTTCGTCCAAAATGGCGGTTAACACTCACCTGCTTTAAAGTCGAAAACTTGATATTTCATCAGTGTCCAGACCTAAACAACATATTTATAAATGGTTTGTTCCCCACCTTTTGTAGTAAAAGAATCTCTACTATCTGGATTATAGAATATGGCGAACAACGAAAGTGATATGATTAGGTTAGATTAGAAATAGTGTTCATTAGTTCAATGTATAAATGTCAATCATTACAAAATTTCCAGTGGTTACATATGTGTACCAAAGAATTTATATACATAGAAGCAGATACACATTTACAAGTGTGTTGACAACATAGTTCAGACATTACATTTTATAATCATCTCTTTCTTTATGACCAAAATTACTATAGCCCCATCTTTGTTGCAGCCACCGTCATTTTCACACGACAAATAAATGTAAATATAACCTTAAACGCCCAATTTGTAAAGTGTATTGATCTGTAAATAAACAATTTTCAAGTGCCGAGGAGACAAAATATGACTTAAAATTGCTTCAAATAACGTTTATATGCTGTTTCTCTGATACGATGACAGTTTAAAGACAAAATATGTGTCGGTCATCAACCTAATTTGAACTGTATACTTACTTACATATTTATTTTCCTAAAATTAACACTTTTATTTACCATCAAACTACAGCAATATAATTAATTTTAAGGGGCCATGGATTCGGAAAAAGATGTGTACTAGAGTAAAATTAAGTAGAGGTTGTTTCATTTAATAAGCCCATTCAGAAATTTGTTTGCATTCCTTACGAATCAGAAAAGAAGTACCTAACTAATTTACAGGAAATTATGTGGCAGTTCATTTATATTTTGACAAATTGACCTAGACTTTTTTATTTAAAAAAAATAATATACCTCCTGTGGCAAAAATAAAACTACTTACCAACTGTTCTTAATTTCTACAAGGCTAGAAGTAGTGAATTGTCTAGTAACATGGAATTCTACCTGGCCACAAATTGGACTGTGAATTTGAGCATCCGCAAAGAATGTTAAGGGGCAAGGGAATAAAACAATCGTTTACAATACTTATATATTTTTGTACAGAAATACTTGCACTAAACATGAAAATAATTTAAAGGTTAGTTGAGTCAAACGTCAAACACGAACAGCTGTTATTAAATAACTAGATTTAGACATATGTCTATGCTACACTCATATGCCACGGCCTTGAACAGGCCGCAACAGAGATAGCGTTAAGGGCAATGTTGTATCTTAGAAAGAAATGGCGAGAAAAAGGTATGTTGGACATGTTGGCAACAGTATCGTATGACTTTTATGCTTTATCTCTGCTTCTATTTATATAAGTTCTTTGATGTGTACCTCTTATAAATAAATAAATTTTACTACTGACAATGTGTAAAATAAAAACAAGTAATTAAAAGAATAGTTTACACAAACAGAATTTGGGATATAAATATCTATATGTATACATAAATAATTGGGAATTGATATAAATATTTTATTTAGAACTTTAAACATTTTATATCACCATCATTGAAATATTCGTCTATTACATAGCAGGCTTTATTTATTAGAATATTTTTTAGTTGTAGCTTCAGTTTTTTTCACTGGTAGAGTTTTAACTTCATTTGGGAGCTTATTAAATATTTTTATTAGGGAAGATTGTACATTTTTTTAAATATAATTGAAGTTGGGGATATTTAGTTCTATTAGTTCCTTTTTATTTCTGGTATTATATCTCTTTAATTGCAGTCATTAAATAGTGTTTTATTTTCTCAGAAACAAATCACCGCTTCTAATATATTACTGACTAGTACCTAATAGTCAAAATTCCTTTTTCTATAAATGTTAGTTTACAGCTATCTGTCTGCTTCATATTTAAGATGTTTCTCAGACCACTTTTGTAGGATAAATACTTTATTTATATTTGTGGAGTTTCCCCAGAAAATAAATAAATAAATAAATATAAGTTTATTGCATGAAGGGAAGACATACTGACACGTACCCCCCTATGTACGTTGTTTTCTAGTTAAATTCTGGTTTGATTAATTACCAGTTACCCTCCCCTCTCCCCTGAATGTCTAATTATAAAAACAATTAAATTAATTTGGCTGTGTGATCGTCTAGTTTAGTGGTAGGACTTATTTTATTTTAAATATTCGCCTTATTTAAAGCCCAAGTAAATCTTATATTTACTTGGCTCGTTTTTCTGGTAATAATGCACTTTATTTTCTATTTCTGGTAAAAGGTAAAGTAATTAAAACCAAGGAACTTTTTTATACGTATAATCAGACAATTGTCAGAAAATATCAGTTACAAAATATTGGTGTGGCAATAGCCAGAAAATAGTTGCGTACATATAAATCGAAATGTGGACAATTTAATCACAAATTTATATTACAGCAACAGATTTCGTTGGGACAAACAGTCACGTGTAAGTTTATCGAATGGTCAATCAAACAACTCCAATAATCACTAAAATAATAATGATTATAACGAGAATACTCGTTCACTGAAGTGAAAGCATGTTGAGTTGGGAACATGTAAAGTTCATACTTGGGTGGCGAAAAACTCGCAATAGTTTATTTAATTGAATGCACGGCAAGTTGAAATCTCAAGTAATTGCCTATTCAAACATAGTTTGATGTTGCGAAGCGTAGAATGATGGGATCTGGTAAATAAACTCGATTCAGAACCAGCCTATTGGCTACCAATTGGTTTTTGTGTTGCGAAGATTGTAATTGTCCAAACAATTTAATGAACAAGCAATTTATATCAATTTCAACTCGCCCATGACATAAATGTGTCATCGTGAATTAATACAAGGCAAAACACCCAGTACAAAGTTTAACATGTGATAATATTTAAAATGATATTTATGTCAAACTAGCAGGGGGCAAATCACAGGCCTTATCAGTGGATGACCCACAAAAGTCCAGTGACCGCATCCCTACAAGTAGGACATAAATAAACCAGCAGGTCCGAAAACCTGTAAAACCCTTCGGACAATCAAATATTGCAGAAGTTCATTGACCACACGACAAAGCAAAACGTAACAGAAATTGTTTACCAACAAAATCTGCCGATGTTTGAAAAGTAGAACATTTTAAAAATTCAATAAAATAAAATGTGACAAAAATCTAGAACATATTCTCAAGCTAAAATATTGAGAATCTGATTTAAATAAAGTGACAAAATAATTGTAGCAAAGTACTGAATAATAAAATTTAATCATTTATAGTGCCCTCCTGTCAAATCCGCGTTATAGTGAGTTTAAATGTCCGAAATACAAAACCTACGTTTGATTTATATTATTATAGTTTTCCCAGCATGGTTTTATTAAATTTAAATATTTCCCTACAAGCTAAATTCATTACAGTTATTCCCCGCGACTTTTAATTATTTGATACCTTGAGTGAAAATCGCGAGATGACCCGGGTCATCCACAGTCGTTTCATCATCTGGGATTCTTAGCATGTTGTTATTTAAATTGTACAACCGATACAAGCTGACAACAGTCTTTTGGCTTATTGTTGTTAATTTTACTGGTCTTAGCTATATCTAGAAGATTTCTCCTTTTTAGTAAAGTTGTGATATTTTGCTACCAGAGCTCTAAGAATGCCGCCGAGCAACTTATTAAATTAGTATTAATTTAATTCACAGTGAGCAAATACTAGTCAGCACTTAGTAGGAATTTGATAAAACAATAGACTGGTCAATTAATGAACTGAGCTCCAAGAAAAAAGCCGAGCAACGTAGTTCTTATTCATTCAAAAATGATAATAAGATTGACCCCGTTTGAAACTTACCTCTAGTTTTTATACTTGAGAAATGCCCGAAAATTTGTGACGTTGTATCCCCACATCTCTCTATGGGCTGCGCTCCCACGAGAAACGTACACCTGTGTTTATGTTATCGTCGAATGTTTATGTTGACCATATAATCTGAAGTGTCCTATCGCTGCAAACTACCCTAATTTCGCCCGAGATGTACGTTTTTAGAGATTTTTAAAACGGTATGCATTCGAATGATTTAAAACTTTACATTTTCACTGCAAGAATACACGTAAAATATTTTTATGTGAATACTGGGTGATATTTGGTTTCGTACCGAATTATGTACAATTTTCGGAAATATGTAAATTTGGACTAATTGACGCGGGAATAAGTTTTCGATTAATATAGGTGGGTCTGTTCCGTTTCAATACATACAAAAGGAGAGGGGTACCACAAAGTGTATTTTAACCTCCGCTTGTACTAATTTAAATTTATTAGTAGTAAGTAACAGTAATATATATATATATTATATTTATATATAGTTTTTCCTTTAGTTCTCATAGATAGTTTTTCTTTCCGCTGTTTGCAAAATCCTATAAAGAATATGTTTCATTTAATTCTTGTTAAAAATGGTTAAAATAAAACATACTTACTTCTCATTAAAATGCAGTTGTATCTCAAACAAAGCAGAATTAGTTATCTTACTTTACCTCAATTAAAATGAAAAGTTGTGACAACCCTTTTCAGACCGTCCAAATCTTGTCATAAAAGGGTTGTAACACGGCCGTCATGTCTAAAAATAAGTTGTATATTACATCGTAATGACTGAAAATGTTACCCCTCCCCCCGTTGTGATGTTACATATTTTACAGCATTAAATTTTGGAGGTAGAATTTTATGATTTTTGATTTTTTTTGAATTCCATTCAATTAACTTATGAGATGTCACAAAAATTTGTCCCCCTCTTGTTGCACTCTGTCACACTTTATAGACACCCTCCTCCCCCCTCAAAGTGTGACATAATTAATGGATGGCCCCTTAATTTCCACCATCTATTGTCCCCAATACCCCCTCTAAAACGGAACCATCTCAATATATAATCTAGTACCAGATATCGTTATAATACATACACATACCAAATTTCAAGGGAGGACAGGTAACACGTTCTTTCACCCTGAACTTTTCTTTTCACCTCTTCCAGAACTGATGAGGTATGCTCGAATTATCTTCATTAAAGTAACTCGAAAATTTTGGTAGCGGCCCCGCCGTACTATTAATAACATAGATTATTAATAATGTAAACATTTGTTTTTGTTCCATAGGATTTGAGTATTATCAAGAAACCTGTAATCTGTCTACCCTGCCGTGGTTCGCTAGAAGTGTATTTCCGTCTTGTGACTAATTGTTTGATTTTGGAAGAAAAGATTAAGAAATATCGCGAAACTCTAAATATAAACGATGAAAATAAAATAGACCTAAGCAGCTTCTTAGAGTTTACAACGAAATTTGTAACAAAAAATGAAGCAAATGATAACTTGGTTGATGCCATCAAAGTAGAACAATTCTGTGAAGCTAGAGAAAATCCCGATGAATGCAAATTGGAAAACAAATGTGATATAATAATGTCAGAACAAATGTGCTTTGACAATAGAGAAGGTGTTAATGGGGATATTAAAGATAGAAATGAAAGCTTTACGGAGATGAACGAAAATATGTTGACCTGCAAAGAAGAAAGTCATAAACTTGATGTCATTAAAATAGAAGAATTGGAAATAAAAGTCGAAGAACACGATTTCAAAAGGTAAATAGTCAATTAAGTTTCTTTTACCTTAGAAAAATTCATTTTCCTCTAAAAGTTACTACTTCCACATCCACATAGTGGGGTGGAAGTATGGTAATCGTAAGAAAAATTTCAAAAATTTTTCTTGTTGAAATAGGTTTAGAATCTCTTGAAACGTCGAGATTTTAAATTTGAGCGGAAAAAAATTTCTATGTGTCGGTCTGTCTAACTTTTTTTTTGTCCGCACCTTTTCTCTGGAACGGTTTAAGATATGGACTTAAAATTTTATACAGGTATGTATTGTAGCGAGGCCAAGAACTGAATTGTTTTTGAACTTATCCGGTGAAGGGTTGGGGGGTAAATAGGGGAAAATAAGTAAAGCAAGCTGGTAAGAGTACAAAAATTTGAGATTTGGTGTATATAGCGTGATTAGGTGTAAAAACCTTTGGCATCTTGTTCGTGAAGTCTTCGTCTTTTTCTTTTAGCGGGGCGCCTGGAGGTCACCGTACTCAGGCCTTGTGGCCCATTGTGCTACCGCTAACAAGTTAAGGAGCTCCCCCGTACAGACCGGATTCCAGCCCAAAGGCTGAAATCCTTCCCACGGGAGAACTCCTTATTTCCTCCAGCATTGGAAAGCCAGTGCCGAAGTGTTTGTGCCTCAGGTTCATCAGTCCTGGGCAAGAAGTGAGGACGTGGATGGAAGTCTCCTCCTCGTCCTCGCAGAACCTGCAATCGGTGTGGTCAACCACCCCCAGTGTGTGTAGGTGTTTCCTAAAAGAGCCATGTCCGGTCAGGAGGCCTGTCACGGCTCTCATTTGCTTTCTGCTTAGACGCAGAAATTACTTTGTTCTTTCTGGCAAGGGCCCTGAGATTAGGAGCTTTGTTTGCCGGAGTCCTGGATAAGAATCCCAGAGGTCAATGAACTGGGAGCGAGTCCAGTTATCTATTAACCTCTTGGCTTGGGATCTAGGGTAGCCGAGAGCTGGCTCCGGACCGAGCAGAGGTCTTCGAGAGACCCTTCTGGCCAGAGCGTCCTCCCGCGTTTTGACTTGGTCCGACTCGATGCAAGGGCCTTGAGGGCCTCTTGGTTGTCGCTACATATATGTATGTGTTTATTGGAGTATTCCTTTCGGATGTTCCCCTGTGCGCAGACCAATATAGCGAAGATCTCGGTCTGAAATACCGTGGCGAATTTGCCCAGGGCATAAGAAAGCTCAGCCCTGGGCCTCTCCCCAAATATACCCGCTCCGGTACTTTCCTCTAGCCTCGATCCGTCTGTGAACCAGACAATATCTGCAGGTCTGAATATGTCCTCGAGTTGTCTCCTTCCCTTTTTGGGAAGACTATCTCGAAGGGTTGTGCAAAGGAGAAGGAAGGTACCACGTCGTCATTCCTGGCCTCTAGAAGTGACGTGAAGTCACTTTAAGAAAAAAAACGTTATGTAAACATAGATTAGACTGCCCACAAAATAAAAAAAGGTCATACATTTTGGAGGCCTATTGGGGAAAAGTTTCTATTTATTGTAATTAGAACATCCCCAAATATTGGTGCAAATATTTTTAGTGTAACAGGTCGCTAGTAACGATTTTTTGCCTGAAAAATGGATTTTTTAAAGCTGGTGAGGGATAGAGAATGTCAAATCGCTTATGGAATTTATACAGATTCAGAAATTGTAGTTCGCTATATAGGGACTACGCCCCGCGTCACATTATTGACAAATAATTTCTTCTATTGAAAGTATTTCTGCAGATTCGTTTTAAGCCATAAAGGCTATGGGAACAAAGTAATAATTCTTATTAAAAATGAAATAAATATAGAGCATTAAAATAAAATAACATAATTCTCAGAAATCAAAATCAGTTAATAATTATTAAAAATTAAATTATTCTTATTAAAAATTAAATGAAAATAGAACATTAAAATAAAATTAAATAACTTTTAAATTAAAATCAACTAATAAATAAGTTTATTGTGTCTTCAATGTCTTCAATGGAATGGCCCCCAAAGTACCACTTCACAATTTGCACTTTTTCATCAGTTGTATAAACAGCCGGCTTTTAACGAAATTGAGATTAATTTATTTTATTCCCACGTCTTTACGGCTAGGCTACTGAAAGCAGAATGCGTGGGGGATCAACGGTGATGCTATGAACGAATACAAATGCCCTGCATTCACCTATGGTAAGGCGTGGTTTACCTGCGCAGATACACGTTTATATATTGCCAACTACAATTTCCGAATCTGTATAAGGATAATAATGAGGTGCACTATCTTAATCAATTCAAAGCACTGCGTTCCAAAATAAAAATGGATGTTGAACTCGCTCGCAAAACATACTTTCAAAACACAGCAACACATTAAAACTAACCGGAGCAACTTCTGGTATTTTCTAAATAGTATGAGAAATACAACTAGCACACCCAATTCGATGAGTTACAACATATAGTTCCTTAAATGATACTCGAAGCATTGTCAATGCATTTGTCCAATATTTTCAATCATCTTTTATCACATCCTCCATGTATAACATAACCGAAGAAGAGACTCCAGGCAATTTTCCCCAACTTAATATTCCAACCATAACCGAAAATGATGTTTTAAAAGCACTAAAGAAATTCAAAAATAAACTCATGACAGGTCCAGATGGTATGTTAATCTAGCACTGCAAACCATTACATTTCCTCAAATATGGACTCAATTGAAAATCTGTCCTGTTTTCAAAAAAGGTGATAAGACTAATATTGAAAATTACAGACCTATTATAGTTATCCCGTGTAATTTTGGCAAACTGTTTAAAATTGTCCTGTACGATATAATCTCTTTTCATGTTAAACCCCAACTTTCCGATAGCCAACATGGGTTTTTGGAAGGTAGATCTACAACTACCAACTTGGTAAGAGTAACACACTTTATCGCAAATACACTGGGTCATCGTGGCCAAACAGATGTAATTTGTACAGACCTGTCTAAAGCATTTGACAGACTGGATTATGGGCTCCTACTGCAAAAGTTATCAGATTTTGGTTTAAGTCTTTTATTTATTTATTTAAAAATTCCACATAGATCATTATACAATGACATGAGTTCGTCAATAAGTGGGTTAAAGTAGAGAGTAAAATGGGTACACATAAAACTTACAACTACACATACCAATATATAAGAAAGACTTAATAATTAGAGAAGACATACAAAAGAGGAGAGAGAAAAGTAAAAAATAAAAACCTGTACTGTGCCAGCACAGGGCAACCCTGGGAAGCACAAATAATGAAATGGCCGACAGAAAGGGTTATCTGCTATCCTTTCAGGCCCCTTAACACTTCCCATGCCCTGCTGGATTTTTCATATCGACCTTCTATCTTTTTAATGAAAAAAATCCCAAATTCTACATTTAAATTCAAATTATAAAAAAAGTATTAGGCGTAGACTGCGAATTTCATTTTTATTTTGATGTGTATTGTTGAAGGGTTCTTTTAAATCCAAAATTACTGGCATTAGTCATCTAGTTGTTTTTTTATTCACTCGCAAACTTTCGGAATAGGTAAAATTTAAACTTAGACTTTAGACGGCTATAAAAAAAAACTCAGAGCAACCGGGATCTTCCAACTCCCTCAAAAATTCTCTAGTCTATCTTCTTGCTAGTGATGTGCCACATGTGTGACGTTTTATTCACACTCTCGAGTAGTGAATCGTCACTTTGACACTCGAGCCTTCAGTCGGCGGTGACGGTAAGCTCGGGCGCCACCTTTACAATTGTTTTTCGTGAGGTAAAGGACTCACACTAGCCTCTTAACACAGCCTGTTTCGGTAGGGCTGGGATAGCCTCAGAGGAGACACGGTATGTCCAGGGGTCTAGGGATATCAGACTTCACACACACACAGTAAAAGGCACAGTTTAAACAATATACACATTTATTATAATCAAAATCCTAATATCTACAATTCTACTACCCTAACGTATTTGAATTTAAGCAAACAAAACAATACTTAGACGGCGTAAGCGAGGGGGGTTACTACGGTTAAGTTACTACAACAACAAGCACGGTTATTACTATCGGCGGTGATTACCAAGCGGGGAGGAAGCAATTACCAAATCTACATGCAATACGGTACAATACCTATGCAACTTGGCTAGTGCGCAGCGGAAAAGAAAGATACAAGAGTTAGCATGCACACGTAGATAAATCACCCACTCCTGCTCACTGTTCCCTGTCAGCCAATTTATACCTAGGCATAAATTGCCCTCTAGGATGTACTCACTCCAGTACGGGGGATATTTTGGGTAGCCGAGGGCTTATGTGACAAACCGGCTGAAGGGACTAGGCTAGCAAGTCACCCTATCTACCCAAAACACCTCAGAACCAGGCGTGCGTACTCAACAGTGAGTTAGAAAGAAATATCTCAAGTGATTACCCAGCTGAAGGGACTAGGCCAGTGAATCACTCAAGATATCCCCTTCGACGGTCTACAACCAGAAACACTCTGGCTCACGGTTCCCTCTTGATTAATCTACCCGCAGGGATAGACCAACCTCCAGGGTTTACGGACACGAGAGTGGAGGAGATGCGGGGTATCAGCGAGCCCGTGTGGTCAACCAGCTGAAGGGACTAGGCCAGCAAACCACACCCGAGTCTACCCAGGATACCTCCACCCTGCGTACATACGCTCCGGGCAGTAAGGATAGATAATATCCAGGATATCTAAAAGCCGTTGGTATCTGACCAGCTGAAGGGACTAGGCCAGCCAGAAACCGCAGAACCTTTTTCTGTCCTGGATATTTCTATACTTGCTCGAACGTCCGTGGCATACCAGACACACAACTGGAAAAGAAAGTATGATTAGCAGGCCTGTGTGCTTAACACTGGCCAAGTTGTTTACCAACGTTCCTAATATACTCACTTCCTTGCCGGTGGTCTTCTTAATTTAGAATTTCTTGCTCCTGATTCCCTTGCTATATCGTTGACTCGGCAGAGTATTCGATACAGCTGGAGCATAATTAATTGGTGTTGGAGAACTAGCGCCATCTAGCGGAGCTTTCTCCAACCGGATAATACTTAAATTTAAACAACTATTTACTTTCTGTGTGTAGAAATAGTATATAATCAATATGCGGATTTATAAAATAAAATTTGCTTCGTTACACCCCCCTCTTACTTCGCTAAAAAAAAATAATAAATGAAATGACATTATTTTTTTTTCCATGTGTCCTCTTGCTCACTAGAAATGGAAAAAACTTCATTTTCTAAAAAATAAACGGTCCCTATTTATTAAAAAGCGCTTGCCCCACACCGGTTAATAAACTTTATTTGGGAGCAAGTACACTTTTTACAATTCCAAAAATTAAACTATAAACAGATTACAATTCCTTATTTACAGATAAAAAGAAACAAACCGGAATTAAACGGACTTCCTCTTTCCTGGGTGAACCTTCATTCCTGAGGGTGTAAATACCAACAGAAAAATTAGCGGACTTCTTATCTAGGTGAACCTTCATTCCCTGGTACTGGACATTGAGGGTACTTTCCTAGAACACAAAAAAAATAAGACCCAACTCTTAAAAAGGAACCAAAATTTACGGGTCATTCTCCGGGGAACTCGGTAGGCATCTTACTTCAGCAGCTCACATTGTGTTTCCCGGGATGTGGCGTCGGTTTGGCGGGCTGGAGGGAACATGTAGCATTGTACTCCTTGTGATCTGTAGCAAGGTCGGGTCGGTGCAACAGCAAAACGGCAGAGCGGACGTAGAACAGGTTGCTTGATTCTGAATTGACGGCGGCGGGTACGGACGGGGTTGGTCAATGCATTTGCAGCATCTGCTTATTATGACACGGTATCAGTACGGTTTGAAAAATAGGGCTTTAAATCTTTAATGTGGATTCGCTTGAGCTTCCTCCCGGTACTTGACTTGAGGTCATAAACCACAGGTGAGACGACGTTGGTTATGGTATATGACCCCGAATATTTCGGCGCGAGTTTTGCTGCAAAACCCTTGATAGCGGACGACAGCGGGTGTTCACGTTTCATGACGCGGTCTCCTACGTGATACTGGACTTCCCGACGGCGGAGATTATAATATCGGCTTTGCGTGGCGTAAGCTTGCGCTAACTTAATACGGACTAATGCAAATAAATACTTCCTGCAGTTTTTGCAGGCGGTCAGTATGTGCGGGCGGTATGTCGTTCTCTTCACTAGGTTCGGCGGTATCTTCATTTTCAGTTTGAAAAACGGTGTTCGGTAAGCATAAGACATCTCGCGGCCAAAGTTTAAAAACGTTGGTGAGAATCCTGTTGACTCGTGCTTTGAGCTATTGATAGCTAATTGAAAGTCGCTTAATTGCTGATCCCACTTCCGGTGATCCTGCTCGCAATATTGAGCTATCATTGTCTTGACGGTACGGTTAGCTCGCTCAACTGGGTTTGCCTGGGGCGTGTAGGGCGGTGTAAAACGGTGCTGAATTCCAAACTCCTTTAATAATGATCGGAATATTTGGCTGTCAAACTGACTACCATTGTCGGTGATGACGGTACGTGGGCAACCAAAACGGGTGATGACTTCTTCGTAGAGAGCTTGACTGACGGTACGGGCAGTAGCACTGCGTAGGGGGCGGCACTGGATCCATTTCGTAAATCGGTCTTGGAAAACTACCAGGTAGTTATTTCCTTTACTGGATCGAGGCAGTGGTCCAACTAGGTCGGTGCTGACGGTTTCCCATGGTTGTTGACTGACGGACGGTTGCATGGTTCCTGGTGTCTGCCGCTGAGAGACTTTGTATCGCTGACATTGCATACAGCTACGTACATATCTGGCGATGTCACGGAACATCCCTGGCCAATAGTACTTCTGAGCTATTCGGGCAACTGTTTTAGCGATCCCCATGTGTCCGGCGGACGGAGCATCATGGTTCTCCTGTAGGACGGGGCGGCGGAGCGTTGTAGGAACACATAGTTTCCACGGATCAGACAAATCTGGTTCCTTTAGATCACTGGAATCCCAGAAGTGACGGTACAGCCGGTTATTACGTACACAGTAATCCGGAAATGCTTCTGGGTTCCGTTCGACTTCAGTTTTCTTCCGTCGGTACCATGAACAGTTTGGTGCCTCATCCAGGGCACATAGTTCATTGGTTTCAGATTCGGGAAGAGGTCGGTCTAGCGGTTGGCGGGACAGTGCGTCGGCTACCCGGTTTAGGGCTCCCTTACGGTACTTGATTTCGAAGTCGTATTGTTGTAGAAATACGCTCCATCTAGCTAAGCGGCCGGTCGGACTCTTGATAGAGTGTAACCATCGCAGAGATTGGTGATCGGTCAATACGGTGAAGCGGTATCCTTCCAGATACGGCCTCATTTTCTCTATTCCCCAGACAATAGCCAAGCATTCTCGTTCCGTTACGGAGTAGTTCTTCTCGGCTGGGGACAATGTACGGCTGGCGTAAGCTATTACCCTGTCGTGTCCTTCAATTTCCTGGGTCAGGGCTACACCAAGACCTTGGTCGGATGCATCGGTTTGGAGAGTAAACGGTTGTTCGAAGTTCGGACAGGCTTCGGTGAGACAAGTCTTTAATTTCTTGAAAGCCTGTTCTTGTTCGTTACCCCACTTGAAACGGTGATTCTTCTTCAGTAGCCTGGTCAACGGAGTCACAATTTCAGAAAACGTTGGTACGAAGCGTCGATACCAGGAAGCAATCCCAAGAAATCGACGAACGTCTCGGACGGTCCTAGGGGTGGGGAATTTCTCAATTGCCTCCACTTTTTCTGGATCGGTCTGTATCCCTCCGGCGGTTACCACGTGTCCTAAATACTTTAGTGACTTCCTACAAAACTGACACTTCGCTGGGTTAAGCTGTAGGTTGGCAATCCTTAGCCGGCGGAATACTTCATGCAAATTCTTCAGGTGTTCCTCAAAAGTTTCACCCAGAACAATTATATCGTCTAGGTAAGCAAATGCATACGGTTCCATGTCAGGTCCAATGATTCGGTCTAATAAGCGCTGGAAGGTGGCTGGAGCGGAATGTAGTCCAAACGGCATCACTCGGAAATGGAATAGTCCTCGGCCGGGTACGGCGAATGCGGTAATGGGTTTACTTTCCTTAGAAAGCGGTATTTGCCAGTATCCCTGTTTCAGGTCGATACTAGAGATATACCGTGCCTTGCGGAGTTTATCCAGGATGGCGTTTATATACGGTAGCGGATAGGCATCCTTCTCGGTGACTTCATTTACCTTGCGGAAGTCTATACAAAACCTAGGTTTTCCATCCTTTTTACGGACTATGACTACCGGCGAGCTCCAGGGACTATTGGACGGTTCAATTATACCGTTTGCTAACATCTCGTCCACTTCTTTGTTGATGATTTCCTGCATCCTTGGATTCTGTGGACGGTACCTTTGCTTAATCGGTTCCGGCTGTGAGAGCCTGATATGGTGTTGAGTCAACTTCGTGGTTCCTGATATGTCCTGGAAACTGGGTAGTTCAGCGTCCAAGAACTCCTGAAGTCTCGTCTCCTCACTCGGTGATAGGGCTAGGGCTATTCCCCCCAACGGACTATTCGGGGGTGCGGATGAGACGGGGCGGTTATTCAAGTAGACGGTTGTCGTAGGCAGGTGTACGCGGAAATCTTTCGTTCGTAGGATGTCTATTCCTAGTACAATATCCGATGACAGGTTCGGCAAATAAGATAGCCTTTCGAAGAAAGGAGTTTCGGCTATCGTAAATTCTAAGTCATAAGACTCGTTGATAGTTACCAATTTTCCATTGGCTAACTGGGCAGACGGAGCGGCGGTGTTGACGGTCGGTATTTTCAGTTGGCGGCACATGTCCTGTACACGCTGTCCTATATAGGATCGGACGGCTCCAGTGTCAAATAAGGCGGAAAAGGTGTACCCATACATAACTACTGGAATGTGTGGTCGGTCATCTCTGGGGGCGGTGTTTTCCGAGGGGGTGGCGGTGCGGAGCTGTACTGGCCTCGGTACGGTGCAGCTCCTGGCTAGTTTCCCGACCTTTGACACGAACAGTTTCTTGTCATTGTGCCAGGTCGCCCACAACGGGAACAAAATAATTTCGGTGGAAAGCTGCATTGACTACGAAAATGTCCAGTTTTTCCGCATCTCCAGCAGGTCGTTCCTCCGTTTATGGGGGCTGTGCCGGCGGAGGTTGATGGCCTACCCGCGTTGTTAGTTTCTCGGGTATCAGGTGGGGTTTGGCCCACTGACCCTCGGGAATCCTGACGGGTATTCACGGTTGTATTACGCTCCATTCGAGGCGGTGGTGGCGGTCGGTTGTAGCTTGTGGACGGTAGTGACGACTGCGGATTATTCGTGGGTGGTGGTGGCCTCTTGGTATTTGCGGCTGAGTGTGTTGAGGTCAGCGATGGTGGAGCGGTACTCGGATGATAGACTTGCTGCATTTCTTGGCGCAGCGTTTCGAATTCTTTGATCATTGCGGTCAAAGCGGCTACGTTTGTCAGACTGGATCGCGGAATATATTGCCTATAGTCCGGAAGCAGGTTTCGGTACAGCCAACGGAGTTCCTGTTGAGGAGTGAGATCTCCATGTCGGCGGATGAGTGTTTGAATATCGGTCAGGTAGGTACCTGCAGGCTCATCCGGTCGTTGTAGACGGCGGCTGATTTGTGCTTCTATCTCCTCTTGGTAGTTAACCGGGAAATAGAAAATCCTGAATTCGGTAGTAAAGTCTTCCCAATTCCTCCAGTGGTTACGGTTATTCCTATACCATAGTAAAGCTGGACCTTGTAGTAATTCTGGTAGCACAGGTAGCAGCTGTGCCGGACGGATTCCAGTATACGAGCAGACTTCTTCTATCCGCTCCAGGAAAGCGGCGGGATCTCCTTTCCCGTTGAAGTTGATGCCCCATTTGCGTACTTTCAAGGGGTCCAACGTCATATTTCCGGTCTGTACGTACGAAGGCGGTACCGTGGACGGTGCTGGCGGTATGGCGGTCGGTGCTATCGGAGATGGTATTACCAGCGGCGGAGGTAACGGAAAAACGGGTCTGGTGTGTTGAGGCAACGGAGAAGTGCAGCCTTCTCTGATGAATTTCACCAATCGACGTTTCTTATCATCTACTGTTCCTGAAAGGTCTAGCCTGAATTTTCCTAGTTCAGCATCAAGCTGTTCTTTTCCCAGCTTATATATCCAGCTGAGACGGTTCTCTACCCCTTCTGGGGCGGCTGGGTCATCAGTTCTTTCCAAATTCATTTCTTTTAGGTCCTCTTCAGCGGACATTCTATCGGTCTATTCACGATGATATCCTACGACGGAGTGTTGACGGACGGAGTGTTGACGGACGGTGTGTTGACGGGCGGAGTGTTGACGGACGGTGTGTTGACGGACAGAGTGTTGACGGACGGTAATTGCTGGTGACCGATGATATGAACGGCCTGAGCGGTATCTCAGGGTGTTCCGCTCACTACGAGGTACCAAAACGGAGTCTCTCCTTGACTCTTGCACGGCTAGCTATATCGGCTTGAGACTGGGTGGTGTCGGCTTCTGCGCACAATGAACAGTCTGAGCGGTCTCCCAGAGTGGTCTGTTCTCTACGGTGTCTCAAGACGAAGTATTCCTAAACGGTAGCAGCTAGTGACAGAGGACAATGAACAGTCTGAGCGATTTCTCAGAGTGGTCCCTTCTCTGCGGTCTCCCAAGACGTAAACGGTAGTAGCAGGTGACGGAGAACAATGAACAGTCTGAGCAGTATCTCAGAGGGGTCTGTTCACTACGGTGTCTCAGGACGGTATGGCTGAACGGTCTGAGCGGTTTCTCAGAGTGGTCCGTTCTCTGCGGTCTCCCAAGACGAAGTCGATGAGCGGTAGCGGCAGGTGACAGAAGACAATAAACAGTCTGAGCAGTATCTCAGAGTGGGCTGTTCACTACGGTGTCTCAGGACGGTGTGGCTGAACGGTCTGAGCGGTTTCTCAGAGTGGTCCGTTCTCTGCGGTCTCCCAAGACGAAGTCCTCTTGCCAACTCCTAAACGGCTTGATATATCGAGTCGAGACCAGTTCCGTTGGATTCTGCGCACTCGATTTACCATTTCAGGAGGGGTCACACGCTATATCTATTCTGTTACCGGAGTTTCTAGGACTCCGGGCAAAATCCGGTGAAGCTCGGTCTGGAAGGTGTCTGGTGATGCAGACAACTGATTCCTATCGGTTTTTTCGGATTTCAACTTCCCACTTCTCCAGGGTACACTTTTTTCCGGAACGGACGGTCGGATCGCGATGAAACTAACGGCAATCGATTCAGGGTCCCTGAGTTACTATTAAACGAGGGGTCACTTGCCTAGTAACTTCAGACCCCGGAGTCGGTAAGTATTCCGGGTACAATCCGGGCGGTCGATGAAAGGCGGTGCAGAAGGTGTGTCGGGGTGCTGTTTATCACCTAGTATAGGCCCTACTCAATTCAGACCCGTAACTTGGCTGTAGCACCCTTTTTCGCGGAACGGTCGGTCGGATCCGGTTGCAAACGTCACCAATCGATTCCTTGGGTCCAATTACCCCAAAAACGACACCCCACACGATATTTTGTGTGTTCGGGTACCTTCGGTGGACTTCGGAAGTGTTCGGTCGGAGTTCGGGTTTTTGCTAAAAGTGCAGCCTCCTCGTGTGGCAACTCCACAGAAACTGCCCCCGGTTTGTAAAAATTCCCACAGGGGTTATTAAATGGTTAATAACGCCTTCGGGTGCGGTCGGAGCGGTTCGGTAGTAGTCGGAATCGGTTCCTCGTGTTTGGTTTAGTCGAAAATGACACCTCACACGCTTATAAGTGCCTATTTGGAGAATTCGGTTGTATTCGGTGACTGCCGAATGTGAAGTCTACACTGTTTCCCTAATTAACGGTCCCTGCTCGGGCGCCAAAGTATGTGACGTTTTATTCACACTCTCGAGTAGTGAATCGTCACTTTGACACTCGAGCCTTCAGTCGGCGGTGACGGTAAGCTCGGGCGCCACCTTTACAATTGTTTTTCGTGAGGTAAAGGACTCACACTAGCCTCTTAACACAGCCTGTTTCGGTAGGGCTGGGATAGCCTCAGAGGAGACACGGTATGTCCAGGGGTCTAGGGATATCAGACTTCACACACACACAGTAAAAGGCACAGTTTAAACAATATACACATTTATTATAATCAAAATCCTAATATCTACAATTCTACTACCCTAACGTATTTGAATTTAAGCAAACAAAACAATACTTAGACGGCGTAAGCGAGGGGGGTTACTACGGTTAAGTTACTACAACAACAAGCACGGTTATTACTATCGGCGGTGATTACCAAGCGGGGAGGAAGCAATTACCAAATCTACATGCAATACGGTACAATACCTATGCAACTTGGCTAGTGCGCAGCGGAAAAGAAAGATACAAGAGTTAGCATGCACACGTAGATAAATCACCCACTCCTGCTCACTGTTCCCTGTCAGCCAATTTATACCTAGGCATAAATTGCCCTCTAGGATGTACTCACTCCAGTACGGGGGATATTTTGGGTAGCCGAGGGCTTATGTGACAAACCGGCTGAAGGGACTAGGCTAGCAAGTCACCCTATCTACCCAAAACACCTCAGAACCAGGCGTGCGTACTCAACAGTGAGTTAGAAAGAAATATCTCAAGTGATTACCCAGCTGAAGGGACTAGGCCAGTGAATCACTCAAGATATCCCCTTCGACGGTCTACAACCAGAAACACTCTGGCTCACGGTTCCCTCTTGATTAATCTACCCGCAGGGATAGACCAACCTCCAGGGTTTACGGACACGAGAGTGGAGGAGATGCGGGGTATCAGCGAGCCCGTGTGGTCAACCAGCTGAAGGGACTAGGCCAGCAAACCACACCCGAGTCTACCCAGGATACCTCCACCCTGCGTACATACGCTCCGGGCAGTAAGGATAGATAATATCCAGGATATCTAAAAGCCGTTGGTATCTGACCAGCTGAAGGGACTAGGCCAGCCAGAAACCGCAGAACCTTTTTCTGTCCTGGATATTTCTATACTTGCTCGAACGTCCGTGGCATACCAGACACACAACTGGAAAAGAAAGTATGATTAGCAGGCCTGTGTGCTTAACACTGGCCAAGTTGTTTACCAACGTTCCTAATATACTCACTTCCTTGCCGGTGGTCTTCTTAATTTAGAATTTCTTGCTCCTGATTCCCTTGCTATATCGTTGACTCGGCAGAGTATTCGATACAGCTGGAGCATAATTAATTGGTGTTGGAGAACTAGCGCCATCTAGCGGAGCTTTCTCCAACCGGATAATACTTAAATTTAAACAACTATTTACTTTCTGTGTGTAGAAATAGTATATAATCAATATGCGGATTTATAAAATAAAATTTGCTTCGTTACACATGTCATAAAAATATTTTAATAACTTCGTGAATTCGCTAAATTAATGAATCGGGTCACATAAAGCTAATATTCAAAATTTCGAATCAAAAATTATTTTTGCTTAAATTATGCATGGGAAACAGGTAAAACCTGTTATCTCACTCTTGCGAAGTAAAATATATCTTCTATCTCTTTCTGTTCATTGGTTTTCTTGAAATAAAGAAACAATTACATTTTTATCATTTATTTTTAATAAATGATAAAAATGTAATTGTTTTAATTTAAAAATCTTGCTCAAAGTGTCGGTCTCTGTTGCGAATGCAGGCCCGACATCTGCTTCGTATTTCGACAGTTGTTGTATGAAGTCGTATTTCCTCCCTAATTGTACCGAAAGCCGTTCCTATGCGTTGGACAAGAGGACAAGTTCCGCCCTAGTCGCAACCTCCGCCGCGTACACGAGCTCTTTGGCACGACCTCGGATATAAAATCCAACGGAGTTAGGTCTGGGGAACGTGGAGACCATTGAATAGGGCCATCCCGCCCAATCTACGCATACGTCTATAGTTTTTCAAAATGACGGCTGTCCCGCGCACTGGCGATTGATTGTAAGACAATATCTAGACAATGTGTTCCCAAATGCGTGGATTGGGCGGGATGGCCCTATTCAATGGCCTCCACGTTCCCCAGACCTAACTCCGTTGGATTTTTATGTCTGGGGACGTGCCAAAGAGCTCACGTACACGGCGGAGGTTGCGACTAGGGAGGAACTTGTCCTCTTGTCCAACGCATAGAAACGGCTTTCGGTACAATTAGGGAGGAAATACGACTTCATACAACAACTGTCGAAATACGAAGCAGATGTCGGGCCTGCATTCGCAACAGAGACCAACACTTTGAGCAAGATTTTTAAATTTTTTTAATAAATGATAAAAATGTAACTTTCTTTATTTCAAGAAAACCAATGCACAGAAAGAGATAGAAGATAGATTTTACTTCGCAAGAGTGAGGTAACAGATTTTACCTGTTTGCCATGCATAATTTAAGCAAATATAATTTTTAATTCGAAATTTTGAATATTAGACTTATGTGGCCCGATTCATTAATTTAGCGAATTCACGAAGTTATTAAAAGATTTTTATAACATGTGGCACATCATTAGCAAGAGGATAGACTAGAGAATTTTTGAGGGAGTTGGAAGATCCCTGGTTTTTTTTATAGCCGTCTAAAGTCTAAGTTTAAATTTAAATTTTACCTATTCTGAAAGTTTGCGAGTGAATAAAAAAACAACTAGATGACCTAATGCCAGTAATTTTGGATTTAAAAGAACCCTTCAACAATACACATCAAAATAAAAATGAAATTCGCAGTCTACGCCTAATACTTTTTTTATAATTTGAATTTAAATGTAGAATTTGGGATTTTTTTCATTAAAAAGATAGAAGGTCGATATGAAAAATCCCGCAGGGCATGGGACGTGTTAAGGGGCCAAACACCCTGTATAACAAGTGTAGTAAATCGGCGAAGAGTACAATGGTTCGCTTTGATTTTTTCGATTCTTGTATGGACCTATCATATCAGAGCTCCTTTATTAAAAAGGCTATTTTTGTTAAATTTGGCTGGAAGGAACTTACCCATTAGAGATTGTGTCATGGTAAAATATTTTAAAATCCACCAGTAGCGATCGTTCCTATGAAGAAAAATAAACCTAATTTTCTAAAAAAGAAATATATGACGCAAAATTTTAACTGTAACAGTCTCATAATCTTATTCTCTGTTATCAAAAATTTACTAATACCGAATTTTAATAAGATAGTGTACTTGGTGTTGACGTAATAAGTAAAATTTCAATCCATGACCATCTTTCACCAAGATAATTTTGATATCGCTTATAAAACAATGATTAATTTTCAGTTGTAGTGATGATTTTTTTAATAATTTTTCAGCACTGTCCTGCCACAACCGGAACCAACCATAAGATTACGTTTAACATCGGAGCCGAATATTAAAAGCACATCGACCGGAGAATGTGCAGCAGAGACAACAAAAAAGTACTCATGTGGACTCTGTTCATATCAGACAAATAATAAACGTTGCCTCAAAGGACATTTGCTGGAGCACAAGGACCCTTTAGATGCGACAATGTACAAATGTGGATATTGTTCATATCAAACGAAAATGAAACGATACCTCAAATGCCATTTGCTAAATCATAAGAAGTCTTTAGATGCAACAGTATATAAATGTGACTCTTGTTGTTACCAGACATTAAAGAAAAGGTATCTCAGAAGGCATTTGCTGGTTCATAGGAATCCTTCAGAAGTAACAATGTATAAATGTTACTCTTGTTCATATCAGTCGAAATATAAATATTTCCTAAAGTGTCACTTGCTGAAACATAGGGACTCTTTAGATGTCACGGTGTACAAATGTGGCTCCTGTTCTTATCAGACAATACAAAAAGATTATTTCAGAAAGCATTTGCTAGTGCATAAGAATTCTTCAGAAAGAGCAGTGTACAGATGTGACTCTTGTTCATTTCAGTCGAATTATAAAGTTCACCTAAGAAAGCATTTGATGGTCCATAGGGATCCTTCTGAAGTAACAATGTACAAATGCGATACTTGTCTGTTTGAGACGAAATATAAAGATAACCTCAAGACGCATTTGCTGCTGCATAAAGATTCTTTAGAAATAAGAATGTACAAATGTGGTTTCTGCCCATATCAGACAAAGTACAACAGCGGCCTCGGAAAGCATATGCTGCTGCATATGGATCCTGCGAAAATAACAATGTACAAATGTGACTCTTGCTCACACCAGACAAAATATAAAAAGGATCTTAAAAGGCATTTTCTGGTACACAAAGATCCTTCAGAAGTAACAATGTATAAATGTGAGTCTTGCTCGTATCAAACGAAAAACAAATATTACATCAAACAGCATTTGCTGAAGCATAAGGATCCATCAGAAAGAACTATGTACAGATGCGACCATTGTGCATATCAAACAATGGGCAAATATCAACTCAGACAGCATCTGCTACTGCATAGGGATCCGTCAGATGTATTGGTGTAGAAATGAGACTATTGTCATATCAAATAGAAGGTAAGTCTTGCCCGAACCTTCTATCAAAGAACTTAACCCTATAGTTTATCTCAGTTTAAATTGCAGTGCTTGTAAAAATAGGAATTGTGTCCTTATCTCTGTCAAGTTTATGCAGGGAAAATTAGTAAATCAACAGATTTCTTACCAGGTCCGGAAAATATGCAGTTATTTAAGTAATAAAAAAAGTGATTTTTTTAGAATATTCAACATCAAACTAAGTTTTAATACAAACATTGAGCGAAATTACGTAGGACCTTTTATTTTAGAATACCTACATTTAAAATTAAAAAACTTGAAAATGAAATTAAGGATGTAATAATTATTTATGTAAACTTGCAAAGAATATTCATTAGTTACATTGAAATGATCCTCACATTGTTGTTTACAAAGTACTAATCAGAGAAAGTGGCAGATTGTTTTTCTCATCGTGCTTTATTGTCGTACATCCCTTTTTATGAATATTCTTATTTTTAAGCACTGAAAAGAATATTTTGCTTGGAGTTGCTAGTAATGTGTTTTTGCACACAGGGACTATGCAATATTTGTATATGTTTCTTCTCCATCATCTTTTAAGTTTACATGTAAAACTGAATAAACCATGAGATGTCAGTGTACTGTGACGTCGCAATTACCAGAACCACCCAAGTAACATTTTTAGTCTTATGAAAAACATAATGATGCTGTCATGATGTAATATACAACTTACTTTTAGATATGATGACCTTGTTACAACACTTTTATGCCCAGATTCTGATGGTTCGAAAAAGGGTTTTACCACTTTTCATGCAACTTTTATATCACTTAATTGAATAAGACTGCTATAAGACTTAGATCTTGTGAATGTAAAGACTTCTTATTGTCATAAAGAAGTCATTACAAGGTCATGATGACCTCTATTAGGACCTTCATATGACCAAATAGTTCTACAGAAAAGAAAGAACGAAACGAGTCACTATACTGTACATATTTTACCTATACATATCTCTTGTATTCATTCGTTTACAATATAGATAATAAAAGATCAACAAACTGCTAAGTATGAACCAAGTTGTGTTATTTAAGGGAATGTTAAATGTTTAAATCGATTTCTAGCAATGATACCAAAACTGCTGGGGATTAATTTTTACTGTGAACATGTCGAAGATACCCCGAAAAACAATTCACCCTCAGAATAATGAAAATTAGAGAAAATTTGAGAATTCATATATAGAGATTTTTAAATATTACTTTCAATGGTTACAATGTATACACATTTGTAGAGAATAGTGAAAATATCAATAAAAACATATTTTCTATTTATATGTAAGAAGCTTGCAAACTAAATTTTAAGTTTTAATATTTTTGATTGTCATGGACACCAAATTTGGACGAATTCCAACAGAAAATATGGCCGAGACTGCTTACGACCTAATAGTTATAATTTGTATGTGAAACTCAACAGACGTAAAATTGCTTTTAAATTACTCTGTAATTTTATATTTTAGATACGAACATAGAGTCTTATTCACCATATAGTAGTAATGATCGACTGGCCAATGGCATGTTCACATCGTTTAACGACAATTGTCATTTCATATGACTATATTGTCATTTGTCGTGTTTTAAACTACCTTTCAATCTTATTTTTAAACTGCCTTTCAATATAGGTCGCTGATTGTTTATATTTACGCGAATCTCTTGTAGAATTCATCTTTAAAAGACACGTCAGAATCTTTTGCATTTCGTGAGGTCACATACATTGAGGTAAGGCACATATTAAATTCTGTAAAAAATAGTAATAGTAAGGACATATACGGATTAAATATTGCTTTAATAAAAACTATAAAAAATCACAATTCCTTTAACAAAATTAATTAATGAAAGCTTAAGGACCGGAATATTTCAAGATTTACTTATAAGGTCGCGTCATTTGTTCCAGTTTTCAAAAAAGGCGATCCAGAGGACTTAAATAATTATAGACCAATTTCTCTTCTCCCAATTATTTCTAAAATTCTTGAAAAAATTATGAAAATTCAAATCACTGAATATTTAGAGAGAAATAAAATATTATATAAACTCCAGTTTGGATTCCGTGAAAATCTATCAACAATAGATGCCATCATTAAGTTTACTGACTACACCTTAGATTGTTTTGAAAAAGGATGTTATTCGGCCTCCTTGTTTTGTGACCTTAGCAAAGCATTTGACTGTGTATCTCATACCTTGCTGGCCCATAAAATACAACTTTAGCATTACTAGTATCCTAACTTGGAGAACTTAATGTTAAAGTGTGATAACGTATTGTCAAAAGCAAGGAAATGGTTTACACCAACTGCTCTTGCACTTAATGAAAATAAAACAATAAAACTTATATCAAGTACACGTGATCTCGCCAATGCACCAAATAACCCCACCTGTGCTAAGTTTCTAGGTGTCTTCATTGACCCATCTCTACGATGGAATGATCATACTAATTACCTTGCTGAACAAATATCAAAAGGAATTTATGCTCTGAGACAGTTGTCTAATTCAGTATCATCAGATGTATTAAAAACTGCATATTTTGCATTATGTCATACCCGGCTATCCTATGCCATTCTCGCCTGGGGGCACTCTTCTGGTAGACATAGAATTTTTGGTCTCCAGAGGAGGGCGGTCAGGAATGTGGGTGGTTTGGGATACCAGGATGACACCAAACTCCTATTTATCTCTCAAAATACTCACCTTACCAAGCATTTATGCGTTACAATGTATTACACACATTCATGATAACATAAATACTCTTAACTCCAATGCTGACTTTCATCAGCATGACACACGGAACAGAGGTAACACGTTCAGAATTTACATGACTACTAACAAGAGGGCAAACTGGTGTTAACTACTATGGTATCAACTTATTAGATAACTGCATTAAAGTATTACCTAAACAAAAATTCAAAACCACGATGAAAGATTTTTTGATAAAAAACGCATTCTTTTCATACGAAGATATAGAGAGGGAAATTTTAAACATCTAATAGAGATTCCTAAATTTCTCCCACAAATTATGTTCTGCATACAAACATTTAATTTTTATGATTTTCTATGTACCTGTTTTACCTGTGTTTTTATTCCCATTAAGTACCATAACTTTGTCCAAATTGACAAAATTTTGTAAATTTACTGTAGTTTTTATTTTACTATTTTACTTTGTTTTGTAATAAGAATGTTTGACGTGTGTACAAATTTTTAAAATTTTTTAACATGAATAAATCTATCTATCTATCTACCATAAGTAATTGTGAGAAAAAAAATCATCTCCGTTGCTCAAATTGCGACCCTCCAACCATTTGGCATTGACCAAGTTCTGAAACATCTCATGGGCAATTCGTCTCATCTCCAAGCCAATTCTGTCTTTCAATCTTCTATAGTATCCGGTCTGTTAAAATACACCCTTGACTTTAAGTAACCCCAAAGAAAAAAGTCTAAGGGGGTTAAACCTGGTGAACGCGCGGGCCACTCAATCGGACCTCGACGACCTGTCCATCTTCCAGTAAAAGAATTTCCGTCCGGCAACATCGCGATCGGATGATTAGGAAGGGAGATACAGGCCGGCAAAGTTTTTGCTGTATAGTGGGGGAAAGGAGAGTGGTGGATGGGTTTGGGATGAAAATTTTGAGAAAAGTCCTTTCTTTCAACTTTGTCCATTTTATAAGCTCCCGATGTACATACCTCCACCACTCCCACCCTCCGACGTCATCAAGTGTTCATCAATACCCTTTTATCCAAAAAAAATTGAGGGCCCGCTTCCACTCTCTCTCGAGAAAAAAATAATTTTTCGTTTTTTGCAACTTCAAATCGTGATATCTCGCAAACTAATTATCCAATCGGGTTCAGGTTGGAACGAGCTTACGAGTTTTGTCAGGCTCTTCATTTTTGGAAAGTATGGTTTTTTTGTGGGACCAACACCTATGGAGATATGTCGGAAAAACTGTTTTACCATACCTCTAATAAAGATAACAATGGCCACATCTGGCCATTTTTCGACTTTTAATCGCCTGTAGTTAAAAATTGGGGCACTTTGAAAAAAAATGTTAAAAGACGAAAGTGTTTATTTTGGCCCAATTAACCTAATCAAAAGGTTTCAACCTGCCGAAACTTCGAGGTCACTTAGGTTGCTTTTCCAAGCGTCTTTCTAAGGGTATACCGCTCACCTATGTGAAGCTAAACCATCAAGCCAAGTTACAATAACTCCTAAAAATAATTGCAAAGTCGACAATCGAATCGTCGATAGTTTAGGGGCATCAGGTCGTACGTAAGAAATTTTCAGATTAAATAAACAACAAAATATAAACAAAAATAAAAATCCATGTTATACAAGGTGACATCACTCATCATTCTGAACAGCTTTCCCCTGAAATTAATTGCTAATCTTCATCCCCTTGGATTCCTCGTAATTGGTGAGTGTCTTGCTCAAGCTCTTTGTTGTCATTTTTGATAATAAATTATCTGTGAGATTGAATCAGTGTCAGAATTAGTTGAATCAGCCAAAGTTGCACCAGGAGCGGCGTTAAAGCATGATTGACCATGATAATGACCACAAACTTTCAAATTTTTTAATCTTATTTTCCTCATTCACAGGTCAAGGGTAGCTGGCATCTGGTTAAATCAGCACTTCCCTCTGCACTGGATAGAATGCAATAGTATTAGGACACTGGCCGCCCCGATCTCCGGACCTGACGCCACTGGATTTTTTATGGAAATTTCTGTTATTGAAGCAAAAATTGTTTAAACATTCTCGTAACAATAGAGATGAACCATGGGCCAGTATTCAGCAAGCCTTCCAAGAACTACTCTCCAAGAACTGGAAAGTTATTTAACTTGAGTTAAGAGGACTACTGGCTCCCAGCTAACTTGTTTGAATTTGTTATATATTGTAGATCTGAGTGCCCTGAACAAACGTCTCTGTAGGCACAAGGTCAAATAATGAATAGTTTTGGGTTATTAATTATTTTCTCCACATCATTTTTTTTATTCTGATTGTATTATTAATATATTGTCACGTATTTCTACCCGTGAGACCACTCTTCAGGATCTGTGGGTAGCAAATAATTTATAACAAGGGATAAATACAATGTTTTATTTGCTAACTTTACTGGAAACTTCATAGTACTTTTAATCAACTAAAATATATTTTTACAGACTAAAATAATCTTTAACAATGTTTATTACTTGATATTTTCACTTTGTATTTACGGATTTCTATCTTCTCACTTGCCATTCAAAACTTCTCTTCCCGCTGGAAATCTCGCCTTTTATATCCAACAAAATAATCCACAAAAATCATTTTCAAGCAGCCTAGAATATTGTAGAAAATCTAGAGCCATCTACCAGCTTCCAGAAAACATACTGCTACTATTAGTCTCTCAGGGGTGGCGTGCATTACAAGCTTTGTTGGTTGCCTAACCATTCTTACTTAATTTTGGCTATTTCTCATGGGCGTATCAGCCTCCTGTCCCAAGGGCATAACACTGCCCTTCCTTAAGCCTGATTGTCCCAGCCAGGCAATTCAGAATGAACAGTGTATTTCGCCAGTCTATCCAATTGCACGATCTTCACCTTGGACTTTTTGCTCTGTGCTTTATTCATCCTGCCATCCGGAACCTTCCACCTTAACAGTGTTGACTGCTTCCGTGACTTGCAGTTTCTTCTCCTGGTGGCAATACTTGCAATCTTTCTTGCACCTTCTTCCCGATAAAATGTCAGCATCTTTCTGGGGTTCGGTTTTATTCTCATATCCTTGTAGTGGTGGACTTATCGGAATGCTTCGAATCTTTACTTCTCTAGTGGCACCACGTTTCCTATTTGACACAGTCTCTTTGCTCTGAGAGAAATTTCTATTATCTATAAAGAAAAATTGACTAACCCCGACTAAATATTTGCATTAAATAGGCTCCAGCAAGTCTGTTTTGTAACCGCAACAAAAATGATCTTGCTAATTTGCACTTATTTACCGTTAAAAAAAAAATGATAATAATAAATGTCTATTTCCATTAATATTTACATATGATAATGAAGTCATAATTATAATTCTTGGAAATCTCAAGGGGAAGTTCACAACAAGTGTGCTCTACCACTTAACCCTTGCTTTACAATAAAGAAAATGCACTTAAGTAAGTGTAGGTAGTACAGAAAACTAAATATTGTGTTAACTAAATATTATATATGTAGATAATGAACAAAAAACAATAAATAATAATAACAATAATATGAATAATAATAATAATAATAATGGGCACATGTAATTATCCTGTCTGTCCTAGCAAAACAGCTTTCATATACCTTTTGAATTTTGCGAGACTGAATGACTTGGCATCAAATGAAACCTGATTATATAATTTATAAATACAGTATTTGAAGCCTCTCTCATAAAACGAAGTTCTATGCATAGGTGGACTAAGTAAACCTTTGGACCTGACATTAAGATTATGCACATCACTGCGAAAAGTTATTTTATTGTAGAGATATGATGGTGCCTTCGTTGTGATAATCTTGTGAAACATACAGGTTGAATAAAATTTTCTTCGGTCTTGCATATTTAGCCAATGGAGTTCTGATAACTTATATGAAACATGTTCGAATTTACGAATACCATAAATATAGATATAAATATTTCTAATGATTTATTTATTGCTTTAGGCTGATAGCTTTGCTATTAGGAGCCAGCACCCTATTTTGATCGTAATAAGTTTTTTATTATAGTTAGTAAGTTCATATTTCTTACACCATTACTACCTCGTAACCAGAAAAAAAACGTTCTTGCCGCTAATAGGTGACTTCTTAACCACTATGCAGCTTACATTATAATGGAAACAAATAATCTTTTTTGACCTAGTAATGTCACTTTGCAAGTACGTTACTTCTAAATTTTATATATTAATTTAATATTTTTTAGAAAGATAGTGGCATTCATCATGTACAACTTCACATTTCGTATTAAAACACGTTTTTTAATGCATTTCTATACTGACCCAGACAAAGAATTACTGTTAGTAAAATTTAAAATAAATGATTCATTTAAGGAACAAAGGACTAATGAACAATTCAGGGTGCCTTTTAAAAAAGTGAACTTCGACTTGTTACAAGACACAATCACAGTTTACTATATACAATAACATAAAACAAAACAAGTTTTTTACAAAAATTCTCTGCATAAAACCTTTCACACAACTGTCTCATCAAATGCCGAATTGCTTACTGCTTGGATGAAATGGCGCACGATGATAAAAACTCAATTGTACTTGCGCCACTTGTAAAAACAAATAAGTAAGACATTACGATTAGTAAGCCCGTCTTTACAGTTAACAGGTGACTTGTCAACCATAGGTCCATGAGTTTTAACCATTAAATAGTTAACTTTAACTTAAGGCACTTATTTACCGTAAGAAATTGTTTAGTTACCCCTAATAAAAAGAAAACTTATAACAATATTTTACCTAGTTTAAGTAAGTGCTGCTATTGCTTAGAGTAGGACAGATATATATTGTAAGGAGTCATAACGCTACTGTCAATGGCGTGACAAGCTGCCACTAAAGAGCAAGCGTCAGTGGCGGAACATATGTACAATATGTAGGTGTCAAGTTTATCACGTCAAAGGAATAAAACGATATAAAACTGGTATTTTTTCCAGAGGCAGGTTCATAGTACAATTAACAAGTGTAATGGATATTAATTCGACAAATTGTGCATACAGTGAGTCTGAAAATTATGAAATAAATTCATTGTAATTGAATTGTTTGGGAAAACTATTGGGCACATTATCCCCACTATTGTCATTTATTATAAACAATTCAAGACATTACATTTTTAAAAATATCGAAATAAGTTAAGTGATAATTGAAAATAAAATTAAAAACAAAAATTAACATGTCAGTCAAATACTATTCCTTTCACTGTTATAATGAAGTCACTTGAATATTTCTGAGACTGAATGTATATATACAGGGTGATTCATGTAGGCCATTCATTAGAAGTTTTTCAACTTGCAGTTGGATTAGAAACTTCAAATTTGGTATGCAGCCATAATCGATCATGCCCGTTCTATTTAAAATATTTTCAGTCCTCCCTCTATACAGGGTGTGCCAACTTTCTTATTTTAAATGGAAACCTATATTTTTCTTTACATGGTTCGATTGGTCTTCTAATTCTGAGTTTAGAGAACCTAAGTTATGTTAACTTATCTATTACAATTTTTGACATATGTCCAATTTTTTGAAAAAAATTGCTGCTGTAGTAGTTTACGAACAAATTTGTATCTCGCAAACCTTTCAGAATTATGAAACCAAATTTGTGAAGCAGTTAGCTGGAAGTCCAGGCTAACTTTTGATGTCCCATCGGTGGTCCCATTTTGTACCATATGGGTGCAGTCGATTTTCAAATGTCAAAAAGTCAATTTTTTCAAATGGCACCTACTATTTTTTTTCACACCATTCGCAAGAAAATTGAATTTTAGGGTGAGTTACTTATGCATTCCCTATACCTAACTTCAGCCCATATCGAGTTATTCAATAAAAATCAAGAAATACCTTATCTTGCCGAGAGATTCCTTACTTCATCAGGTATGCCATGGAAACAAAAGTTTGCTTCAAAAACAATTTTGGTGAACTTTATTTGCTCATAAATCACGTAATTTAGTGTTTTTAATGGGATTTCGATTTTTGTGGCATTACACGGGTCATTTAGAATAAATCGGAACCGTCATGGCACACTTAAATGGAAACGTAAAAATTATATTATAAAAAAATTGATGTTTGAAATGTCACTTATTTGGCATCGTTGGACCCAGAAATGTATTCAGAATTCAAAAATGCAATAATATATAGGGTGTGTTCCATTTAAAAATCGAAAGTTAGTGTCACTTCCGGCGAAACCGGAATTGAAAAAAAATCAATTGTATATCAAAAAGTGCCGCTTATTATGTATGTAGTATAGCCTAAATTTCAATCATCTTCAAAACTAAAGGAGAAGAGGGGGGTATACCATGGTCCTGTTACACCCGGTATTTTAACAATAAACACGAAAATAGCCTTTTTAGTATCTATGCAACTCGTAAAGATAAATACCTGCTATGATACATCGATGGAAAGATAATTTAACGCATTCTATTTGAAAAAAATTTATTACGGCAGTTTTTAATAACGAAAAAATAAATCGATTTTTTTCAGCACTCTGTATAAGACTTATGTTAATGATAATAATAATATCATTTATTTTCCTTAAGCCAGTAGGTACATTTGTATAGAGATAGTACTAGGTATGTCAAATTTGTATAAAAAATTATCCAAAGTAAGTAATAACAAAGTAAAATATTATATTTTCTCTTTTTACAAAAATAAGGCAATTCACAAAAAAAAAATAAAAAAACTTAGAAACTAACGCGTACACAAAAAATTCGATATCAAATAAAATCATTTTTTTAGTAAAAGTTCCTTTACTTTAATTTTAAACAATCTTTCATTCTTAATAAATTATATTACTAATAAAATAAAAAACGCTAAACTGTTTTTAACTTTTTTACGTATATTACGTCAACATGATGATCGTTTCGCTAATACATTAGCTTCATCAGATGAGCGCACTAGTACAACTACCTGAAAACTAATTTGCATACAATTATAATTATTTACTGATAATATAACTACTGATAATATAAAATATTATTAAATTAAAATAAATTTACAAGAGGAGAATAAGTAATCCTTAAGTAAAATATGAGAGTATTTATACCTATTAATTGCTAAGCTCTCAAGTAACGTCAACTTTGATCCCTTACTAGCTGTATGAAGGATATCAAAATTGTTGTTAAATGAATGCTTTCCTTCCACAGGGTGATTTGTAAAGGTAGAATTATTTTTATTAATCAAAAAGGACTTTTTATGTTCTATTATACGTTTTTTAAAATTTCTACCTGTTTGTCCAACATTTCTTAGGGCAAGTTAGCTTATACACTCCCGACAATTCTTCTTTTTTATTCTTATCTTTCTTATTTTTAATAATAGAGCCTAAAGTATTTTTAATTTTATAAGCTATAGTCAGACCTTGCTTCTTTAAAAATGTACTAATCTTTTCTGACGGGTCGCCAATGAACGTTAATGACCTGAAATTATATTTTGAATTACAGGTCGGATATACTGCATTTACCGCGTACCTGGTTGTTTTGTGCAATAAAAGAGGCTTGAATTCCGTTACTAACCTCGATTTATTTAAGTTTAAGTCCTTAAGAAATACATATTGTCGTATAGCAATAATGTGGTCGATAAGTTACAAATCCCTCAAAAGCTTGGCCTATAGAGATATTAATATCAATAGCAGATCAGAAATAGCAGTTAGTAAGACATACATAATAGCAGAACAAATGGGTTAGTAATTAGATCAAAATAAAACAAACTAAGTACATGTTTGTGGCGACAGATGTAGTAAAATATTTTAGACTTCCTCAAAATAGAAGTTGAAATAAAAACAAATATCACGGTATTGATTTGGTCAGTTATATCTCGACACACTAGCAGACATAATAAGCACTGAAACAAAATGTAGAGTGTAGAGTTTCCGTAGGAATAGGTATTTAAAACACCAACAATTGCACCTTAAAATACGTTTTTGAGCTTTGAAAAATATGAGTCGCAAAAGAGGAATTCCCCCAGAAGCAGACACCATTTCTTAAACGAAATTTAAATTCTGCGTAATATAAACAGAGAAATTGTTGTGTATATAGCACCGTTCTTGTATTGTATTATCTAGGTGTAAGCCTAGACATTTAAATATATCTGCTTCGGGTTCTGCCGTCGAGTTCTAAACTTTCGTCTGTTTTATTTGAAACAATGGGGTGTCATCAGCATACGTTGTAGTATTAGATTATATGGAATCTAATTCATTTACATATAGTAAAAATAGCATAGGACCCAAGACAAAGCCTTGTGGAAAAGCTGAATGTCAAATAAGATCATTCAGAAGTAACCATATCAAGTGCCATGTTTGCTTTTATAGTTACTTAATACTAATACATGAGGGCCCACCACTCGTAGCTCTTGGGTATAATTTTGAAGAGCGAGGGGGGGATGGAATTCCTCACAATTTTTGCAATTTCGCTTTAATACAATCACAAATGAAATTTGCATATGCATCTCAATCTCCTAGGATCCGGGCCTCTCAAAAAACTTCAGGCCCAAACACCCCCCGGCCCTCTCGGCGGGACTGATTGTTTCCTATTCTCAAGAATAGTTTTCGCTCGATTTAGTGTTATTCCTCGAAATCCCGGCCATAATTATTTAGTTTGCATCCAAGAGTTTTTGGGTAAACTATAAGTTTGTTTGTTTCTTGTGGTTGTTTTTTACAGTTCATTGTAATTATTATTGTTGTATTATTATTTGTATATACCTTAATGATATTTTGTAATATTTAATTTTAATTTGTGGTATATTTTTATGTTTTGTATTTGTTTGTTTATGTTTTGACGAATAATTGATCCTTTGTATAAATTATTATCATCATTAGTATATATGTAATAACATTTCTACCTTACTAGTCCTTAATATGCACAACATAATAGTGCAGTAAAAAAAGACCAAATTAACGAAGAGATGTGCAGTCTTGCAACAACTGTATTATGATTTCATACCTTATTCAGGGGTAGTGATGCAAAAAAAACGGTTTTTGATGTTTATGTTTTTTTCAGTCTGAAAAAAACAGTTTTTTTCATCGTATTTTTCGTTTTTCTTCGTCACATTAAATTTATGGGTAAAGTCGCAAAGTGCGATTCAAAACATGTTTTTTCCATTTTATATTGACATTAATATATTTTCTGACAGAAATTGTTGTTCAGATAGTTTTCCTTTTTCCTTTTCATTTAAAACTCGAAATTGTCGCCATATATTGCGTTGCGCGTGCGCATTCTTGATTGATATCCTAAATGTCACACGTTTTATAACCTGAAACAAATCTTGTTACACCATCACCAATATCACTATAAATACACTATATATCTTTCCTACTCTAAGGTTTATATACTGAAAGTTTGGGTTACCTACCGGCTGCTGGACAGGCATATAAAATATTAAATTTAAACTATAATTGTTGTGGTATGAATTGCTATGTTTAGGTCGGATGATGCATAGGTACATAGACAATGTTTTAGAAAAAAACGAAAAAAAACAGAACTTGTGCTTTTTTCTTGAAAAAAAAACCCGTTTAAACAAAAAAAACGAACCGTATTTATTTCTTTCGCATCTCTATTCAGGGGTATCACCAGAAGTATACAGGGTGATTCGTGAGGAGAGGGTCGTACTTTACCAAAAGATAGAAAACATTGAGGTGATCTTAAATCCCCAAACAGTAATGGCTAAAGCAGCCCCGTTTTCGAAATACAGGGTGTTTTATATTTTTTGAAGAATATTCTTTTCGCCATATATCTGTAATGCGTAAGCGGAATCCAATGAAATTTTGTATTTTGATTACAGTAGTCATTCACCATCAATGCCTGGGATATTAATAAAATGAAGTTTTGTTTTTTGAACATCAATTTTTTTAGGTAAAAAGATGAATATCCGCTTCTCTAGAGGTCCGATCGGGACAACTAAATACCAAAAACTTTCTCAATTAAAATTCCAACAAATCTGCATTGATTTTGGGTCATTTTGAGTACATACATAACATAGGTACCATAAAAATTGGAATAAATTCGGCTAAAAACGGTTTTTTTTTAAATTTTAACGCCCAGGGACACTCAAAGGTTCCGATCGGCTGCAAACTTTCAGAAAATATACCTTTTGTTGAAAACAAAACATCCTTAAATTTTTGGAGCCCAAATACTGAAACTTGTGGACACAAATGAATTTGTTATCTGAAATTTGAATTCCCGCCATTTTGTGCCATTAAGTTCAAAATGGATCATTTTTTTATGTAGTTCGGGACGCCAGCTTTCGAGCTTTCGATGACATTAAAGAAAAAGCTTTTTAAAAGTCATGTTGGCCACTTTTGGGCATATATTTATAAACCAAGATTTTCTCGGCCATTTTGGAAACATTTTCATCAGCAAAGTGAATTGCGAGAACTTTAATAAAAAAAAGTAAATTTTCGTCGATCTGAACTCGAAATATTTAACTTTCAGCATTTTGGCCAATTGTTAATTAACAAAAAATGCCTATTTTTGCCTAATATTTGAATTGTATCATTTTGAAACATATTTACTTCAATATGAAACACATAAAAAACATTTCTAACTTGTAAAAACTAATTTTCAAGTATTTACATGTCATTGTTGCCTAAATAAGTATTTTTTTAAATTTATATATCAAGATTAGCTCTCATTTTGTTGCGCCATAGGTACTAAATTGTTTCCGGCTTAAGTTGGTAGTTGCTGTTTCTATTTATTGATATTAATGTATTTAAGATAGATTTAATCACTGAATATTTGTTAAGTACTGAACTGTATTAGATATTCTTTAATTGATCAAATTAAACACTGAATCATTATTTCGGCACTTGTTTATGTCTTTTATGAATTTGCATTTCATTTGAGATGATTTATTTATTTCAAATTAACCTCTATAATTATTCTGAACCAGATTTGTAATTTAATTTTGTTAACCTTTATTAGGTTTATTTTTATTTTTGTTTAATTCTTATTTTAAATCTTATGTGTACTTCGTATTTATTTCTGAAAGGTAATATAATTAAAAGTCAGAAAATGTCTTAATGCATTTATTATCAGATAATTGTCACACATCATGTGTGTTATTCCTGGTAGCAAATGCAACAAAATCAATAACAAATATTGGTTCATCGAGAAAATTGGATCTATTAAAGTATCTTGCTAGACAGTTTTTAATAAAGGTTATTAAATATATTGTAACCATTATTACGGCTTTAATACTTACAGCATTTTAAAGTACTAAAAGCTATTAGTCATTTTCCTAAAACGGTATTATTATTATTATCTTATTGGAGTAAGTCAATATTTTTCAATAAGAACAAATTGCTATTAATAATAATTTGTCATAAAAAGTTAATACACTACAGGTATTCCAACTTATCTGACTAGTGAAAGTTACAAACAGTTTACAAATAATTTGGTAGCGAAAGTGAGGTTATAAATTCGAAGTGTAAATATCAACATTGTAAAAGTTTAGAAATATTGTGTAATCAGTTAATTATCAAATAAAGTGTTAGTGGTTACCCCTCGTTAAAATTATTTAAAACCCACGGATTCGTACAGGGTGTTTCCTAGGGGCGGAAACGCGTAACAATACAAATATAACATCGTTACCACAATCTTTCCATGTCTGAATACTACTAAAGATCTAGGTATATTTGATCATTAGTTTACCTTTGTCCCTCATATTAATTAAATAATATCTAAAGCTTATAAGAATCTCGGTTTTATTATGCGTAATATGAAGGACATTAACAACATTAATACCCTGAAGTTACTTTTCACTAATTTTGTAAGATCACAGCTAGGATATGGTTCAATAGTTTGGAATCCCATATATAACACCCACATTAATATTGAGTGAGTTCAGCGAATATTCTTTAAGCTAGCAACGTATCAGTTAGATAATCAATAACCCCAAAGAGGCACCACATAAGAAATTTACTATGCCAGATTTGAAATGAACAGCTTGTTGCAATGCCGCAATATGCACTCTGTTATCTTGTACAATATAGTCAACAACATAACTAACTGTGTAGCATTACTTGACATCAGAGTTTCATGCATAGCCAAAATTAATTCTCGCCAAAAACTCACCCCCACTCTATTATTAAAAGGGTTGTGTTTCGTACTTATCATTATTTTTAGTATTATTAGTGGTATTATTATTATTATTATTTTAGGTAATCCCCAAGTTAAATCTTTGCTTGTTTATCTTAGTTATAAAACGTATATAGAGTTGCCTATGTACTTGGTTCACTTTGAACATATATATTTTTGTTCTCTTTAAAAACTTATCTTGCGCGTTTTATGTGATATAAAAAACCTGACCATCAGGACACAGACTTCAAGAGAGTGAAAAGTTAATCAACGCAGTTTAAAACTATTCGCAATTATTTATAATTATTTACTGAAAAACGCTATTTATTAAACCTGAGTGTAAAGTGACGAATCTTCGTGGATTTCGAGGACAGCGATTACACTGGCCGGCCGGCATACTCCGTCCAAAGGATCACTAGGGTGAGTTATATCACACGTTATCACTACAGTCCATATTATTCAATATTTACTATTAATTTGGAAATACCATTAGATAATTTTCGATTGGTTTCCATACATTTTTTGGTTTACTTCGAGACTGATAAAAGAATATTTAGTAATTTGTATCTACCTATATAATTTTATATATTTTCAAGGTGAATTTTATAGGCACATTCAATTTTTTTTGTAGAGAAAAAAACGCATACTTCTATTATAATTACTTGCAAAGATTTAAATATTGGTATTACAACAAATTAATTCATTGGTTATAATTGCTTTAATCTTTTTTAATTTTATTGTATTTTAAAATATATACATCCCTTAAAAAAGGCTTGGGTGCTCAATTTCAAGTAAATCATCACTATAATTCCAATTACATTTAAAAATGGAAAAAAATACTAAGAAAACGCGAGCATTACGTCAAGAAACTATTGAACTATTACACGAATTATATAATGCAGCTCAATCAGCCATTGATAACGAAGCTTCTAGACGGTTATTTAAAATTAGATATCAGGATATTACAGATATCAGTTCTGATTTTAAGCATTATCACACAAATTTAATAAGTGTACTTTCGGGGGCTGAGGGTGCGGACATGGCAGCTGAACATAAGGTCAGGGAAAACTTTAATCAAGAATATTACGCGGTTAAAGTAATTTTTGAGGAATTATTTGAAAATGCCCCTGCCGAATCGCGAACTGATTGTGTTAAGTCTAATGTTCGTCTCCCTAAAATTTCGTTAAAAACCTTTTCAGGTGATTTACGAGATTTTATAGCTTTCAAGGACTCATTTGACTCCTTAATTCATAATAGGCAAGATCTAAGTAACATGGAAAAATTTAATTATTTAATTTCCAGTTTAAGTGGACCTCCACTAACTGCAGCTAAAAGTTTACCATTTTCTAGTGAGAATTATCAAATAGTTTATGACAACTTAGCAACTCGTTATACCAATAAACGCTTATTAGCCACTTCACATTGGCGAGAAATAGATAATTTTAAGAAAATTACGTCTCGTACTGCACTATCCCTTCGACGCCTTTTAGATGTTTTTAGCGAACATTTAAACGCTCTTGAAAATTTTAATTTGCCTGTAGATAAGTGGGACTTTGTGTTATTGAATAAAATGCTAGAAAAATTAGACGACGAGACAGTGGCGGCATTTGAGCTGTCACTCAGGGGTACCGAAATTCCTACTTACAATTCTCTTATTGATTTCGTAGAACATCAATGTCGAGCGTTGGAAAACATTGCTTTTTCCAGCTCAACTATTAAGTACAAAAAGCCTGAAAGTCATTCAACACGCACTAATACTTCCAATTTCAATCGCCAAAATAGTTCCGTATTTTTTACAAATTCAGAATCTGTACTTGCTTGTTCTTTATGTCAACAATCTCATCCGTTATACAAATGCGCTGATTTTATGAAAAAATCTGCCGACGAGAGATATGCGTTTACAAAGAATAAAATTTTATGTACAAATTGCTTAAGCTCGTTGCACACTATACAAACATGCAAGTCGAAATCAGTTTGTAGAAAATGCAACAAACGTCATCATACACTGCTACACTTTGAAAATAGACCTCGAGTACCTGCTTTACAAGGTAGCTCTATACAGGGTGAGCCATCTACATCCAATTCAGTAGTTCTCGCAAATTCTTCGCCTTCGCTTCCTCCTACTACTACTGCTCATTCTTTAACTGGCCTAAATCCACATAATAGTGGGGTTTTATTATCAACAGCTCTAGTAGAATTCGCTGATAGGAGCGGTAATTTCCATGTATTTAGGGCACTAATCGACTCAGGGTCGCAAACTACTTTTATCTCGCAAAAGTGTAGTAAATTGTTAGGGCTGTTTCGATCTAAATTGTCCTTATCAGTACGTGGTCTCGGACTTATGCAAACTTCAATAAATTCCAGTGTTATTAACACTACCTGTCGTCCGGTAGGCAAGTCTACGCCCGTTTTAGACGTGATAGCCGTGGTTTTACCTAAAATCTGTGACTCTTTGCCCACTATTGAACTCCGAGGTCATTCTTGGTCGCATATTTCTAATTTAACACTAGCAGATCCTACTTTTCACACACCAGGGGATATTGACGTACTTTTCGCATCAGTAAAGTTACCTTCTTGCCCCACGCTAAATGATACTTTGCATGTAGGTCCCAAACTTCAGAAGGACATTATGACTATATTGCTTAATTTTCGCTTTCATAAAATCGTCTTTACTGCTGATATAAAGCAAATGTATCGACAAATTTGGGTTAACCCTGCGCAAACAGATTTTCAAAGAATTTTATGGAGATTTTCACCAGAGGAGCCTGTACAAGATTATCGTTTAAAGACGGTTACTTATGGAATTTCTTCAGCGCCTTATTTAGCTTTACGAACTCTTTTAAAATTAGCGGACGACGAAGCATTTGCTTTCCCTAACGCTTCCTCCCTTTTGCAATCTGATGTCCACATAGATGATGTTGTAACGGGTAGTCCGTCCTTAGAGCACGCACAAAATTTACAATCGGAACTGATCAATCTTCTGGCACGAGGGGGTTTCGAGTTACGCAAATGGTCGAGTAATGAAGCAAAATTACTCCCTAGTCTTCCCCCATCTTATTTAGCTGATGATCCTCACTTTTGGGATGAAGGAAACGGATTAAAAATTTTAGGCTTATACTGGCGGCCCTCTCTAGATGACTTTTCATATCAAGTAGCGGCTATAGAAAATACTTGTACGAAACGTCAAATTTTGTCACAATTAGCAAAAATATTTGACCCCTTGGGATTTTTAACGCCCATTACGTTTTTAACAAAACGCATTCTTCAACGTTTGTGCTATATTGGGCTCGGCTGGGATGATCCACCACCGGAAGATGTACTTCAACTTTGGACACGTTTCCGAGAGGAGCTATCATGCCCGTCATATATTCAAGTACCCCGTCGTATCATAAATGACAATACGCTCTCGTATCAATTACACGGATTCTGTGATGCATCCATGCACGGATATTGCGGCGTAGTGTACCTTCTCGAACATGATGGCGATAAAACTATTTCTGTTCATTTTATTTGCGCAAAATCTCGGGTCGCACCGCTGCAGCGCATTTCTATACCGCGTTTGGAATTATGCGCGGCTGTCACATTATCTAATTTAATTTCGTTTACCACTAAAACTTATCGTGATAAAATTAACTTTGGCAATATTTACGCATGGTCCATTCATTGGAGACACGTTCGATCTTCTGAGAATCCTGGGGATATCGGTTCCCGTGGAGCTTTTCCATCGGACTTTATAGGTAATTCTCTATGGTGGGATGGACCCTCTTTCTTATACGAACCTATCACTTCATGGCCTAGACTTATCGACTCAGACATTCTTTCTCCGGAAGCCTTATCCGAAGAAAGACAAATAACTTTGCACGTTGTCGTGACCGAACATACATTAGACGCACTTCTCAATCGTTTTTCGAAGTTCTCTAAACTTCAACGCATTTTAGCTTACTCTCTTCGTTTTATCTACAATTGTAAAAATTCGGCCTCTAGAAAACATTGCCACTTAACACAAATGGAATTAAATCAGGCCTTATGTCTTTTAATTAGGCATACGCAACGCACAGCTTTTTCGATAGATTTCGAACAGCTGCAAAAGGGTTTGAAGCTATCTAAACCCTTACGCAAATTAGGTATTTTTCGTGATGAATTCGGACTACTCCGTGTTGGAGGGCGGCTACAGCACTCGTCACTTTCCTACGATAAGAAACACCCATATCTACTTCCACGCGCTAGTCGACTTACAACTCTTTTGATCGAATGGTGTCACTTAAAATACTTACACGCCGGTTGCCAAACCGTTCAATTTATATTGGCTCAAAATTTCTGGATCTTGTCCTCTCGGAGAGCAGTACGGACAGTAATTTCCAAGTGCCACATTTGTTGGCGGCAACGTCCAAAAACTTATCAGCCGGCTATGGGTGATTTACCGCGCGTTAGAGTTTCGCAATTAATCGCCTTTTCGCATGTAGGTGTGGATTATGGGGGTCCATTCTATATTAGCATGAATATAATAAGATGTGCTAAAACGTACAAGGAGTATCTATGTCTTTTTATCTGCATGAGCACTAAAGCACTACATTTAGAGCTAGCAGGCGCAGATGGTGTAGTGCAAGTGGCCACAGTTCGCACCCAGAATGGTACTTTCAAGCGTCCACTTGTTAAACTATGTCCGCTTCCCGCGTCTTCGGACTAAAAAACGCTTACGCCTTTTTTGGCGGGCGGTATGTTTCGTACTTATCATTATTTTTAGTATTATTAGTGGTATTATTATTATTATTATTTTAGGTAATCCCCAAGTTAAATCTTTGCTTGTTTATCTTAGTTATAAAACGTATATAGAGTTGCCTATGTACTTGGTTCACTTTGAACATATATATTTTTGTTCTCTTTAAAAAACTTATCTTGCGCGTTTTATGTGATATAAAAAACCTGACCATCAGGACACAGACTTCAAGAGAGTGAAAAGTTAATCAACGCAGTTTAAAACTATTCGCAATTATTTATAATTATTTACTGAAAAACGCTATTTATTAAACCTGAGTGTAAAGTGACGAATCTTCGTGGATTTCGAGGACAGCGATTACACTGGCCGGCCGGCATACTCCGTCCAAAGGATCACTAGGGTGAGTTATATCACACGTTATCACTACAGTCCATATTATTCAATATTTACTATTAATTTGGAAATACCATTAGATAATTTTCGATTGGTTTCCATACAGGTTGATTATTTGAAATTTGGTACATCTATGTATTATGACATCTGTAATTAGATTATATTTGAAGATGATTACGTTGAAGGGAGTCAATTAGGGGTAAATAGGGGAACAAAATAAATAGAGCAAGCTAATAGGAATCCAAACTTAATTTTTTGGAGCATATGTTGAAAACCAACCAAATTTTTTCATGACCGGTTGCAAGTATTAAAATTCTATGACCAATTACTTCCATATATTAGAGTGCAAATATGGTCAAGATGCTTTCCTTTAAAGACTTGGATGGAAAATCTGGATGTGGAAGTAATGATTCCTTAGGCAGCAGTGTTTAAGGCTAGATTTATGTTTTGTTTGATACAAACAGGACATTTGTACACAATTAGTTCTGAAAGACTTTTATGCAACACTGAATGTGTTTTAAGGTTATATCTACATTTTTTTCGAAAGGAACAAGAGTTACAATTGTACGTTGTTACTTTTGAAGGCTTCTTATGCGTTTTAAAGCTACATATATATTTGGTCTTAAATAATAATAATAATCCTTTATTACTAGCATAGCTAAAAATACAAAAAACCATACATATTTATAAATATATATATATACATACATATATACACACACATCATATAAACAACAGTCACAATTGTACATGGTTACTTCTGAGTAAATGTGTCTTAAGGTCACGTTTTTGTTTTGCCTCAAACGCACAAGAGTCACATTTGTATAATGTGACCTCTGAAGGACTTTTATGTATCAATACATGTGTTTTCAGGCTATGCATTAAGGCTACGCTATGGTTACTTCTGAGTAAATGTGTCTTAAGGTCACATTTTTGTTTTGCCTCAAAAGCACAAGAGTCACATTTGTACAATGTGACCTCTGAAGGACTTTTATGTATCAATAAATGTGTTTTAAGGCTACGCTTATACTTTGTCTGAAATGAACAAAATTCACAATTGTACATCGTTACTTCTGAAGGATTTTTATGCACTAATAGATGGTTTTTAAGATCGTTTTTACGTTTTGTCTGAAATGGGCAAGAGGCACATTTGTGTATTGTTATTTCTGAAGGAGCCTTATGCTTCAGAAAGTGCATTTTCAGGTCACTTTTATTTTTTATCAGATATGAACAGCAATCACACTGGTACCCTGGTACCTTCTCATTTTCATTTCTCGATCTGTATTTAATGTCATCCGGTTGTGGCAAATTAATGTTATCTTCAAACCTGAAAATTATACGAAACGTTATTATGGTAACACAAAAGAGAACAGAAGAATATTTTCATATACAATTGACATTATAATAAAAATGCTTTAAATAATTCTCTTAAATGTTGTTAATCAGCTTTTAAGGCGTTTATCAACAGCAATCATTAATAGATTTTAATATTGAGTTATAGTATATTATACAAGCGATTATGATAGCCATTATTCACGAAGATGTTTGAGCCCACGGGCCGTAGGCGAGTGGCGCAAATCTTCTGAGTGAATAATGGTTATAATCGCAAATGTAATATGCCCTTTCTACACCTATTATAATAATAATAATAATACAAGTATTTTATTGGATAAACCAAATGGCCATCGACCGAAGTCCTTCAGCCAGTATTACAAAAAGTTACTATATACATTTTAATAAGTAATAATAATAATAATAAGGTAATAATTTAGGTACTTATTGTGTAAAAAAAAAAAAAAAAAAAAAAAAAAAATCATATTCTGGATTTGCTTCATGACATGTTCAGTTTTCCAGTGCCAGGGACAAGAGAATCTCTTGGAGTGTCCTTGTAGGGTATTTGCATTTGGGCCTCGCTTCTGTTCTTTCTATTAAAAGTGGTTCTAGGTGTTCCATGTTGTGTGTTTGTTTGGCAAATTTGGCAGAAAGTGTCGGTATTCTTTGGATGATTGGCAGAATTTTGGTTTTGTTGTAGAGCAAATCATTTGATGGGTGATGTAGCGGATTTGCGGGATGGCGAATTTTTGTGATAATTCTAAGGGAAGATGTTTCGGCAACTTGGATGTTTTTTAAGGCAGGATTTCTACAATTTAGGTAAAGGGTGTGCCCATATTCTATGATTGGTCTGCAAATTGTTTTGTAGATTTTGGAAGCAGTGGAGATATCGATGCCTTTATTTTTGTATGTTAGTGCCCTGAAGTGTTTCGCTCTGGATATTATTTTCCGTTTTATTATTTTTGTGTGGAGATTCATATTTAGTTTATTATCCAAGTTCATGCCGAGATATTTTGCATTTGTTACTGGACGGATTATACTATTAGAGATAGTCACTGATGGAGAGGAGTTTGAAGGTGTGTGATTAAAAATCATCAATTGCGATTTAGCTTGGGGTTGGCTTGTAAGCGCCATTTGTTGAACCATAGTTGAGTGTCGTCACAAAGTATTTGTAATTTATTTACTGTTTTTTCTGCCGTTTTATCATGTGCCACTAAGGCGGCATCGTCAGCATATTGCAGCATATATGCTGCATTGGTAAGTTGTTCTGTAGGAGTGAATATATCGTAACAGTAGATATTAAATAGTAAGGGAGATAGTGGAGATCCTTGAGGTACTCCTTGATCTGCGGTAAATTCTTCTGATACTGCATTACACCTATTAAAAAAATGAATTAGACTGAAATTTAATAGCGTTAATCGGTACCTACTCATAAGAAGTGGAAAACGTAAACAATAGTATATTACATACCGAGGTGGAAAGTGTTCCATTGTTGTCGAGAGATGAGATAGTTCTAATAACTAATTCTCGAGACAGCAATCAAACTTCACCAAGGTTTGTATACTGTTTTATTCACAATCATCCTCCTTAATGAAGAAAAAGACAAATAAACCGTTTAAAATTCTTATGTCGAAGGACAAATGTCAAAGTGACGCCCCGAGATATTACTTTCCAACCCGGCATATCACTTTCCACCCCGAAATGTCATATACTTCAGTTCAATTGTCGAATCAAATTAGAAATGTCATACGTTCTAACTTTTGACATGCAAGACAATTTGATTATTGTTTGATTGATTACATTATTATGGTGTGATAGTTTTAGGTGCACATACAAGCTGTTGTGCTCTATGAATCCGCTAGTTTACTAAGTGATAAAAGTGTTTTAAAAAGTGAAACTTTCACAATTTGTGCATGAAGAAATAGACTATACTAGTATAAAATTTGACAAGAACAAGCCATTAATTTGGTTAATTATAAACAAAATCCAATAAATAATAGAATCTGTAAATATCTAGTTAGAAACAAAAAATAATCAATAAAAAGCAAACAAAAACTGGTGTTTCTTATAATAATGTACAGGACTGGCTCTAAATATGGAAACAACATTCAAATGCTGTAAGAAAGAAAAGGCAGTAAATAACTTATACTGTATCACATGTTTTAATATTTTTCATAAGAGCTGTATTGCAAGGAAAAATGATATTACCAATATTCAGGAGCATAACATATATTGCTCAAAAAAGTGTGCTGAAGAGAACAATAATAAAACAATAAAGGAGTACGAAATAAAAATTGATGAATTAAAGGACATCATAAATTCCAAAAACCAGAACATCCTTAGAATAGAGGATGAAAAATATAGCTATATAAATGAATTGACGAAGCTTGAGGAGAGTGTACAAATATTTAGACAAGAATTAAAGATAACTACTGACTACATTGAAAAACAAAGAAAAATAATGGTTCTGTTTGAACAAGATGCATTTGAGATAGAGCAAAAATACATGACTAAAATTGATGAACAAAATATTACTATTAAAAACTTACAAGACATAATTAAAACAATAAAAGAGAAAGAAAACAAAAATAATAAAGAACTAATAAGTGAATTTCAAATAATGACTGAAAAGCACGACGAATATAAACAAACAGTAAAAGATTTACAAATAATAAATAAAAATCTAAATGATGAAATAGGAAAGTTAAACGAAGAAATAATAATGTTACAAAGTAAAGTTAATAAGAAAATTACGAATATAACTAGTACATCTGTAATTAAACCTAATGTTGTAACAAGTAACACGACAGTAAGAGTTATAAGTGATGTACTCATAAACAAAGAAAAAGATAAGGGACTTCAAATTATAAAAAAGAGCAAAAAAGATGATAAACGGAATATACTTAAGCACAATTCTGAGGGAATAAGTGCAGATATTCAAAAAGCTAAAATAACGGAGAGGATAAAAACTGATAGGGGCAATTTAAACAATGATGGTAAAGAGAAAAATAATGTACATCATAGTGTTACAGGAAGAATTGAAGATAAAATGTGTCAGTTTACTACTAATACACAAAAAAATCAGCATGAAGAACCTGAGAAGAATTTAGATGTAGAGAACACCAACCTAGAAAAAAGAGCAGGATCGACTGGAAGTCCATTGTTAAATGTAAAGTTACATCAGAAGAGGAAAATACTTGTTGTAGGAAACCAGTTCAGTAAAAATTGTTCATTGATATTACATGATTTATTAGATAATTCTGTTTACTCAGTAGAGGCATTAATCAAAACAAATGCTGGTATTATGGACTTAGCAACGAATATTTTCTCACTGACAAAGGAATATACTTCTCATGACTACGTCATTTTTATGTTTAATGACAATTGTATTACAAATACAAAATTATTGAAAATGTCTATGAGAACTATTTTACCAGTAAGTTCACAAATTTACTCATATTAACTGAGGGTAGGGAAACTAATGAATTTACATATATAAATGATATAATAAAAATGTTCAAACAACTAAACAAAAACGCATCACTAGATTACAAAAATCAGGTAACAATTCAAAACCGTAGGAAATCAAAAATAAATGCTTGTTACAAAATCAAAAGATTTATTATGTTCAAAGACAAAAATAAATCCAAATCTTATTGTTATTAAACCATCAAACCCTGAGTATGTTGGTGTAAACAGTGAAAGAAATGATATTTCGAATGTCCATGAATTTACAAAGAATGGGACTCAATTAAATTTTGACATCAACAAGGAGAATATGATGAATAATAGTTCTTCCAAGTATAATTGTGATTTTTTAGAAATAACGTTAGTAGGACAGAATTTAAGGTGATGCATCAAAATACCCAATGTATTGGGAACAAACTCGGGGAGATTGAGGTATTCTTATCAGAAGTGAAATGTGATGTCTTTTGTATCTCTGAACATTGGGCAAAAAAAGAAGTTCAATCCCTTTAACTTCCCGGGTTTGTCCAAGGTGTTTTCTACTGTAGGAACAATTATAAAAATGGTGGAACAGGTATATATGTTAAGGAAAAATATAAATTTAAACTGTTAAATTATATAAAAGAATTATCTATTGACAAACACTTTGAATGTGTAGGAATCAAAGTATTTTTAGATAAGACAAATTTTGTTATTATTCTAAGTTTATATAGAAGTCCAGATGGTGATGCTCATATTTTTTGAAAAACTTACAAATGCTATAAGTTATATTACTAACAATAATCTTCAAAAACATCTTATTATTTGTGGAGACTTCAACATTAATTTTCTAAAGGGCTCAAAAAATCTTACCGAGCTACTAGATATTTTAAATTCATACAATCTGACGCCAACGATTAATGAACCCACTAGACATACCAACTGTTTAGCTAACATTTGCATTCACATGGATGACAGGGTGCATGAAAGCAAAGTGTTAAACAGTGCCATTGCTGATCATCACGCTCAATTGTTAACTGTCTTCATTGATAAAACAATAGTTAAGGGAAAAATATATCATAAAAGACAAATTAAGGACGATAATATTGATTATTTCTGTTCACTGCTGTCACAAGAAAACTGGGAAAACATATACAAAACAGAATTGGATTTAGACTCAACATTTGATTTATTTATAGAAAATATTAACTATTATTTTGAATTAGCTTTTCCTCTAAAGAAAAAAATGTCATATCAATCTAATAACAAAAACTGGCTGACAAAAGGTATACGTGTATCAGCTCAAAATCTAAAGAACCTGTATATTCTAACCCTACAAGGAGATGGAGAAATAAAAAATCACTACAAGAAAATATATAAATCAGTTTACAGACCACTTATTAATGAAGCGAAAAAAAGGTATAACACTGCTATGATTACCAATGCGCAAAATAAATCTAAAGCTGCATGGGAAATTTTAAATAAAAATAAAAAAAATTACCAGGAAAACAATAATGAAATCAAACTTGTTGTCATAATATTACATTAAATGATAACAGAGAGGTAGCTAATTAGTTCAATAAATACTTTAACTCAAGTCCAAGTAACTTAATTCAAAATTTAGATAGAGATATAAAGCAATATAAAGTTAATATCAGAAATAACAATACCTTCTTCTTTGGACCTGTATCTGAGCTAGAAGTTGAAGAAGTGATTGTAGGCTTAAAGAACTCAAAAGCCCCGAGTGAAGACAATTTTACAAACAACTTAGTAAAAAGATGTAAGGATTTAATTACTAAACCACTTGCTTTTCTGATTAATAGGTCATCGAATGAAGGTACTTTCCCGAGCAAACTGAAATTAGCCAAAATAATACCGACTTACAAATCTGGTAATAGGAGTAAATTGGAAAACTATAGGCCCATCTCTATTTTAAGTCCTTTTGCTAAAATTTTTGAAAAAATTGTTGCAAAAAGGATAGTAACCTTTTTTGATAAATATAATTTATTTAATGTAAAACAGTTTGGTTTTCGAAAGGGTGTATCTACAAATACAGCTATTTTAAATTTTTTAAATCTACTCTATAAGAACTTAGATCAACATCATAAATGCGTTGGCATCTTTCTAGATCTAAGCAAAGCTTTTGATTTAGTAAACCATGAAATATTTAAAAGTGAATTATTTATTATTTGTTTGCTTATAGTAATGAAAAATATTCTTTATAGGATTTTGCAAACAGTGTAAAGAAAAGCTATCTATGAGAACTAAAGGAAAAACTATATATAAAAATATTAATGAAATCTTTGCATTCTTTCGATAACCTGACTTCTGGTTATGGTAACAAGTAAAAATTCGTATTGCCATTCTCATTTTAACACTAGCATCCAACCTAGTCCCCTACGGCTAAGCAGGCTAAACTAGTATCTACATGATCCCCTACGATATGTAAATTCAGTTAAAAATGAGAACAAAGGCCTGAAATTAATTTATTTACGTACCTTGTCTTTAAAATTTTTTTCATTCTAATGAATTACATTTTCATAAAATCTCATTCAGTTTCTTGGAAATGCTTAGCCTTTGAAACGCTTTTCGTCCTTATTGTGGACTCCACAATACGTTAACGTTAAATTCTAGCAGGTAAAAGACCGTTTGACCTTTACGTGCTACGGAGAGGAGAAGGGTGCAGGGGCACTTGTTGATTTCAAGGCGATGTTTTTGGTCGGTTTGAGTCAGACGCGGAAAAGGTAGCGTAGAGACGGTTGGCCGTGTAGGGCCGTAAGAATTAAAAGCCGCCATATATTTGTAAATATCTGTATATAATGATTAATTACTGCGATTAGAATCAGTAAAGTAGTTATTATAGTTTATATGTTCTGTGTTATTGTGTTCCATTGCCCATAGCTACAGCAAGGCAATGTTTTCGTCGAATTAGCTGTAAGTACAGTCTTTTATATTATGTATGCCTCTCGTGATGCAAACGTTGCTGTTTGAAGTCAATTGCGACAATGCAGAATTATGGGTGGCTTCAATTCCACGATTGGTCAGTAATATTCTTTATTGTATCCAGTGTTACTGTACGGTAAAGACTTCTCTTACCCCATGAGAAGACTAGTGCGTGAATAATTTCATGTGAAGGTTATGTTTGCGTAACTATATCGCCCCGTATTTTGACATCTCCCATGTTTTGGGTATAAAAACATAGTGTTCAACCAGTGTTGCCGATTGGCGCATAATTTGATGGCCAGATAATAATTTTCGCACTTTAAATAAAATCGCATAATTTCCGCATGTTCCCACAAAAATCGTATAAAAAACGAATAATTTCAAATTTCCCAGCTTTCTACAAATATTTAACGAAAAAAGTAAGTTTCTTTTAGTTTTATAAGAGTAGGCGTTTGTCAAAACTGTGTGTCGTTTTAAACAATAAATCAGAATAAATCTTTTAAAAACCCATAAAAACCGCGCTAAAAATACGCCACCTGGTGAAGAAACAAGAAAATGGCGCTTTCTATTGGTAAGACTGGTGCAAAATTAACAATTTTTATAGTTAAATAAAGACAAATACACTCACTCATTACGCGTATTTAATAAATAAACCGTTTTTAAAGTTTCTTTTGTTACATCGCACAATGTTGCTCAAAATCGCATAATTATGGACGAGGGAGCGCATAATTTTGTTCTTAACCATTGGCAACACTGTGTTCAACTACCGAACCAGTTTATGTCGAAATTATTAATTGTCAGGCCTTTTTTGTTATTAATTTTATGTACAGTCTATAGTATTTCCTTTTGTATGCATGTAATTTAATTGAGCTTGTTTATGTTAAAGTAAGAATTCTTTGTTTTACCGCTCTGGCTAGATCGTGTTTAGTTTAGTTTAATTATTTACTGTATACGGATTCTTATTGTGTACAGTTTTGCTTTATATTTTGCTATATGTCAGCTGGACTTTTAATGACTTGTTTACATGCTTATTCTGATGAAAGTTTTTGTAAAGTTTACTCACAACCCTGATGTCAATTGCTCTGCTTTGTGTATTTTTTGTAAATCATTAAAGAAAGTTAAATTCAATGATTCGTTTCATTTTTCCTTAAGAAATTATAACGTTTCAATTTCTACAATGAGTGAATAAAATAAAGCGTATAGCACGATAAGCATAAAGATTGTGCCCCTAGAGCCAAATGTGATGAAAGCTGTAACTTTAGGTAGGTTATAAAATTACATCACTATTTATATATTTTCGACCCCCTATGACTTACCGTTCCTAAGTAATCTATTAAAGCTAGATGATTTAAAAACCTAATCATAGAGAATACTGTGAAGAATATTAAGCAATTTTTATTTTTAATTATACCATTGTGCATTCGTGATGTGTAGAATCTCCTAGAAGAGACCAGTGCTCTCTACAAAGAATAGCAGTCTGTTCCAGGATTGATTCTGTAGTTTCTCCGGCTCAGGCCTGTAGCTAGGGGTGGGCCAGGACGGGTCCTGGAATCATTTTTGCACATCCTGCGACGACTGCAGAAAATAATTAAAATCACAGTATACCCCAACAACAGTTGGCGAATGGAAATAATTGTTGAGAGGACGTAGACCAAGCTCCCACTGTAAAAATGGTACCCCATCGAACAGCTATAAAAATGAAAATGTGAAGATGGTTGCAAAACATGTAAGAATCGTGTTACGCCCGGCAGACAAGTAAAAATTTGTTAATTGTTATTTCTTATGAATTCTTCAATTTATATATGAAAAAAAAAAAGATTTTACTTTTTAAAACACCTGCTTGAAATTTGCACAATTTGTGGTAAATAATGAACCATTTTTGAAAAAATTTGTCTGACTGACAATTCTTGTTAATAAATTTGTCAGATAAGTCTGACAAATTTATTAAAAAGAATTAAGATTTGTTATACATAACTTTTTTCATGAAAGTGCACTTCATACCACCTTGATTTCTGTTTTAAAACAAAGTTTAAGATCTCTTCTATATATTTACAACTTGTCTGCCTGACAATTTCTGTTAATTAATTTCTATAATATTTTGTTTTATTAATTAATGATTTTATTAAAAGTAAGTTCCATAACACCTCTCTTATTTTTACTTATAGTTTGAGATCTCTTTTATGCATAAAGATTGGTTTGTCAGCTCGCAAAAAAGCCAAAAGGACACCGACCACTTCTGATTAGTATACCGCCGGCGTTAGGTTATGCAGCACACAGGACTGGACTTCAAGTGTATTTTCAAATTCAAACAATAAATTAAGGGATATGAATACTTGTGCAATTGTTCCTCATTTTCATCGTAGAATGATGTTCTTTTTAACAATTTTTTTTTGTAAAGTTTAATTTTACTGTTTAATTTCAAGATAAACTGTTTATTTCAACAACAGTGTCAAAAAATTTATAAATCTATTCATTAAACTTTTATGGCAAAGAAACAGTTTCTCCACCCCTGGAACTTCACGTTGACTAGATAGCTCATTTCTACTAATCATCAATTCGGTAGGACAAATTTCAACCAATTACATTCAGTGGGATTGACCCACGTTCTTAACTCGTTAGGAAATATGTATAACAATGTTTGTGATGATAATAAAAAAAGCCGAATACCTTCTTTATGACCTTTTTTGTACATAAACTGAAAACTGATTGCAGGCGGTCTCCTATACAGAACCTACTATATAGTCGGTTCTGTATATAATTCAATTTATGTACAAAAAAGATCATAAAGAAGGTGTACGGTTTCTTTTATTATCATCACAAGAAACTGTCATACATTCCAGGGAAGAATTTCATCTTATCCTGGACTGTTTAATTTTTTATTATTATTATTATTATTATTATAAATTTTTGATATTAAAAACTGTTTCTGTTAAGAAGTTTAGATATCTATTTTTTTACCGGGGTTGTTTATAATTGAAAATACCAATATTTAGGCTCACGGGCCCCCCCTGAAAATTTGTTTGCCCGCCCCTAAAACAGTTTCTAGCTACAGGCCTGCTCCGGCTGTAAGAATTGTTATTGGAGACGCCTATACCTTGACGCGCCCAGTGGTGTGCAACTGCATAGAATATGAGTGGTGGTTTCATCCTCCACTCCACACATCCAAATAAGATTGTTTTTCAACCCCTTTGTATGAAGTTTCATAGTTCCCTGTTGCACTGACAGAAAAACGTATTAGCCGTTATTAAAAATTTAATAACCTTTGCCCAAAACTTTAATTAAACAGGGGACAACAAAGTCATTTGCTACAGTTATTAAAGTCATCTTACTAAAATGCTTTAATAATGGTTATTAAAGAGCAATGAGATTTCTATGCTGATGTTTGTATCACAACTAGTTGTGTTGTTATGGTTATTAAATACTTTAACTACCATTACAAAACCTAACAATTAATCACCATTGCATTACAAGGTGACCTTTCAGTATTAGATATCTTCATTAATTTACCTAAATCATAGAACTACATTTATTAAACTCTATAATTAATATAATTGAATTATCTAATTACAGTTATTAATCGACAAATTAACATTTTTTGGCAATTAGGTGAGTGGAGCTTAGATCTCCTGTGCTGATGAAATCAAAGGCAAGAATATTTTTAATTTTAGATAATAATTATTAAGTAGGTATAACTTATACAGTGCATCCACAAAGGCATAAATTAACATTTTACCAAACACATGGCTTTCTTGAAAATTTCCGAAATAAGTCAATTTTTGATTCCAAAGGCATTTACAAATGAAATTTCAATATTGGCATTTTTTTTTATAAAGGAAAATACCCTATATCTTATTCATTTTTAGAATCTACATAAAGAACTAATTCCAAAAGTGTATAATAAAGCTCTCAAATTGATAAAGGTTGGTTAGAAATGAAATAATTCATGTGCGCAGGGCCGGTTTTAAGCAATTTTTATGGGGGGGTGTGAAATTGTTATAATTCCGAATGACTTCTTCTCATCTGGTTCTCTGTTTTATCTATATATGGTCATTTAATTTTTGAGATACAAAAAAATGTAAATCTGATTGAAGAAAATACCTTTATTTTAAAGTAAAATGCAAAATATTAAAGATACAAAACGGTTATTTCTTATGTTTACCACTGTGAAAATATGTAAAAATATTGATGAAAAAAACCTCTGCGCCAAAAGGGTCAGACAGGAAGTGGATGGTTCTTAATAATTTTAGTACAAAATGTCTCACACCTGTCACACCTAAAAATACATAAACTGAAAGAAAATTGTTAAATGACAATGAAGTAAATTAAATCGAAGGCTGTTAACGTTTCGGAAACTATTTCTTTTTCCGTTATCAAAACTTTCACTTGTGTGACATTTTGTGCTAGAATGATTAAAAACCAGCCTCTCTCTGTCTGATCCTTTTGGCGCAGACGTTTTTTTCATCAAAATTTTGATATATTTTTACAGTGGCAATATACCCAACAAACATAAATGAATATTGCCACAAATTAATTATACCGACTCGGTGGCGCAATGCTAAGGCGTTTGGCTTGCGACCACGGAGTCCCGGGTTCGAATCCTGGTCAGGGTATGTATGTTTAGTGGTGTTTTTAATGTGTTAACCGAGATGGTAGCAGTGAGCTAGGCCGCTGTTGGGTGGCACAACATGTCTAGTCGCTGTTATATCTATCCTGAGTTCGAGTCTCAGCTACGGTAGATGGCAATATCGCAGGGAATGGATGTTGTGTTGATGTCTATGTATACGTGTCATCCTGGTTGAGTGGTGGAATAGCATTAGCTAAACTTCGCCAGGACGTTAATATAAATAAGACGATTAAATAACGTCTGTTGGGATATCGTTGCTGATACAGTTCTGCAGCTGCAGTTGAATTTTTGAGACGCTCTCCATATATCAGTAACATATCGACCTTTTCATTTCTACTAAAATTATTCATTTTCTTTAATTTTTAGTCAAAGAGATTTCCGCAATGCTTTATTTTGTATCTGTCTGACAGCTGATATTGTTTTATTACATTCAATGGCTACTATGATTTTTCCAATGTTATTAGGTTACCAGATTTACACAGAAATGTGCCATTTTAGTTTCCAAAGCCCACTAATCTATTGTCTATTAGCCGCATGTTTTTAAAAGCTTGGTTGAATTGTATTGTGGCTGAAATCTCAAATATTTCGGAGCGGATTTTCAAAATTTTGGTATCATTAGATTCGTATGAAAATGAGGTACTTAAAAATGATGGTGAACGATTAAATTCCCATTTAAAAAAACCGAGTTAGTGGGTAAAAATCACATTTAAAAATTTTAAACGCCTCTAGAGAATTAAGTAATGCAATCATATTGCTCTTTTTATTTTTATAGTAACGTAGCACACAAACTAAAATATATTTTGGGCACCACAGCACTCTGGATTCAGAAATAGATTTTTTAATAAAATTTTTAATGTTTATCAAAAAGTGACCAAAATGGATGTATTGTATTCAAAATTTCCTCTAGATTCCAAAAATGTAAAAATATATAGGGTGTTCCATTTAAAAATCGAAAGTTGTGGGCATTTCCGGTCAAACCGGATTTGCACCAAACTTGATTTTTTATTGAAAAGATGACATTTTAGTCGTGTAATAAGGCCTCCAAATTTCAATTTTCTATTCCAAATATTTTAGGAAATATCGGGGCGAGCGCAATTCGTGACTCACCCGGTATTTTCGACCCCCTATGACTTACCGTTCCTGAGTAATCTATTAAAGCTAGATGATTTAAAAACCTAATCATAGCGAATACTGTGAAGAATATTAAGCAATTTTTATTTTTAATTATACCATTGTGCATTCGTGATGTGTAGAATCTCCTAGAAGAGACCAGTGCTCTCTACAAAGAATAGCAGTCTGTCCCAGGATTGATTCTGTAGTTTCTCCGGCTATAAGAATTGTTATTGGAGACGCCTATACCTTGACGCGCCCAGTGGTGTGCAACTGCATATAATATGAGTGGTGGTTTCATCCTCCACTCCACACATCCGAATAAGGTTGCCCTTTGTATGAAGTTTCATAGTTCCCTGTTGCCCTGACAGAAAAACCTATTAGCCGTTATTAAAAATTTAATAACCTTTGCCCAAAACTTTAATTAAACAGGGGACAACAAAGTCATTTATTACAGGTATTAAAGTCATCTTACTAAAATGCTTTAATAATGGTTATTAAAGAGCAATGGCATTTCTATGCTGATGTTTGTATCACAACTAGTTGTGTTGTTATAGTTATTAAATACTTTAACTACCATTACAAACCTAACAATTAATCACTATTGCATTACAAAGTGACCTTTCAGTATTAGATATCTTCATTAATTTGCCTAAATCATAGAACTACATTTGTTGAACTCTTTAATTAATATAATTAAATTGTCTAATTACAGATATTAATTGGCAAATTAACATTTTTTGGCAATTAGGTGAGTGGAGCTTAGATCTCCTGTGCTGATGAAATCAAAGGCAAGAATATTTTTAATTTTAGATAATAATTATTAAGTAGGTATAACTTATACAGTGCATCCATAAAGGCATAAATTAACATTTTACCAAACACATGGCTTTCTTGAAAATTTCCGAAATAAGTCAATTTTTGATTCCAACAGAGGCGCGTTTAGGCCTAGGCGCGCCTAGGGCCCCACTTTTCCAGGGGCCCCCATTTCCCGATTTATTGAGTTAAAAAGCGATGTAAAAATTTTATTTCTTTGTAGTGTCGTTATTTATTTTCGCTTTACCGATAGCAATAATGATAATTACAACAATCATGAAATACATTTCTTCCCTTTTCCATATCATCCTCATCAGATCTCAACTGCAACAAAAACAACAAAATAAGAATGGTTCATGCGAGTATGTGTTCACGAACATTTGTCGTTTATTTACATTTTATATCATTTGAATTTGAAATCATTTTATAGTTCTTCCTTTCGATTTCAATTTTTTTCATATTTCAATGTAGAAGTCTATAGGAATTTATTGTCTGTGTTTATCGTGTTTTTTAATCTTTATTGACTGTATCACACTGAAAAAAATATGTTCGTAATATTAATGAATCGGTTCATCGACTGAAAAGTGATGAATCCGTTTATTAATATAATGTACGTTTAGATAGTAACAATAAATATGTACATTGTATTAATGAACATATACATTATATCAATAAACAGCTTCATAAATTCTCAATGAACTTTCATTCATTGATTTTTCGAACATATTTTTTTTCAGTGTATTAAAAAAAGATGCAATCAATTAACAGACCAATTTGGCAATTTCTCAGACGTTACAATTTAAGTTTCGGCAGTCGGCACGTGCCAGATGACGAATCAGCTTTTCGGTATACTTCACATTAATGAAAATAAATCTACTGATAATGATGATGCGAAAATTCAAGAACCTGCGACAGAACAATCTAGAAAACTCAAGACAATAACTGAGAAGATTTTGATTTTGAAACCAGTGATGAGGACTGCGAAAAGGAAGAACCATTAGAAATGATTCTAGTGAATCTGGCGATGATGAACAAATAGAAAAAGAATCTGAAAATAAAGAAAATTTGGAAAAAAAGTATGACGATGCAAAACAAGCTAAAAATGAGTGCACTGCAATAATCAATGCATTAGTATCAACCTATAGAGGCGACATAGATTCCGAGCTATCTCCAGAAAAATTGCAACAATTTTTGATATATGCCGGCTTATGTCGCCTGCTGAAATGTATAAAGGACCCCGCAGTTTTTTATAGTAAAAATGTGTTTCGGTGGATAGTTCTGAAACTTGGGGAAAATGTTGTCCTGGGCCCCATGATTAAAATTCATTTTGACCACCAGTTCGACCGAATTCAATTTTTTGATCTAGAGACGGTTGAAACTGTGAACGTCTGCGAAGGTCTGCTTAAATGTTCCATAAAAATTCTGAAAATATTCAGACTCATTTTTTGGAGAAAGATAAACAACTTTTATTTCTTGGTGTTTTTTTTTTCAAAGTGCTTCCTTCTCCTGGAAAAGAATAACAAACAGAAAAAAATATTTTTTTTGCAATTTTTTTACGGGAAAAGGAAGCACTTTGAAGAAAAAGTTCAAGGGGCATAAGCTAATTATTTTTACCTAAACAACATGCCTGAATATTTTGGGATCTTTCTGAAGTAGAAAAAAATAAAATTCTTGGTCAAAGTTATTATTGTCTAAGAAATTCTGAAAACCGGTAGGCGTGTTCTTTGAACAAAAATAAACATCTTTTGTCTCTTGGTGTTTATCTTCAAAGTGCTTCTTTTTCCCGTAAAAAATTTACAAAAAATATTTTTGTTTGTTTGTTATTTTTTTCCGGGAGAAGGGAGCAGTTTGAAAAAAAATGCCAAGAGACAAAAGATGCTTATTTTTCTTCAAGAAATGAGCATGAATATTTTCAGAATTTTTATGGAACATTAACGCAGACCTTCGAAGATGTTCACAGTTTCAGTCGCCTCTAGATAAAAAAATCGAATTCGGTCGGACTGATGGTCAGAGAGAATTTTAATCAGGGGTCCAGGAGAATATTTTCTCCAAGTTTCAGAACAATCGACTGAAACCTATTCTTACTATAAAAAACTGCGGAGTCCTTTATTCTCAATATATTGCAGGCGACATTTTTTAATGTTGAAACCCTTTTGTGTATTTACTTGACCATTCCGGTCAGTAATCCTTCATGTAAATGCACTTTTTCGGCGCTTAAAAGAATTAATAACTACTTACGAAGTACTTCGGGGCAACAGCGACTTCAAATTTTGTCTCTTCTGTATACCGTATCAGAGGAAACACAAAACTGTGATATCAAACGTTCAAATTGACAGGTTTGCTAACATATTAAGGGGACGGTAGCTCAGTGGTTTAGCGCGTCTAGCTTTCATATTGGCATACCTAGCGAAGCAGGTTCGATCCCTGCTCACCGCGAAATAATTTTAATTATAAAATTATCCCCAAGATGTGGTTCGGACTCCACTATAAACTGTAGGGCCTCGTTTCTCTTTACCTTACACAAAATCATTCTGGATTTTCAAGGAGTTACCTCGGTGACTTGAGAAGCGGTTAAGAAAACATAACAAAACATAAGAAAACATATAAAGCCGGAAAAAAATAATATGATAATATGTATTTGTAAAAATATGCTTGCCTTCAAATCTTTAGATCTAATATTTTTTTAATCGAGGGGCCCTCAAATCTCACAGCGCCTAGGGGCCCAATTTATCTAAACGCGCCCCTGGATTCCAAAGGCATTTTCAAACGATATTTCAATATTGGCTTTTTTTTATAATGGAAAATACCCTATATATTATTCATTTTTAGAATCTACATAAAGAACTAATTCCAAAAATGTATAATAAAGCTCTCAAATTGATAAAGGTTGGTCAGAAATGAAATAATTCATGTGCGTCTCTCATAAGCTAAACAAATAATTTAATGTAAAATCATAAGAGATGAGGAATTGCCCAACCTTTCTAAATTTAAGCATTGTGTGATACATTTTTAGAACGAGCTTTTCAAGTAGATTCTAAAAATTTAATAATATACAGGGTGTCCCAATAAAAACTCCCAGGCCGGATATATTCTAAACAAATAGAAATATTTTAATTCTGTAAAAGCCAATTTGTGGAGCATAAAGAGAGCTTCGCTTTTGAATATAATTGTTTTTTTAATATATCAATATATAGATGGCGCTGTGCTCTAAAGAAATATTTCGATGGGAGAAACTTTGAAATGGGGTTTATGTGAAAGAAAATGCATTTCAAAGCAGATTGTTCTAAAAAAAAATACCATGAAACTAACCGTTTTCGAGATATTTGAGTCCAAATGTTGGCATTTGCCAATATTGAATAATTGAAATCTCTTCAACATTTCAGTCTAAGTGAGACAATCTGTATTTAATTAAAAATTTTAGAAGAAAATATTTAAAGAATTTTTCATATAATTGCTTTATTAGGTTAGATTATAATTAAAAATATTTGATATCTAGTGAGTATAAAAACCCTTATACCTTATAAATTAAATAGAATTAAAGTTACCTTTGGAATAATAGTTTTGACATTTCTCAATTTCCATCACATTTTGTTTATTGGTGTGTCAATAGAACTGTACTATTGTACTTAATTATTGTTTTCTTTGTGAATATGTATTATAAAATATGGTTTCTCATACAAATAAAGATAAATTAAACATGATTTTAATTTATGGGGAATGTCGTAAAAATGCTTCAAGTTTATATGTTTATATGAAATATGATATTATTATTAATATAAGTTTCACATTTATATTTACTATAACTCATTTTCTTCTCAATGTTATTAATGCATTATACATCTAATTATTTCTTCTCGATACATACACAATAATCAACTACATGTACACCAACACAACATACATATATAATATATAGCATCATCAACATAGGGGTCCAAGTCCCACTCAACTAAACGAAATTTATAGGTCATAGAAATTAGTCAAAAAATCGCTGTTTTATGAAAAACTTTCCACAGCTATTAAGACCTGTAAAAAGTGAAACATTTGGGTTCTCTAAACATGATTATCATCCCCTGCAGTTCTAAAAAAGGGTGGTTTTTAAAAAATATATACATATACAACATGTCCTCCGATTGAGTTCGCTATAGGTGAAATGGAGAAAAAAATTTCGAATTTTCTTTTTCATATCTGGGGGTTCACCCATGCTTATCTAAAAAATTAAATAAATAATAACACTCAATTAAAAACATATCTTTAGTGCTAAGAATTTAAGAAGTTTTATTTTATGTTGATTTAAAACCGTTTCAATATTCTGATCAATTTCTTAATGCGCTGCCCCGCTTTGTTGGAATTAGCGTAATCCATTGCATAACCTAAAGTCTATGTTCATATGTACTTGTTTATACCTCTAAAACTACTAGAGATATTTTAACAAAATTAGGCACCAAGTGGTTTTAAAGGATGCCCTATGAGATGGTGGTAATCTTAAAAAAAAAACCTAATACAATTCACCTAAAAATTTACCCCATTTTCACCACCTTAGTCCGCACGACTATGGAATAAATTAAATAGGTATATGCGCTTTTAGTTACCTTCAAGAGGTGTAGTATAACTTAACTTAACCAAGTTTAAAATAAATTGATTTATTAATAACTGAGCTATGTAGGTGTTACCGTGGAAACTGGAACACACTGTATACAACATAAATCCTTAAGGAGGTTGAGGCGTTAGATGAAAATAATGAAAAAAATCTGAAATTAAGTTTTTTTTAATAGATTTTTATATTATAGCAACTAACCAAATAATGTCAGCAGTTCCAAAAACTAACTATGTAAAGCATTGATGTCTTACACATATTTTAATATTGTTTCCAATTTAATTAGGTGACTTTTAATAAATAAAAAAAATTATTAACTATTCGTTAATGATTTTTAACTGATTTTTCAATTATTTAATGATTTAATTTTAATTTTTACTGCTTCTCATTTTAAAAAAATTATTTACTGAAACAAATTTGTAAAATACATAGATATTTACATTTTTTAAATAAGTTTGGACAAAACATCCAAAAGTTAGTTCATTAAGTAAAATAATTAAATCTACTTAAACCTTAAAGATGTTTTATTTTACTTTCTCTCGATCTAAACTGGAGTATACTTCACTTGTCTGGCAATCTGGGTATAATACTCATAATGATAAATTGAAAAATATTCAGCGCCGCTTTCTGAAATTTTTAAACTGGAAAACTGAAGGTACATATCCACCAATTGGAGCTTCTCAAAATGAATTACTTGAAAAATTTGATATAACCAGTCTTTCCGAAAGACGTGAGTCCTTTGCTTTGCGTTTTCTAGATAAAATTATGCATAATAAAATAGATTGTAGTGAAATATTAAGCCAACTGAACTTTTATGTCCCACGGATTAATTCTCGTTATTCTCAAAGCTTTTATCTATCCACTCCTAGATATAACGTATTAAAGTTTTCTCCTCTGTTTAATATTTGTACTTGTTATGAAACTCATTGCAGTGAATTGGATATATTTGCCTAGCAGCCAGAAATTTAATTTACTGTTGTGCAGTCTAACGCCTTTATAATTTCTATTTGTATATTTTAGTTAGGTTAGGTTAAGTTAGTTTAGATTTCCATCCTATAAATGGTTTTGTACTGTTGGATTAAATAAAAATAAATAAATAAATAGTTAATTAATAATAATAAATGATTTATTTATGTGTTTATGACAATAATTATTGGAATCATTGACTTATAACCTTCTGTAATAATTTATTATGGAAAAGTTCCGATTTAAAATTCGACTTACTTTTGGTTGGGATTGTAACGCCTCAACCTCCTTAAGGGGTTCATTTGTTAGATATATTTGAATTACCTGTAAAAATCCACGTCTGGTTTTATTTCAATTTCTTCTTTGATTAAACATTTTTGGTCTTCCATTTCAACAAAGTTTTCCTCTTCACAGAACATGGGTTCTAGTTTAACCATTTCGACACGAATTTTTCTTTCCTCACTATTTTCGCTTTCCTCAAAGAATTGTTCTACCTTGGTTACATCAACGGACTGCACATCTTCCTTTTTTATAACATCTCTCATTGTAAAGTGCAATAAATTGCTCAGCTCTATTTGCCCTTTATTGTTTATATCTAGAGATTCGCAATATTTCTCAATCTTTTCTTCTACATCCAAACAGTTCGTCACAAAATGGAAGCAATTTTCTAGAGCTAGATGGCACGATGCACAGATTACAGGTTTCTTGATAATACTTAAATCCTATCGAACAAACAGCAAATATTGAAAATAAAATCACGTATGAAAAAAGTTATTGTAAACATTTAGAGACACAACAGGCTCATCCACTCTTTTTTTTAATTGATAATAATAATAATAATAATAATATATTTATTTTTATAGGACCCTATTAAGGGTATAGAAACATAATCGTAAAATTTTAAAACATTGTAAAATATAGTAAAAGACGTGTCTCTAGACGAAACCATAGTGTAGTAAACAGAATACAGAACAATAAATAAGGAAGAGAATTACTAAGTACGCTCCTGAAAACTAGTAGAACTTAAATATTCATTTATGGAATAAAAGCTGTGACTGATTAAAGTGGTTCGAATTGTGCTCTTAAAGAGGTGAATGCTATTTATACTTTTTATGTTTTTAGTGAGTTTATTATACAAATTCGGAAAATGCAGTTTAGGGTATAGGAATAATGATGTAATTGACCACGCCCCGCCAGCTCCATAAATCGTGAAAGCAGAGACACACACAATGAACTGAATTTAGTACGGCATGAACTAAGGATGGATGCGGACGTAGGTAATAATTTCTATACAAAACGAGAAAATATCTCTTTGTCAAAAGCGAAGTTATTTGTCACATTTTTGACAAGTAATTTCTTCTATTGAAAGCATCTCTGCAGTTTCTTTTTTAGCTGTAAATGCTATGGGAATAAAATATTAATTCTTATTAAAACCGAAATGAAAATAGAACATTAAAATAAAATTAAAAAATAACTAAAATCAACTAATAATTATCAAAAAATAAATTATTCTTATTAAATTACAAAAATAGAACATCAAAATAAAATCAAATAACCCTCAGAAACTAAAATTAACTAATAATTATCAAACAATAAATTAATGAAGTAAGGATTCAAACAAACCACCTTCTTGTGCCAAACAATAGCCAAACCAATTATACAATGAACCTCTCATATCATTGAGTTGATTTGGAGTAATGCTTGCACAAAGTTGGATAAGTTTATCCCGCAATTCAACTAAATTATTGGCTCGTTCAAACGCATGTTTGTACGCGGTTTCCTTTAAAAGGCCCCACAAAAAGAAATCATGGGGTGCTAGATCAGGTGACTAGGGGGGCCATTTTATTATTACCCTCGTAGCTATTAAACGATTGGGAAATGTTCTTTCCAAAAAATTAATAACAGTTAAGGTATTGTTACTTGGGCAGCCGTTTTGTTGAAACCAAATGTCATCAAAGTTTACAGGAATATTTTGACCTGCAGGAATTATTTGGTTTTGTGAAAGCTTTAAATATCGATTAGCAGTGGGTCTATAATATGATTGTCTAAAATTCCCGTCCAAATGTTCAACTTTTGAGGATACTGAGTTCGCACAGCAACACTCAAATGTTTATTTTTTTGAACCAATATCATACTACGGACGGATTGTGTTTCCTATGTAATGAAAAGGATGATTCATCTGTAAACAATATATTCTTTATTTTTCACAAAATTCCATCCATTTGAAATTGTCCTCGGGAAATATTTCTTGCGTTGTTTGAACTTTAAAACAACTGTACCCATTTCTTTTCAAAATATTTCTTACAGTTCTTTCCTTCATGTCAACTTCATCAGCAATTTGTCTGCTAGAACAAGTTTCACTAGTTTCAACAAGTGCACAGACATTAGTTTCGCCAATTTCACATTCTTCGCTCATTTGTTGACGATAGGGTTCGGGTTGATAGCATTTTTTACAATTATTCACGACACACTCGAAATTCTCAAATTTTTTAATAATGTATAAAATTATGCTAGCTGAGGGGATTGGTCTGTCTTGATATGCCACAGTAAATAAATTTATTGTGTCATCAGTGGAATGGCCCCCGAAGTACCACTTCACAATTTGCACTTTTTCTGCATTTTAATAAGGAAATTGAGATTAATTTATTTTATTCCCACACGTCTAAACAGCTACGCTATTAAAAGCAGAATGGGTGCACTCGTGCTGTTCTCAACTTGTCGTGGTCAAGCGATGGACCAATTGTTCTACGACAAGGCGTGGTTTATCTACGCAGAAACAAGTTTACGTACCTAAAACTAAATTTGCTGAAACTGTATAGCTTGATGGACATGACATTGGGACCATTTGATACTATTGACAGTTTGCATTGGGGAATCGTCAGATTTTGACTGATCCTTAAATCATGCTCAGTAAAGTAATCCCTGGGAATATAGTTGTCATAATGAGACTTTACATAGAATACACATCTAAGTATGTAAAGGGGTTGTATTGTTAAAATATCGAGTTCTTTGAATAGAGTTCTGCAGGAATGACGTATATTTTTAAAAGTCTTAGTACGTAAAATCTTTTTCTGCAATATAAGGATTTCTTTATGAGACTGCAGTTACCCCAGCAGATAACACAATAATTAAGGCTAGATTGTACATATGCATAATAATACATTTTTAATATATCTATATTGACAAATTTTCTCATCTGCCATATAAGAAAGCAATGTGTAGATAATTTGGTAATTAGTAACGAGTCAATGTGATCATTCCATGTTAAATGAGAGTCGATATGTACACCAAGATACTTTATAGCATCGTGTTGTATGATGGTTTTATTATTAGCTCTTACTAATCAGGGAAACTGTGGTATTTGTTTTTATAGATAATAGATTGATGTCGTGCAAAGAAGGGACAACATCATTGAAAAATACAATAAATAATAAGGGGTTCAACACACTACCTTGAGGAACCCCTGTAGCCACCTATCTGAGCCTAGAAACATAGTTATTCCCATTTTGGCTCAAAATTACTTATTGTTACCGATCTACCAAATAAGTTTTTAACCAAGTTAGAGCAGGTCCTCTAACATCGTACCTACTAAGTTTGTCCAGTAGCAAGTCTTGTTGGATTGTGTCAAATGTGTGTGTTAGATCGAAGAAAACACATGCACTTATTTTTATCTTCAGAACTATTTAATATGAAATTATATAGGGATAGTACTGCATCTTGTGTTGCCACAGCTTTCCCGAAATCGAATTAATTTTACGGTAAGTATCTTTTGATGACTTTATGAGTAAATACTCATTATAACTTTTTTTGGCGTGTTTTTGTAACATGGTTTTTTTTCAAAATATTGTACCTAAGGAGGACATCATCATCTCATGTAAATATGTATGTCTATATATAAATACTAACAATTTTTATAACTTTTTAAACTTTGGTTTAAAGATATTTGAGAAAAATGCTATATTTCAACACCGAGTTGCTGTTATACAGGGTGTAATCCAAATATTTTTTATGATTATTCAATTTTGTTGGTAGGGAATAATTGCAAATGTTTTATGGTTATTTTATATACTGTAATTCAAACTTATTTCTTAAGCTATTAATACCCCTTTTATTCATTTTTTTAATTTAATTATTTACTGCTAGCATTGAAAAATTAAATATTTTATGTCGAAAAAGACTTGGAAAACTACATGTATAATTAATTATTGGACAATATTCTCATAATAATGACACTTTACAGTGTGCCACACATTTCTGATTGTCATAATAAAATTAAACAATAACACATAGTTTAGAACATCACAGACTATTTCTTACAATAAGGCGGCGCCTAACCATTCTCGGGGAAATGAATGACTCAAGTATTATGTACAAAATGAGTAGAAGGAACAATGAATTTTGACACTACCTATTAAGGATTAGTAATGTTTAAAATGAAAAATATCTATACATACCCATTTTGGAAGACATTGTTCTACCATTTTTTTCAACAAAACTTCTCCTTCAACATCAAGTGATATAGCAGGACAATTGTTTAATGAACCCATACAAGATCCACACACGTCTTGATCTGCTGGAACATCAGCACCGTTCACACTTTCCATCAGATGAGCATCCTTTAAATCCGGCTTAACATTGTCCTTGTCAACGGGTGGAAGTACATAATTTTGTGTATAGATGCAGTTTGTTTTAAAATCAAAACATTTAATAAGTATTTCTAAACAGTTTGTACAGATCATGGGCTCTGGTATTACAGTTAAATTCTAAAATAAAATTTATCATTGCTTAAATTCCCCCCTTGTGCAACCTAATTGTGCAATGTGCGTTATTTTCAACACTTACTATTTTTGGCAGAACTGTATATAAGACGTCTTTTATGTGCCTCTCTAAAGCCTTAAAGCTATCACATACTTTCAAACACAGTCTGCATATTCTTTCTTGGTTTCCCATTTTCTACATCACAACAGAACATATAACAGTGACAACACTGAACAATAAGTAAACTTATAAAATATGTAGATATATGAACATCTAGACTACAAAATAACTCGCTTATTATTATAAATTTATAATAGTCCCAAATTCTTGATTGTGTCACAAACTATATCTGGGAATAGGTTATGTCTAATTCTGCTTAAACAGATCTTCTTCTTCTCAGTTAAGATATCAGTTTAAGAAAGAAAATTTACTTCAATTATTGTGGGCGGTTTAGGTCTTGGTTTATTGCTTAGAGTTAGTGATGGGCGATATATCGCGAACTGTGATTTAATCACTGATATTAAAAAATCACAAGTAACGACTGTGAATAAAGTTGGAAGAAAAGCGTGACGTGATCACGACTTTCCATATATCAATATATTTTTGACGATATAAATATCTTGTTTGCGACCATATGTATAACACGTAAAGCAAACGATTCCGTGACTTAACGATATTAGGTAGGTATATATATAGATATTTATTTACTTATCTTTTTATATCTTTTATTCACTGGAAATTAAAGGCAGGGTCGTGGCGCATTTCTGTTACAAGAACACCTACTAAAACCATGCGTTAAAATATTTTTTTGATTAAATATACTAGCAATTTTATTGCAAATATTGAACATTCACGTCTCGGCATGGCATAATAAAAATATGGAATTCGACAATTTTGTATTCTTTTTGATTTTTAAAATTGTGAAATGCTTAGCTCCAAAACATGTTTTAGATAATTGTGTTTTTGTTGGAGAGAAATAACAAATAACCACGTCTTTTCTCAAAGGGTTTGCAATTTTATAATTAACTGCGTAGATGAGTATCCTATTATAGGTACCTATATACAGAAATGTGCAACAATTTATAAAAAAGTACAGTAAGTTGGCGAAGAGTATAATATGGTTATAGCTTGTAGGTATACGTTAGAAGTGCTGATGCCTTATGCCGTTGACCAAAATTGTAAGGAAGTAAGTAGGTAAAAATTTTGATAAATATTTGAATGGGAGAAATACTTGAACTTTATTAAATCAAATGTTTCTCATTAAATAATAGTAAATAAGAATAACTATATAAATAAACATTATATTTTATTTTTTTTATTTTATTTATTTAATCGTCTTATTTATATTAACGTTAATTATTCATTATTTAATTTGTACATTTTTATTTAAAATCCGAGGCTTATATTAAAAAGGTTGCAACACTTATAAACAATAACCCAGCAAAAATTAAAATTCCTGATTGATATAACTATAGCAACCTAAAACCTAAATAGTTTATTGATGCTTCCGAAATGTTTACATATTTGTATAAATTTACAAAAATATGCTATTACGAAGTTCAAACAGGCGTCCCATTTAAAACTTTAGTGTTTTTTGGCTTTATCACCAATCCATGTCAGGTTAGTTGGATAAGCAAATAGCAAATCATAATATCAACATGTATGTATATGTAAATATCGTACGTATTATATATCTACGGCTGCACAGATTACCAAAGTAGCGAATTCACCAATTCACCAAAATTAACAACATTTCCTATTCGCCGTATTATGAAAAGTCGTGATCACATCACGGTTTAAATTCACTGATATCAGAAATTCACAGTCACGATTCACGTTGTGATTGAAAAATCACGATATCGCCCAACACTACTTAGAGTAGGAAAGATATCTATCTATCTTTCCTAGTCTAAGGTTTATTGTAATATACACAACCAGTGTTGCCAATGCGAGCGAAAACGCTCACATTGAGCATTTTATTTATAGGCGAATTATGCAAAGAATTTATATAAATAGAAGCAGATACACATTTATAAGTGTGTTGTCAACATCTCGTACTCAAGTTCAGACATTACATTTTATAATTATCTCTTTCTTTATGATGAAAATGACTATAGCCCCATCTTTGTTGCAGTACTACTGTTTTTAACATGACAAATAAATGTAAGACAACAGGCTATTCTTATCCTCAACTACACCACAAACAACACATTTTTTCACTATTTTTACGATTCAGCGAGAATAATTGTTTAAATTTACAAAACACGAAAATAATTTTGAGGTTAGAGTAGTTAAAACAGACACAGTTCTTAAATGACTAAATTCCACATATGTCTTTGCTACACTCATACCACGGTCTTGGAGTACCTGCAACAGAGATAGCGTTATAGGCAATATTGTATCTTAGAACGAAATGGTGAGAAAAAGGTATGTTGGACATGATGGCAACAGTATCGTATAACTTTTACACTTTATCTCGGCTTCTATTTATATAAATTCTTTGGAATTATGTAGCCATTAGTCATTTAAGATAACTTTAGATTAGGAGTAAATAACAAACATAAACTTTGTCATAGCATTAATAGTACTTAGTAAATATTATTCCCTTTTTGTAGACATACGTCACACTAATTATTATTATAAATACCAGACAATTTCTAGATAAGATATTCATTTATACTTTGTTACTTGTGGCCGAAGGCTCTGTATTTTGAATCATTTAATATTTGTAAATTTATAGTTAATAAAGTTCTTTTTAAAAACTGAATTCGACAAGTAGGTATTAAATTTAACTGGCGCTGCGAACAGGATAGTGCTACGTTGAAGAAAATCATCAAGATTCACTGCAACGGAGAATTTCAATTCCTAAAGCACTATCGAAAAGGCTTTGTTCATTCCTTGAACACCTGGTGGAAAAATCAACAGACGATCATTTCAACCAGGACGACTCAACTGAGAGTACGAGAAGAAAATTATACGAGCAGAAGACTACCTGGAAAAGTAATGTACTTCATCCTTGCCTTCCTGTAAGTACAATTTCACCTCATATTTAACCCTTTAATCTTAAGAGCCAAACAAATCAAATTTAGTGTAATAATTTTCATTTCATGTTATAATCAATGAGTAAAAAGTTTACTGTAGAAATAATAGAAAAAAAGAGTCACCATTTTCAACCATATCAAAAAAAACAAAGTAATTTAAAACCAATACTTGAAACAAGCGATTTTGACACAGAACCCATTAATCTACCAGAAAATACAGTTTTAAATCTTTCAAATTTCAATATGAGTGTCTCAACTAGTGATATCTCAGAACTTCTAAAAACATTGCCATATTTTAATGCAGATGATAATTTACCACTTTTTATAACTAAAGTAGAAAGTATAATTAAAGCATTGGAGTCATTTACTTTGTTACCATTCCAAAAATCAGTTCTTCACCAATCAATATTAAGCAAAATAAAAGGTCAAGCCGCGACAAATATATTTTTAGAAAATACCTCTGATTGGCCGCATATAAAACGAGCACTAATTAAATATTACGGAGACCACAGAAACGAAAATCTTTTAAATTCAAACCTTAGACAGACTAGACATTTATTGAATGAAACCACTTTACAGTTTTACCATAAAATAATTGAAGCTCAGAACTCTTTAATACAATTCGCCCAATTGCACCTAAATAACGCAGACATTCTTGAGTATGAAATAAAAAAAATCAAACTGGCTAGCCTAGAACAATTTCGAATCGGAATTAGAGAACCCTACCGCACCATACTCTCATATGTGCCTCCTAGAACATTAGAAGAAGCATTATTAAAATGTCACGAACATGACAATGACCAGACAGCTATACGCCAGCTGCACAACTTTCAAAACACAAAACCCATTATTCCAACGAAAATTAATCCACCACAACAACGTTTCAATAATACTTTTATGCCAAGACAAAATATAACACAGTTTACACCACCAAAGTATTTCAACAGTTCTTCCATTCTTCCAAGACAAAATAATTCAAACCAATTTTCACCACGACCTTTCGGAGATATAAACAAACCTCTACCCCCCAGACCATTTCCGACTAACAACCAAGTTTTTGGGCAACAACGACCAACTTTTTCGAAACAAACTTCAAATAATTACACACCAACACCTATGTCTACCCGAAGTGTAAACCCAAGTCCAGCATCTAAACAACACACGCAACCAAATCAAAATTTTATTTCACGAGAATTGCATAACGTTGAAATCGACCCAACATACTCAGAACAGACAGATGTTAGCTACGAACAATACACAGGTTCGAACGAAAATTATGAATACTACCCACAAGAATATTCATATCATAATCCCCCCGAAACACAAAATTATACAAATTACAATATATCTGAAACACAAGAATATTCACATTACAATCTCCCTGAAACACAGGAAGAAAAATTTTCAGAGATTAGCCTCGAGCCCCCCCTTATCGACCTAAATAACATCAACTACGGATCGAAACTCCCATTTTTCTTTCTTCCCCAAAAAAATCTGAAAGTATTAATAGACACTGGTGCTACTGATTCTATTATTAACCCGAATAAGATTTCACAATTTGAAAAACATTTATTTCTTGAAAATTTTCATGTCACTGGACTACACAAAACTATCCATTCTAACAAAAACCTAAAATTAAAATTATTTGAGGAATTAGACATTAACAATGAAATAAAAGTAAGAATAATACCTTGGCACAAACGTTTTGATATTTTAATAGGATCAAAAGATTTATTAAAACTTCAAGCAAACATAAATTATAAGGATAAAACTTTACGACTCAAAGATATTGTAATACCTTTTTACTTCGAATACAATAATACACAAGTAAATATTAATAGTACAGACCCAGATTTCATACTAGTACCCACATCCATAGAAGAGGGAGAAATTTATATCCCTGAACAAAAATGCGATGAATTTACTCTCCCTGAATGCTTTGCAAATACCGTCAACGGTATAGCAAAAATTCCAATTTTCAATCCACAACAAATCGAAATAAATTTCCAAGAAAGAGTGACCCAGACAGCACACAATTTCCTTCGGATATCCTATATTGATCCTGAATATCCCAAATATGGATAAACCCGCCAAGATAGCCAGTTGTTATCCCAAGGCAATACTTATAGGATGCAATGACCTTATATCAAACCTGAATTAGGATATCCTACGGATTTCTTAAATATAAATCCTATGGATATCCATCAAGGTTTATTTGTCCTATAATGTTCCAAATATAGATATTTCATGGATTTCCGTCGACGTTGATACCATGGATATCCATTTTAGATAAAAATCGGATCACTTTCCTAACATGTGACGTCATCACTAAACGAATACATATCAGTACGTACATGGCATTGATTGGCATTGAATAAAATGAACCGTGTGATACTATTGATTTCATGCTCTCTGATTGACGGGGAATACGATTGTTATGCAGAAATTATATGTTCTGTGTAAATTATGATTCAGGTATTTTTTTTTTACGGAGATGGTTGTCATTTTAAATCGATGAAATACTATTAAGATTCATATTGATAATTTCGAATGTAATGAGATAATTAATCAATAATCATGGAGTAAATTAGCTCTTTTGTAATTTAAATCTGGTTCTGGGGGAGGTGACGTATTATTATAGCTTATGCTCATTGGTTGAAAGTCCAACGCAACTTGTTTATTCATTTCCTGAAACCGAATACCACTACGCTGACAATAAAGATGTCAATAACACAGAAAACATAAGTCAGAGAGAGAGAGAGAGAGAGAGATAGCTTACAGTAGTGCAAACCACAGAAAAAACAAACCAAAGTTTCCTGTTCCTGTCCCATCATCGCGAACATCGGCATCGCCATATTTTTCCGTTCGACTGTGTTGGTGTGTTGTGTTTGTAGATACCGAGAGCATTTAACGTTTAAAGCGTATTTTTTAATGCAGGTAAGGCTTACTGTGCTATATTATATACTAAATTTTTAAGATAAATCTAGAGCAGATTATTAGATGTTTTATGCAGCATAGTGGTAGAGAACTAGAAACCGGTAAATTGTTTTGCATGAGGCATGTGCTGTAAAAGCTAACCTCGATGTTAACATGTCTACAGCAGATAAAATAAACAGTAGTAAAACAAACAGAGCAACATATTATAGGCGTATTAAGAACAACTCTGACAAAATATCATTACTTATTAGTGATGATATTTCCACAAACGCAAATGACGTATCCAATATATTAAAAAAAAACGAATTCTCGAACATTTCCTCTGACGACTCTGACCTTAGCTCAGATAATGAAATATATGATACTAGTATCAATAATATTATTCCTTCAGTATGTAACTCTGGAAATTCGAATTTAGATTATAACAGAAGTTTTGATGATTCTGTCGATAAACATTCCAAAAATAGTGCACTTGATGCGGTACCCACAAATTTAATAACTAATGAAGAATACTGTAATGTAGATATCAGAAGTAATTTAACAGATTGGGCTCTTTCTAATAATATTACACATTCGGCTTTGTCGAGTCTTTTAAAAGTTTTGAAACCACACTTTAATTGTTTGCCTATAGATGCTAGAACTTTACTTCATACTCCTAGGCAGACATCGTCTAAAGTGGTGTATCCTGGCGAATATTATCATTTTGGCCTAGAGCGTGCAGTAAAATTTTTGTTATCTAATACACGTAAAAAAAATATCAGAAAATGTGAAATTTGTGTGAACATTGACGGACTACCATTAAGTAAGAGTTCAGGAAGCCAGCTGTATCCAATTTTAATATCTCTTTTTCCAGTTGAAAATGTAGTTTCGATTGTTGGAGTATATCATGGGTATGAAAAACCGCAAGACACTAACTCTTTCTTAAAAGATTTTGTTGATGAAGCTGTACAATTATCAAATAATGGTGTTACAATTATTGATAATGTTATTATCTCGTTTAATATAAAAGCATTTATATGTGACGCCCCAGCTAAATCTTTTATAAAATGTATTAAGGGACATACAGGCTATTTTTCATGCAGTAAATGTGCTCAGGAGGGAGAATTTCTAAATAATAGAGTTTGTTTTACTGAATTTGCTTTTACAAAAAGGACTGATGATGGTTTTGTTTCAAAAATACAAAAGGAGCATCACACAGGTACTAGTATTTTGGAAGAAATTCCAAATGTCGGTCTTGTGTCTTCGTTTCCTTTAGACTATATGCATCTCCTATGCCTAGGAGTTACTAAAAAGTTAATTGTGTCATTGTGGGTTTGTGGTAAACCACCTTTTAAATTATCATCAAATCAGATAAATGACATTTCTAGTTTATTACTGCAGCAATCTGTCAACATTCCTGTTGAGTTTTGTAGAAAGCCTCGTTCATTACATGAGGCGAAAAGGTGGAAAGCTACTGAATTTCGGCAATTTTTATTGTATACCGGTCCAGTAGTTTTAAAATCAGTATTAGATAAAAAAAGATATTTGAATTTTATGTCGCTGCATGTAGCTATTAGAATTTTAATTAACGTAAAAATAAATAATGATCAAATAAAATATGCACAGTCACTTCTTGTTTATTTTGTTAAAACGTTTTCAGTAATTTATGGTAAAGCATATATGTCCCATAATATTCATAATCTTTTGCATGTTTGTGATGATGTGATCAATTTTGGCAACCTAGATCAATTTAGTGCATTCCCGTTCGAAAATTTTATGAAATCAATAAAAAAATTTGTTAGAAAAAATGAAAAACCTCTTCCTCAAATAGTAAGACGTGTTTTCGAAACAGAAAATGAGAATAAAAATCAATTGGAACTTGTATTTGTTGAAAAGCCTTTCAAGGAGCATCATTTTGGACCTCTAATTGCAAATTGTAGAGTGCCACAGTTTTTAGAATACCACTGCTTACATTTTAAATTAAAGTCAAAGGAACCTGATAATTGTTGCGGCTTAAAAGATGGCAGTATAATCATAATAGAAAATTTTGCTACAAATGATAATGATATTGTTATTATAGGTAGAAAATTTAAACAGGTTAAAGATTATTTTGATAAACCATGCAGGTCATCTGATATTGATATATTTGAGGTTAGCATGTTAAGTAGTCTTGAATATTGGTCTGTTAGTGATATAGCATTAAAATTTGTAAAATTGTCACTACCAAACAGTTTTGTGGTGTTACCAATTTTACATTCAGTTTAAAATAAATTTTATGAAGCATTTTTTGTGCCTTAAGAGTCCTCGCCAGCTGAGACCCAGTTTTCTCGCATTTTTCAAAACCTAAGAAAGAAACAAAACTAAAACCATAGAGTTAAGCCAATTACAACTTTAATGTTCAAATTTAAGGAATGGCGATTGGTAGTTCAAATGAAGTAATATAATTTCTATGGTTTTCATTTTGTGACTTTTGTTTCATTTTTTTTAATAATCGCTTAAAATGTAGAAAAACTGTGTGTCAGCTAGCGAAGACTCTTAAAATATAATAGTATGTATACTATGAGGACCACAAGTAAAGTATGATGAGTCTTAAAAACATCTCTTGTGTATATGTATTTTTGCTTTAGGAAAAATGTGGACCATTGTCATTTTTTCAAAAGAAAATACAACAGAATGTGTGCCTATAAAGTGGGTATTAAAAAATGGCAATTTTTGTTACTGGCCACCGTATAAAAGTTCCAAATTAGCAACAGCAATAGCTATATGTGAGGAACCCGATGAAAAATGGTCAGTGTTTAATGTCAGGAGATTAAATGAAAAAATTTATGGTATGTATTTATGATTGTCAATAGTAACATAAGAAATAATAGAAAATTAAACCAATAAATAATATTTAAATGTAAATATTGATACATTTATGAAATTTTAGATGATTTACTAAAAGCAAGAGCAAAGGCGGAGAAAGCTACGTATACTTCTGATATTAATTCAAATTCAGAAGTGGATGAAGGGAAAAGGCAACGAAAGCAAAAACATATAAGCAGCAGTGAGGTGGAGTCCGATGATTCAGAATTAGATATACCTATACCATCCTTACCAAAAGGTAATAACTCAGTCCTTGATATAACCTATAACCAATTCGAAGTTAAAAGTAAACAAAAACATGTCAAATTTTCAAGAGTCGATTTTGACTGTATGTAGCAAATAAACATTTCTTTTCAACTGCCTAAAAAAAACTATTTTTTAAATTTACGAATATTTTTGACTTTTACCTAGCCGATAACCTTTTTTCTTTTTAATTGGGCATTTAAGTGATACTTTTTATAATATAGGCTACTTTGTTTACCTGTAAATAATTTGAATTATTTTAAATGAAGTGTTTTAATGTAGTGTAGTATCTAGTTCTAAATCCTTTTCGCTGTTAGTTATTTGCAGTACTTAACTTTGTGTCAGTCATAGAATTTTGAAAACCGGATGAATAATTCAAATTAGTGTTCAGCTTTTCCAAGTTTAGTGTTTTTTTTTTTTTTAATCATACTAAGATCATCAAAGTAAAAACATCAGCTCCGATAGGTAAAAGTAACTGGCTTACAGGTATTTATCAAGGAACCATATAAAACTATTAATTATTTAAAAGTGTAAACAGAATGTTATCCTTTTATTAGATCTATGCCTCATAATTGAGACAATATTTTGATTACAGGATTTGCAAATCAATCTGGAGGAAGTAGAAATGAAGCTATTGCGAAAGTACCAACAAGTATGTACTCTTTTGAAATATCTTAAGATTTTGTGTATTCATTATTTTTAATTTGCATTTCAATAATAATTTATATGTATTAAATAATCGCATACAAAATTTTCCCTATAAGATTTATTAAAATTAGAACAAAAAATAAGTACATGTGTCATAAAATGATAATTAAATTTCAAATGTAATTTTATGATAATTAATTAATTAATTAATTACAGAGTTCTCAACACAATCTATACTAAGTAAGAAACACCCAAATGAATGTCAAGTCTCTTCAAAAATACCAGTTGGTATGTATACACACGTACACTTTTTTAATTGCTTTGACCTCATTATTAAGCGAATTTCGATTCCATGATTGTCAATGTTCCAACAGCTGAAACATTTAAAGAAAAAATTATGTTGACTAAAATATTTAATTTATTTTTCAGATTCTTTACAAGAACCCTCACAAGAACCAGTTGGTAAACGTAAGTATTAATTTTAGATACTCATTTCTATCATTTTCTTTAATCCTGATATTAAAGCCACAATTCAAGAAAATATGTAGTTTTACTTTATTAGCATTTCAAATGATTTTAACTTCTATTTCAATATGTCCTTATCGATAAACAATCAGCAATTAACAAATTTTATAATTTTTAGAATTTCAACTTCAAGTTTTGAGACAACTAAATATTTTATCTGTAAAAATGGACAACCTTACAACGGATGTGATGAATCTTCATCAGCTTGTCAACAGAACAACTGTAATTGAAGAAATTGGAGATAATTTTGATTACAATTTTCCTCTACAAAACGATGATGAATTAAATAGATTTGAAATTTATTTGGCAGATAAAATTAATTATGTTAATTTTGTAAGTATTTTTTTTTTAATGGTGATAAATAGGGCTGGAACATTTTATCGATACATCGGTAATTATTGAGGATGTCAATATCAAGAGCTGAAATTTTATCAATATATCGATAAGTAACTTCCAGTGGTAACTGTGACCCTAGTGTAACGTTGGCATCATTAATCGTTAAAGATGATTATTTTTCCTGCAATGTTAAATTTTCAATCGAAAATAAACATCTACTTGCAACTAGCAACTATGAACTAAAGTAGTTAGTGGAATATTGTTTAAATGGATATTACATAATTTACAGAAATTAAATTTGTTTTAGGTGAAATATATAGGAAAGGTCGGTGGAAACACTGAATATGATATAATTAAGAGAGTATTTTCAAGAATTTTTTGTAACGATCTAGCAGCGTCATATAACTGGATGGGTTTAAAAAAAAAAAGACGTTTAGAGTCCTCTTGCTAGCCAAAGCTACTCTTGGTAGGTTGCAGTTTCTATTTTTTCCCGTTAATTATATAATAATAGTAATTTATAGAAAAATTGTTGAAATTCTATTAAAAAACAATAATTTTGCCTTAAAGTTATTTTAAAGTTTTTCATAATGCACCGAACAATACACAGTATGATTTCTTATAAAGACACTTTGGTTCTTAATTTGGTGATTGAATTACTTTTTCGTATAACAATTTCTTGCATTTGAAACAATTTGGGATAGAAAAGTCCGAGTTTTCTATACTATGTATATTATTTCTATATGCAGTAAGCCACGAATGGAAAAAATACATTATTTCATTTATATAGTAACATCCTAATCTGGTATGACATTGTGAAAGACTAGTTATAGTTGAGGCAGAAATTCTGACTACATCACAGAAAACAAGTGATAATGTCCTTATTTCGTATAGAATAATGTTTTTACATGTGTGTCATCAGTCCTCTACTATAGTCACACATATCAACAACTTACTACCAATTTGCATAGGGCCAAATAACCACACGTTAAAATGTGCCGAAAGTTTTTGTCCTATATTGCTACTTCCCCCCCCCCCCCTTTTTTTGTTATTTAACTTTGGTTGTCTAATTGTAGTCACAGCAGAGATTTTAACGATGCATGTTATAGAGGCAATGTTATTCAATTACTATACTCGTAATTGAGTTCTTCCCATGACGTGTATCGTGATGACTTTCCTATTTCGACTATTATGGTATTTCTGTTTTTGTGTCACTGAATAATCATTATTTATGAAGATTAAGCGTATCTTATAAGTCATTTTCAAATATATGCTAATCTAGAAATAGCATTTATGATCGAGGCTGGAATTCTTATTATACATATGTGATAGTGAAAACTTGCGGGCCATAAATAATGTTCATGTCCTTATGAATAAAAAAATTACTGCTGTCATGACTTGTCTCTTCGGAATTTTTGCTTTGACTATACTTTAAAAATGTTTTTGTTTTGTTTTGCAAATTATTTTCATTTGTTATTTGTATATTTTTTAGAAGCTGTTTTAAAAAATCCTAATTGCGTCATGGCATCGGAAAAATCAGTGGAAGGTGCCATAAAAAATTGGCTCCGGCATGCCAAAGAAAGGAAGGAAAAGGAAGATAAAATGAAAATGAAAGGAAATGTAAATAAAGAGAACTAAATAGATGATATACTCCGTACATGTATTTATATATAAATAAATAGATTTTTCAAATAAAGCTCAAGACTTATTTTTCATCCAAGCATTATTAATACAAAGTGTATGGTAAAAAGGTGATGAAGTAGTTTCCTTAAACACCAAAACACTTGAACACAACACTCGAATACTCTACTCGACTCGCGTTTCCTCAACCATGTTGGTATCATCTGGAGATGATTAAAACCTAAAAAAAACAACTCTTAGTTTTAATCATCTCCAGTTGGCGAAACGCGCGTCGAGTAAAGTATTCGATTATTGGGTTCGAGTGTTTTGGTGTTTATGGAAACTACTTTTTGATGTTCATGAAAACTACGTCGCCAGTGTCACACTGAATGTTCCAAACCCTCCAGATCTACGTGTATGAGTTGGTGTAAGATAAAAGGTAAAATATTAGTAAAATTAAAATAATATCGTCTCATATCTCATGAACTGACATCTCGAATTTTGACAACTTTACAGAATTACAGAAGACGCACATTTAACCTTTTTGACAATTTTTAAAAATCAATACAGTAGTGTGAATGAACTTAGCAGTGTAGTTGATATGTATACTAAACTAAAAGCAATCGGTTACGTCAGTGTCTGACTCTGATTCAGATAACAATATTTCTTTTTGTGTCACAACTTCAACAAAATTAGAGTAGTGTTTTTTTTTATTTATTAAAATTTTGCCAATTTAATTATCTATTAACTTTATATCAGTATTTATTTTGTGAAATTATACTTAGTTCTGTCATGTAGTTTTAATTCTCTTAGGATACTTGAATTCATGTTTATGGTTCTAGATAAATATCTAGAATCGTATAAACTAGAATTAATTTAGAAATATCCTATATAGCAAGGTTAGCCAAAGGATATCCTTAAACACGTATGTAACTATTTCCTAAGGATATCAAATCAAGAACAATATCGAATATCATCAGGATATACAAAAAAGGGATATGCATGTAGAACACTATATCCAGTGGTTATTGTAGGGTTATCCTAGATATTGCCCTGGCATATCCTAAGGATATATACAAATGCGTTCGAAGGTTGTTTTCAGGACATCTGAAACTGTCTCACTTGTACATCCCAGGGAAATCCTATGCAAATTTCAGGTCATCCTAAGGATATAGTCATGAACCAAGCTTTACGTCCTTAGAATATCCACCGGTTAACCTTGTGCTGATTGGGGAATGTCATCCCTTGTGAATATTTTAATGTAGAAAGTCCACAACAGGAAACTCTTAAACTAAAATTCTCAGAACAACTTAGAATGCCACATTTAAATAAACAAGAGAAAGAAAAACTGATCGATTTGTGCTATAAATACAAAGACTGTTTTTATTCAGAAAATTGTGACCTAACATTTACAAATCAAGTCAAACATTCAATAAGAACAGTAAATAACGAGCCTGTTTTCACTAAGTCCTTCAGACACCCTCACAATATGCAGGACGAAATTCAAAGACAAGTTTCTAAACTCTTAAAGGATAATATTATAAGACCCAGTCTATCACGAGTAGAAATAAATTTAAATGAAAATAAATCTATCATCCCGCAATGCGAAAATAACCCTGACCCAAATGAACTTGATGAAATTATAAAAAATATGTCCACTGACCCGCAATTGTCCCCTATTGGTGATGAAGTTCTAGACGAACTTATAGAAACCTGTCATTCAGTAAGTAACGATGACAACGGATTAATTATTCCTATCACAGAACACCCTGTAAATCACTTCAAGAATCAATTAATTATCTTATTAGATAAGGATGCTAAAGAAATCTCAACTTTGCGAGATTACCTCTTTGACAAAACAAAAATACGACTGACCATAAAAATACCCGCTGAAAATATTGAAAACTCAATGTCCGAAATATGCAAAAATAGAATGAATCCGAATATCACTACTTGCCTATTTATACCTGACGAAAAATTAAAAGAAATAACCCTAAAATTATTCAAACAATATTTAAATAACTCTGTAAAACTTTTAATTTCACCTATAAAACTTACAGACATACCGACGATTGACGCTCAAAAGGAATTAATAACTAAATACCACAACGAGACACATAATGGCATCAACGAAACGTATAAACAATTAAAACAAAAATATTACTTTCCAAAATTACAAGAAATTATTACATCAATCATAAACAAATGCGATATTTGCTTACAAGCAAAATATGAGAGAAAACCATATAAGCCACAACTCAAAGGACCGATGATATCTAGTAAACCCTTTGATACCATATGTATAGACGTATTTCAGTATAGAACCTCAAAATTTCTAACCATTATAGATTCTTTCTCCAAATATGCACAAGCATATCTAATAAAAACAAGTACAGCCCCTGAAATTCTAAACAAATTAAGGCATTATATTGCTCACCATGACCGCCCGAAACGTATTGTTTGCGATCAAGGCACAGAATTTAAAAATAGAACATTTGAAGAATATTTGAATATGTTAGGAATCGAATTGCATTTTACAACCCCGTACAACCCGAACTCCAACTCATTTATAGAGAGATTTCATTCTACAATATTAGAAAAATTAAGAGTCATAAATATCAAAAACCCCAATGAAAAACCAGGCAATCAAATGATAACTGCTGTCTGGATATATAATCAATCAATTCATAATTCTACCGGCTATTCGCCATTTTGTATTTTATACGGACCATACGAACATGAATTAAGCTTTTCAATGACGGAAGACTTATACGAAAATTATAACTTAAAAAGACGAAACGAATTAAGACCATTTCTAGAACATATTCAAAATAAAATGTTAGTCAGAGAACAACATATATTAAACAAACAAAATCAAAAACGTGAACAATCAATAGATCTTACTAACAAAGACGATGTGTATGTAGAAAATCCTGAAAGACAAAGTAAACATAAACCCGTTTTTCAAAAAGCAAAAATAGTAAATCAGGACGAAAATACTGTCGCAATTTTAAACCAAAATAATCTAAGTGCTAGAAATATTTCAAAAATAAAAAGGATAAGAAAAAAAACATCTTTTCAGATTGGCCATGAGCTCAACCCAAGCACTTCAGGTCGAACCAATAAAGACAACCGGATTCTACCAAGAACCCCTGGGAACAGCAAAAACGCTTAACTTTTACCACAAAATATACTTTTCATACAATTTAAAAGTCATTTACGAATATTTCATAACAATAAAATCTAACACCCTTCAACTACTACTAAAATGTGACGACCCAAAAAATACTTTAATTATGCAACTTCAACTTTTGATAAAAGGAAAATTAACAAACCTAGATCATAAATTAAATAAATTAATTAACACACCAAGAGAAAAACGATCACTAATTGACGGTTTAGGACACGTCATACGATTTATTACTGGAAACTTAGATCAATCCGACCTCAATAACATAAACAACAATATTAAGTTACTATCGGAAAATCAAGTAAGTCTTAACAAGAGAGTGTCACAAACTGTAACTTTGTTCTCAAAAATTACAGACAAATTTTACAATTCCCTTGAAACTCTAAAGGTTAATCAAAATCACATTGTTTCAATTATTGATACGTACAATGATCAATTCGAAAAATTATTCTTTTTACAACAACAAAAAGACTCTTTACAAACTTTGAAAATCATATAGACATCTTAATTAGAACTATCACTTTTACAAATAAGGAAATCCCCAATTTAGAAATAATTACCTTTAAAGAATTACAAGACATTCAAAATGAGTTACTTATCGACTATGATAAAAATATGTTAATTTCTTGCGATACAACGCATCCATTTGAAATTTTACAAAACTCTCGATTAGGAATAGTTGCAATTAACAATTTACTAGTAATGGCTCTTAAAGTACCTATCCTTAATCCCATCCTTTACAATATCTCAAAAATTTACCCAACTCCTAACAAAAAACATATTTCTCTTATCCCGCCTGCTAAGTACTACTTGGAAAATCACATAGAAGACAGATGGACAGACTCATGCCAAAGCACTGTTGGTATATATATGTGTCAAGATTTAGTCAACGCCCATTGCTCGCTTAAGGAACAAACATCCTGTGAATTTGCAGAAACCACCAACTCAGACGCCTATAAGCTCATTTCTTCTGGATTATTAACAATATTTTCCCAGCCCAAAGAAGTGATAGAAAAATGTCAAAATGTTATCTCAAGGCATACGCTTCACCTGAACAACCTAATAAGTTCAGAATGTTCAATTATCATTGATAATAATTTAATCAACACGCACCATCCAAAAATAAATATAAGTTTGGACGATGTACCTACGCTGTCGTTACCACGTCCGGTATACCGATTAAATCTACAATCATCCCACCTGGATAAATTATCAAAGTTAAGAGAGGACCTACGGCCGTTAGAAAAGGATTTGCTCTTAGACGACCCAGTCTTCAATGTTACTCATGTAACAACAACGGCTCTTACCACGATTTGCATAATTTGTATTATTATATTCCTATGTATTTTTAGGCTAAGACTTTATCAACTCTTTTGTGCAAAAAGACAGGTTTTTCAACTCGACTCTATCGATTTGAAGACAGTTCAAACAACACTATCTCCTGACGAGGACGTCAAGAACCTGTGAGGGAGGAATTATGTAGCCATTAGTCATTTAAGATAACTTTAGATTAGGAGTAAATAACAAACATAAACATAAACTTTGTCATAGCATTAATAGTACTTAGTAAATATTATTCCCTTTTTGTAGACATACGTCACACTAATTATTATTATAAATACCAGACAATTTCTAGATAAGATATTCATTTATACTTTGTTACTTGTGGCCGAAGGCTCTGTATTTTGAATCATTTAATATTTGTAAATTTATAGTTAATAAAGTTCTTTTTAAAAACTGAATTCGACAAGTATTAAATTTAACTGGCGGAGCGAAATTTATTTGGGGAGCAATTGGGAGCATTTCAAGCTTAAAGTAGGTATCGACAATCTTTAATAGGTTTATAAATATGTTTGGCAACAATGTTATGTAATGTGTGTTACCGCAAAGAAAATATACAAACTTGGTGCGTTTGGCTTGCGAGCAGGCCCACCGACAGAGGGGTCGGGGGTGTTCTCCCCCGTTGTCCAAAATTTGGATCGAGACAGATATTTAATTTTGAGGAATATCAACCCCTTCCCCTGCTCTTCAAAATTTCGGCCGATGTTTTGTTGTTCTTTAAAATTCCTGCCAAGAAAAATTTTCAATTCTGAGACATCCCCACCGCTCTTCGAAATTATATTGCAGATTGGCGGGAGTCGTATCCCTGCCAAAAATGCCCAATACAGGCTTATAAAAAAATATGAACAAATTAAGAGTCTTTTTAAGGATCTATGAGCCAAACCTGTAATGTATGAGTATGTGATTTGTCACTTATACGTTTTCTAAGAATTTTCATGATTTTTAATACGGTTTCTAAGCTAAATGAGAAAATACCAGTTTTCATAAGGCAATTCAGTTCTAATTTTTTTTTGTTTCTATGAGCTTTTACAAGATGAGCGATGTTTAAGGATTTGCGAGTTATAATGAGGCAATACTGTGGTAATTCTTATCGTATTCTATTAGTTTCTATTAGGCAAGGAATTTTGGGGGATAAATGAGTTCGTATAAGACAACACAGATCAAATTCTTATATTTACCTATAAGCATTTATCTGAAAAAAAATACTTAAGGATTTATCAATTTTTGAGTGAAACTACAGTTATAATTTCTATTGTATCCTATCAGTTTTTTATCAAGCTACGGGTTTATAAGTTTTCATGATGATAATACAGTAGGTATTAATATTTTATGAAACCCTATACGTTTTCATCAGACGTCAAGTTCTTTTGGATTTTCAAGTTTTTGTAAGACATACAGTTCTAGTTTTTATCATATTCTATGAGTTGTATCACAGATTATGTGCTTGCATGAGGAGTTATGAGTTTTTATTGGAGAACAGAATTTCAGTCTACATTGTATCGCAACAGTTTTTATCCGGTACAAGAAATAATTAAGAATATATACTATATACGAGTTTCTTATTGTTAACTCTTTTTGGTTTCTATGAGCTCTTATGAGAAGAGCGATGTTTAAGGGATTTGTGAGTTATAATGAGGCAACACAGTCTTAATTCTTATCGTATTCTATTAGTTTCTATTAGACAAGACATTTTGGGGGATAAATGAGTTCGAATAAGACAACACAGATCAAATTCTTATCTATAAGTATTTATCTGGCAAAAAATACTTAAGGATTTATGAATTTTTAACTTAAACTACAGTTATAATTTCTATCGTATCCTATCAGTTTTTTATCAGACTACGAGTTTATGAGTTGTGGTGATTAGAATACAGTATTAATATTTTATCAAAGCTTATAAGTTTTTATTAGACATGATTTTTTTTTTATTTTCATGTTTTTGTAAGACAAATACCTAATTTGAGTTTTTGTAAATCTCCTTTCTCACATTGATATAAGAAGGTATCGTATTCCTGGAATGTAAGTATACCTACGTGTCATCGGAATATGCATATCCAAATATATCCCAAAGTTATCCTTGCGAAATATTTCAGTATTATTCCCATTAGAATACATTTGATATCATATTACAGGAAAATTCTAAGAATAATTGTTACGAAGTAAACTATTTGCATATATGTTAATTCTGTATTCATCAATTTTTTTCATGATTTTCTCAATGTAACTTAATTTTAAATTATGCAACATGATTCAAAATAATTTAGCCAATTTTCCGAATAAAATGTTCGAGGATTTTTCAGAGTCTATCCATTAAAGTAGGTATGTACATAAAGTTTCATTTTTCTACGTTAACAACTGAAAATTTGAATTTACCGCCTGCGCACTTGTAGAAAATACGTCCCCTCGCTCCCTTCAGGTTGCGACCACTGAACTGTACCATATAAATGGAATGCCAATGTCTATTCCTATTTGTATGTAAAATTGAATCTCGCGCAAGTATGGCGACGGGAGGTCTCGGCGCAATCGCATTATGTAACCCGCCAGGGCCGGCTCTATTTCTATTGCAAGTGTTTTTAATATGTCTTTTTTTCAGAAATCATAAAAAATACGCGTGTATAGATTGACATTTCTTATATAGTTAACCTTTGTCTTAATTTTTATTAAAGAACAAAAAAAGTTGCCATTCCCAAAACATAATTATTTAATTCTTTCTAGTAAACGTTCTTGATAATGCACGATCATATTGATGAGAGTTGAATATAGAGTCCACCAAAAAATGAAGTCACATTTTCTACCTCAGAGATCGAAATATAATTTTGAATAGAATAGAATAAAAATGTATTGTGTTACAAAAGTTACACAAAAGATATGAGGGTTCAACATGCTTTAGATGATTTTCAATCCTATCCGCATGTAATAAAAGATTACAAAAAAGCTGTTATGATGATAAATGTTTTTTCTAATTATTATTATGAAATAAAAAGTAATTAATTGTAACATAAATAATATTAATATACAAAATAATTATTAATATATGATGATAATATAAATACAAAATACACAAAAAATTAGATTAGGTAATGAAAATAATACTAACAATGCAATAAGAATTACTGGAAGATAAGGTCACACCCTAATAGCACATGGACGTCCCGAAAACGTCCCAAGAACGTACTCACAGGACATGAAAACGTCCTGAGGACGTACTCTACCGACGTAAGACGTACCGAGGACGTTTGAGGGACGTTCCGTGTCAGCAAAACGGGGTGTCCCGAGGACGTCCCACCCAGGACTTATGTGGGACGAATGTAGGTCTAGAGAGGACGTCCTGAAAACGTTGTTGGGACATACTATGAAAAACATATAGGTACCTCCCCCTCCACCACTTTTAAGGTGTATTCACAGCAGAGGGTATTTATGTTCCTTTTTGGGTTTTCTAACCACATGCATTTCTTTCGAAATAGAATCCAGTGATTGGATTCTATTTCAAAGGGAATAAATGTGGTTAGAAAAGCCAAAAAGATAAAAAAAATGACAATATATAATTACCATGTAGAAAAATTATTCAATTAGATTGCTTTTAAAACTTAGTACTTTTATTTATCAACACCAAATGACAAATTTATGCGAACATTTTATTTCTATTGTGCTATTGAAAAATAAGTTATGGCATTTGTATTTTTTTTAAATTAACTTCTTACTTTACAAATTCAAGTGTCAAGTGTCAAAAATACAATTTTTATGGGATTTAAAAGTTATATATTATAATACCTAGTACAGCATAATATAGTTATATATACATTAAGTCATATTGAATATTATAAGAAATAAGCCAAGTATGCAATAAAACGTAAGATAAATGTATATCTCACCTTTTCTTAACGTTTTGCACACTTCGTCTTTTTATAATTATCTTAGTTTATATTATTTTCTAATATTCTCTCTTTTTTGACACCCTCTCTGTTCTTTCTTTTACCCTCTTCAATCACGATGTAATAGCCATTTCGGTGTCCTTCCAAGACTTTGAAGCGTTAGCGACTGCAGCAGCCCCTGTGCAAATAAAAGAAAAATTAACATTTCAGATGAAATCTTGGCAAAAAACATTAAGACTAATATATGCCACTTGATGGCAAGCTTATATTTAAAATAAATTGTTCTAATTTTCTTGGTGTCCTATTTAAAAAAAAATCACAGTTTAAATGTGACCATTTTTTTGTTTAACTGACTTTTGCATTTGAAAGGTTCCCTTGTTCATTTAAAAATTTTAAGAACACCTTTTTATATGAATGATTGATTCTACAAATAATACCAAAGACCGAGAGAAGCAGAAATATATGTTGACTAATGCTACCGCAGATTAATAACATTATTATAAGTTTAACGTTATATTTTTTGGCAATATTATTACAGAATTCAAGTAAAGAAAATGGCTATGGGTTAAGATGCATTAGGATTTACGGTTAGAAGCAGGTTTATTAGGTTGAACATTGATGATGTATAAAAGTTTTTTTTGTACGTACATACAGCATAATTTCAGAAAAATATAACAAATAGGGCATAAGTATAAGTTACAAATTTGTAAATTTTCCTCAAAAAGTACCTTTATTAGTTTTTTCCTTATATTAATTTACTGAAATCCCTAAATATACTTTACAAGTTTGTTGATGTTTTCTGGCGAATGTTTTTATTACTCGATGTATCAAACCTTACCTATTAAAAGTTTCATCACCTCCACTTGTTCATCAGAGATGTCGAACCATATATAACACTTCGTTTAACACACTGCATGAGTAGGTACTTCTTTTCAATTTTTACTTCCTCGCATACCGAAGGGAACTATTGTATTTATAATGTTTAACCAACAATCTTCTTTTAAGTGAATAAGTTCGCTCCATGATAAACAACTAAAAACTACATACTCATAGGTTCACAGGTGATCTCCCATAGAATTTTAACAGAGCCAAATAAGGTGGGTGGTAGTATATTTATTATAACCTACAAATAAGCCACACCAAATTTATCTAGAATAAAATATCGATCTAAATACTTATATATTAATATATCAATTAAATAGACTTACCTGTTTTTGGTACTTTCTTTTGTAGCCGTTAAAAGTGACTAGTGCCAGCGTGCGGAAGAAATAAAAATGCAAAGAATTTATATAAATTCTTTGTAAAAATGCCTGCCAAATTGAATTTCCCAGTTTGACAGCAACGTCAGCAACTGACAACTGAGTAACATTACATAAGCTCTGCTTAAATATTGCGGTGAAAATGGCTGTAATATAACCGAAACTCATGAAAAAAATAGTTGAAACGACTATAAGATTTCTAAAATCAGAAAAATCAAATTGACAAAATTTAAATGGACCATGAAATATGAAAATATTTTGTTATCAAAAGAAATTTTGTTAGTAAAACTTTTTAAGGATTTTAATTTCATTTTTACAGTTTTTAATTTCCTTTTTTAATCATATCCTCATCTGCTCAAAAAAAACATCACTCCTAGAGGTTATTTCACAAATGTGTTTAGGTTTGTCTTGACTAGACTCTAGCAGGATGTCCTCAAAACGTTTTATTCAGAACGTTTTAGGGACGATAGCAAACGGACGTCCTTGGGACGTACCATGTAAACCCGGGACGTTCAGACCAAACGTGGACCTAAGTGAACGTCCTGGGGACGTTTGGTGTTATCAGGGCATAAGTATAAACACAAAGCAACAAGGACACAGTATAGGTATAATTGCATGTATTAAACATAACCTCTTATTTTGTTTTGAAATTGAAATTAGAATAGATCAAGTCAATATCAGTAATGCAAATAATGTTGGATTGTTTAAAATTATTTAGGTAGATTCACAAATAGCAATGAACTTTAAAATTTGCAACGGAAATTATGGAAAATAGGTGAGGTGTTAGAGAATTTTGTATCCTAAATTTCCACTGAATTCTATATATTTATCATGTAGAGTTAAGTAGATATCTCGGAATGTATATAGCCTACCGAAAAATTTTCAGGAAAAATTACCCACGTTAAAAGAAAAGATCCCAAAACTCGGAGTTGTCGCCGATATTTAGATAGTAGTATATTTTATAGAATAGGCAAGAACAAGGTACTTACTTTAAATATAACAAACCTTTGGCCCGATTCTTGCAAAACAGTATCTACAATACCATTCCGGACCATATTGTTTGATTAACTTATCACGAACTGTAAATACCTGCTAAATAAAACAATCGATAAAAACGAGCGAATTGTTTGACGACGGCTCTGAAATTCTGTACTAATCCAAGACCTCCCGCTATGGGAGACAAATCAAAGAATAATGGCGTCGGCGCATAATGTCTTCAAGAAGCATTCTGACTCAAGCACCAACATACTTTTAACATTAGATTTCCACTGCGGCGACGCATATGCCGCCGACCTTCAATCGCATGTAGGCCGTATTTTGTTCACGCGCATATATCTGTATTGGTCTTCCATTTTCCATTTATTATGTAGAGTTCAGTGGTTGCGACACGATTTTATGCACGCTGAACGCTGACGCCATTTGTTCGTTGTAATTTGTGTCGTAAAAGTGTTTAATAACACCATTCTATTCTCTCTGATAACACCTAATTGTTTGTTTTGTTAGCCGTTGGTGCGAAGCTGAAAATAAAGAAGTTTTTTAACACACACTTATCAACATGAATCGTCATTACAGGTAGGTACTTATACATACTTTATTTTTAATATTTCTTGTGCATTTTTATTTGCTTATAGGTATTATTTATAACAATAAAACAAAGCAAGTAGTGCTTGGTAGAAAAGGTGTACCAAAGGAAGTTCAGAATAATAATATTTGAAGCGTATGATATAATTAACGGTAAAGAATCTTCCTACGGGTACATGTTTACAAGACCATAACCTCAATCCTTAAATTAATCGTTATCCTAATTCTCTGAATTCCAATGACAAAATGTATTAGGTAAATAAATGTTACAGGTAAAAAGTTCTTTTCAAATTGGAGGAAATTATTTTAAAGAAGAATGTATCAGAAAAATTTTGAGCAGAGTGGTAGACCGATTATAGTACAATATGAGCCTGAATAGCCCTTCTGGGTCATAAACGAGAGCTTTCTCTGTGATGAAATTGTTTTATGCAGTTATATCCAGGTAAATGATATTTTATTTATAATACAATGGAGTTTCTATATAATTATGTGTTTATGTTTAACTGAACCTTAATTGTAATGTAGGTAAATTGAATTCGCTTGTGTCAATAACAAATTTGTTAAAAAATTACAAGAAATGTCAAATTTGTACTTCAATTAATAGCATTAAAATTTTGTCGTGAACGTTTTATTGAAATAAAAAACTACCAAATTTTAACACAGAATGGAATAAAAAATAAAATTGAATAAAACAAGTTTTTTTAACATTAAGTTGTTTACTCGACTGTTTAGTTAAGTATGCGATTAATTAATATCAATCCTACAATGCATGTTATTTTTATTCACTCCAGTCCAGCTATTATTAGTAATACCAAAAGGATACTTTGGAACATCGTATTATTGTATGACAATAGGTATATCAAATATTTTATTGACAGAAAAGGCATACTTACTAAACTGAATTTCTCAATTGAGCTTAGATAAAGTTTTATATATAGGTACCTACAACCCATACATAATAAATTTTTACTTGACTTACTTTTCTTATTAACCCTACCTGAAAGCTCGCTTGGCTATAAAAATGGCTCGTATATTAAAGAACGAATCAATTAATCTACTATTGTACGTATCATAATGGCAATTAACTTCAGACCCATTTATACTATAATATGAATTTAAGGATTTTTTTGTCTAAATTTCAAATAAATTGCCCAACTGTTGTAGTCATTGTTTCATTCTAATTGTCTAAATTAGATAATGATTATATACTGATATGTTTCTAACATTAACTCTGATCATATAGATTGGTATTTTATAGTAAAATTATTACCTTGATGACTTGCAAAACTGGTATTTTGTGTATAATTAAGAAGGCACCAAGCTTTGTTTGATATGATATGTGATGTTTACGTAAACAAAATACCTACTCAAAATGTTGTCAGCTACTAGGTATTTTATAAATTTCAATATGTTATTCCTATCTGTTTTGTGTTGCAGATGCCCTGTAAAGCTGTTTGATAAATATATCGGTATTCAAGCTAGAAATGGAAGTATACTTGGACAAAGCCTAGGGATGAAGAAACCAAGAAAACTGTTAGAAGTAGTCAAGTATTGTGATTAAGTAATTTTAAAATTCTAAATTGTGGTGTAATATGAAATAAAACTAAAGAGGTTAGTGCTAATACTCTAAAGCGATAACGATGAACTTGCAGATATCAATATCTTTTATTTGATAGGTGAGTGAACTATAATGGAAATTACATAAAATGATAATAGATTTATAGTATAGGCCCTCTATTTTAAATTCATATTCGTAATGTTAATATCCATCATTTGTGTAATATTAAATTAAAAGTGCGTAAATTGACAATAGGTTTTAAGTGACACAATTTGCCTGCTTCAGTGATAATTATTTAATTTAATATATTTGTGATGATCATTTCAAAATATACGTTTGGAAATTAATTTAAGTATAATACATTGAAATAGCATGTTAAGTATAATCCTTTAATCTTGGTATCTTTTTGAAATAAACAAAAGCAGTTGAATCTCTTTCTACACATCAGTAATGCTGTGCATAGGTTGACCTCCCACGCCACAGAAGTCTGCGTGGTAACACTACTAAAATTGTCTTTAAGAATTTTTAATTAAATTAATAGGAAAATGTCAGTATATCATATACAACTCAATGAAATTTATACTGATTATAGAGAAATAATTATTTATAATCAACTTGGTCTACTTGCCTTATTTTGGCATATTTGGTAGATTATTCTAAAAAGAAAAGTCACCTACGCCATCAAGCAAACTTCTTGCTTTTTCAATTTAAAGTTTCAACTATCCTTTACAAGACTGTATATTTCTCTATAATTTATAAATTTCATCGAATTGAATTATATATGACATACTGAAGGTTGCCTACTAATTAATTTAATTAAAAATAATTGAATCCTGTGTTTTCTATCATATTTTTTGTTAAATTCACAAAGAAAATTTTACTAGTACGGTGACGTAGACTTTTGTGTCGTGGAACCTTGCTGCATTTCGTGCTCTCTAGGGTGTTGATGGAACATCTGATAACAGTTGGCATGATTGCCTATTTTTATTTAAATGCGACACTCCTTCATTCACTCAGCTCTCAATTAATTGTAAAGATTTTTAATTGTAAAGATTTAAATAAAGTTTTGATCACTTCAAACTTTGTGGTTTTTATTTAATTCAACATTTATATTTTATAGAAGAGTATGGACTATCAACTCGTGAAAATTTCATAGTTACAATGCCTGTATTTCTAGTATTAATTTGTAAATTCAGTCTAAAGCATTGCTACAAGGATGTCATTACAAAGCCTATTCGTGATAGAATAACATGCGGTACCACGTACTAAGGCAGACTTGAATATTGCAAACGATATCCATATAAAAATATAGTTCACCAGATATGTTATGCGCTTTCTTCAAACGAAAGGAGTCTATTGTTTACCTGGCTCACCTTTGCAGGCCCTCTGCCTGATTTCATTTATGCTGATTGTATAGCCGTAGGTTAAACGGTTAATTGAATCACTTTCGGAGTTGTTCATTAAACTAACATTATTTACTATAAATAACTAACGTTTTATAATTAAATCATGCCTATCAATTAATATAAAGTGAAACAATTTTTTCCATAATTATAAAGTGACTCTAAAATTCAATAATTAAAAATTGTGAGTCTACGCTCATGTCCATCATTAGGAAGTATTTCTTTGTCGGTCTTTTTTTATGAGTTTTAGACTGACTGGATGAAGTATAGCTTCAAATTCAACTGAACTAGATTTACTTTCCGCAAAATAAGTGAGTACCAACAGTGGGGTGTATCGAAAAAACTTTTTTTGGAAATTCCAAGATGATAAAAAGTTGTCTGTATGAACCCATATACACCACAACAAAATTTAGCCAATTGAAAAAAAAAATTAGGTCTCCCGCAAGAGGCCTAAAGTTTAAAATTTTCTTCAAAAAACTGAATTTTCCATATTTTTTTGGAATGAAAGATTAAGTGATTTCATTTTTCAAGTTGAAAATTTTTAACAATAGAAGGTGAAATGAGTAAAAATATTACTGTGATCAAACGTTTAAGTCTCCCGCATTTTATTTAAACTTAAAGAATTTTTAGAATAATTCCTAATTTAAAAGATTTTTTAAAATGTCGATCAAAGTTTTTTTTAGACCGTTAAGTTTTTTATTTTTCATTATCATCAGAAGTATTCTATCCTAAGACAGGTCCTTGATCCTTAATCCAAAAATTAAAAAATAAAGTTTTTTGAAGAAAATTATACTTTATACTATAACTTTACGCCTCTTGCAAGAGACCTAATTTTTTTCAATTGGGCTAATTTTTTCAGTGGTGTATGTGGATTCAGACAACTTTCTATCAATTCGAACTTTTATATTTCCAAAAAGTTTTTTTCGATACACCCTACTACACAGCATGCTATAACTTCAAGAAATTAACTTAATTGTAGACAGAAAGTTACTTGCATTGTATAACCGTGACTTTTGTTTTCATAGACTGCAAACTATAGAAACCTAGTAAAAAAAAAAACAAAGGAAATGTTAAAAAAGGATCTTAAAAGTATAATAATAATAATTCTCAAATTTAAAAGTAAGTAGAGTTACGTGTTAAAATATAGACAAGTGAAAATATATGTGCAATAAATGTATCTAGTTCTGAAAATAAAGTTTTACAGGAATCATGTTAAAAGTCATTGCACGAATTATTTTCTTCTGCATTACAAGAAGTTCCCCTATTCTAGAACAATTTCTCCACCAAATAATACAGTAATCAAGACAATGTGAGTATGAGAATACTATACTATATACCTATGATATATTTTAATGCCCATTGGTATAGTTAGTAAATTAAAATCTTATTAAGATTTCGAAATGCGCATTATTAGGAAGCTCAATTTAGTGATCGATGTCCATTGTAATCGGTGGGGCAAGTAGTCCGGAGAATAGCTGTTGGTTGCAGTCTGGTTATGTTCTTATGAAAGAAAAGAATACCAAACAATATTTTTTATGTATGTTTTATTTCTTACAGTCGTATTAACAGGTAGGTAATGTTTTATTTAATAGGAAAGAAAACAACACTCAAGTTTGTACTTTGACAAGACTCCTCACACTAAACCCAAATAGATCCTCGTACCTACATATTATTTTGGAATATCGCCAAGTCTTATATTATTCCACTGTGGTTGCAACTTATATTTTCAAGGAATTTCATAATTACCATTAAAAGATTATATAATTTTATTGATACTGGTCTTTAAGATTCAATTACCACACCATCAGAAAAAATGCATTTTGTTTTCTGCATTCTCATAGGATCTCATAAGTAGGTATCATTAAAAAAGCTAATACAGTCTCAGGTTCAAATCATTTAGCTTTCAATTCTCATATTTTGCATTTATGATTCCCACATATTCTCATAGAATTTTATGTTTCCCATTAAAGAAGCGGATACAATGTCATAGATGCATATTATTTGGGCTACAATTCCCAGGTCACAGTTTAATGGTATATTATTTATAACAACGTTGTAAATTTTTTAAATATTTATTGCTTTCTGTCTCTAGTAAGTTTAAGTTCTACTATAAAACCCCAGAAATTCATTTTAGGACCACATTAAAGCTTATACATTCAGGCAAATTCCATTAGGATTTCTGCTAATATTCTTATAGGATCTTACAACAATTGTTAAAGGGACCACGTCAAGTCTCATGTATTCCATTGTTTCCCTCATGTATTCTCATAAAATTTCATGATTACCATAAAAGGCGCTGATACAATCCAATATGTGCAGATCGTTTGGGCTTCAATTTACAAGTAAATCCTCATAAATATCACTTTGAAGCCACATCAAGGCTCATGCATCCAGCCGTACTTCATTATGGTCTGCATATATTCTCATAGGATCTTATAACAATTATTGAAGGGACTCATACAATCTCGTAAGTTTGAATCATTTAGCCTTCAACTCTCAGATAGACCCTCATATAAACCATTGTGGAACCACATTAAGTCTCAAGCACTCCATTATATTTCCCACATGTATTCTCATAAAATATCATGATTACCATAAAAGGCGCTGATACAGTCTAATAGATGCAGATCGTTTGAACGTCAATTTACAGATAAATCCTGATAAATATCACTTTGAAGCCACATCAAGACTCATGCATCCAGCCATACTCCATTATGGTCTCTGCATATATTCTCATAGGATCTTATAACAATTAATGAAGGGACTCATAAAATCTCATAAGTTTGGATCATTTAACCTTCAACTCTCAGATAGATCCTCATATAAACCATTGTGGAACCACATCAAGTCTCATATATTCCATTAAATTTCCCATATGTATTCTCATAAAATTTCATGATTACCATTAAAGGCACTGATATACTCTAATAGAGGCAGATCATTTGGGCCTTAATTCCCAGATAAATCCCCATACATATCATTTTGAGGTCACATGAAGTCTCGTAAATAACAACTAACTGAATTGCTTTTTCCGCATATGTTCTCAAAAGATCTCGTAATTATTTGATAGGAAAATTCGAATAAACTACAAAATTAGTCTATATGGATTTCCTGTTGTTTTTACATAAGAATATATGAGAAATTGCTGCTACCTGCCCATCTCTTAACTTATACAGACTTATAGCAGTCATATATGGAATAACCATTTTATGCTAATTAAAGATGTATACGCAAAGCCTGCTTGAAACTGGTAAACTTCAATGAGAGATTGTTTGGAATTACGGTTTCACTATCCAACTTAAATCTCATAGATCCTCGTATATATATTTTTTATAAGTTTCTATGAGCCATTTTTGGCAGGGATATGTTGCAACCCTCCGGGTCCCGATTTTCTCTCGACGGCCCTTCTTGTGCGAGGATTATTCAGAGGATTTTGAACGTATATGGGAGCGAAACGGAGCATTTTGAATTAGGTTACGGGGTAATTTAAAACATTTGGATTGGCAACTGTACACATGTTTATGTCAGGTGGTTGTCACGCGTAACTTTTTTACATAAACCTAGACTAATAAGGTAGGGAAACTTATCGTATATAATAATCATTCGGATTTTAGAATTAGCATATACTTCAATATTTCTATTTATATTCAGGGACAGTTTTGCAATAATTGTAATCAAACAATATCCTTTCTGCTACAATAGAGTTAAAAAAATTATTTCGCAATTTAACTAAATTTTAATATTGTTTTTCAATTTTGAACGATTCCACCATTTCTTAAATAAATATACCATTTACCAACTGGTATTATACATAAAAAAATATCTACAAATTCCTATTAGTCGCGTCATTTTGGCATTTTATCTCGAAAAAAAAAGTACAAGGTCAATAGAGCAGTAGCAGTGACGTCACAGTATTGCCAACTGTCAGTTGCCTGGGTGGTAAATTCAGAAATTTGACATTTTAGTTGGGGTCAATATTTGTTCAATATAAATTAAAGTGGAGGATTTCTTAACATCAGATAGATGTAGTGATGTTTATAAATATATATTTTTTAAATCTACTGTGAGAGAAAATTTTATATATACTTTATTAGTGTTGTTTTTAGCAGTGTAAAGTTTGGTGTCAACAACGTTGACATCTTTGTGAACCCATAAATTAGTGAAAATAAAGGCTATATTGGATTTTTTACATTTTTTGTACATATATAATATCAAGACATATTTTAGTAAATGTTTAATTCATATACGCTCAGTTACAGCTATATAGGCAGTGACATATAGGTTAGGTAGTATTATTACACTAGGTTAAAAGTTATCAAAATACTCATTGATTTATGCCAATATATCAATCATATAGTAATGGTTTTATAAACCTATTGTAAAATTTACGTTTTTCGACGATTTAAAATATTTCCCTTCAACTTTTTATTGATTTATATCTTACTTTTGTTAGGCTCAAAAGTTTGTAACGAGTGTAAGTGTTTATCACATTACTAACGACAATCAGAGGTTTGTATTATGAAATGCAGGAGTAATAGTAAATCTAATAAAAAGATAGGACTCTGAGATCATTTCAGTTTTCATTTAATTTAAATGCGAGCAAATATGCAACATAATACGCTCCGAATACTTATATAGCTATATACCTAGTTTGGTATCTGTTCTGATTCTTACAATTATAATTACAAAGGTTCAAAATATTGATAATGTACACAAATAAAATACCAGTAAAGGTAAGTGAGCTAAAGCACAACAGAATTTAAAAAATAACACACTTTTAACAGCATCATCTACCATCATTGAATGTTTCAAATTATACATATTATACATAATTATAAGGGTAAGTATGAATAATAATGGTCTTATAGATTAGATATAAATTTTATTTACAAGAAGGGTCACAATGGTTCATTAATTCAATGCTATATTATATTTTTGAAAAATTGTCCAAGGATATAGTTTCAATCTCTCACTTTTAAATCATATAGGTTGGCTCCATTAATACATTTCAGCTTAGAAATGTAATGAGGGGACTCCTAAAATGTAGAATATAAATAAAATTATAATAAATTCACTGAAATTCACTTACCATATCGAAAATTAATAACTTTTGACAGGTACGGAAGATAACACGCCGGTTGAAAAACACAAATAAAACACTAAATTAAAGTCAGATCAATAAATCGCGAAATGAATAATAGACGAAAAACACCCAAAATTGATGTGACACGAAAAAAACGTTTAAAAAAGCACTACAAATTCTTTAAAAACTCGAATTAATCAGAAAGCACACAAATGCAAAACTAGGTCATTACCACCCAGGCAACTTTGGCGGCCATGTTGTGACGTCAGCTGCTACTGCTCTATTGACTTCATTTTTCTTGCAAAGAATTCAGAAAGGCATTTAGAAAAACAGAACCTTTTATTTTTTGGCGGAAATGTTTGGTTTCATTTTTTGTCCAATAATTGGCCAATATTAATGACCAATTTAATTAAATTAATTGAAAATTTTGTTATCATACACAATATGCCATAGAATTAGACAAAAGTGGTCACTTCGTTACTTGGGGTTTTTGGGGTCGCCGACCACGAATCTGAAGTCCAATTTGGGAAATTTAAAATGGCGGACAGGAAATCGGGCCATTTTCCAGAAAAAATGAGAATGGATATCTTGGCCTTGAAAATCTGTACTCGGCGGGGTTTTCGAGGTCGCTGATTACGAATCCGAGGTCTAATTTGGTAAATTCAAAATGGCGGACCGGAAGTAGAGTCAATTTCTCAGGAAAAAGTCGTATCTTTTTCGTTTTTGGGCTGAAAATGGGTACTAGGGGGTTTCTCATGTTGCTGATCACGAATCATAGGTCAAGTTTATGAAATTCAAAATGGCGGACCAGAATACCAGTCCATTTTTCCGGAAAACTCGTATTCTTTTCTTTTTTGGGCTGAAAGTGGGAACTTGAGGATTTTCGTTATCGGCGATAACGAGTCTGATGTCCAGTTAGGGAGAATTGAAAATGGCGGACCGGAAGTAGCATATTTTTCAGGAAATACTCGTATTTGTTATACTTTCAGTCTTGAAAAGTAAAAAACAAGAGGTTTTCCGGCGAAATTGGCTATTCTTCCAGTCCGTCAATTTAAATTTGACTTCTGATTCGTGATCAGTGGCCGCAAAAACCCATAGTACTAATTTTCAGCCCAAAAGTGAAAAAAATACGAGTTTTTCCTGATAAATTGACTCTACTTCCGATCCGCCATTTTGATTTGACCAAATTAGATCTCGGATTCGTAATCAGCGTCCTCGAAAATTCGCCGCCTGTCATTAAAAATCCATTTGTGATGAGAAAGAGACCGCTCAACGTCAACAGATGTCATCGGGGCGTACTTAAAATATGTTAAATTTCTTTAAATCTCCCTATTTACGTCTGGTGTATAAAAGTATACTTCTTTACCGTTTAAAAGGTCTATTACAGATGACACAGTTACAAATCCAGGATTGGTTTTTAAAACTGGAATTTTGTTTGAATCCTCTCAGCGATTTCTCTACGTAGTTGAAAAATTTATTGCTGGAGATCGAACACGATGTTTATTGCATCAACTGCAGTAAATTTTGATGTTGCTGGCATATGTTGAAAGGTCCCGTAAGGCTAGAGGAATTCGCGAGAAACTTCCGTGTATGGTCTTCAGACCGTCTTGCTTAAGGTCAGGATCGAAATGTCAAAAAATGTATATGTGGTTGCCTAATAATCATTAAAATTGCGTCAAATCGACACTTGGTATTTCATAAATAACTTTTTTATAAGTAATTCAAACGAAGTTTTCAAGTGGGCAGTATTATAACAGAAGTCGGCCAAAGACAACTGACCTGTTTGTTTCTTTTTTAAGTGCACGATAAATTCGGAATAAATTTTTAAAATTGCCTAATTATCAGACGCTACATTTGCAGTTATATTAGATAATCAGAGTTATTTAAGTACATTTAATTAGGTCGTTTTGATGCGTATTAGAGTCATTATCTCTTATCTGTGTAAAAAATTGCATAAAATTGCGTTTGTACATTTTAATGTATGAAATTGATTTTTAACACAAATCGATGAGTCATCAGAATAATTGTAAAGAATATTTAGAATAAGTTCATCATATAACTAGAAGATGGCGCCAATAGCCTTATGAATGAAAAGGGGTAATGATTTTGATTTATGAATGAAATGAAAAGTGACATTTAAATTTGTTAAATAAATTAAACAATGAAAGTATTATTAAATGGTTAACAGTTTGCAACTGTATTCAAGCACTAAAATGGCACTATATTCCAAGTATACAATATATACAATAAATTCTGTTCATTTTTGTCAAAAATTAGGTGAATTTTCAATGAATGTAAATATATAAATTAGGTTCGAACCATGAATATGGTTCATGGCATTGGTGTTTTAATCAACTGTCCATAACTTTATCTCGTTTATGCTTCCACAGAAAAGAGTATCTTATATTTCATTGTGTGACTGCTTCACCGAGAGGAAACAACGTGTAACCTAAACCCTAAAGTTACGGGTTCAATCAGCCAGTTTTGGCAAATTTTTATTGTGTAAGAATGATTAACCCAATATACTTACTCGGATTTTGGTTATGTTATTTTCTTAGATATGTGCAAAAGCATGTTAATTTTTTTGGAAAATAGGATACTGATACACTATATCTAGAGGTCAGGCAAAGATTAGAGACCTAACAAGATAGGACAGTCAGACGGAGAAGACGAAATAGACGAAGATAGTTGTGCACTCCAATTTAAAGGGACACGACATCCAGCGGAAGCGGTTTCGGGATTTGTCGGTTATGCATTAAACGAATTTGACCAAGCTTAGTAAAAGATAGGTTGGCTCATCAAAATCGACAAGTGCTACGTCACTTATAGACCTCGATGACAGCTGCGTGTGGTTGTTTTTTCCTCATTTTATAGAAAAAAGTTTCAAAATTATTCTTTCAATGTACAATTCTATCCTAACCAAATAGATACCTTACATATAAACATAGAAATACTTCGTGTGACATATATTACTAAGCAACCTGTTTTTTAGTGACCTTGGCTACTGACAGTCAGCTGAGTTCGGTCGTTCAGGAGACAGTGTTGTCCAATTTTCATTATTGGCGCGAAAACTCCGCTGGCTGTCCTATCTTGTTAATTCCCTGATCTTTGCCGAAAGTCCCCCGAGCTTCGAGCATGCGCATTACCTTGTAAATGTGTAATAAATTCTACAAGTCGAGAAATTGTTGAAATTGAAGTATTTCGTGTTATTTTGTGATAAAAAGGCGGGGGGACACCCCGCACCCCCCGTTTCTTTATCAGCGACGATTATACTGCCTGCGGCGCTAATGATTATTATTATAACAATTGGATTTCAGAATAAAAACCTACTAATCTTACCTAAAGAAATCACACGAAATAATGAAATTATTTTAAGCAGAATAAAAACCTCTAACCTAACGTAAAAAAATCATAGAAAAGAATTAGTGAAAAAATATATTAATCATTACAAAATTTAAGAAAAAAAAAATCAGCGAACGTAGGAGTTTGAACCCGAGACCTTCTTCCATGGTTTTATCTACGCGCTAGCCACTCGGCTGACGGTGAACGCTAGAACAAGGAATAAATATTAAATAGTCAGATAAATGATATCACGTTTTGCGCAAAGTCGAAGCTTCGGACTTTTGGTGTACCTATACGCTTCTCTCAAATACTACGTTCAAGGACATATTTACAACTGTTAGGTAAAATAAAAATTAGATGATGCACAGTTGCCAAATTTAAATATATATTGTCTTTGCCATTTTCAACAATTAAAACTTTGATATGTTTCCATAATTTGGATAAAAGTTTCTTGCTGTTTAATTCGAAATTAATAATGTGGTTAACCATTTAATTGTAAAATTTAAACAATATCCCTATATGATATTATATAGTTGCATGTACATGGCATAAATTATGCACACCTACATTTTAGAATTTACCTAACCAGATAGTACCTATTTTACGACTATTTATGTAATTGGGTTTTATTTATAATTATAATTTGTAACATTTATTATATCTTATACTAAAGAAATTTTTGTACATGTGGCAATGCGGACAACATTCCGACAAATATTGAAACTTGCCAATAAAATAAGATAAGATACACACTGTGCCATCTAGGATTAACATAAGTACTAGCTTACGAGTTTTTGACATTTCGATCCTGTCCTTAATCATGATCGATTGTGGATTATGCCTAGATGCCTACTAGGGAAACCACATTAGAAAAATGCGCAAAGTACATTACCCCATAGGTGGCGTGGAAATGTGTACATATTATGCAGAATTTTTATTTATTTATATATAATCACTTAGGCTGTTACAATACACATGCCATGTCAATAAGAAGAAAAAAAACATAACTTAGTATACAAGGTAGGACAATACGTAGTAAATATAAAACACAATAAACAAATATGACACAAATACAGATTAAAATTCATTGTACGAATATAAACATTCCTCAAGCAAAAGTTGTTTGAGATTAGATTTGTATTTGTTAAAATTGTGGACCTCCTTAATCACACTAGGTAATTTGTTGTAAAAACTGATACCAGAGAAATGAGTTGATTTTTCAAAATGAGAGGTATTATGATGAGGCAGAGCTAATAACTCATCATGACGAGTATTAGGGACTGTCCATAAATGATCTCACACTTCTTTTGCCAATTTTTGATCCCCCTCCCCTCCCATGTGTCACATATTGCCATGCTTGGCCAATCCAACCCCCCACTGCACCTCCTCTGTCACGTCACAGTACACAGGTTACGTTTACATTTCGTCTGAAATAAACAAGTCATAATTGTACATGGTTACTTCTGAGTAAATGTGTTTTAAGGTCACATTTTTGTGTTGTCTCATATGCACAAGAGCCACATTTATATATTGTGACCTCTGAAGGACCTTTATGTAACAATAAATGTTTTCTAAGACTTTGCTTATACTTTGTCTGAAATGAACAGAAGTCACAATTGTGCATTGTTATTTTGGTAGGACTCTCATGTAAGAGTAGATGTGTTTTAAGGTAACCTTTTCGCCTTGTCTGAAATGAACAAGCGTCACACTTGTACATCGTTACTTCTGAAGAATTCTTATGTAATAGTACATGTGTTTCAAGGCTATGTCTATGTTTTGTCTGAAATGGACAAGAGGGGCAATTGTACACTGTTACTTCTGAAGGATCTTTATGCACCAATAGATGGTTTTTAAGATCGCATTTACTTTGTGACTGAAATGGACAAAAGACACATTTGTGTATTGTTATTTCTAAAGGATCCTTATGCTTCAGAAAGTGCTTTTTTAGGTCACTTTTATTTTTTGTCCGATATGAACAGCAATCACACCGGTAACCTGGCAGCTTCACGGCATTTTCATTTCTTGATTTGTATTTAACATGTAATTTCAGTAGATCCTCTTCATGGTTCGACATTAGGCATTTACGTCTTACATCACTCGGTTGCGGCAAATTAATGTTATCTTCAGACCTGAAAATTATAAGAATGGTTATTGCGGTAACACAAAAGAGGGCAGAAGAATATTTTAAATACGTTTGACATAATAAAAATAATTGTTAATAAATTAAACACTGCTTTTAGATGAATCAATCAATATATTATAAATACTCTACATATGTTTCGGCTTATTAGGCCTTTATCAAGAGTATTACATAGTGAATACTATGTAATACTCGACTTATTTTGAATACCTGCTAACAATCATGGTGTATTGAGGAAAATATACTAATCACTTTTTGCTGATACAGGAAGAAGCGGGGCAAATTTAAAAATTGGTCGTGATCCAACCGAATGAATACCACTTCTACTTTGCGGCAAAACATTTGCCATAAGTATTTGAGACCATGTACAAAAAGTTACTATTTCCCCATGGACCAACGAAAGTTACAAGGCTATTTTAGACACAGAATTAGGCAAAAATTGAAAATTTCACAAAGCACCTATAAAATGGAAAGTTCTCGATGGAAAACGCTAAAAATTGGCATAGGTCCTCGGAATATCATAAGAAATGACATACATAAAAATTACACCTCCCCCCCCCCCCAGTCGCCTCCATGGGTCCCATAAATATGGGTCCAAAAATGACTTTTTTTTCAATATATAAATAATTAGTTTCTCCACCGATTTTTGCCTTTCTGACCTGCTGAATGCAATTCCTGTCTTTTAGACCAAAAATAGCCTGCTTGTTGAAAATTGACAATTTCATGCCATAGCTGGGTATATACGGGATTTTATAAAAGGGATAATATTGGCAAGTTTTGTCCTTTTCATATGTTTGTTAAGATGCTGTTGACGCGAACAATAAAACAGACGAAATTGCAGTTATTAAACAAGTTCAAACCAGGTTGGAACCAAGAATTTATTCTTATATCTTTTTTTTGTTAACATATAAAGCATGTTTGTTTTGATGGAATCAAAACATTGCAAGCTCGTTGCGAGCCGTTTATTAAAATGTAATATTTACAGAATTTTTTATTTTTCATTACGAAAAAAAATTGATTTGCATTCAATATATACAGGGTGTAATCAGTTTCATGTCATTAAAAAAACTGGTAATAGGGACCGACTAGACAAACAAAAAACCTTTGACTTTTCCCTCTAGGGGCACTTTGAGAAAAATTGACCTAGGTCAACCTTTTTAATATTTTTTTTAATATTAATGTAGAAAATAATTGAGAACCACTGCTTTTCTTGGTCAATGAACTTGTAGTTCCCAATTATACAACTTTTAAATTGTCATAAAAAAGTGCAAAGGCTTTGGATCATCGACCGCCTTTGATGGACCGCCTCAACCGAACTGAGGCAATTATAAAGAGGTAAATAATTCGTTATCTTTTCCTGCACAACTGCAAGCAAATAATGGTCGTAGAAGTTTAAACAGAGCATTTCTTTACATGTGTGTCTTTTAATTTGGAACAAAATATTGGATTAAATGTTTATAATTTAGAATATTTAAATGTGATTTTTTAACGTTTGTAGCATAAATCAGTATCCTGGGTTAAAAGCTTACCTAAGTAAATTATTCGAAATCAGCATCTGCATCAATACACAGTTCGGTACATCGAATTAAGGACATACGTACTCCGTTCAACACTAAACAATAAACTATCAACTAACGTCAATAAAGAAAAATAAAAGAAAAACTTGGTCCAAAATCCAAAACGGAATACAAAAAGAACGAATAAGTAAGTTGGGCCTGTACGTAATCAAGAATTTAACAACTTGAACGGTAAAGTCAATAAAATAAATCTGATATCAGGCTGAGGAGATCTTTTAAAAATGCTAATAATATAGCCAAATTTAACCATTTATAAGCCCTTGAAAATTGGGATTTTCTCATTTCCAAATTTGAATATTTTTATTATATATTTTTTAAGCATCCAATTATGTGTTTGTATCAGAAACTACAATCAATTTTCCATAAACCTTGGATTACACAACATTTAATTGATGAGAGTAAATTTGTCAGGGAGGTGTACAAAATTTATAAAGCAACTATGGATGAAGATGTTCTCACCATAACTCTTAGACTAGGAAAGATAGATGGTGAGGACTCGTAACAGCGCATAATCGCCACGCTAACAAGTTGTGCCTAAGACGCCATTGCGGTGGTGGCACACAAACGGTAGAGAGCCGAATGAAATTATCCAATAGAAGTGATTTATAAGTGATTTAGTGCTAATTTATGTAATGTACCTACATGATGGTATCATATTCTATAAACTACTGTAAAAATCACAGCGGGAAAAAATTGAAAGGAGTGACGCTTTGCAGGTTAAAGTATATGCAGTTTTCACTTTACCTAGTTAAATTAACTGTAGGCCTATTATTTACTTAATTATATCCGTGTGCATGCAATGATAATGAGAAGCATAGTATATCATTTTCTGGTATGCAATTTGCACGTTATTTGATTGAAATTTTCATTCATCTTTTCTTCATTGAATATAGAACAGTGCATCCGAAATGACACTTTTGCCATGGGCGTAGATATGTCGATTATGGTGTTATATTATATAGAATGTGGAATAAATTCTGGTATGTAAGATATGAGTAAATATATTTATGGTAGTGAATATTAATTGTATTATTATGAAGCTGTTTTTGGAAAAATACCAGTTTTGTATCGTTTTATTCCTTTGATGTGATAAACTTGACACCTACATATTGTACATATGATCCGCCACTTTCGCTTGCTCTCTGGTGGCAGGTGGCTTCACCATTGGCAGTAGCGTTACGACTCCTTACAATATATATCTTTCCTACTCTAAGCCATAACTCATTAATGTTATACTCTAGTAATGCTACTGCCTTGCCTGGAAAATAATAAATGGCCAAGTGAACAAAAAGAAAATTTTAAACTGCATGAAAATAGGTTTCAGTTGAGCCCAAGCAGACTTCGCTAACTCTAAAATGACAAAAGATATTTCCGGAAAAATATGCTAAAATTGAGTTATAGAAAAAACTATCAAACATTTTTGACCATTTTGGGGGGGGGGAGGGGATTAATCAATTTTCAAAAACCTGAAGCCAGAAGTTACAAATGTTGTATTACTGTTGAGCTATCAATGATTAATAAATAGTCATCTATGTATTCCAAGTGTTTTAATAACAATCAAACATCATAAAGATGATACACTTTGTTTGACACCAGAGCCTCAAGGCTGCCTGGCTGTCGCTGCATATGTAAATATGTTTGTTTGTTGAAGAAACATTCTTCTGAGATTCTCGCTTGCACTCACCAATATGAAATATTGTTCTGTTTGGAATACACTAGGATACTTTTCAGGTGGTACCAATATACGGGCCTTTGCTTTGTATTTGTGTATACCAGCACCAGTTCTCTCCTGAGTCTAAGATCCATCTGTGTACCATTCGAGACCTTCGGGACTCAGGAGACGATATCTATCGCGCTCCCAGTCCTCTCCAGTGGGAGCGGGGGGTTCTGTTTTAATTTAATTTCATGGTTTATGTTGAAGAAATATGTCTAATTGAAATTTTGGGTATGTATGAATTGCTACATACAGTGTGAAAATAAAGAAACGCACAAAATTCATATCTTTGGTGTGCCATTTCTTAAAAAAATCCTCGAACAGGTTGGTTTTAGTTTTGTAAATGCTACATTTTGTCACTATACCAAAATTTATGACGTCGTTGGTTTTTGAGTTATGACGCCATCATAATTTTTTTTAATGGAAACAGACATTTTTGTTTACTGTTTTTGGTGGTACATTCCTTTCGCTTTCTGGTGATATAAAAAAAATGATGTTACCTGAACCATTCTTTTGGAAAAATGACATTTTATGTAAAAATATCTTACCTTTCGCAAATTCACGACTAATGTTCCACTTTCTTATGGACTACATTTTTGCCTACATTTTTATTTTAACTAGCATGAAAACATTTGACATAAAAACAAAACAAAACAAAGAAAAAAAAAAACAATCACCTTAACAACAGAGAGATACAGGTCTTTTGGTGTAAAGTATCGATAACTTTTTTATTCCTGGCATGTGTGGAACCTCAGTTTTGTGACACTTCTGAGACAGTGTAAAACTAGTGAATGGAATGCTACGTTTAAGTGAAAGAGAACGCGTAGAACTTTTGATGATGGTTGGATATGGCGATAGGCTGAGAACTCATCAGGAAGCATGTGATGTTTTCAATGCCAAGTATCCCGAAAAGCAAATTTCTAGATCCACTCTAAGTAAATTGGTGGCTAGATATGATGAATCTGGCAGTGTAGCTGACCTCCCTCAATCTGGTCGTCCTAGCACAAGCAACGAAACCCAATTAAATATTCTTCTAGAAAGTGAGGAAAACCACCATCTTTCGACAAGGCTGGCTTTAAATCATAACGTGACTCAAACTTCTGTTGTACGTCTATTGAAAAAAGAAAAATACCAGCCATACAAAGTGCAATTAATCCACGAATTGAATGAGGATGATCCAGATTGGCGCTTACAGTTTTATGGACAGTTGATGACCTTGTGCGATGAAAACCCAAATTTTTTAAAGAATATTGTTTTTTCTGATGAAACTACATGTTCTTTAAAGGGCACTGTACATCGGCATAACTGTAGGTACTGGTCAAGCGAAAATCCTCATTGGACTCAAGAAGCCCATACACAGCGACGAGGTAAAGAAAACGTGTGGGCAGGTATAATTGGTGTTCGTTTATTGGGACCTTTTTTTTTAAGACAATCTTACGGCCGCAAGATATTTACAGTTCTTGCGAGTTGAGTTAGTGCCAGCCTTAGCAGTTCTGTTTCCGAACAATGAAGATCAAGATATTCCTGCTGAAAAGTGTGGTTTCAGCAAGACGGAGCCCCAGCTCATTTTGGGATAGCAGTGCGTCAGTTTTTAGATGACACTTTTACTGGAACATATTCTTTATAGGATTTTTCCTTTAGTTCTCATAGATAGTTTTTCTTTCCGCTGTTTGCAAAATCCTATAAAGAATATGTTTCATTACTATAAGCAAACAAATAATAAATAATTAACTTTTACTGGAAGGTGGATAAGTCGCCGAGGTCCGATTGAGTGGCCCCCGCGTTCACCGGATTTAATCCCCTTAGACTTTTTCTTTGGGGTTACTTAAACTCAAGGGTGTATTTTAACAGATCGGATACCATAGAAGAATTGAAAGACAGAATTGGCTAGGAGATGAGACGAATTGCCCATGAGATGATTCAGAACAGCGTGCAAAGTGTCTACATCCGTCTTGGTCAATGCCAAATGGTTGGAGGGTCGCAATTTGAGCAATGGAGATGATTTTCTTCTCATAATTACTTATGTAAGGTATCAATCAATAAAAATATTTCTTTCCAAAAGAATGGCTTAGGTAATATGTTTTTTCATATTACCAGAAAGGTAAAGGAATATACCACCAAAAACAGTAAACAAAAATGTCTGTTTCCATTTAAAAAAATGTATGACGTCATAACTCAAAAACCAATGACGTCATAAATTTTGGTGTAGTGACAAAATGCAGCATTTACAAAACTAAAATCGACCTCTTCGAGAATATTTTTGACAAAGGACACATACCAAAGATATGAATTTTGTGCGTTTCTTTAGATTCACACTGTATACAACATAAATTCTTAAGGTGTTCATTTATTAGATATGTTTGAATTACCTGTATAAATCCATGTCTGGTTTTATCTCGATTTCTTCTTTAACTAAAAATTTTTGGTCTTCCATTTCAACAAAATTTACCTCCTCACAGATCATGGGTTCTAATTTAACCATTTCGATATCAATTTTTCTTTCCCCACTATTTTCGCTTTCCTCAAAGAATTGTTCTTTTACCTTGGTTACATCAACCGGTTGCGCATCATCCTTCCTTATATCTCCCATTGTAAACTCCAATAAATTGCTCAGCTCTATTTGCCCTTCACTGTTTATATCTAGAGATTCGCAATATTTCTTAATTTTTTCTTCTACATTCAAACAGTTCGTCACAAAACGGAAACAATTTTCTAGAGATAGATGGCACGGTGCACAGATTACAGGTTTCTTGATGATACTTAAATCCTATCAAACAAAAAGCAAATATTGAAAATAAAATCCCATATGAAAAAGAGTTACTGTAAACATTTAGAGACACCACAGGCTTATTTAGTACTTTTTTTTATCGTTGGAAAGATCTTAAAGTCATTAAGTAAAAAAGGAAAAGTAGTGCCTAACTCCAGTTCTGGATCTATATCAACTTTTGTTGTATGTACGACCAAGTCCAATAAACAATAAATAGATAAACAAATTGCTAGAGCTCTTTATACGACAAACAGCTGTTTCATGTGCATTGAACAACCTGAAGTAAAAAATTCATAACGCTTTTACTACCTGGATACATACCACCATCTCGACATGATGTGTCCAACAGACTGCTCGATGTATAACGAGGAAAAAAGTAAATGTTTTAAAGATTTATCTGGAAGTTCAGTTTGTCTGTCAGTGGATGGATGGTCCAACATACACAATGAACTAATAATATGTGCAACTGTAACTAAGGAAAATGGGTCTTCCTTTTTAATAGACACAATAGACACATCTGGAAATCCACATACATCTGTATATTTAACAAAACTTGCAACAAACTTAATTGAAACTCTAAAGACCGACTATACCTATACAGTAAGCAGTTTTGTGATAGATAATGCTGCCAATATGAATGCTATGAGAAACCCAATTAAAGAGTCAACAGAACTAAATGTTATTACTTACAGTTGTGCTCCACACATTTTAAATCTGTTATGTAAGGATTTGGAAATTAGTGAAATTAAGGAACACGTTACGTTCATTGTGAAATACTTCTGAAACAATCATTTTGCCATCTGCGACATACACAAAAGGAGGAGGAAAAAACTTACTTCACCGTCTGACGTAAGATGGAACTCACTTGCCAATTGCTTAGAGGGTTTCGTTAAATCATGTCCCACCCTTTTTAAAATTAAAATGAAATTGATAACATAGTAAGGCAGAAAATTTCAAACGTTTATTTAAGAAGAACCGCTGAAGATTACTTATCACTACTAAAACTTATATCTGTTGCACTTGATAGGCTTAAAAGAAACGATGCAATTTTATCAGACGGCGTACAACAATTTAAAATAATCGAGTCACATTTTGCCGAAACTGAAATTACCTTAATGCAAATATTTATATACCAATATGACCAGTGTATCAGCTCATACCATTTGCTAGCCTTCATTCTACACCTTACAAAAACAAAGCATAAATTGACAGAAACCAAAAATAAACGTGCTTTAGAAACTGCTAATGAATTATATCCCGAAAGTAGTTTACTACTACTGATTATTAAATTTCTGGGAAAATCTGACCATTTGGCCGATATTATGTTTCATGAAGAAATTCTTAAAAACACAAAACCCTTGGACTGGTGGAAATCTCAAAGAAATATTGATATTATTGACAAATTATTCCCGATTATCAAGCAATTAATTATTTTCTGCTGCAGCTAGTTCAGCCTCGGTTGAGAGAATATTTTCAACATTTGGCTTGATTCATTATAAGATTCGAAATCGTTTAGGGACTGAAAAAGCAGCTAAATTAGTTTATTTGTACAAACTTTACAATAATTAACCTAATTTAAAATTTTTGTTTTGGAGTAAATCTTGTTTTATTTTCTTTTAGAGTTGGTTCTGTTTAATTTGTTTACTTTATGTTTCTGCTTTTAAGTAGGCACCTAATTTATAATGTACGTTTAAGAACGTAACTTTTGTTTTATATGTTTAACCTAACTGTTCTTTCCTTCCTTTTATTTTAATTTTTTGTAATTTGTATCTAGCTTTTAAATAAACTGTACTTTTTATTTGAATTTTCTGAATTTTGATTTACTTAGATTATTAGCTTTACACAAATTGATTTAAATTCAAAAAATCGGTTGATTTAAATCATGCTTTAAATCACAATTTAAATGAAATTGATTTAAATCGTCACAATCCTGCAAATTAATGAAAATTAGTTGAAAAAATTATATGAAAATTCCAATGTCCCGTTATTCCAGTATTGCCAGAATTAGTAATGTTTAATACAAAAAATATCGATACATACCCATTTTGGAAGACATTCTTTAATCATTTTTTTCAACATAACATCTCCTTCAACATCAAGTGACATGGCAGAACAATTGTTTAATGAACCCATGCAAGATCCACATATTATGTCTTGATCTGCTGGAATATCAGCACCGTTCACATTTTCCATCAGATGGGCTTCCCTTAGGTCTGGCTTAACATTGTCCTTGTCAACGAATGGAAGTACACAATTTTGTGTATAGATGCAGTTTGTTTTAAAATCAAAACATTTAATAAGCATTTCTAAACAGTTTGTACAGATCATGGGTTCTTGTATTACAGTTAAATTCTAAAATAAAATTTATCATTACTTAAATTCGTCCCTTGTGCTACCTAATTGTGCAATGTGCGTTATTGTCAACACTTACTATTTTTGGCAGAACTGTATATAAGACGTCTTTCATGTGCCTCTCTAAAGCCTTAAAGTTATCACATACTTTCAAACACAGTCGGCATATTCTTTCTTGGTTTGCCATTTTCTATAACATAACAGAACATATAACTGTGAAAACACTGAACAATAAGTAAACATATACAATATACAGATATATGAACACCCTAACTACAAAATAACTAACTTATAATAGTCCCAAATTCTTGATTGTGTCACAAACATCGAGTTAGGTCTCAAACTACCTCTGGGAATAGGTTATGTCTAATTCAGCATTCTGCTTCAACAGATCTTCTTCTTCTCAAGATAACTATCTGTTAGAACAGGAAATAATATACTTAGGTACTTGAATTATTCTGGGCGGTTTGGGTCATGGTTTAATTATAATATACACAATCACAAATTGTATCATTCCAGGTAGAGAGCAGGCTGTATAGATTTCCTATGAATAAGATACATGAAAAACTTTATGTAAGTGAGTATTACCACAGACATAGAGGGAGCCACTTTTCATATAAGCACGTTTTGCCCGCATCATGGAATTTTGGTGTCTGCACTGCCGGTCACGAATGTCACGATTTTGAGACATATAGTAGGCATTATAGTAGGGTGCCATGCTTAATTTGTCCGCAACCTTGATAGAATACACCCTCAATTAAAGCTTTTTTTCGTTTTTGTTTTCCTAAGTATCAAAAACATGGTTGCTTTTTTTTTCAAATGAAAGTACAAATCTTCTAGTTATTAAGAAAACAGGGTGCCTCTTCTTGTTTGCCCGCATCTGCTTCGTTCACGCCACGGGCAAAATTTGATTACCTATATGAAAAGTGGCTCCATGTAGATCTGTGAGTTAATAGGTATATGGTACATACTTACTCACTGAAAGTTTTTCGTGTATCTTATTCATAGGAAATCTGTACAGCCGGATTTTAGAATTGTGATACTTCAACATTTCTATTTATATTCAGACATAAATTTTGCAATAATTCTAATAATATCCTTTTGGCTACAATATAGTTAAAAACATGAATCTAATATTTGACTACTTTTTAACTGTTAAAATGTTATATTTATCCTTATATTTGCAACTTCTGACTTTAGAATTATGCAAAATATATTTCACAGTTCAGACCAAATTCTAATATTTTTTCTATATTTTATTTATTTATTTATTAAACGGGGTTGCCCCTAATTGTACAAATACACTGAAATAAACATACAAAAATGTGTAAAACAATTAAATATAACAACAATAATACAAATATAATATTACATCACATTATAACTATTACACAAATATTTTTTAACGTGAAGACTGATATGAAAAAAATCCAAATTAATTTCGTTACAGACAGACATCATTCTATTATTAATAATAATAATATTAATAGTTTATTGGAGTTTTTATACACGTAGTATTTACACAGGTCAAGACATGGAATACAGAAACTTTAGAATGCCATCAAAGTAATAATATAATAATTATATCACAAATAAGATAAAAACATTAAATACAAAAGCGTACATAAGGCGAGAATTAACACAGATTAAAATGATTAGAATCTGCACATAGATATTCCTCAAATAAATAAAACGCATATTCAGATTTTCTTACTTTTTATTGGGTATTTTGCCACTGAAAAATATTTAAAAATTTTAATGAAAAAACCTTTGCATCAAACGGATCAGACAGAGGTTGGTTCTTGAGTACTTGACTGTTTCAAAAAGTCTCGCACCTAAAAATATATAAACTAGAATAATGTTATAAACTAAAAACTGAAAATCAAAGCTATAGGTAGTTAACGTTTTGGAAGAGAATCTATATACTTCCTTAAAGACGAAGTAAGTAAAAATAAGATAAATATAATTTAATATCTCACGTGATTATGGAAATACATAAATAAAGAACTGTCATGGTTAACGGCCAAAAAAGTTTTGAGAACGGAATAAGATTTTTGGAATGTGGGAAATTTTCGTTATTGGTCTATAATTCAGAACCGAGTCTTTATCGCCTGCTTTTTTATATATGGGAACCGCATAGGATTTTTTCCAAACTTCTGGAAATATTCCAGAGGACACTGATTTATTAAACAGAATCCACAATGGCCTTGACAAAGCAAACGCACAATTTTTTAAAACATGAGCTGGTATTTCATCAGGTCCAGGACCCTTTTTAATGTCAATTTTGTTTAATTTCTCCAAAACCTCTATAATTCCTATATAAAATCCACTAATACTAATAGATGTGAGACTGGTCTAAAAAATTTACCGGGTTACTATCAACAGAGTCATTATAAACTGAAGAAAAATGTTTTGCAAATAAATTTGCAATTGATTCTCCATCAGAGGCCACTTCATAATAATAGTTCAAAGATTTAGGAATATCATCTTCTTTCTGTTTAATACGTATATAATCCAAAAAACATCTCGGGTCAGACATAACACTATTTTCAACTTTATTTATATAATTATTATTACAGATTTCAGATTGCTCTTTACACAAAGCTCATAGTTGACTAAACGTGTTGTAGTCATCTTGAGATTTTGATCTTTTGTATTTTTTATGTGCACTTCGCTTTGCTTTTATATTTTGTTTTAAGTTTGCATCAAACCATATGGAAAATTTAAAATTACTTTTTAATTTGATTTTGGTAACAAAAATATCAGTATACACCGGTACAGATATACATAAAATAAATCAACAGCACTCTCATTGTCTACATGAAGGATGTCATCCCAGTCTAAGTTTAAAAGAAAGCTATTAATATAGTTCTTGATGTCATAAACAAACTCCTCATAATCCAAACTCTGGACTGGCACATCACAATATTTAATGCTGGGTGATGTCTGTCACATTTAACTAGAGCTTCGTTTGCACATGTAATATTAATCTTAGAGCTGGTAGAAAAGACTAGATCTAATATAACATTATTAGTGTTAGCAATATTATTTTGTTGATACAAATTCAGATAAGAAAAAGATTCTAATAGACTTTCGGCAGCCAGGTTATGACTTGAAGTAGAAAAACCAAGATGATCATTGCACTAGGTTATACCAGGTAGATTATAATCACCTACTGTGAGTATTAGCGATTCACTAAATTCAGTGGCCATGTGTTCGGTAGCATCACAATGTAACTGATAACTCTCTTGACTAGATTGCGGCGGTATGTACACTGCACATAAAATTAATTTTTGTTTCCCCAGGTTAATCGATAACCATAGTTCTTCAAACATTTTTTGAGCAATACCATAATTGTAGGTGATAATGTGAGCACTAAATTTCTTATGGACAGCCACTAAGACACTTCAACCACGCATTTTCCCTGTGGCTTCCAGGTCACAGTCTCTTCTTAGAACACTGTAGTTTAAGGTGGCCATTCTCTAGAAAGAGACATCCGATAGGGAAATATTCATTATTTTTGCCCAAAACTTTTTTTCTTAGTACGTATATTTAAAAAAACTATAAGAGTACCTAAGTAGGACCATAACAAGACCATTACTATGAATTTTGACTCAATGATTTGAGTGGTTTGCAAAATAGCTCGATTTAAAACTACGAAATAGGAAGATTAACATTATTTTTAAATTTAAATCAGCTATTTTGCAACTCGCTGAAATTATTGAATGAAAATTCATAGTAATAGTCATGTTATGGTTCTACTTAGGTACTCTTATAGTTTTTTTTAAATATACGTTCCAAGAAAAAAAAATTTATGGCCAAAAATAATAAGTATTTATCTATCGAATGTCTCTTTCTAGGGAATGGCCACCTTAATGAACCCCAGTTCAGAACTGTGAATGTCTGTAGATAAGGATGTTTCCGTAATAATTAATGTCATTATTAATAATAGGTATATTCTTAATAACTTCAGGTATTTTTGTACGCAGGCCATTAACATTTTGGTAATAGATAGTTATTCCTTCCATTTTATAAACTGATTGTTGACAATTTTCCGAAAATTTTTATCAGTGGCATTAACCTGCCCATTATCTACATCTTGACTTTCTGGTTTTGATTGTTTTCGCCATTTTTAAATAAATACCATTTACTAAATGGTATTATACATCATATATCCTCAAACTCCTATCGCAATCCACATCTTTTAACTTTATAGGTTAACACGAACTTCACTTCTACAATTTGAGATAGGTACGGATAGTAGTTCAGACTGAATTCTACTTTTTCTGTAAATTGTTAAAATAAGTAGTAGTTCACTCAGAATTCTGCATCTTCTTCTACAAATTGCCATTTAAAATGTGGGGAAGTTCGCACTGAATTCTACTTCTTCTATAAGCTTTTATTAGGATGGTTAGTAGTTCACACTGAATTCGACTTCCTCTTCTGTAAATTACCAACTGTAATGTTTAGTAGACCCTTAATTCATTAACGATTTTAGAGGAAGAAAAAGAACAGCTTCCACTACAAATTGCTATTTGAATTCTTGCTTGTAAATAGCTAGGTTTTTAAAATTGTCAGATCGTAAGGCATAACCCTTTCACCCAAAGTCAAAGTGACATACCGCCGAACTGCCCCCATCTAAATTGTACAAGTTTTGTTTGAGACATTTTTTCGTAAGGTGCTTCTTATTCTATAACCACATCAGAAACTTTAGTATTCACTTTGTAATACTCTTGGTAAAGGCCTGGCAAGCCGAAACATATGTACAGTATTTATATATATTGTCTGACTCATCTGAAAGCAGTCTTTAATTTATAATTAACAATTACAATGTATTTATTTAGTTTTTTCTCAATCCGAGTACAATATGTATATTGTTTGTATATTTGTTATTTTTTTTAAAGCTATTAACCGCATGCTTTATTAATACCATGATTTAAATGTGCGGGAGACCCCTTTTTACGATTAACAGGAGTCATTTCTTGATTACATTTTGTTTCTTGAATCAGTGAAATAAAACAATAATTTTGTTCAGCTCAAGTACTTTTCATTAGCTATCTTTACTCTTTATTCTGTAATGGGAATACAAATGAACTACCTGGATTGCAGCTTACAATATTAACATGTTTAATGTGTTGTATATACTAAAGGTGTCATCAAATGGAAGCTTATTTACCAATATATTCAATAATTTTCTGTATGTTCGAACATAAACATAAACCGATGAGGTACTTAAATATGGGATTCTCCAAAAGTCTGGAAACGGCCGATGTATATGCATTATTGTGACGTGCTTTCTTCCAGTTGCCTAGCGCATAGGCAAGTGGAAGCGTCACTTTGGCGCTGAGCTATATTTCGGTTAAATTCGGTAATCTCGAGCGCCACCTTTGCAATTTTTACGTGGGGCAAAGGTCCCACATTAGCCTCCTAAACGCAGCCTGTTGCAGTAGGGCTGGGATAGCTACAGTGGAGACACGGTATGTCCAGGGGTCCGGACGGCAGATTAGACTTTCACTCACATTCAACAGTAAAAGGCAGATGTCGGTAAATAACAAGGTTTATTAACATACAATGAAATTTTTACAAAACAATAAAAAACGGTTAGGTACCAAAATACGGAGTTTCTGATAAATACAATAAAAACTTATGTCATTTTAACTTAATTTGAATTAGGTAGGGCGCCATTTTGTGACGTACGGGTAACCAGGCGGTGAGAAGCTAGTTAGCTACTCATTAATGCGGAAGCAAGCGGTGGTAAGCAAGCAGACGGTGAAAGCGGTGAAAAACAACAGTAGTAAAGCGGTATATAAAAAAACAGTAAACGGAAAAAACTACACAAGTAAGTAATTTTAAAAAACGGACAGCGTGCAAATACCAGGCAAAAGCAAGCGGTTATCTACAGCAATAATCATGCCTACATGGACGTTCAGAGTGTAAGTGTGAAGAACTTGGCAAAATGAAATAAAACTGAAACCAAATAAATAAAACGGTTTTCGGATTCGGTGTGGTGTGTAACTTTAGTCACACTTGGATCGGAAAATAAAACGGTTATCGGATTCGGAGTGGTGTGTAACCTTGGTTACAGTCGGTTCGGAAAATAAAACGCTTATCGGATTTGGTATCAGCTTACGGCGGTGATTATTCTGCCTAGACGGACAGACAGCAATAATCAGAACGGTGGTATTTCGGTTCGGTTCGGAAATGTTGAAATTACATCAACACTTGATGCGGTGTTTGCCAAGCTCCAAACTCCACAGCTGGGTGTCTTCATTAAATGCATTTCGGTTCGGCCACGTGGTATCTTGTCGGATTTGATGTGGAAAATGTCTATGTATCAGAATATAATGTTAGTTACTTTATTCACGGTAGCCTAGATTTTATTCTCAATTCCCGGACTATAATAAATTTCTATAAATTATTTCAAAGTAAGGAATTTTGTTGCATTTCGTATCAATACGAAATATTGGGAACAAAATGAACGGTAAATTAACAATAACACTACAATAAATTTCACAAAAATAATTTTTGCAAATACAGATTTTATTTTGCTACGACCTAGCTAAAATAAAATATACGGTAATTAAAACTTCTACCCATTTGGTAGAATAACATATTATTTTATCGCAGTACCATCACAAATGGTCTGGATCAAAATAATATAAACGGTAAATGGTACACAGTTTTCTCTCGAAATATCATCCATGTTCTTTTTCCCATTTGGAAATTCTTGGGAACATAGCTATTTGGATAAAATCGGAGAAGTTGACAGGTCCTAACTTGGACTTTCTTACTATTGTAATAATTTAAATTCATTTAATTTCGGCAAAGTCGGAAAATAATAATTACATTCTGATACATTTAAACGGAATCGGTTTCAAATTATTGCTTTAAAACACACATTTCAGTGAATGATTCTTATCGGTGTTAATATAAAAAGGTCGACAAGAAACCAGCGGCGGTGATAAAACGGTGTACTTACATGTGCTGGATATACGGAATAATACCCGACTGGGCTGTTTGATGGATCGGACAGTAGTGATATTCAAATGTGCTCTAATGAAACTGATTTACGCAGCTGACTTACCAACGCCCTCAGTATCAAATCTTGTAATTAATGTTAATATTACGGACAGCCCTCTCACTGCCAGGTTTATCAAATTACCTATTTAAAGTAGAAATCTGTTTCGTGGTTTCAGCTAGCTAAATTAGGAGAAATCTATAATAATTTACAATAAATAGATTCGAATGTAAGCGGAGTAAATAACAAAATAAATAATATTGGTAATTTAAACTGCATTTTTGGCAACGGAAAATTCACCTCGTTACATTATATGAAAATGTATGGAGTATTGGTGACAAATTTGATATTAGCGTAAGCGTAACAAACATTACGAGGGCAAGTTATCCAAACATTTCAGTGTAAGATTTTGTGAACACAAGAATTATACTAGGAAATGTGAAACTTAGAATTCGAAGATTTGCTAACTTGCTTGTGTGAACGAACATAGAATAAGCTGCGACTCAGCAAAAATTTTAACAAGAGGCAATAACAAATGGAGCAAAAATCAAAGAATCGGCAATGATGTTATTGAATAAGGACAGAACCGTGTCGAATTGCTCTGTAGATGTTTGTACAACCTGGCTGCTAACGTCAAAAGAACTTCACAAATATAACATCGTCTAAAATAAAACTTAGTTATGTCAACAATTCTGTGTAAGTAGTAAGTATCTATAGGTACTAAATTTATTCTTAGAACATGTCGATTTTCTACAATAGTAGAAAATCGACATGGGAAAATATTTATCAAAGATCCATGTGCAAAACAAACTAAAGAACTGCTCTCAAACAACAAGGTGCCCATACACAATCTGAAAATTTGACAGTAACCGAGATTGGAGATTACGTGGCAAGGAGCCGGAAACGGGGGCCCATGCTATAGTCAAGAAAAATATAGCATTTATGCCTCCGATCAAAGAACTTATCCCTAGATACATAATGTGTATTGGTTTGTTTGTTGCTGACATAATCACAATTTAAGGTACTTCAGTTGTAAACATTCCCGAAGTTCCTGGTTGGCTATAGTCAATCTATTCACGGATTTTATTTGTCAAAAATACGTAATGTTACGGAGACAAACGGTACAGCTTACCGTAATGACACATATCTTTATCTACATGTCCGTCACTAATGGTAACAGGTGTTTTTTGTATTTCAATAATAATAATAATAATAATCTTTATTGAAAATAGGACAACCTAATAATACATGTTTTTGACATATTCCATGTGATATAACAATTTACAATGAAATTCTTATATTTAAAAGATCTAACAAAATAAATACGAATGAATGAACTAAACAAATAGTACTTTACTAATTACATAATACTTAAGACATTATATTCTATTTATATTCCATTTGCTTTAATCACAATCTATTCATAATAAAGTCTTTTAGTTTAGTTTTAAAGGTGTTTAATGTTGTAGCATCTTTTACAGATTCGGGTAACTCATTAAATTTTTGAAAACCTTTAAAATACAATGAATTCATAGATTTATGACAATTAGTTCTTGCTATATGAATATTGTTTGTACCTCTCGTATTATATGTATGAATATCTTTGTTGAAAGTAATGAAATGCTGAAAATATTCAGGAGCCATACGATTTACTATTTTAAATACAAAAATCATGGTAAAATAGTATAGTCTAGTTTCAACTGAGAACCAATTAAGAGATGTCAACATTGAGAAAATTGGAGTAAGTCGACTTGCCTTTAAGATGACTCTCATTCCACGATTTTGCAGTTTTTGCAGCATGTTTAATTTATTAAGATTGAATAAGAATAATATTGATGCACAATAATCAAAATGTGGCTGAATAATAGTATGATAAACTGTGATTTTAGTTTCAGTTGATAAATGTTGCGCTATTCGACTAAAGAAATAGAGTTTTTTAGAAATTTTCTTATATATATAGTCGAAGTGATGGTCAAAATTCAAAAAGTTATCAAGTTGAAATCCCAGATATTTTACTGTAGAGACAATTTGTATTTGTTCACCATTAATATTCAAATTTATGTTGTCAATGTCAAGAAAACTATACTTATATTTTGTAGTAAATATCAACGCCTTTGTTTTTTCCACATTTAATTTTAGTTTATTGATATTTAAATATCTATTCACAGATACTAAGATAGTATTCATTTTTTGGATAGCTCTCTCCAGGTTAACATCACTACAAGCTACTAAGGTATCGTCAGCAAAGAGGTTAATAAATTCACATTCTACAAACAGTTCAATATCATTTATGTATAATAAAAATAGCAGGGGACCTAACACACTACCCTGTGGAATTCCAACATTATTATCCATTTCGCTTGATACTGTATCATTAAAGCGGACGCGTTGTTTGCGATTTTTTAAATAGTCACAAATCCAGTCAAGTACCTTACCACCAATACCATATTGCTCTAACTTACATAACAATATCTTTCTATCGATTGTCTCAAAGGCTCGCCTTAAGTCCAGGAATACAGTAATAACATATTTATTGTCATCTAAGCTAGTTTTGATGTTGCATAGTGTAATTTGTAATGCTGTTTCACATGAATATTTTTTTCGAAAGCCGGATTGATTATTTATTAATATTGAATTTATAGAAACATGGTGTAATAACTGTTCGTTGACAGCTAATTCAATAAGCTTTTCTATTGGTGGCAAGGTATTAATTGGACGAAATTCTTCAGCCTTCGTGGTGTTAGCTACTTTCTGGATAGGAATAATTGTACTAATTTTTAATGCACTTGGAATTTTACCAGTATTAAGAGAAGTATTTATTAAGTTTAGTATAACATGGCCAATAGATTCAAAAACTTGTTTAACTATTCTACAGTTTAAGGTTTCATGTATAGACAATTTGTTATCTAAACTGTTAACTATTTTTCGCAAGTCTTGCATGGAAAGCATTTCAAAGTTGTCGAATTTTAAATATAAATTATTGTTTAAATTACACCAGGTTTCAGTACTATCGATACTTTGAATAATATTACCAATACTTTCAACAAAATATTCATTAAAATTATGTGCAATCTGTATACTGTCACAAACGACTTTATGATTATTACCAGTTCCAAAATTTACATATTTTGGCATGTCTTGATTCTTATTATTGACTAGATTTTTAAGGGTTTTCCACATTTGTCTTGGATTGTTTCTAAATCTGTCTATTTTATCAAAATAATACTGTTTCTTTTTTTGTTTTAAAAGATTAACTACACCATTTCTATGTACCTTAAAAACTTGCCATTTGTTTTGTTTTTCATTGTCTATAGACATTTTGAACTCCTTGTAAGCTCTATCCCGGTTTCTAATTTTATCAAGCACCTCATAATCTAACCATGGCAATTTAGATTTATACTGGTATGATTTTATAGGCGCAATACTATTAATTACAGTTTCACAATTTTCAAAAATTTCTTGATATATCGTATTAACATCAATAGAGTTTAAATTAAAATGAATCATTATAAGACTAGCTTTAATTTTATTTAAATTTTCCGTGCTTAATTTCCTAAATTTGTTTCTGATATTATTGAAGCTAACACTATTGCATACATTTACTGATATCACAGAATGATCGGTTATTTTTGGACAATCATGAACATCTGTCACTATATCAATTTGATTTGTTAACACATAATCAACTAATGTCTCACTATAGTCAGTAATACGAGTAGGTTTTGTTACACATTGTTTGATTCCATATGTTGTTAAAAGATTTTTAATTTTTTCTCCATAGAATGAAGTACCCATCAAGTCTATATTAAAATCGCCAGCCAACACAAAATGACGATTTGTAGAGAATAACACATCACAAACTGCTTCAAAGTCTTCTATAAATTTAGAGTGTGAACTTGACGGTGAATGGTAGAGACATCCAACAATATAGACTGAACTTGTGAGATCGATTTTTAGTAGTTTACACCAATAGTTATCTTGTAGCTCGAATGTTTTAAAATTGGAAAAATTATAATTATTATTAATGTACAAGATGTGATGTGATGTGAGAGTGATTTAGTGGTGAAGAAGCAATATTTTATAGTGTTCATAGGTAAGTATAAACTTCCATGACGGGGTTCTGTTTACAATTGTAATAAGGTGAAATAGCAATTACATTTTAATATTCTTTTGATATATAATTCCCATAGAATAGAACATGTTACTCTCTGTCTCTTATACAGGGTTTCCCAGAATTGAGTTTCCAGACGGGAATCTGTGATTCCTGAGTTCATATTGGGCCCATGTTTATCACACCTTAGATACATACATGTTGAAGAACTTCAACATTTAATCAGTGACATTCAACTCGCATTCTATTTTTAAGATTTTCCACATCATTTAGAGGTGTAAAGTACACTCTTTCTTTTACATAGGGCCAAAGGAAAAAATCCAACGGTATATGATCCGGAGATTTAACGGGTTCGTTACAATGGGCTCGTTCAGCATTTTTTTAATTTTAGAAATCGATAGTAGAACACTTCTTAAGGCAATTTTGAAATGGTGTTTGATTTTTAAATTGTATCTTGGAAACAAACACTTTTTTTATTTAAACGTTATATTAACTCATTTCATGACATTAAAGTTTAACGGATTATGAAGGATTACTCACTACTGCAGCAAGCTCAAACTACTTCGCCGTAGTATTTATGCAGTATGACGTCACGAGTCGGCGAAGCGCTTTGTACTGAAACCCAATCTCTAACATTAAATATCTAAGAATTGGATATAGTTATGAAGCTAAAACTTTAACACCTTGTCTGGGTCATCGAATACTATTGAATACCAAAAATTAAAAATAAACTATCGGCAACAAGCCCATTATAGTATGATGTGGTGGTGCCCCATCTTGTAATATCATATTATGCCTAATATGTAATGGAACGTCTTCCATGAAATTTAACAATTCTCCTAAAAACTGTAAATATCTTTGGTAAGTATGCCTTCGTGAAGATTCGGTCCTGTAATCTGTCCGTTAAGAATTCCGCACCATACATTTATTTTAGAAATTAGTTTCTCAAAGCCACTCCTGAGGCCAATAATGGTATGTCAATTGAGTATTCCATTATTATGGAAACGGGATTCATTTGACCACATGATACGATGTAAGATAGTCATTTCTTGTGCAACTGCCAGGCCATGATTTAAAATATACAAATAAGTTCTTATTCATTTTTTTCTAAGATCAATACTTTTCCCAAATTTTTTTTCATCAACTATTCTATAGCAACGGTTAAAAAAATGTAAAAAAACATGTTTTTTTTAAAATAGGTTTAGAATGTTACGAAATGTGAACATTTTTGAATTTGATTAGAACAATTTTTTTTATTTTAATACTATATGTAAATACTTTTTCGCGCAGACCATCCACTGGTCAGGACTTTTAATGTTATTCTGGGCACTCCCCACAACAATTATACAGAAATTTGCAACTACACGAATTATTTCCCCTATTTCCCTTTATTGATTGGACTATATGTAAATAAAGATGCTTTACGTTTTTTTCTAACTTTCTGTACATCTGGTGGTTGTGAATATTTGATCGACGGGGTAATTTTGTGAGCTAAAAAGGGTGTTGTGGATAGCACATTTGATCCCATTGTCTAGCAGTAACTGAATTCTATTTCCAGCTTCTACATGGTAATATTGGCTATTAACGAATGCATGTCTGTGTTATTTGAAATATGTAACCCCCTCCCAGACAATCAATGTAATTTTTATGAATAGTGACATTTTATAGATTTGTAACAGATTTTTTAAAAGTTAAGGCTAATTAAATTTGAAATATATCAAGCATTATCTTATTGTAACTTTACATGCATATACATGACAATGTTGTATAAAGAGCAGCTAATGCAGGAATTTGTAATTTATTTTGATGAAAATATTTACCCTTCTACACATAACCACCATTGTTGTCTCGGGAATGTTATGATTATCTATCCTTTTTTTAAGGCTATAAAATGTGACTATATTTGGAGTAAACAAGGTATGTATTGAAGACATAGCTATTATGTATCTAGACTTTGATCGGAGATCTATGGGCACATATGAATAAACCTGAAACTCATTAGTACTTGCCCAACCTTAGACTTGTATCACCTGTTTCAGGGTAGAGGTGCTGGGAAGAGTGGGGGAGAAAAATAAGCCTAAGAGGCTGCAGTGCCATCAGAGTTTTCTATAAACGAGGAGAAAAGTCCCAAAAAGAGAAGTAGAAGAACTAAGAGCTACATTTTGAAGGATTCTTATGAACTAGTAGATGGTTTTTAAGATACCCTTTTTGTATTGCTTCATATGGACAAGAGTTACATTTGTACATTGTTAACTCTGAAGGATCCTTATGAAGTAGAAGATGTCTTTTAAGTAAATTTTTCCTCTTCGTCTGATATGGACATGCTTCACATCTGTACATTGTCACTTCCGAAGGATTTTTATGTACCAATAGATGTCTCTTGAGGCAACTCTTCTCTCTCGTCTCATACAAACAGGAATCACAACTATACATTTCTACTTCTGAGGGACTTCTATGCAACTGTAAATGTGATTTAAGCTTACTTTTATATTTTGTCTGATATAAACAAGAATTACATTTGTACGTTGGCACCTCTGATGGATCCTTATGAACCAGTAAATGTGTTTTAAGATGGCCTTTGTATTTTGTCTGATATGAGCAACAGTTGCATTTGTACATCGTTACTTCTGCAGAACTTTTATGCACCAGTAGATGTGTTTTCAGGTGACCCCTGTGTCTTGTCTGATAAGAACAGGAGCCACAACTGTGCACCGTTCCTCTTGAGGTATTGTTATGTGTTTGTGAAGATGATTCAAGAGTACTTTTGTATGCTGTCTGATATAAGTACGGGTCACATTTGTCCATTGTTACTTCTGAAGGATCCTCATGCACTACCAAATTATTATTGACATATTTTGGTATTGTCCGTTGAGAAGAAGAGTCAAGTTTGCACATTGTTGCTTCTGAATCACTCTTGTGTAACCACAGATGTGATTTCAGATACTTTTTCAGCTTTGTCTGATATGAGCAAAAGTCACATTTGAACATTGTTACCTCAGAAGGATCCTTATGTATCACTAAATGTGTTTTAAAGTTCTTTTTATATTTTGTCTGAAATGAACAAGAGCCACATTTGTACATCATTACTTCCAAAGGACCCTTATGCAGCAATAAATGCGTTTTAAGGCTACGTGCATATATTGTCTCAAATGAGCAAGACTCACATTTATACATTACTACTTCTGTAGGATCTTTATGTACCAGTAGATGGTCTTTAAGTCTACGCTCATGTCTAGCCTGATACGAACAAAAGTTGCATTTGTATATTGTTACTTCTAATGGATCCTTATGCACCAGTAGGTGTCTTTTAAGGTTAGATTTTAGTCTTGACTGATATGAGCAAGAGGTACATTTGTGAGTTGTTGCTTCAGACGGAATATTATGTACCAGCAAATGCGTTTTAAAGTGTCCTTTATGATCCGTCTGAAATGCGCAAAGGATACATCTGTATTTTGATATTTCAGAAGGGTCATTATGCCCTAGCAGATGCCTTTCGAGATAACAATGACTTTTTGTCTGAAATGAACAGTAACTGCACTGGTACACTGTTGTCTTTGTGGCATTTTCAGTTGTCCATGTAGGGTTAGTATTTGGTTTCATTAGATCCCCCTCATGGATCTGCATTAAATAATCCTCTGTTACAGGCAATCTAGTGGCGAATGTCGACTGTGGCAAGATGAGACTACCATCAAACCTGAAAATGATAAAAAATGGTTATTAATAACACACAAGACGGTTCGAACAATATCACCATAAGTTTGGAAATTACAATAAAAATGATTATTATTTCTTGATAGGTAAAACGTATATGTTAATACACCGACTCTTTATGAGTTATCGAGTGTATAGTTGAAATTTTGAAGATTCTAGTGAGCTTCTGACGTAAGTGTAAAGGGTCTAGCCTAGTAGTAGTAACAGTTTTTAAACTTTCAAAAAATATGTTACTGAATCATTTTGGCGATTTCACAATAAGAAACAATTTTATACATCAACATGATACAAGAACATGAAATAATTTTTTTCTTCAATTCTTTGGGACTTCCTGGCACATGCATTTTTTCAAACGGTGCTCGTAGAATCTACAAAATATCACAATTAACCAGTACATTACTGGTAAATTACCTCTACGCCTGTGACTCTTATGTCAAAGAATCAGTTAGAGGTTGCTTTCTTTAAATAAACAACACAAATAAGTATGAAAACTTGAAATTAAATATTTCGCCGACGTTTCATAAATCTAATCTGTTTCCTTTTTCAAGGCTTTTTGAAAAATCTTTTTGCTGTGTATAATAAATACACAGCTCTAAGAATGTTTGTTATATTCCATATCCATAGATACTTACTATTTACATAGAACTGTTGACACAGTTAACAGTTTTTTTTTGTTTTTATACAATGTTAAGTTTGTGAAGTTCTTCTTTTAACATTGGCAACCAAGTTATACAGACATCTACGGAACAATTCGACACGCATCTATCCTCATTCAATAATATTATCGCCGATTCTTAAATTTTTCTTTTTTTGCTATCTACCTCTTCTTAAAATTTTAACAATAGTTATCAGTTTAGCTATTAATAGTTCACTTGACATGAGTATTGAGTTTGATTCTACGATAATATATAATACGTTTTTCGTCCTTATTGTGGACTCATCAGAAAAGCCCAAAGCCACTCATAACGATGTTCCATGCAAAACTAAGACAATATTCATGAATAAGTATGAAATATTTATATTTGACATTGACTGATAAAAAACAACAGATCTTCACTTATCTATTAGCTAACTAGTATTGGAGCCTATATACTCTATGCATGTTTAAAAGTGAATTATTTATTATTTATTTGCTTATAGTAATGAAACATATTCTACAACTAGTTAGCTAATAGATAGGTGAAGATCTGTTGTTTTTTATCAGTCAATGTCAAATATAAATAACGGCAGCATATGTCAATGCGCTAAATGAATTTACAAGACTTAGATCAAAAATTAAATTGGATATCAAAACTGCCTATAAAAACTATACCGAGCGAGCTGAAAACAATATTAATCAGGATCGAAATAAATTCTGGTCATACATCAACAAAAAGAAAGGAATGACAAATATCTCTAAAGATATGTATTACAATGACGAACATCTTGACAACCCAGAGGATATTGTTAACGCTTACGCTAAATTTTTTGAAAAATCGTTTTTACCAAGTGCACCGGATAACATAAATTCAAATGATAGCTTAAATAACAATAGCATTAATTTAGTTTCCTTTTCTGAAGAAGACGTCCTAAAAGCATTAAAAAAAATTAAACCGAAGCTCACCATGGGGCCGGATGGTATGCATTTTTACTGAAAGATTGTGCTAATATATTCGCCCATCCACTAAAAATTTAATTTAATTTGGCTATAAAATGCTGTTCTTTTCCTGATATCTGGAAGTATTCTAAAGTCTGTTCAGTTTATAAAAAAATGATATAACAAATTTCCGACCAATCACTATCATCTGTAACTTTGGCAAAGCTTTTGAAATTTTGCTGCATAATTGCATATATCCGCATGTCAAAAACAGTATATTCTCTCAGCAGCATGGATTTATGAAAGGTCGATCTACAACCACCAATTTAATATGTGCTACCCAATATATATCTGAGTCCATTGAGATGCAAGTTCAAACAGATGTAATATATTTCGATTTCACAAAAGCATTCGACAGGCTTAATCATAACATTCTTATTAAAAAACAGTCCAACGTTGGAATGCCACCGAATCTTACACAATTTTTAAAATCATACTTGTCAGATAGGAAACAGTACGTCGCGTTTAATGGATTCAGGTCTACTGATTACTTATCTTGTTCTGGTGTACCTCAGGGGTCTGTCCTTGGGCCACTCTTGTTTAATATATTCATCAATGATATAACATATGAACTAGATGTTCATTTTTTAATGTACGCAGATGACCTCAAGCTACTACATAGAATCTCTAACATAAATGACTGCAGTAATTTACAAAATAATATATCTAAACTCAGCGCTTGGTGTGTCGAGAACAGTCTCACATTAAATGTGCAAAAATGTAACGTAATGACATTTTCCACAAAGGATGTTAATTTTACATTTAACTACTGTCTAGAAAACGAACCATTAACTCGACCGTCCTCGTTTAAAGACCTTGGAGTAATTTTTGACAAAAAAACTCAGCTTTGTCAATCATATAGACACGTTAATTTGCGACGTAAATAGAACACTTGGTTTTATTATACACAATAGGCGTGATTTCTCTAATATTTCAAAGTTAAAACTATTATATTTTTCTTTTTTGTGATCTAAACTAGAGTATGCGTCTCTTGTTTGGCAGCCCTGCTATAACACTCATAGTCTTAAATTAGAAAACGTGCAAAGCCACTTTCTTAAATTTCTACATCTAAAATCTCATGGTATATATCCACCAATTGGTTTTCCACAAAGTGATTTACTTCAAATGTTTTCAATGCGTAGCCTATCTGAAAGACGCAACGAATTTGGCATAAATTTCTTAAAAAAGGTGATTCATTATGATATTGACTGTAGTGAGATACTCCAGAGACTTAATTTCCATATTCCGCGAATAAATTCAAGACAAAACCATACTTTCTACCTTGCTATAGCCCGGACTAATACTTTAAAGTTTTCACCAATCTACAGCATGTGCTCTAGCTATAACCACAGTCAGCGTGATATCGACATCTTTAATAAATAGGAGATTCTGTCTAAATCATATATGTATCTTTTATTCTCTCTTTTTATTGTAAATAAATTCAACTCTTTATTCTCTTTAATATTTATATTTTCATATTTTCTTTTGTTATATATCTTTACTGAAATGTACGCTAGTAAATTTAAGTAATTTTTGTACGATGTATGTGTTGTTTCCCATCTTGTAAATGGTCTTGTACTGTTAGATGGTGTATGAATAAAATAAAAAATAAAATAAATAAAATAAATTAAATAAATAAAATAAATAAAATAAATATTTCATACTTATTTATGGATATTGTCTTAGTTTTGCATGGAACATCATTATGAGTGGCTTTGGGCTTTTCTGACGAGTTCACAATAAGGACGAAAAACGTTTCAAAGGCTAAGCATTTCCAAGAAACTGAATGAGATTTTATGAAAATGTAATTCGCTAGAATGAAAGAATTTTTTAAGACAAGGTACGTAAATAAATTAATTTCAGGCCACTGTTCTCATTTTTAACTGAATTTACATATCGTAGGGGATCATGTAGATGCTAGTTTAACCTGCCTAGCCATAGGGGACTATGTTGGATGCTAGTGTTAAAATGAGAATGGCAAATAAGAATTGTTACTTGTTAGCATAATCAGAAGTCAGGTTATCGAGAGAATGCAAAGATTTCATTAATATTTTTATATATAGTTTTTCCTTTAGTTCTCATAGTTTTTCTTTCTGCTGTTTGCAAAATCCTATAAAGAATATGTTTCATCATCTTCGTGAATAAAAAATGAGTTAGACAGAAATCCGATAACATGAATCGGTACCTACTTGTAGGAAGTAAACATAAAAATGTAAACAAACAATATGGCGATACACTTGGTTCTCACTGTCATCGGGTTGATTGTTAGCTGCAGCAAGAGTTGATCGCAATTGATTTAAAATATCACTGGATCTGCGAAACAGTGATTTTTTAATTTGTGTTTGTGATTGGCTGGATGCACTGAATGGGCTTGTTCGGCATTTTTTTTTTTTTTATAAATCGAGTATAAAATAAAGGATTTGCAAAAAAATCAGAATCTTTTATTCGCACATTTAGTAGTAAATAATATCATTCCCTATCATTTAGGAATGTTAGTGCCTTTAAGTAAGAAAAACGAAAAACTTGTTGCATATTTAATTTTAAAATAAGATTACCAATGTTCAAACAATACAGCGAATAAGAATTTTTTTGATAACTGTTATTTAGTGCTAATTCAGTCAGTGAAAATTTCTAGTTTACATTTTTCTATTATTTTGAGTCTTTTATATTAATAGTAATCATAAAATGACAAAGCACACCTGTGAAATAAGCAATATATCTCCTAACTTTTAATTTTCTTTGTACATATATTAATTTGTGATGAAGCTACAAATTTGATGACCACTATTTTTCGATCGTTAACGAGACTTTCGCGAAAAAACGGTTTAAAATGTAAAATGGGTCGAGGGGCACCAGAAACTACTTTATTTGCACTCCAGTTTTAGTTGGTACATCTTCTCCTTTAAGATGCCTCTAGTAGAATTTTGTGAAAACCGAAAATGTGTGAGTATGAATGTTAAAGCCCATACCCATGTCATTTTTAACATTTTTTTAACACGAAAACTTGTACAATCTCTATGGAGTCACCTTAAGTTATTTGTCTAATAAACCAAACTTGATTAACCAATTAGCAGGGTGCATGAATATGTTTTAAGATGATTGGTAAAATTTTTGTGACTACCGAAAATGTCTGAATGTTAAAGTTGATGTCTATATCCATACCACTTTAAATAATTTTTAAAGCAAAAATAACTGCCAGTTTAATCGATGGTGAAAAAAATCACAAATTAATACATGTACAGAAATTTAAAAGTTGCGGGGGCCGTCGCCAGAAACTACTTTACATGCACTGCACTCCAGTTTTAGTTGGCAACTCTTCTCCTGGAATATAATTTAAGATGCCTCTGGTAGAATTTTGTAAAAACCGAAAATGTTTGTGTGTGTGAATGTTAAAGCCCATGCCCATGTCATTTTTTAACATTTTCTTTTAACACGAAAAACTTGTGCAATCTAGATGGAGTCACCTTAAGTTATTTGTGGCACTCCGGTATGTGAACGTTAAAGCCGCTGCCAAACTTGATTAACCTATTAGCAGGGTGCATGAATATATTTTAAGATGATTGGTAAAATTTTTTGTGAATACCGAAATTGTCTGAATGTTAAAGTTGATGTCTATATCCATCATACCACTTTAAATAATTTTTAAACGAGAACTAAAATGTAAAATGGGTCGGGGGCCACCAGAAACTACTTTACTTGCACTACAGTTTTAGCTGGCACCTCTTCTCCTGGAATATGATTTAAGATGCCTCTGGTAGACTTTTGTAAAAACCGAAAATATTTGTGTGTGAATATGCCCATGCCCATGTCATTTTTAACATTTTTTAACACGAAAACTTACAAGCTAATTCATTCAACGAAAAATTTCTAACTCTTGAGCTTTTAATACCTACTGCATTTCATTATCCAGCTGAGAAATTATGTTCGTTGTGTCTTGAAAAAATATTGTAATATTTAAAAAATGAGCCGGGGCCGGGGCAGCCAGAAACCACTTTACTTGCACTGCGTTTTAATAGGTATCTCTTCTCTTGGAATATGATTAAGATGCTTTGGTGAACGTCGAATATTAAAGCTGATATCCATACAACTTTTAAACACAAAACTTGACGATTACAGTCATCCTAAGTTTTTTTGCTACACCCCGAAAATGTGTCACTTTTTAAATAATTCTAAACATCAAAACTTATAAAATCTGTTAAAAATATGCAAAGTTGTTTAAAATGTTATTCTTATCGACGTGGAAACATAAAAATTGAACACTGAATACTATTTGCTCACAACAGTGTTTTTTTGTATTATGAAAACGAGTCTTAATCAAGTTAAAAAATTCCAGCCTGTTTGTGACGTCATTAAATTTTTTAATCGCTCAAAAATTCCAGCACATGTTGAAAGGCACGTATATCTAATTAACATTAATGACCGGGGCCACCCATCAGATAAGATAATTATCTCACGGTGATTAAAATTTCCAAAATCCACGGTGCCTGTTGAAAATCACGTAGACCAAAACGTGTTTTTTAATCTCTCAAAAATTCCAGACATGCGCCATGACACATTATTCATAGATAAGATAATTAACTTCCGGTGATTAATAAAAAACTCATTAACAAAGTTGCCATCAGTTCTACCTCGGGAAAATGGGGCGTGGCCAGGCGCTACGTCACTATACGCATAGACTCGGTGATTTCAATAGACTTGATGCTCCTTAGTTGTTATAATTATAAGTGTTTTCGAAGTATTGCTTGTTTTGCTTACTTCTTGACAGTAGGGGAGCACGATTTGGTGAAATGTCAAAAAATTACAATTTTCTCTCACTCCTGTTGGGACGAATTTTCGATTTTGACCCTGCAATTTACAATTAGGATTCATCGCCGACTTTCTCCTTTCTGTAGACATAGAACGAACTTCCACTCGACGTATTTATTTAGTTACCAGCATTTGAAAATTCCATGTTATTCGACCTTTCAGGTTAAATTCGAAAGGTCCCAGAAAGCCACTTTTCTTCCGTCACTTGCGTATAGTGACGTCACAAATGGGCGCTCGGTTTTTGCAATTACTAATTTCAACTCCTTATATCTTGAGAATGGAAAAAGTTAATAATACGAAATTTTAAGTGCGTAATGAGAATATCGAGTACTATATGAAAAAGTATAAAAACCATATAAAAAGAATATCATGGAACAAGCCCATTATGAATCGATAATTCATTACAGTTAATTATAGGAACGATTTTTCACCAAAAAAATGCTAATAATTGTCATATTTACAATTAAGTAGGTGTAAAAAAAAATAAATACATTCATTCAGTAGAAAATTTAAAATTACCTGTTGAAATCTACTTCCTCTGTTTTTATCTCAATTTCTTCCTTAACTAAACATGTTTGGTCCTCCATATCAACCAAGTTTCCCTCTTCGCAAAATGTTTCTTCTGATTTAAATATATCACCTTCATTATCAATCTTTCTCTCACTTATTTCTCTTTCCACACAGAATTTTTCTACCTTGATTATATCAGCTAAGTTATCGTCCACCTCTGTCTTTGTTACATCTCTTATTGTAAATTGTAATAAACCGCTTAGCTCTACTTGGTCTCTGCTTTCTATATCAAGAGTTTCACGGTTTTTAATCTTTTCTTCTACAGTCAAGCAGTTGGTCACAAAACGGAAACACATCTCTAGAGATTCATGGCAGTGCAGGCAGATTACGGGTGTCTTGATAATATTTAAATCCTATCAAACAGAAATGAAACACAACATGAAACTGCATATGAAAAAAAGTGTATCTATTTTGTAAACATGATGACACTGTAACATTCTACTTTTACCTACGAAGAATATTCAAATTTGAATTTAAATAATTAGATCGTTAGGTGAAAATAAACGACGCACGTCGGAAATGATATCTCGGGTAGGTGGCTTGCAGGTAGACGGGGCGAGCTGGTACAGGCTATTGTATGTAGAGCCGTAAAAACAAGCACAGGTGTTTCTGTTTGGTGCTAAGTTAGCCATGCTGATTTCATGATCATTGTCATTTTCAATTAAATTCAGTGAATTGTTACGTAAATTGTGAATAAACTTGTGGCAAAACAAGAATTTTACGATAACAAAATTAATGAGTCGAATAATAAAACAAAGACCATGTGGCATATTATATAAGAAATACAGGGAAAACAAAACCTCAGAAGGGAAATAAAGATAGTGGAAAGCAATATTAAATAATAATAAAGTAGCGAATAATTTTAATTAACATTTTACGACCAGTTTGATAACTAATAACAAAAAAGAGATTTTGAATGTTAATGTGCCCTTAGTTAATGTTTCCTTTTTTCTGTCACTTGAACAGGATGTAGTAGCCTTAATAAACAATCTTAAATCATCTAACTCTAGTGGCTATGATAACATCGAATAATTTATTAAAAAAACTGCAAATATCTTATCTGTCAACCTTTGTCGTATCTGATAAACTTATAATTTGAACAAAGAGTTTCTCCTGAAAAATTGAAGCTCTCAGTGGTTTGTCCTTTATATAGAAAGGCGAAGCTAACTTGTATCACAGTTATCGAGCAATTACATTATTATCGAGTTTCTTCAAGTTATATGAGTCAGTCCTAAATGGTCAGCTAGCAACCTTTTGCATATGTAATAACATAATTTCGCCAGAACAACATGGTTTTGTAAAAAATAGAAGTGTGGACATGGCTTTAAGTAATTTTCATATAGAAATTGTAAATGAATTTGATAAAAAAATGTGCCCGCTTGGTCTACTCATTGAGTTTTCCCGAGCATTTGATTGCGTAGACCATCAATTCCTCTTAAAAAAACTATGCAGGTATGGAATCAGGGAGCCGCCATTAAATCTTATAAAATCATATCCAAGCAATCGAGATCAAGTTGTTAAAATCAACGATGTCAAAAGTGAACCTAGGAAAGTAACCCAAGGTGTCCCACAAGGCTCCATCCTGGGCCTTCTCCTATATATTATCTTTGCTAATGATCTAGTCCCTTTTTTTAAAGCCAACTGAGAACTTACAAATAGTATGTTATGCTGACGATACAAATTTTTTAATAATGGAAAACAACAGGACTGAAGCCTTCATTTTAAAATAATTTAAACAGGTAAAAAACCATATTGATACTCTTTAAGCAACAAACTTACCAAGTTGATTCAAATTTTGACCTGTTCAATATTTACAACTCTGGTAAAATTCTGGGAGTCAGTTTTGACTCTGGTCTAAAATGGGATATTCACATCGATGACTTATATAATAAATTGTGCACCCGTTGCTATGTGTTACGATCACTAGTACACCACTGCAGTCAAAACATTGTGTATTATGCAAACTTCCACTCTCAGATGCGATGGTATTATTAACTGGTGAATAAGTAGTGAATCTCAACGGGTGTTTATTCTACAAATGTATGCATTGCGCATATTAACAAAGATGTCAAAAAGGGTGTCTTGCAGAGCAGCATTCAAAGAATTAAAAATTCTCACAGTAACCGGCACCTATATTTATGAGCTAGGTTGCTTTGTTTACAAAAATTTGACCACTTTCAAAAATATCTGGCTAACCACAATTATTCCACAAGTTTTAAAAACAATCTTATACCCAATCCACATTCAACAGCACGTTATCAAAAAAGTAAGTATATACTTTAACAGTTGCAAAATATTTAATGTTTTACCAATTGAGATAATAAAATCTCAAAACATTTTTATTTAAAAAAAAAGACTTAAGGCCTTACTCATCGATAAAACCTGTTACTTTCTTGAAGCATTTTTCTCCAATCAATTGTATTTGTTTGTCTTTATATGTATACACACAATATACCTTAGTTTGCAGGGTGGTCCATCTAAGCGGAAACGTAGACACATCGGCTTTACCGTTGTAGTAGGAAAAAAATTTGAATGCTTGATATTTATGTTTCATTTCCAACGCCAACTTGGTGCATACTGTTCATGGAGTAGTAGAAATGCAAGGAATGCTTCAACACCAATGTTTCTCATAGCCTACTATTATCGCTTGTAATTTAGTTGGTAATAATATTTTGTATACTGTTGTCTCGAATATCTCTGGAACTATCTCTAGCAAGTACATCAAATATAGTATCGTTGAAATCAGAAAAAAAATCTAAATCAGATTTTTTTTAAATTATACTGGGTTGATCAGAAAATACGAAACACATTGCGTAATGCGACCAATTGGAACCCAAATATTGAATTTGATTACTTATCATCATTGATATCATCACAACATTTCATTTCCCAGAGAAATATACAAGGTATTTTTTTTTAACATATTTTTCGCGAATATTTTCACCATTTGATGTTCTATTGTTTTTTTGACCTCAGATTTGGAATGCCAGGAAAAAATACCGTCTTTTCAGCATTCAAATTTTCTTCCTACTACAACCGTAAAGCCGCTATGTCAACGTCTCCGCTTAGATGCACCGCCCTGTACCACTTTATGTCAGAACGTTATATACACCCATTGTTATGTTCGTAGTATTTACAATTACATTATATAATTTATGTATTGTTTGCATTTGACGCTCTCCTCAATTATTTGTATAATTCTTGTACAATTAATTGAGAAATAAAGAAATTTATTAAGGACACTGAAAGTAAGTTTTTAATTTTTATTAGACTTGTAGATCAACAGTAGAAAGACCATGTGGATAAATGTCTCGCTTGAACATTTTTAAGTTAATGCTCTACACGGTTTAATTTTGGAATGCCAGCGTTAACCCAGTGGACAGTAAAGGAACTTTACTAAATTTCATGGGAACATTACGTAAGTAGTCCTATAACAAAGAAATAATTTACTTATGTATTTGTAAGGACTTAACTTATTTTTGACTGGTGCTATATGCTGTGAACCAATAAATACAGATCACAAAGCGGTGTTTTGTATTATAAATTGCCCTAAAATAAATGTGTCCAAGAACTGCATGTGTCAGAAATTTTAACAACATTGATCTGATTCAGTTCGAGCATGATATCTCATCTGTTGACTGGAGTGCTCTCTATCTTGAGTCTAATATTATTGAAAAGGTGAATATTTTCAACAACCATACTAAAAGTATTTGATAAACACTGTCCATGTAAAACAATTACAATAGACAAACGATACTCTCCAAGGCCAACTCCAAACTTGAGACGAATGATTAAACTAAAGAACAGTGCCTTCCAGAGATACAAAAAACTCAACTAGCACATCATAAAAGATATTACTTAGATCTTAAACATCTGGTGAATACAGCTATTACCAATGAAAAGAATGCCTATTACAATTACGAAATGCAACAGTGTGGTAAAAATAGCAAGTAATTTGGAGTAAAGTACAAAAACATAAAATCATTAACAAGAGTTTTCTCAACTCCATCAGTTTGACCTCATCACGTAATTTATTAAAAAATGTTGGTCCAAAGTGTGTATATCTGTGTGATATTTATAGTTTTGAAAATTTGTTTTCACATAAACAAGACATTTGTAATGTACATCGGTACCTTTCACTTTTGCCTGTAATTTTTTTTTCTGGCAATAAATGTGTATTTATTTCTCTCTCCCGAGTTCGAGTTTCAGTTGTGGTATATGGCAATATCTTAGGCGATGATTGCGGTGTTGATGTCTATGTGTAAGTGTCTTGGTTTAGTGGTGGAGTATAAGAATAACCAAACTCTGCCAGGAGACGTATAATATATAGAGAATCGGAAAATACGCTTTGTGATATAGGGAATAAACTTCGATGTAATTAGGCTTTTGAAATAAGAATACTTGGGTTCGATGCGGTCAAGCGGTGTTGGTATGAACGAATACCAATGCCCTGCATTGATCCACAGACAAGGCGTGGTTTACCTGCGCAGATACACGTTTACATATTGAGAACTTCAATTTCCGAATCTGTATAATTCCTCGAAAGAAATGGCAAATATATTTATTATTTTTTAACTTTTTAAGGCACTACTTATTTGAAGAATGAGGAAAAAATACAAGATATTTTTGAAATTGTAAAGCAATAATTAATGTCGTGACAATAAGAGAGGAAGACGATTGCCGTAAAATCTAATCATTTGACACAATATTTAGTTACCCAGAAGTGTAATTTTACATTATCCAATATTAAGAATATTAACGTTTAATATGGAAAATATTAATATTTACCAATTCTGGAAGACATTGTTTAATCATTTTCTTCAATATAACTTCTTCCTCTTCAACATCAAGGAGTGCAGGAGAACACTTTTTTACGGGGCCCATACAAAATCCACATATGTCTTGATCTTCTGGAACACCAGCACCGTTCTTATTTTCCTTTACATAGGAATCTATTAACTCCAGTTTGGCATCGTCCTTCTTAACGAGCGGCTCGGTATACTCATGTGTACTGAAGCATGCCATTTTGAAATTAAAACACTTTACTAGTAATTCTGTACAGTCTATACACATCACAGGTCTTTGTGTTACAGCTAAACTCTAAAAGGTGGAATCAAATTTATTCATACATAAATCTTCAGCGAAGTTTTTTTAATGCTTACGATTTTTGGCACAACTACATTCAGAGCGTCCTTCATATTTCCCTCTATAGCTCTAAAGTTATCACATATTTTCAAACAAAGTCGGCAATTTCTTTCTAAGGTATCCATTTTTTATAATAGAACAAATAAAAATGATTTATTTACAATTATAGTGCTCTTGGTTGCATTTCTGACGGTTCTGTCAAAACTTCTCTTCTTCTTCTTCTTCTTAGACTTGTATCAAGTCATGAGCAACTAAGTGAAGGGAAGGTTGGTTTAATCATTTTAAACAAGAACTAAAATATTAAAAATGGGCCGGACCCCGGGGCAGCCAGAAACCACTTTACTAGCACTGCGGTTTAATGGGTATCTCTTCTCTTTGAATAATCTGAATATGATTAAGATGCCTCGGTAGAATTTGTGAACTTCAAATATTAAAGCTGGTACCTATGCCTGTTGAAAATCATGTAGACCAAAACGTGTTTTTTAATCGCTCAAAAATTCCAGTCAAGTGGTTACACATGTTGAAAGGCACGTAGATCTAATTAACGTTAATGACCGGGGCCACCCACCATCAGATAAGATAATTATCTCGCGGTGATTAAAATTTCCAAAATCCGCGGTGCCTGTTGAAAATCACGTAGACCAAAACGTGTTTTTTAATCGCTCAAAAATTCCAGACATGCGTCATGACACATTATTCATAGATAAGATAATTAACTTCAGGTGATTAATTAAAAACCGGTTTTCAAAAGTGCTTCGTTGGTCATGAGTGATATAAGGTAACAAGTAATTATTACTAATCAACGTTACAAACACGGTCTAGGCAAAGATTAGAGAATTAAAAAGGTAAGACAGCCAGATAGAGAAGACGAAACAGTGGCGGTCCGTCAGGGATGGCAGGGTAGGCAGTGCCCATCCAATTTTCTAACAGCGCCAAGGCCAAGCAGTAGTTAGTCAATCATTTATTGATTTATTTGTTTTAAGTAGTTTCCTTCTTATTTCAGTGGGTCATGAAGTTCCATAAACTGAGCCGAATCCAATGCGCGCGAGGGTCTGGTTCTGGTAAAAATTTTCCAACTTCGGTTGTGAAAATACACGCTTAACTCGATTAATATTAGGTTATCCGATAACCTTGAATTGTAAATTGTGCTGTTGTCTTGTGGAACTGCGCGTGCAGTAAGTAAAAAGTTTGTTGTGAGCAATTGTAAATGTTTCACATGGCTTATGACACAATAAGTGCATCATATTAATTTTTATCATCATAGAAAATTCGTGATATTACAAAACCTATACCTATTGCAAGATGGGGAAAAGAGAATATTGGTAAAATCTTAAGAGAAGTACCTCGGGGCTTTGTGATAAATGTTGAGGTTAATATGGCCAATTGCCTAATTAATTCTAATACTACAATAACTCATGAAATTGCTAATCCAAATATTGACTCTGGACAAAATGATACAAGCAGGAATAGTCAATGCACTATATGATACCTCGAGGATACATTATTAATTTTTTGGTGCTTAATTCAGCCGACTGTTTTAAGACTTATTTAAAGCTGAAGGTAATTACTTATTAACTGTTTACACGATCGTCATCTCTCATATACATTTAGGTTAATATCCCTAATAAGAATTTCTATTAGTTTCTGTAACTTTTGGCAAAATTTTCATCAATGTATAAATATGTTAAATCCATTGTAATATTAAAAAGAATTATTTACTTCAATAAAATGCACTTGTCATCTGAATGTTTCTTTTAGATTTTAGTATAATTTTCAAACACAAAATCCACAGAGTAGAATAAGTAAAAAGTTACGACGTGTCCTCCTATAAATTCAGTATTTTTACCATCCAGTAGTAATGACAACCTCAAGCATATTATGAAGTTTGTTAAGGGCCCCTCAAGTTGACGCTAACCCTATTTTTTACTTTCAAGTTTTACTTGGTTGGGTTAGATAGGTACACAATGAAAGCCTTATCAGGATAGATGTCCGACTTAGTAGTAATAGTGTTTATTGATGTCATTGATACAATTAAGTGCATTACACAAGTCAAAAGTACAATAACACATATTTAAAATTCTATAGTATCACATATGAATCATATAAAATGATTAATTTGGTATAAAACAATTGGTAAAAGATTATAAACAATAAAACACAAACAGAAACAAATTTAGACAAATTATTCATATAAAAGAAACTCTTGCATTGTTGAAAACGTTTTTAAAGTATTTTATTTTCCTGTGCTTAAAGAAATGTTTTCACATTGTAAAAATTCATTTACATTATAAAAAGTTTTTGCTAATAGCAGTTATTAAATGGCAACAACTTGAGACACAGCAGAATTTTGTTGAAGAATAAGTAATAGTAATAATTACATTCGGGATTTCTTCAGTCGAAAATAATAAGCTCTAATATTATTTTTTATTCTAGTACCTACTATAGTCGTGTTAATTACTGTTTGCTGAATATTTATTTCGATTTTTATAAGCATATATCAGGCATTCAAAAATATATTTACAGGGTAATGTTAAAATAGTACATTCCACAAAGGTATTTCTTGTCTGTAATTTTCTGGCAGCTCTTTTCTGCATAACAGATTCTGTCTGCATGACAGGAGTTCCTCCATGCCATATATAACTGTAACAGACTGATTGGAACAGACTATGATATGCCTGCAAGCAGACAATTTTGGGTACTATTTTACTTAAAGCCAAATGGTCAATATGGTTTCCAAATTTCAATTTTGGACGCAGACATATGCCCACGAATTTGACTCCATTAGGATTACTTAGTCTCCTGATGTATGAGACTAAATGTAATATTTACGGTTCTTGTATTATTTAACGATAGTTTATTGCAAACAAACCATTCATTATATAAAGAAGGCTTTTGGCTGAAGAAAACCTGGTTAGGTTAGACAGCATTCCGATAATTATTTTAAAAATGAACCAATAGGTCATAGAATAGACATGTTAATACAAAAACTGTTATATCTGTTGCATCTCCACTATTTTGCACATTATAAAATCACCTACATTATCAATTCTTACGCTCTAGTAAATGTTTCTGTACATAAAGCTGTTTTTGTCTGATACAGACAAACCTAACCCTTGCGTATATTGACCACTGAGGCACCCTTATGTATCAGTAAATGTTTCGTAAGGTTACTTTTATACATTGTCTGAAATGAACAAGAACTGCATTGATACATTGTTACTTTTGAAGGGTCCTTATGTTGCCATAGATGTGTTATAAGGCTACTTTTATCTCTCGTCTCAAAAGAACAAGAATAACATGTATACATTGTTACTTCTGAAGGATCGTTATGTATCCGTACATGTCTCTTAAAGTTACTTTTTGACTTAGACTGATATGAACAATAGGCACATTTGTACATTACTAATTCTGATGGATCATTATGTGTCAGTACATGTCTCTTAAGGGAATTCTTTCGTTTCGTCTGAAATGAGCAAGAGAAACATTTATACATTGTTGTATCTGATGGATTCTTATGTACCAGTAGATGTGTTTTAAAGGATTCTTTATGTCTTGTCTGAAAAGAGCAGGACTCACATTTGTACACTGTTATTTCTGATGAATCCTTATGTACCAGTAGATGTCTCGTAAGGGAACTCTTTTCTCTTGCTTGAAATAAGCAAGAGTCACATTTGTACATTTTTATTTGTGATGAATTCTTATGTACCGCTACATGGCCCTTAAGGAGTTTCTTTTGTCCCGTCTGATAAGAACAAGTGTCACATCTGTACACTGTTATTTCTGAAGAAGCCTTATGTATCTGTAAATGTGAATTAAGGCCACTCTTATATTTTGTCTGATATGAACATAAATCGCATCTGTACATTGTTACTACTGAGGGATCCAGATGTACCACTGAATGTATTTTAAGGTGACCTTTATATTTTGTCTGATATGGGCAAAAGTCACATTTGTGCATTGTTATTTCTTTTGGATTCGTATGTGTCAGTAGATGTCTTCTGAGGTAATGTTTACCCTTTGTTTGATATGAACAAGAGTTACATGTGTATTTTGTTACTTCAGAATAATCATTATGCTTTAGCAGGTGATCTTTGAGGGTCTTAGCACTCTTTGCCTGAAATGAACAGCAATAACACTGATACAGTTTTGTCTTCACTGCATTTTCTTCTGTCAATGTAGAGTTACTATACGGTTTTGATAGATCCCCCTCAGGGTTCGGCATCAAATCATTTCCTCTTACAGTTAACCTAGAGGCGACTATCGACTTTGACAAAATGGCACTAACGTTAAACCTGAAAATGATAAAAAATTGTTATTAGTAACATAAAAGACAAGAATATCATCACTTACTATTTACATAGAACTGTTGATATAGTTAACAGTTTTTTAGTTTCTATACAATGTTAAGTTTGTGAAGTTCTTCTTTTAACATTGGCAGCCAAGTTGTACAGACATCTACCGAACAATTCGACACGCAATTATCCTCATTCCATAATATTATCGCGGATTCTTTAATTTTTCTTTTTTTGCTATCTACCTCTTTGTTAAAATATTTGCCGAGTCCCAGTTTATTCTATGGGCGAACATCAAAATTATATAAGAAAAAATGAAATTCAGAGGTCCAAGATCTGCGAACACGCGTGGGAGAATGGACATAGAGTAAACTGGGACTCGGCAAAAATTTTAACAAAAGAGGCAGATAGCAAAAAAAAAGAAAAATTAAAAAATCCGCGATAATATTATTGAATGAGGATAGTTGCGTGTCGAATTGTTCCGTAGATGTCTTGGCTGCCAATGTTAAAAGAACTTCACAAACTTAACATTGTATAAAAACTAAAAAACTGTTAACTATATCAACAGTTCTATGTAAATAGTAAGTATCTATGGACATTGAATATAACAAACATTCTTAGAGCTGTGTATTTGTCATACACAGCAAAAAAGATTTTTCAAAAAGCCTTGAAAAAGGAAACAGATTAGATTTCCGAAACGTCGGCGAAATATTTAATTTCAAGTTTTTTTACTTATGTGTTGTTTATTTATAAAAACCAACCTCTAACTGATCCTTTGACGTAAACGTCACAGGCGTAGAGGTTATTTACCAGTAAAATACTGGTTAATTGTAATATATTTTGTAGATTCTCCTTGCACCGCTTAAAAAGAAAACATACATATGGCAGGAAGTCCCAAAGAATTGAAGAAGGAAAAAAATTATCAAGTAACGTTTAATGATGCACACTGTCAAATGCTATCGTTAAGTCCACATATATGTAAGCTATATGTAAGTCTTCATTTATTCCTGTTATTACGTCTTCTAACATTTGAAAGACAGCTCTAGTTGTAGACCGATTTTTACTTCCCTCGCATACCGAAGGGAAGTATTGTATTCGAGAAAAAATCACCCTCCGAGATTTTTACGGATTCTGACGTTTCAGAACACGTAGATTACGAAAATATAGGTTTTTCAATTCCGTCAATCTGTCTGTCTGTCTGTTGGTGCATTTACTAAAAAACTACTTGACGGAGAGCAGTGAAATTTGGCAGGTAGTTGACGCTACTGTCAGCGCAGAAATGGTAGAAATTTGACTGGAAAATATACAGGGTGGACCGTCTAAACGGAATAAATAGCGAAAAAAATTTTTTTTCGCTCAAATTTAAAATTTCCACGTTTCATGACGCGCTAATCCTATTTCGAAAAAAAAAAATTTGAAAATTTTTTTCACCAACATTTTTGAAAAAATTTTCACAAAAAAAAAAATTTTTGTTCAAATTTAAAATTTCCACGTTTCATGACACGCTAAACCAATTTCTGAAAAAAAAATTTTTGAAAATTTTTTTCACCATTTTTGAAAAATTTTTTACCAAGATGAAAAAAATTTTTTTTGCTCAAATTTAAAATTTCTACGTTTCATGGCATTCTAAAACTATTAAAAAAAAAATAAATTTTTTTTACCATTTTTGAAAAAAAATTTTCTACTAAAATGATAATTTTTTTTTCTTCAAATTTAAAATTTCCACGTTTCATGGCATTCTAAGCCTGATTCAGAAAAAAAAACAAAAACATTTTTGAAATTTTTTTTACCACTAAAATAGACGGATTTTTTTTTTATTTCTTCAAATTTAAAATTTCCACGTTTCATAGCGTTCTAAATCTATTTAAAAGAAAAATTAGAAATTTTGTTTACTATTTTAAAAAAATTTTACCACTAGGATAGAATTTTTTTTCTTTGTTCAGATTTAAACTATCCACGTTTCCATGGCATTCTAAAACTATTCAAACAAATTTAAAAATGTTTTTGAAAAATTTAAAAAAAAATTTGAAAACATTTTTAATCTATTTATCACTACTATAGAATAGATGAAAAATTTGGTTTGCACAAATTTAAAATTTCCACGTTTCATGACATTCCAAACCAATTTCGGAAAAAAAAAATTTGCAACATTTTGTTACCAGTTTGGAAAAAAATTAACACTAGAATAGATGGAAACTTTTTTTACTCAAATTTAAAAGTTTTACGTTTCATGACATTCTAAACCTATTTTAAAAAAGTATGTAATTTTTAAATCCTAAACTTCTTTTACCACTATTATAGAATAGACGGAAACTTTCCTTTTTGCTCAAATTAAAAATTTCTACGTTTGACATTTTAAACCTATTTCAGAAGAATTAAAAATTTTTTTTTTTTACATTTTTGAAAAATTAAAATAAAAATGAAATTTTTTAACCACCACTATACTTCCACTCCAATGCGCGAATGTTGGATTGATGTGACGGATGGTAATAATATCTGACATATACACCTATTATACTTTTATTGAAAAATGTACAGGGTGGTCATCCCAAGAAATAATTCAGTCATGGTGGACATTTGTAAAGGTATTTGCGCAAGCCTGCCATATGTGGCACCTGTTATTTAGTATTGAGCTTTTGCTGTTGGATGAGCAATCTGTATATTTTTTTGACCAAAACTTATCAAGTTTTCTTTGTAATAATAGCAATAACTATTTTCCGATTATTATTCTCAATGTCATTTCGTAATTATTAATTTTTTAGAGTGAGCGCCATGCACAAATAACGAGGGAAGTTCTGTGTAAAGACCTTTACCGATTTTTTATGTAACCATTTTGATTGTCGTTTAATATTTTGAACTTTATAAGAAAATCATACATTCTGTTGGCTATTATTTTTTCTATTACTTTTGCTATTACTGACATCAAAGCAATTGGCCTATAGTTATTTAGTTCTGAGACATCTCCCTTTTTATGTAGTAGTGTCAGCATGATCATTTTTAATTTATCTGGAAACGTACCTTCTTGAAAGCCTTTATTGATTAATATTGAAAGTGACTCTGCCAAAAAGTGTGCATAGTATTTTAGAAGTTTTGTGGGGATTTCAACGTACCGACTAAGTGTATTTTTCAATGCCTGTATTGTGTTATGTTCTTCCTGAACATCTGTTGGAGATAAGACAAATGTGTTTATAGTACTGGTTATGAGTGATTTGTTTACATGTGTATTTATGTTTATATCTTCTACCATATCAATTAACTGTTTATTTATATAGTTTAATTTTTCTTCGTCGCATTCACTTTCCATCTTAAAGTTTGCTATGTTGAATTTTTTCTTCTGTGACTTTCTGTTACGTTAAATAACTTCCACGTGTCTCTTAATTCATTATCGGATGCAAGTAGGAATTCACTGTTACATTTCTGTTTTTGGTTTTGTATGTCTTTTTTTAACTGGACACGGAATTCTTCAAAGGTTTTTCTGCTTACATCTCTTTTTATCATTCCCACGTACAGCTTTCGTTTTATTTTATTCTTACGTTCTACTGTCAGCCATTTTTTACACTTTGTTGTCTGTTTACAAATCGTTTTTGAGCTCATTGATTATTTTTAATATTGTTTCTTCTAAGGCTAAATAACAATTATTAGCATCTTTATTTGTTAGTTTATCTTTCCAGTTTATACATTTTAATAATAATAATAAAGCATTTATTATTTACCCAATTTGACAAATTTAACAATAGTAAATTATACATGTTTACAACAGGTAAATAAAAGGCGAGTAGTTCAGTTTACTGACAAGCCAGTAAACTGTTCTTCCACTATTGCCTATAAATAATATCAGAGGTAGATAAATTAAATAAATATAGGTACTCATATCGAAACAATCATAAAAAAAAATTTAAAAAAAAATACATCAAAGTAGAATTAAAAAGAGGCAAACTAGAGCTGAAGGAGGGAGGAGAGTAGGAAATGAGAGGAAGAGAAAGAAAAGAAATTAGAAAAAAAATGAAACAAAGAAAATTAAAGAAGGAACAAAGTTTAAAAACAGAGAAATTACGGGAAAAGGTAAGATTTTATTATTACTGATTTCGCATTAAATATGTTTTAAATGTTTTTTTAAAACTTACAGACGAAAGGGTGAGTCCATTAAAGGGTAGCGTATTTATAGAAGTAGCAATGTTATAAGAGAATCCCCTTTTGAATATTTCCTTACGGTGTTGTGGTATGGTGAGAATATTTCTTCGTCTAATATTAATGTTATGAATATCATTTCTAAAAGAGAGCTTGTTGAGGAGATAAGGTGGCGATCTAAACTTTAAAATTTTATGAAAAAAACAAGCCATGTGAAGTTTGCGGCGATTGTACATATTCAGCCATCCTGCAGTTTTCAATTTATGAGATATTCTTTGACGGCGTTGAATTCCAAAAATTAAGCGAAGACAAGCATTTTGTACTTTTTGTATGCGCTGGGTCTCGATTCTGTCAATACAGGGGCCATAAACCACATCGCAATGATTAAAATGGGACAAAACTAGAGAATCACATAACATTTTTTTTACTTCCATGCTTAAAAATCGTCTCTGGGAATATATCATTTTTAGTGCAGCGTATGCTGATCTTAATTTACTCGTAATATGCTGTTTAAATCTCAATTTATAATCAATAATAAGACCAAGACTTTTAGAGCTGTTATTGAAGGCAATTGTATCATTTCTAATCAATCAATCAATCAATCAATCAAAATATACTTTATTGTCGTAAAGAAAAATCTTAATATATTAATTTCTCTCGACACAAATTCACGAGCATTGTCATTGCAAAATATTATAGCAGATGATTTACTAGGGTTAATTTTAAGTAGATGATCAGTAGAAACTGACACCAAATTCTTTATATCGCTGTTAATTAAATTCCTATATTCCTGTAGATCTTCAACATGAAATGAACAATAAAGCTGTGTATCATCAGCATATAAATGGTAATTGCAGTGTTGCAAGGACGTGTGAAAGTTCGATGTAAAAATTGTAAACAATAACGGTCCAAGTATACTTCCTTGCGGTACACCTGAAACTACAGTTAGTGGTTGTGAAATATTATTATTAAGTACTGTTTGTTGAATTCTATCCGACAAGAATGACAAAATTAGACTGGAGGAATTTCGTTCAAAGCCACAAAAGTGTAGAATTGAAAAAAGTAATTGGTGATTTATCATATCAAAAGCTTTTGTATAATCTAATAATATTAATACACTTATTTTGTTATTGTCAGTAGCTCCAATGATGTCATCAGTTATGTCTGCAAGAGCCGTAGCACAAGAGAATCCAGATCTAAATCCCGACTGCTTTAATGGTAGTACATTGTTGAGATTCACAAATTCTCTAATTTGCAATTCTAAGATTTTTTCAAAAATCTTTGATAAGACAGATAAAACACTGATGGACCTTAGGTGACTCAATTGGCTAGGTTGACTGATTTTAGGTAATGGAAATATTAAAGCTATTTTCCAAGCTTTAGGAAAGTAGTGTGCATTTATACATACATTATATATGTGAGTTAAGAATGGAACTATATAAGGACAGCATAAATGTATTAAAGTTATATTTAATTTATCATATCCATAAGCTTTAGATTTTATGTTTTGAATGATTTTAATTACATCTATATCAGAAATAAGTTTAAAAGAAAATAAACCATCTATGCCTTCTTTAATATTGGTATTATAAAAATTTATTAACTCGTCTTTAGGTTTATCATTATTATTAGAGGAATTGATAAAATAATCATTAATAGTGTCCACATTACTTAACTGTTCAGGTATATTAGCCTTTTGATTTTTAGTAATATTTAATTTTTTTAATTCACCCCATTTCTCTTTAATATTACAATTATTAAATTTATATCTTAAATAAACCTTCTTTTCAGCCTTAATAGCTGCATTAGTTAAATTTCTAAGTTGTTTATAGTACACCCAGTGGCCATTTTGCCCTATTTGTTTGAATTTTACCAAGGCTTTATCACGTAGTTTCTGCATAAATTTAATGTTATCTGTTAACCACGGAGCATATTTTCTTTTGGAGCATTTTATAGATTTGATAGGTGCATGCGTATTGAATAACTGCAAAATATTATCAGTAACAAATTCAATTTTATCGTCAATATTATTCATATAGAAAATATCATTCCAAGGTATGTTTTCTAAATCCATTTGAAAATGTTCAAAATTTATATGCTTTAAAGCTCTGTAATTAAATATTCTCTCCGGTTCTTCCATAACATTAAACGTTATAGTGCAGTGAACTAAGAAGTAATCGAATATTTGTGCATCGACTACCCCAACGTCACAAACATTTTCAAAATTTACCAGAATTAAATCTAGCAATGACATGGTTGTATCGGTTATTCGCGTGGGTTCGTTGATTACTTGCACAAAATTAAAAGTTTGATATATATTTTTAAATTGCGCAGAGTAGTTAGCAAGTATATTAATATTAAAGTCACCTAAACACACTATATTGTCATAATTTGCAAAAATATTGGAAAACGTGTCCTCGAAATAGTTTAGAAAGGAATCATAATCGGAATTTGGTGGCCTATATACATTAGCGATAGCAAGTGCCTGATTTTCTATTAATATTTTGATTATAATAATCTCTATATAATCACTGGTTTCACTTAATAAAATAGTATAATTTAAAGTGTTCTTTAAATACAGACAAATTAAAAACACTTGCAATGAAAATAGAGCCAGCCCTGGCGTTTTACACAATGGGATTGCGACCCTCTATGTGGTCATCATACTTGTGCGAGATTCAATTTTACATACAAATAGGTATAGACATTGGTATTCCATTTATTATGTAGAGTTCAATAAGAGAACTATTTACTCTCTGTTACAACCTGTGGTGATAATCGACACTCTATCACACATTTCTACAGATTGGGTGTGGAGACATGCTAGTGAATACAATCCCTGCTTATTAATTATGCCACCCACACCTAAGGGGCGCCAATGCTCAACAATATTTAATATTTTCCATATGTAATATTCTGCCGATAAGGTGTTGTTACGATCTAAAAGTGAAGATCGTACACACTTTAAAGAATAAAAGGTCCTAGGCCTTACAAATCCTATTTTGGTGAGTGTGAGAGGATAAATAAATAGAAAGAATGCTGTAAGGTAAAAAAAATATTTATTACGATTAATTTTTTTTCTTGGACAAATTTGAGTATTATTAAATATTAACAAAAAATATATGTACAATAGCACACTAGTAAGAACAATATTGAGTATTATTAATTATTAACAAAAAATATGTACAGGGTGGGCAACTAAGAATGGAGGTCGGCCATATCTCAGAAACCAAGCATCGCACAAATTTAGGAAAAAAATTACCTTAAGTAAAGTGGCCACGAAAAATCGCTGGAAAATATTTTCGAGTTTCTAAAATGGCCGCTAGGGGGCGTAACAGCCACAGCAGAATAGAAAATCAGGTTTTTCTCAGTATTTTGCTCAATTAAGTGGTATTGAAAATACATGCATCGTAATCCTAGGACAATTTTGAATCTTTCCAGTTTTTCCATTTTTTTTGTATCTTCAAGAATAAAGTGGTGGGGAGATGCCAAAAATACATTTTTTCAAATGTCGATTACTCCGATTAGCCTTAACGGAATTTAACAAACTTAGTCTCATTGAGAAGTGCTTTTCTTGGTCTATCGAGTGCATGTTGTGCTATTTCCATTTGATTATTACTGTCGCCGCTAGAGGCCGTTATTTGACATGACAACAAATATCGCGCTTTTTTTTAAAAAATTTAAATAGAATGGTATATTTATTTTTACATGGTAAAATAGAGAATTAAAAGCCTCAGATATCAGTGAAAACCGCAACTAGATAGCTTTTCTCTAACGGAAGATATTAGCAAACAAAGTTGAAATTATGAATTATTATCAGATCTTGCCGACGGGATTTGCAAAGTAGCTGTTGAAAACAAGTAAGCTGTGAAAATGACACAATGAAGAAACAACATATTATGTCAAAATATTTAACTTGTCATTATTGTTATTTTGTGCAGTATTTAGTTTTTTATTTGAAATTGTTTTCGTTTTGGAATTAATTTTTCAAATTATAATGATTCTTACAAATGAAGCATTTGACATGTTAGCGATTTAGTTCGAATGCATGAGACATGCAACTCTTGCTGCCAGAGTCTATGCAGTGCAATATCCTGAAAGACGTCATCCAAGTGAAAAAGTTTTTATTCGACTGGCACATGGTTTTCGTACGAAGGAAGTGTACCGTGTATCGAAGACATCGTTACGAAATTTTAAATGTATTTTTGAAGTTACGAAACGTCCCAATTTTCATAACTGTCAGTTTCATTACATAACTAGTGATGTAATGAATTTTAATTAAACTGTTATTATTAAACCCATCATTTAGAGAAAAGACATTAAGGCACAAAAAACACTTTATTAATAAAATGCAAATAGAAACATTCCGTCATCTGCATTTTTAACAAAACATTTAAAGTTTTCTTCTGTTAAAATAATAAATTTCTTAGCGTGGTAACCTGAAGATCTTCTCTTTAAAAATGGTATTAATATGGTATATTTTTTGTCAATGTTTCTTTTGGCATTTAATTCTTTAATATTGATTCCTACTCAATATTCATATCGTGACCCTTTATAATTTTTCATCGTTTCGAAATACGCTAAGAGAATCTTTTCACATACATCTTTTTATTCACTTTTGTTGACACCAGTTTTCAAATTTCGTATATTATACTTCCTCATATTGATATCAAAAAGGCGTTTGATAGCGTTTGGCACAAAGGGCTATTATACAAATTAAAAAAAGTAGGTACGCCTGATTATCTGATACACCTGTTAAGAAACTACCTGGAAAACAGAACACTACATGCAAAGGTTGGAAACGCAACTTCTGAAGAATTTATGATGGAGCAGGGGGTCCCACAAGGATCACCACTTTCACCTCTATTATACAACTTATACAGCTATGACATCGCCACCCCACAAAATCCATTGGAAGACACAACATACATACTACAATATGCTGATGACACAACTCTGGTGGGACATGACAAATCACTACAGAGGTTAATCCCCAAGATGCAGGATAAGATGAACGAGATACAACTGTGGTTCAACAAATGGCGTCTGCTTCTAAATCCCAGCAAATCACAATTCGTTATATTTAACCACGCTCCCTCTCCATCCTCCCCTTCAATAAGCATTGCAAACGATGATGTAAAGCCAACTCTCACGGCCAAATATTTGGGAATTACCATGGATCAAAAACTGAATTTTAATCAATACACATCAATTATTAAATCCAGAATAAAAAGCCGAGCAAAACACTTCAAAGCACTCACATATAAAAACGAAGGGATATCAACAAAAACAGCTACAAAAATTTACACATCAATATGCCGACCCATACTTGAATATGGACACAATCTATATATCAACTGCCAAAAACCGGCCCTAAACAACTTAAAAGTTGCTGAAACCGCTTCGCTGCGCACTATAACTAAAATTCGGCACCCAAACAACAACCTCCATAACCCGCCAAATAATCTACTATATGAAAAAACCAGAATAACACCAATCCTGACCAGACTCCAAATGTTAACAGTTAAATTTGCCAATCGACCACACAACATGCAATTGATGCGACCTCTCTGCCGGACAAGAAGCCTCAACACATCAAAATTCAAGCACCCCGAGATGACACTGATGGAAAAAATATCTTCGCTAACTCTAAACTAATCTAAACTTGTTTGTTTGTTTTTTTTTTTTACAACAAAATAAATTGTATTCATCTTAAAACTATACAAAGAATATTGTAATATCAATAAAAAAGCAGGAAATACAGGCTGAAGGACCCCGGTCGATAGCCGTTTGAATATGTAATTTTTCTCTTATATATTCAATAAAGAACTTTTATTATTATTATTATTACTTCCTCATATATGCTTTTTGATTTACCAGGTAAGTATTATTGAATTTACTGCTACTCTTTTATATCAGATGGAATATCCACATCTAAATCAACAATTTCTGACTTAATTTGCTTAAAAAAATTCAGCAAATTGACAACTGAACTTTGTTAATACAAATGTCAACCTATACCTACTAATGCTCAGGTACAGCGATAAACACAAAATTCATTTGTACCACTGTAGGTGTAACAATGTTTGAAACCGCAAAATAAAATTCAATATAAATTGCAATTTCTTTTCTATTTTAGAGCAAGATTAGATAAAAACGTTATGAAACAGTAATTTTACTTGACTCGCGTAATTTGCAAATATTGCATTCGTCAGGTAAAATTAGTCTTTTCATAACTGTCTACATAAATATATTGTTATTATTATTATTAGAATTGTTGTCTGTTATTATATACTAATTTTTATATTATGTAATATATTCTACTCGATATGTTTGATATATGTTGTTTCTTCATTGTGTCATTTTCACAGCTTACTTGTTTTCAACAGCTACTTTGCAAATCCCGTCGGCAAGATCTGATAATAATTCATAATTTAAACTTTGTTTGCTAATATCTTCCGTTAGAGAAAAGTTATCTAGTTGCGGTTTTCACTGATATCTGAGGCATTTAATTCTCTATTTTACCGTGTAAAAATAAATATACCATTCTATTTAAATTTTTTAAGAAAAAGCGCGATATTTGTTGTCATGTCAAATAACGGCCTCTAGCGGCGACAGTAATAATCAAATGGAAATAGCACAACATGCACTCGATAGACCAAGAAAAGCACTTTCCAATGAGACCAAGTTTGTTAAATTCCGTTAAGGCTAATCGGAGTAATCGACATTTGAAAAAATGTATTTTTGGCATCTCCCCACCACCTTATTCTTGAAGATACAAAAAAAATGGAAAACTAAAAAGATTCAAAATTGTCCTAGGATTACGACGCATGTATTTTCAATACCACTTAATTGAGCAAAATACTGAGAAAAACCTGATTTTCTATTCTGCTGTGGCTGTTACGCCCCCTAGCGGCCATTTTAGAAACTCGAAAATATTTTCCAGCGATTTTTCATGACCACTTTACTTAAGGTAATTTTGTCCCTAAACTTGTGCGATGCTTGGTTTCTGAGATATGGCCAACCTCCATTCTTAGTTGCCCACCCTGTACAATAGGTTTTAACGACCGGGGTGAACTATGCCCCAGGTGGGTGCATTCACCAGTCCCTACAAAAAAATATATAATAGCTCTAGGCCACAAATGAAATCTACACCCTACAGTATCTCTCTGAAAGAGTCACTATAACAAAATAAAGGAACGATAAGCAAAATGTTAACTACTAAATGATGAAAGATAAAATATAAAAAAGATTACTTAAAACTACAGGATGAGCACACTAATTTAAAATTGTACAAAGATAACTTATCTTTTGTTAACCCACGTGAAGAATCGTAGATCTCAGGTGCTCCGGATCTGGGGTCTGGTGTTATGCCAGAACGTCCTCCAGGAAAACACAGCTCGGTATACTTCGCTTCAGAAAACTTGTACGAGTTAAAATAAGGTGGGGTTGCCCACGTGGCTATCAAACCATAGAAAAAATCTAGGGAACTACTACTTTTTGTTGCCCAAAAATGAATCCTCTCCAAAACCGTCTACGATAAAAACATGTGAATTAGTGTAAAGCTAACCTCAAAATGTACACATGGTTGTGAACTAAAAAGAAGTGAAAATACAACTTACCCAGATTATCTGGACGTTAATTACTTGTTGAAATATCTCCGATTTAAGAATCGATAAATTGAGAATATAAAATTATCAAATAACTGGTGAAATTATAGTCTTAAACTCCGATACCAAGATCGATTTGCCTCAACGTGGCCTTTGACTTAATTACACTGGAAACAAGTGTCTAATGAATTTTCGAAATAGAAAGAGGAAGATTCACTCCGTCCTGCGTTATTTATAACTTCAGTTAATATAAAAAAAAAACTAAGTCATGTGCGCACTTTACACTTAATTCAACATTTTTGGTAGGAGGTTTGATTCACGTTGTCAACCTTTAAGTTTTCTTACTGAGATCTTTATTATCGACATTCGGACTTTGCGAAAACTGACATATGGAGTAAACATTTGTACTTTTCGGATTAATGCTGAAATCAATGCATTTTAATGTGTTTAGCACTATAAAAGAGAATCACTCATTTATTACAATGATTTATGAAATTCTATTTTATGTTACTAGGTTCGCCATCTATTGCCTGATAGGTTAACCACAAGCTTATTAGTACCGACTTGTTTAACCCATGGTCGCTCTTGTCGATTTTATCATGAATAATGACGGATGTTTTCTCTTTTAATCACATATACCGGGTGTTCGCATATACCGGGTTCCCCGTAAATTAACTCCCTGCTTACCCCAGATGTTAATGCCAAATAGGGCGTGACAGTGTTTAATCAGTTGCATGTATAAATAAAGTAAATAAATGGTTGTATAAAAAGATTCGAGTAGAAATTATATTCCCTATATTTAAAGTGAAACTTAACTTGATTACCTGTTGAAATCTTCTTCTTCTGCCTTTATTTGAATTTCTTCCTCAACTAAACATTTTACATCCTCCATTTCAACCAAGTTTCCCTCTGCACAAAATGTTTCTTCTAATTTAAATACATCATCCTCATTATCATACTTTTCCTCACCTGTTTCTCTTTCCTCACAGAATTCTTCTTTAACCTTGATTATATCAACTGACTTATCAACTACTTCTGCCTTTGTTACATCTCTTATTGTAGATTGCAATAAACTGCTTAGCTCTATTGGACCTTCATTGTTTATGTCTAGAGTTTCGCAATATTTCTTAATCTTTTCTTCAATCATCGAACAGTTCGTTACGAAACGAAAACAGTTTTCTAGGGAGGAATGGCAGGATGCACAGATTACAGGTATCTTGATGATACTTAGATTCTGCCAAACAGAAACAACATAATAAAAACTACACACTGTATAGTGTCGAGAGGAAAGTAGATATGACCAAAATAAGTAGCTACAGTTCACCAAATAGATCTAGTCGGTATAAAAAATTGCAAACAAAACCGAAACACCGCTTCTCGCTCTGAATAAGGGGCAAGGCATTCACATATGTAATTTTAAATATGAAAAGTGTGTTAGCACCTTAATTTCGCTGTGAAATATTACAGAATGGCCATATTATTGTTTAGAAAATAATAATTACATTGTACGTTACCTTTATGTAAAATACGAAACGAATTCTGTTATATTTCTAATGAAAATTATTTATCAAATTATAGCACAGGTCACCTCTACGCTATCGTCACATGGTCTGATATATGGTCTTTTGTAGCGCCAGACACATTATAAGTCAGTACAGAATTGGCTTCACTTCATACTATACATGGTGGTTCATAAGTGTTTTACTGATATATGAATTTAATCAACATGTTTAGACCGTGGAAAAGCCCTCAATCATCCACCAGTAGAGATGTTGAAAATGTAGAAGACAAAAATATTGCAAGTCCTAAGCAACCAAGAAGAAAATATTTATGCCAACCAGCGCAAGAAATATTCGAAGAATGGTTTGAGAGTACACTAGTTCCAAAATTGGATAAAAATAGTGTCATTATAATAGACAATGCCCCCATCACTCTCGGATAGCCGAAAAAATACCAAATAAAGCTACGAAGAAGAGGGATATACAGATATTTCTTATATCACGTAACATGGAACTTGATGAAAAATTAACAAAAAAAATCAGTAAAGGTATTTACACAGAACTTCCCTCTTTATTTGTGCATGGCGGTCACTCTAAAAAATTAATAATTACGAAATGACATTGAAAATAATAATCGGAATATACCTAGTTATCCCTATTATTATAAAGAAAACCTGATAAGTTTTGCTCAAAAAAATATACAGAGTGCTCATCCAACAGCAAAAATTGAATACTAAATGACAGGTGCCAAATAGGCTTGCGCAAATACCTTTACAAATGTCCACCATGGTTGAATTATTTCTTGGGATGACCATCCTGTACATTTTTCAATAAAAGTATAATAGGTGCCTATGCCAAATATTATTGCCATATGTCACATTTTCAGTTCCACATTCACGTAGTGGAGTGGAAGTATAGTGGTGGTTAAAAAATTTCATTCCCTTTTTTTTAATTTTTCAAAAATGTTGATAAAAAAATTTCCATATTTTATTTTCTTCTGAAATAGCTTTAGAATATCATGAAATGTGGAAATTTTAAATTTGAGCAAAAAGAAAGGTTTCCTTCTATTCTATAGTAGTGGCAAGAAAAGATTACAAATATTTTCATTTTTTTTTTTTAAATGGGTTTAGAATACCATGAAACGTGAAAATTTTAAATTTGTACAAAGAAAAAAAATCCATCTATTCTAGTGGTAAAATTTTTTTCCAAAATGATGAAAAATGTTGCAATTTTTTTTTTTTTTTTCGAAATAGGTTTAGAATGTCATGAAACGTGGAAATTTTAAATTGGAAAAAAAAATGTTTTCAGCTATTCAATAGTAGTGATGAAAAGAATAAAATTTTTTCAAAAATTTTTTAAAATTTTTCAAAAAAATTTTTTAAATTTAAAAATTTTTTTTTTAAAGTTTTTGAAATAGGTTTAGAATACCTTGAAACGCGAAAATTTTAAATTTGAACAAAGAAAAAAAAATTTCCATCTATTTTAGTGGTTAAATTTCTTCAAAAATGGTTAAAAAAATTTTGTTGTTGAAATAGGTTTAGAATGCTATGAAAGGTATGAATTTTAAATTTGAACAATGAAAAAAATATTTTCCATCTATGTGTTAAATTTTTTTCAAAAATGGTAAATAAAATTTCAAATTTTTTTTTGTTGAAACTAGAATGAAATTAGAATGATATGAAACGTAGAAATTTTAAATTTGAACAAAGAAAAAAATTTATCCATCTAATTTAGTGGTAAAATTTTTTCAAAAATGGTAAAAAAAAATATATTTTTTTTGAAATAGGTTTAGTATGCTATGAAATGTGGAAATTTTAAATTTAAACAAAGAAAAAAATGTTTCATTTTTTTTTGTTGAAACAGGTTTAGAATGCTATGAAAAGTGGAAATTTTAAATTTGAAGAAAGGAAACTTTTTTTTCCATATATTTTAGTGGTAATTTTTTTTCAAAACTGGTAAAAAATTTTCCAATTTTTTTTTTAAATAGGTTAGAATGCTATGAAACGCGGAAATTTTAAATTTGCACAAAGAAAACAATTTTTTTTACATTTATTTTAGTGGTAAAAAGTTTTTCAGAAATGTTGGTAAAAAAATTTTACTTCTGAAATAGGTTTAGAATGTCATGAAACGTGGAAATTTTAAATTTGAGCAAAAAAAAATTTTTTTTCATTACTTATTCCCTTTAGACGGTCCACCCTGTATATTTTCCAGTGAAAGTTTAACTATTTCTTCGCAGACAGTAGCATCAGCTACCTACCAAATTTGACTGATCTCCGTCAAGTAGTTTTTTAGTTAATGCACCAACAGACAGACAGACAGACAGGTGATAGCAGACGGAATTGAAAAACCTGCCTGATCTGAAACGTAAAAAATCTGAAAAAATCTCGGAGGCTAATTTTTTCTCGAAAACAATACTTCTCTTCGGTATGCGAGGGAAGTAAAAGGATTATTGGACATAGTTAAGAAGTGTAATTTTAAGAAATGTGAAAAATATGTCGTCGATGAGATGGCAGAATTATACGGACACACCATTTTACGTCTACCACCATATGTTTGCGTGTTTAATCCAAAATAATAATTACGGAGCTAGCTAAAGAAAGCTGTGCAAAGAAACAACACATTTCCGGAATTTCACTCAAAAGTAGAGGCCGAAATGTAGAAAATTACTTCAGAAAATTGGAAAAAATGTATTAGTGGCAGACCGTGACCAAAATCAACTGTTATCACTGTTAATGCTTATTTCGATCACCGGGTTACAGTTTATTAGACAGACTTTCCTCAGAAAAAACTCCCTTAACGTTGCAGTAGCCGGGAAAACGATTTTCAGTCCGTTAAAAAGAGGTTATTTTTTATCCCCTAATGTCCGTTTTCGATAAATTCTTGTTATAGATGTCGAATAATACAAGAATCAATACAGAACGGAAATTTTATATGTTCCATAATTTCAATAATAAAAATCAAAATTGTATAAGAAAATGGTATAAAAAATTTCCCCCTAATGGTTGCAACGTTTTTTAAATTATAAAATATGGTTCAAATAATGGCTGTAAAGCTCGATAAAATTACGAGCTACATGGGGTGCAATTCTATGTCCCAAAACATAAGAGAAAGACAGCAATTAATACATTTCAATGTGTTGATATTGTGTGGTGCAAGTGAGAAAAAATCAAATTGTTTTGTTTATGTCTATCTTTCTGAACACTCGAGCAAGAGTCAGCCATTCAAAATCTTGGACAAATCAGAAAAATATCAATAAGCCTTTGTTGCACTTTCAGAACACTTGCTGTTTTTGAAATTATGAAGCAATAATCAATTACTTGGTGATAAAAAGATGTAGTAAATTGCAGAAAAACCCTAAAATATTATTGGCGATCTATGGTCAACAAGTAAGCACACTTGACGCAACATTTAGCTACTCAGAAGTGTGGGAGAGTCATTGTAACTCATTTCATAATAAGAATAATAACAGTTAATAGCTTAATAAGAAAAATATAGATAGGTATATACCAATTCTGGGAGACACAGTTCTATCATTTTCTTCAACATAACCTCTCGCTCCTCAACATCAAGAGGTACAGGGGAACAATTTTTTAATGGACTGATACAAAATCCACATATATCGTGATCTTTTGGGACACCAGCACCGTTCTCATTTTGCCTCAGATAGATATCTTTCAGCTCCAGTTTGACATCATCCTTGTTAACGAATGGCACCATATAATCACGTGTACTGATGCATGCTGTTTTGAAATCAAAGCACTTCACAAGTAATTCTGCACAGTCTGTACACATGACAGGTTTCTGTGTTGCAGTTAAACTCTAAAACAAAATTCGCCGAGATTATCGGAGAGATTTGTAGTAAATATTGAGTAAAATAGAATTTATTCATACATAAACTTCCTCCCTTTAAAAATTGAATTATTTTCAACTTACTATTTTTGGCACTACTGCATCCAAAGCGTCTTCGAGATTTCCCTCTATGGTTTTAAAATTATCACATATTTTTAGACAAAGTCGGCATATTCGTACTAGCGTGTCCATTTTCTATACCTCAGGAACAATAAAAGTAATTTATGTTTATAGTACCTACCATTAATGTCAACAACGCGTTTGTATATAAATTCGACTTCGTATCTTCGTAACTTCACGGCCTTCACGCATAGGTTACGTCAAACTATTTGACTCAAACATTAAATCTTATCTTCTTCTGCTTCTTGGTTACAGCTGCATCCTGACATACCTGTTTTCAAAGATTAGAGAATTAACGAGATAGGACTGCCGACGGAAATCCTTTTATCTTTTAGCAATGGCGCTATTGATTGACCTCGACATTTAAATTGGAATTCTCCCGCAGTTGCCACAATGTGACAATCAGACGTAGAAGGGAACATTAGAAGGAGAGAACAATAGTGAAAAATTGACAACACTGTCCTGATAAAACGACCGAACTCGACTGACTGTCAGTACCCAAGGCACAGTAGAGCCTAAGGTCACTAAAAAACAGGTATCTATGCAGTATTGCCATTTTGCCAGTGTTACTGGCATTTGCCAGGAATAAAGAGTCCTGTCAGTAAACTTGCCAGTATTGACCTAATGCCAGGAATTTGCCAGGAATAATTTGTCAGGGATGTCGATTTGGAACTAACTTCCATTTTTTTAATTAACATTATATATATATGAATCATAAATATTACTGTGATGAATTTTAAGAATGTCGAGAAGTACTTAATACAAAAAAAAATTGCGGAAAATTGTATTGTAAGGAATCCATACAGCACAACGACATCCTCAGAACATACCGGGGGCAACTTTTCAGGACTATGGGATATCCTGGGAAGATCCCATTATTACCTTAGGATGTCCGTAGGATATCCAAATGGGACAGTTCGGGCTTTGCTGATGACGTCCTCAGGTCATCAGTACAGGTGTGAACAGGACATCATCAGCTCTTATATGGGTTATGCCTGGGCGTTACTATGAACAACCTGAGGACATTGATTGGACTATATATAGGACATCCCCAGTTCTTTTAGGGTCTATTGGATATTTCTAAAGACAGCAAAAAATACTTATTATTTTATAAGATCATTACTTTTAAACTGGGCCAATAAGCGAAGACAAACCCACACAGCACAAGGCTGTCCGAGGGACGTCCTATGGCAAAGACCATTTAGGATTTGGGCTTGCCTATGGACGTCCCAATATCCCAATATGTATGTTTTTCGGCACTGTTTTGGTCATCCCAATGTCACAACTTGGTACCAGATAAAGGCAATACGACGGACGTCCTGAAGGATGTCTGAAGCTCATAACTAGGGACATACCAGGATATCCCGGGATATTTCGGGACGTCGTAAGTACTACGAATGGGCATCCACAGGGACATTAGAGGATGTACAAAGTACACACTGAAACGTCCCAGAACATCCTAATATTATATTTTCTTACATTTCAATGTATTAACCATCGCCAAAGAAACCACATTTTTACAAAAATGATAAACTATAAATATTTTATATGTATGGACCGAAGTGCTACCTACTTATAATTATATATACTTATAATTATATATAATAAGTAGGTAGTGCATAAATCCACATATATTTTTGTTTTTTTGTAAAATTGTAGTTTCTCTGACGATGGTTAATACACTGAAACAATAGAAAATATTATATTTATCATTTGAACTGACCGAAAAACCCAAGGAATTACTCATCTAGTTATTTGATATAAACGGTCAAGAAAATAAAATCAGATATAAGACAGACTTTAAAAACAAACTCACATTTGTAATGTCAAACTACTCAAAAAAAAACTAATTCGAAAAAATATAGAATAATAAAATAAATATGTTGCACATGACTCCATAAATATTGTTTTTTGTAAAATTTTATTTCTGTCGAAGGTTAATATACATGAAAATGTTAGGTAATATCATAACTGACCGAAATATATAAAAAAATTACACATGAAGGTATTTGAATTATCAGTCAAGAAATTAAAAACACCTAGGGGTTATAAGAAGCTAAATATATTCTATATTTAAAGACAACTCATTTGTAACATCAAAAAGCAAACTTCTTATAGAAGAACATAAAATAACATTTTTCAAACTGAATAATATAAAAACATATTCTTTTATCAAGTAATATGTTCCTACTTCTCTACTCTCTTCATTGCCTTGCTCTTCTTTTTGCCCTGCTCGGATTCTTTTAAACACTTCTCTGCTTCGTACCTATTCCATAATATTCCCAGATAGCATTTATTATTCCACGAATGTACATTTTGCATTCCTAATGTTCTAATTGCATACTGTACTAGCCATGTATGTTCCCCCAACATTCTCATATAAATAATATTTTCATATACAATATGAATATACATACGATATGGATCGAACATACACAAAAGTTTATGTTCATAGTCGCATGTACTATGTATACATGTCAGGGAATGTTCTTCGTATATGTGTTCAGGTACATCGTATAAACGTTCGTCGATGATTTTATCTGTATGATAGAGGTGTACATTTTGTAGAAATATTTGGATCGCATGAACTAATAAAAATAAAACTGCATCACAACTGATGAGACTACCTAATGCTATACTTTTATATAGTATCTACTTTAACCTTTAACCTTAATTATAATAAAAATAAATAAATGTTTCTCTATCCAGTTTTGATTTAAGTACATTTATAATCATTCCCTGTCCAGTGGTGAATAACATCCATTTTACAAATTTTAAATCGTTGGCAAAATTGTAGATGTGAAATATGATTTAAATTTGAATTCAAACTAGGCTTGTGATCGCGCGCCACGGTCCCTAGGCTAGTGCGCATGCTCAATATTTTCATTCCATTCACGTCGCTAGGCCTCTGCTGTCAAAATGTCAAATGTCGATTTCAATTTGTTTATGGTTTGTGTTTTGTTTGCCTATGATTATTACTACAGTAAGTATTTTACAATAATTATGTACAATAATACACCTACCACATAGTTTAAGGTCCCCTTTATTGTCATTTGCAGATATTTTAATTTATGTTTAGACACTAAAGTTGAATGTACTTACACTTACCTATCCCTTTGTACTTTTATCAAAGATTAGGTCTAATCTTTGCTTTTATTGTAATACGAATAATGATGTTTGTAGGCATCGATTTTTGGGGAAAAAACGGAGGTGGTTTAATTCGAAGTGACTCGTTCCACGAAAAGAAAGTTTGGTGGTCACCATTTAAACGGAAACAATTTGATAAATCATTGAAAAACAAGAGAGATCCCATATGAAGCGTGGACACTATAAATCTTATTTTCAAGAAGGTAGGTTCGATCTATTTCAATATTAAGGAGCTTTTATTTATGTAAATCACAACCATCGGTCTTGATTGCAACATATAAGTTGTCATATTTGTACTAATTTGCTTTATACCTATTATAGAAGATTATAAGCTGCAGTTAAATTGAAAAGAGCAGAACTCACATCGGATATACAGAGTGAACAAAAACGAATCAAAGGACTATGTACAAAAAGCAAATTATTCCTCCCAAAAGATTATTATGAGATGAAGATAGTGATATCGAAGAACATATTGGAAGACGTCGACTTCCCAAAGTGAAATAAATTTTGCTGTTACTAGAAGTTGAGGGAAAATATGTTGTTCTTCTAATAACTTTGGTAGGTATTAAAATCACAAGTACAAATATTTCCGAATTCCAAAAAAATACCTGTTTTGTAAATTAATGATAATATCGTTTTTGTTATTTTTATTTTTTTCTGCAAGATGTTTGTAAGATGTTATATATTTTTCAACTTTATTATGGCCAGTTTTTAAAGTGAAACAAATATTCAAATATGCTCTCGTTTCTTTTACAGTTGGAACTAGCATGCGTATCCCCACCTCCTCTAGACAGGAAGAGAATACCTTCTCCGAAAAATTGGAAAAGCCAAAAGAAAGTATTCAGCCAATAGGAGCAGTCACAGATCATGTGTTGTGAATGCCAAGTGGAGTTTCGCAATTACAAATATCAGCATCGGCAACATCTAGACACTGGTTTTGGAAATGTAAGCCCTCCAATTTTTACTGTTTTTTATTTACTGGCAAAACGTTGGTTATAGCAAAATATGACAGTTCATAAGTAGCAAAGAACAGTTTGTTGTTAACAAAATATCAATTTAAATTCTTGACACAATTGTTTTCTATTATTGCAATTCATTTTTGTATAGTAGACGCAATCGTTATAGTGGCTCAACGGGTGAAAGTATAATAAAGACGGAAAATGTTATTCTTGCCAGTTAAACCTCGTCTTGTGTCTCACTCGTAGAGTCACTGTAACGATTGCATCTACTATAACAAAAAATAAAAATATATTTAAAGTAGCACCAACTGTTTTATTTATACCTCTTCCTATTTTATAATTCAAGATGCATAATTGTTACAACAATAATTAGTAATATGATCATCAGAAATAATGTGTTAAATTTGATTTTAGAGTTGAAATTTTCAGTGATAAATGTTTGATGTATTTTAAAATGATTTTGAACAGATCTTGTATAAACGTAAAACTAATTTTTTACAAATGATATTCTTGGGTGTTTGTAAAGTACTGTTATAACAAATTCAGCATTTGTGTGCTCTATTCAAACAAAATTTGATCGATAAACCATGATTGACTTTAATTGAAAACTAGTGGTAAACACAAATTTTCTGTGCATACATTCCACATTTACTTACATAATGTTCTTCACGAGGAATGTGTATTGTGGAAAATTAGAATAAGTAATAATTGACCGTAACAATTAAATACTAAAATTAGATACTGGATTTATTATATGCAAGTATTTCACTCATACCATGTATTCTCTTCAGAGTTTAATTATTATAATAATTTATTATTTATTGAAATCATAGATGAGTGGCTGCTTCATCATGAACATACTCAGAATGAAGCAGCGACTCATCTATGATTACAGTAAGTCATAAATTATTGTAGTAATTAAACTCTGAAAAAGATACATGGCATGAGTGAAGTATTTATAGCTGCCACTGATACATAATGGTCATTCCTACGAAGGTAGTACGCGTATACCGTGAACGTGCAGTGTACATTATGAATGTAGCATGGACCTTCCTCCTATATACCTCATGTATCTAGCAATATTTCAATATACCTTTTTGGTTCATATCAAGTACCATTTTGGTTCATGGGAATGTTGTGGGAATCTTATTCGGATGTTGAGAAGCGGTCATCTGTACGCCTCTCTGACATTCAGATTATATACATTACATGCAAAATGAATATTCATTCTTAGTTCCTTGGTACATAAAGTACATTCCGAGCACATGCTCTGAATGCAAAAATGCTATATGGGTTATAGGTACCCATTCATGGTTGCATCTAAAATAAACAGTTACTTATTATTTGAATCAGCATTATCAACAAAAATTTAGTCTATATGAAAACTGGGTTAGATAAAGATAATATAGAGAACATCGAGGGATACAGGTTTAAATTGAAACACTAACAAGAATAATTTATTTAATCATACATCATCCAACAGTACAAAACCATAATTTGTCGCATTATAAAATGCAATCCTGTATTATGACTTCATTTTAATGCATTATATCTGTCTTCCATACAGGTGACATATGGCTATGTGGCTGCGAAGCCATTTACATAACACCATTCATAAACCGATAACCGTTTTGTGCAATTTACTCAAAAGGAAACAATATATCAGGATTAGGACAGATTTGCAATTTAACTGAAAATTTATCCACGCATGTCCTGTCTGATACATGTTTCCCTTTAAGAGTGTAATGAAAGTTTCAAACAATTATCTTGAAGCAAAATTATTTTTACTTACCTATTTTCATACACTATTCATCGTCAAACTTCACAACACTAAATACGACCTGGTTCACATTCTCTCTCCAACCTGGCTTCGTAACATTCAATTCTTGGGCCAAATACGCTTGATTTTGTAGGTTTGTTGGTCATTGAAAATAAGGCAGCCAGATGTTTTGTTTAATACTGTAAATTTTCTATAAAGTTTCCTCTTTTTAGTTTCCTTTGGCATCCTGAAAGTTTACAAAATTGTATTAAATTTGGGAAGTTTTATAGGTTATGTTATTTTTACATGGCTTGTACTTACTTTCTATAGTGTCAAATAAAACTGAATTAAACAGATAAAACACAATCAAAAGTTTTAAAAATATTTCCTACAACCACTAATCATTTATATTTGATATAGTACACTAAAGAATACCAGATACAATAGAAAGTACAGGTTTGTGAAATTGGATATGGCCGCCGGAAATCGTAATGGCGCCTTATTTGAACATATTAAAGAAATAAATTGGGTCACAGTTTAAGGAGATTTAGGACCCTTCACTGGATGTCCTTTTTTAATCTCGATGTCAATTCACAGTTAATGCCAAAATGAAACCAGTTCAGGATATCCTCTTGGCCTCCTTTTGAAGGATATCCTAAATGGGACGTCCATTTCACTATCTACTTTACATACTGGGATATCCGGGTACTTCAATTTGACATCCCATATCCCGATTGTGCTGTGTGGGAAGGAATACAAGTTTATATAAATGGCAGAGGTAAAGTGACTAATAAAAATGTGATACATATATGTACAACTCCATACACATTTGTATCTATCAATTGGCTTATATCGCTTTATAAAAGTAAATCTATCAAACTAATAGAGGTTATATTGGTATACTCCAGTGAAATAAGTTGACAAATCAAAATTTTAAGGTAAATACTTGAATTTTTGATATGTTACTTTGAAGTATTTGAACACGAGTAATGAAAGAAAAATTTTTTTTAGAAGGGGTGAAAAAAATATAACAAATTGTTTATTCAAAATTACTCAAAATGTGTAAAAGATAGTAAAAAAAGTTTCAAATAAAAATTGTAAAAGCACGAAATATTCTCGCCTTTTTTGGTATTATTAAAATCAACAGAGTTTAGGGCGGTTAGAAGTTATAAGGGATGATATGTACAACTTTAAAATCGACATTTTTAATTCCCTTTCATTTTGTCCTAATAAATATAGTTTTATTTTTTTTTATAAGCAACAAAATTTTACATATATTTTTTATGGTTGTAAGGTCATGTAAAGAAAACATTTCAGAATATCAAAAGTTTAATTTAGTGCGTAATAATTATAATAATAATGTATCTTTATTAGCTCAAAATAGCTACAATTTGATCATAACAATATACAAATCATAATCACTTTAACTTTTCATTAGTTTATCTTAATTCTATGCATATAACAGTAACTAAAATTATTACAAATCTATTTGTATATTAATGTAACTTGTAAAATTACCTAACCTAATCATAAGGTAATCGAAATAATTTTTTATATAACACATAATTTAATAAAAAGATTATATTTTTGATATTTTACTTTGTTTGGCAAACCGTTAAATAATTTAATGCCCTTACAAAACAAAGATTTCGATTCCTTTAAATTGTCATACCTCTCTACCACCATATCATTCACACTACAAGTGTTATAATCATGAGTATCTCGGACGAAACTCAATTTATCACATAAATACCTTGGAGCCATACCATGCTTTATTTTAAATATAAATTTCAGTGATTTTAATACTATACGTTGTCTAACATTTAAAAAATTTAAAACGTTTAACATTGTGTCAATAGGAGATATCTGTTACACTTTAATATTATCCTCATAGCTTTGTTTTGCATCTTTTGTAACTGTTGTATCTCGTTATTTAAATATAGTTGTAACGTTGCACAATATTCAAAATGTGGAGCTATTATATACTTATAATAATATATTCTTGAAAACATCGATAAATAATTTGAAATTCTACGTAAAAAATAAATATTTTTTGCAACTTTTTTCATAATATAATCACTATTACTTTTGAAAGTCAAGGACTCATCTATTATAAAACCAAGGCATTTAATTTCCGAAACTTTTACTAACTTTTCATTATTTAATACAATACTTTCCCCAATTTGTAACCGGCCTAGTTTGAAAGTTATTACAACACCTTTTCTTTATTTCTGTCTCTTGCCATTGTTTTTGCTTAATTGCCAAATTTACTAAAATATTTGCATGATCTGATATTCTTGGAGTGTGATTAACTTGATAACTTATGTGCTCAGTTATAATGAAATCTATTATTGTTGCTGATTTATGTTATTCGTGTAGGTTCTTTAATTAATTAGCTGTCTATTTTGTGATTAAATTTGTTGAAATTTATTAGCATAAAATATGTTCCATGACATATCTATATTAAAGTCACCCAATAAAAGTAATTGCTTATCGCTAAATTCATCTACGAGTTCCTCTATTACTTGTAAAAAGTCTGCATGGCTTGAATTTGATGAGTGATATAATCCAATTAGTATATAATTAACAGTATTTATTTGTAATGTAATTACAAACACCCATACATTTTTTTCAACTGTAATCTTTTTATAAGTCTAAAGGATAATTATCTTTTCAGGTATAAAATAACTCCCTAGTATGAACCTAGAAATTTCTCATTGGGACTTTACTACAAAGTTATAGGGCGTTTCATAGTTTTTGGCAAAAATTACTTGTCATTACTTTGAGGGAATCGAATAATGGGTTCATATTTCGCACAGCTAATAGAGTAATGATCCTTCAGTTGCAGTTATTTAAATACGGTGTTAAATGTACAAGAATATGGATTCCAGGTTGGGGATAGCATCTCCTAGGGTCGGCGATAGGCATCAGTAGCGAAAAGCGGCCGATGTTTAATAAGCGAGAAAAAATCTGAAATATTAAGGAGCATAGCCATTGGTTGCATTGCTGATTTTTCCTCATCATAACTTCAAGTTTTTATGCTAATGACTTTTACTTTACCATTTTATAAGTCTTTTCAAGTACTTTAAAAAAGATCTGACAAGCTTTCCTCCAAAAATTTGTCGTTTTTCTTTTATTTAACGTTGCAAAGTTCTGATTCAGTTTTCTTCACATTTCTTTGTTCTCGAAATTTGTCTTATAGGCTTAAATACATTGAAAGCTGCTGTGAAATGTCAACAAACAAGTCAAGTTTGCACATACAAGCATAGTATTGATATTAGATAATGACGAGAATTGCATGTGTACATTATTACTTCTGGTGTATTAAGGCTACTTTTATCTCGGCTTAAAGGAACATAAGTTACATTTATATACTGTTACTTTTGACGGATCCTTAGGTATCAATAGATGACAGTTAAGCAACTTCTTCCGTTTCGTCTGATATGAACAAGATATACATTTGTACATTTTTATTTTTGATGGATCAGTCTGTCAGTACATGTCTCTAAAGGGAACTCTTTTGTCTCGTATGAAATGAACAAGTGAAACATTTGTACTTTGTTGTATCTGATGGATCCTTATATAGCAGTAAATGTGTCTTAAAGGACCTTTTATGTTTTGCCTGAAAAGAACACGAGTCACATTTGTACATTGTTACTTCTGATGGATCCTAATGCTTCACCAAATGCGTTTTGAGGCTACCTTCATACCTTGTCTCAAATGAACAAAAATCACATTTGTACATTGTTACTTCTGATGCATCCTTATGCTTCACCAAATGTCTGTTGAGGCCACTTTTGCGCTTTGTTTGAAATGAACAAGAGTCACATTTGTACATTTTTACCTGTGATGGATTCTTATGTACCACTACATGGCTCTTAAGGAGCTGCTTTTGTCCCGTCTGATAAGAACAGGTGTCACATTTGTACATTGTTATTTCTGACGGGTCCTTGTGTCGCCAAAGATGTGATTTAAGGCTACTCTTATCTCTCGTCTCAAAGGTACAAGAGTTACATTTATACATTGTTACTTCTGAAGGATCCTTGTGTATCATTAGATGTCTGTCAATCAATTTCTTCCATTTCGTCTGATATGGACAAGAGATACATTTGTACATTACTATTTCTGATGGATCATTATGTGACAGTACATGCCGTTTAAGGCAATTCTTTCGTCTCGACTGAAATGAACAAGAGAAACATTTGTACATTGTTGTCTCTGATGGAAACTTATGTATTAGTAGATGTGTTTTAAAGGATCCTTTATGTCTTGTCTGAAAAGAACAGGAGTCACATTTGTACACTGTTATTTCTGACGCATCCTTATGTACCAGTAGATGTCTTGCAAGGGACCTCTTTTCTCTCGACTGAAATAAACAAGAGTCACATTTGTACATTTTTATGTGCAATGGATTCTTATGTATTACTACATGCCTCTTGAGCAGCTTCTTTTGTCCCGTCTGATAAGGACAATTGGCACATTTGTACATTGTTATTTCTGAAGGAGCCTTATGTATCTGTAAATGTGAATTGAGGCCACTCTTATATTTTGTCTGATATGAACATGAGTCGCATTTGTACATTGTTACTACTGAGGGATCAAGATGTACCATTAAATGTATGTTAAGGTGATGTTTATGTTTTGTCTGATATGAGCAAGAGTCACATTTGTGCATTGTTATTTCTTTTGGATTCGCATGTGTCAGTAGATGTCTTTTGAGGTAATGTTTACGCTGTGTTTGATATGAACAAGAGTTACATCTGTATTTTGTTACTTCAGAAGAATCATTATGCTTAAACAGGTGACTGTTGAGCATCTTAGCAGTTTTTGCTTGAAATGAACAGCAATAACACTGATACAGTGTTGTCTTTGTGGCATTTTTTTTTGTCAATGTGGAGTTACTATATGGCTTTGATAGATCTTCCTCAGGGTTCGGCATCAAGTCATTTCCTCTTACTGGTAACCTAGTTGAGAACATCGACTTTGACAAAATGACACTATCGTCAAACCTGAAAATGATAAAAAATTGTTATTAATATAAAAGACAGTTCGAAGAATATCATCACAAATATTTTGAAATTAGAATGAAAATTTGTAGGTAAAATTATATATGTTAAATTATTCCCTAAGTCAACTGTGTAGATGAAGTTTCGAAAATTTTCTCTTAATCGAATTACATGAACATGAAACCTAGTAAGCTTTAGACGTTACTGTAAAGGGTCTAGTCTGGTAAGCATATAGTCCAGAATTTAGGGTACATGCAACTAGAACTACAAGTTAAAGTTTGATTTTATCCATGAAGAAATATTTATATTAAGATATTAATGGCCCATCTGGCAATGTTATTGCGGGGTAGCATGTTAGTATGTAAAACTTATATAAAATAATTTAATTCCTAACCAGATGGTACAAGTAAGCAATCTACATCATTTATAGTGAAAACTTGAAATTACAATGTTCCATAAAAACGGATGATCCGATCAGCAGCTTAATAAATGTGAATTAATTCGACAAATAATTATTTTCCCCAGCACTATAAATGGCTGTTAAAGTCACCGTTAAATTAAAAAGTATTTATCCTGCCTTCAGTCAACTGACAGTTAGAAAGCCATCAGCTATATAAAATGTAAATTTGGCAGCAGAGATCTAGTCAGATGCCGGAATTACTAATTTGTAGTATATTTAAAGAGTAAGTACCTGTTTCTGTTGTTTCATGTATTATTCAAACAAATTTATTTAAAAAGATCAAAAATAATACTTGTAAGTTATTTTGTGAGTAGAAATACATTATTAAATTCCGTAATTAAAAACAAATTTAAATATAGACGTAATAAACCACTAAAGAAAGAAATATTTATGAACAGCCCATAACGTAAATTCGTATTTCTAACCCAACATTTTCGGGTTTTTTGTCTGTATATGACGTCTTTGTGGGTACTCCGTTTGTCATAATGGAAAATAGCGATAAAAAAGTGAACAGATCGACAAATTTCAGTTTTTCCGAAAGAATTTTGTTAATTAATATTTAAAACATAAAGCCTTGGTTGAGAATAAAAAAACTTGACGCCAAAAAGAAGTGTGGAAGCCAGTATGGTAATGATGAATTTGCTGGTATGTAAGGAGTTATTATGTACATAGGAGATTAATATAAAGCAATTCAGATCGATTGAGAAGTTCGAATCTCGTTCAAGATGAAACGCTTCTTGGCTATTTGAGGAAAAATCCTTTCAAACAGCTGTGTTCATGACAAATTTTCCAGCATTGAGGTCAACAGCTACCCGGAGGATAGGATAATCAGAATTAAAAAACTACATAAGTGCCAAGAAGACGATATTAACAGAAGAACAGAAGCAAGATCGCATTCTGATTTCGTCTTGTTTGTGTTCATTTTAATACAATAATTTTGTAGAAATTTTAACATTTACTTCTGCAAGTTTAATTTCATTTGACAATTTTAGCGATTCCACTAAACAGATTTCTTAAGTAAATTTAAATTATACAGGGTATTTGGTGCATCGTGTACCAAATTGAAATGGCCGACAGAAAGGGTTATCTGCTATCCTTTCAGGGCCCTTAACACTTCCCATGCCCTGCGGGATTTTTCATATCGACCTTCTATCTTTTTAATGAAAAAAATCCCAAATTCTACATTTAAATTCAAATGAATAAAAAATTATTAGGCGTAGACTGCGAATTTCATTTTTATTTTGATGTGTATTGTTGAAGGGTTCTTTTAAATCCAAAATTACTGGCATTAGTCATCTAGTTGTTTTTTTATTCACTCGCAAACTTTCGGAATAAGTAAAATTTAAATTTAAACTTAGACTTTAGACTGCTACAAAAAAAAAACTCAGAGCAACCAGGATCTTCCAACTCCCTCAAAAATTCTCTACTCAAAATTTCGAATAAAAAATTATATTTGCTTAAATTATGCATGGCATAATAAAGAAACAGTTACATTTTTATCATTTATTAAACAAATTTAAAAATCTTGCTCAAAGTATTGGTCTCTGTTGCGAATGTAGGCCCGACATCTGCTTCGTATTTCGACAGTTGTTGTATGAAGTCGTATTTCCTCCCTAGTTGTACCGAAAGCCGTTTCTATGCGTTGGACAAGAGGACAAGTTCCTCCCTAGTCGCAACCTCCGTCGTGTACGCGAGCTCTTTGGCACGTCCCCAGATATAAAAATCCAATGGAGTTAGTTAGGTCTGGGGAACGTGGAGGCCATTGAATAGGGCCATCCCGCCCAATCCACGCATTTGGGAACACATTGTCTAGATATTGTCTTCCAATTAATCGCCAGTGCGCGGGACAGCCGTCATTTTGAAAAACTATAGGCGTATGCGTAGATTGGGCGGGATGGCCCTATTCAATAGCCTCCACGTTCCCCAGACCTAACTCCATTGGACTTTATGTCCGAGGTCGTGCCAAAGAGCTCGAGTACGCGACGGAGGTTGCGACTAGGGAGGAACTTGTCCTCTTGTCCAACTCATAGAAACGGCATTCGGTACAATTAGGGAGGAAATACGACTTCATACAACAACTGTCGAAATACGAAGCAGATGTCGGGCCTGCATTCGCAACAGAGACCAATACTTTGAGCAAGATTTCTAAAATTTTTTAATAAATGATAAAAATGTAACTGTTTCTTTATTTCAAGAAAACCAATGAACAGAAAGAGACAGAAGATAGATTTTAGTTCGCAAGAGTGAGATAACAGATTTTACCTGTTTCCCATGCATAATTTAAGCAAAAATAATTTTTTATTCGGAATTTTGAATATTAGCCTTATGTGACCCGATTCATTAATTTAGCGAATTCACGAAGTTATTAAAAGATTTTTATGACATGTGGTACATCACTAGCAAGAGGATAGACTAGAGAATTTTTGAGGGAGTTGGAAGATCCCGGTTGCTCTGAGTTTTTTTTTATAGCCATGTAAAGTCTAAGTTTAAATTTAAATTTTACCTATTCCGAAAGTTTGCTAGTGAATAAAAAAACAACTAGATAACTAATGCCAGTAATTTTGGATTTAAAAGAACCCTTCAACAATACACATCAAAATAAAAATGAAATTCGCAGTCTATGCCTAATACTTTTTTTATAATTTGAATTTAAATGTAGAATTTGGGATTTTTTTCATTAAAAAGATAAAAAGTCGATATGAAAAATCCAGCAGGGCATGGGAAGTATTAAGGGGCCTAAAAGGATAGCAGATAACCCTTTTTGTCGGCCATTTCCATTTGGCACACGATGCACCAAACACCCTGTATATTAATTTCGATAACATTAAAATTTACTGTTATTTGGAGGTATGCTTCTTTTTGAATTTCTATTATTAGTATTAAGTCTCTGTATATATTTCAAACTAATAAATAAATAAATAAATAAAAATTGACAACAATTTTATTTTCAGTAAATTAAAATTTTCAACTTCATCACTAATTTCGATTTCTTCAAAATGCATTTAGCAAGTTTTATATTTTCATAGACGCACGAGCATATCGTTAAATCCCGAAAATAAAGTTAAACAGTTGAATTTCAGCTTCCGAAGTGACCACACATCATTAAAGCTTACTTGTGTTAGAAATAGCATCTGGCACCCTAAATAATTAAACGTCTTGGAATTGTTTTGGTTTTAGTGGTCGCTTTGTAATGGAGTTCCAGGAAGAAGGTATGTACTTTATATTGGTGTAATATAGTAATGAAATATTTTCAAGGTATGTACGTTTTGTGGCATTTACAGGAAGCGAAAATAATACAATAATGTTTTACATCATTCACTTTGTTTGAAACTTTTAACTACTTTACCTTGCACACCCTCGCTTACACTGTACAAAAACTTAAAGCTTAGACTTTCTTGTATATAAACCATTTTGAGTTATCTGCCACGAGTTGCCCGCTTTTTTTTAATACAGCCTCTACATCATCATAGTTCTGTTTGTAGACATTTTATAAATGAAATTATATATACTAATTTAAGTTAATTTTTTATTACTTTGTCTTTAAATGTTCCTTTACAAGGAAATACGTGTTTGACCTCTGACAGTGTAAAATTGGTGACGCGGAAAGAGTTCGCCACGTATTACGCATAATGACAGAGCCCTTGCCCGACATCGAAAATGTGAATATTGACAATTTACAAAAACCAGTAAGTTACATTTGCAAAAATACTATCAGACTATTGGAAGAAGTGTAACCATACACAGTCGTGGTTCATGGAAAAGCATTTAGCATGGACGAATGTCGTTGAAACAAGTAATCTTTCAAGAATTCGCTGCTCACAGCATATACAAGACGTTTTAGAAAAGGAGGCAGAGCCATCAACATCCTTGAAAGATTTTTCAGAGTGTAGTAAGCAGTCACAGTGTAGAGGGTTAGGTTAAAGTCTCAGCGGTAGATGATTCTGCTGGTAAGTTTTTATTGAAGAAGTCTGATAGGTCAACTTTTTCGAAAGCTGATCCCAATGACATTTTATCTTTAATTGTGGAGGTTAAAGTACCCACACAGCACATGACATCCCTGATATCCTCATTTGGTCCCGTATATCCCGATCGAGGACAACATTCCTCAGGACATCCTTAGGATATCCCAATAAAATACATACAACCTGAGAATATCCCAAATGGAGATATCCTAGACAAATCCTGGCAGGATGTCCTAGTAATATCCTGCAAAGATATTATAGGTATTATTAATTAGGAGATTTCAACAACAAAAATAATGAAAAGTATATATATTATTTTGAGGCTATATATTTATAGTCTTTTGTTGGTTTGTAAAATTTGCTTCTAAAATCTTATTTGTTTGTTCTATTTGATAATCCCCTCCAGTACAGATAATTCATTAAAAATGTATATCTTATTTAAATAGCAGTTATTTCTAATTTGGTTTTAATACATTTACTGTGTTTTGAATTAGCCGTCTTTTTGTTACAATTCGAACGTTCAAAGAAATCCGCCGGGCGTCAATGTCTTTTCCAAGTTCATTTTAAAGCCCTTTCAATAAGATTACGTTAAATGTTTCATAAATATAATGCTGCTATGTTATATATTTGTATTTATTATATTATCTAAAAGGGGAAAATGTGATTGGTTATTGTCCGCAGATGTTATTGTCAGATACGTAATCCTTTATATTTTTCTGAGTGAATAGAATTTTTTTACAATTCATTATAACTTTTCAGCACACTATGATTTTTTAAAGTTGTACATATCATCCCTTATAACTTCTAACCACCCTAAACTCTGATTTTAATAATACCAAAAAAAGCAAGAGATCATTTTTATGTAATATTTCATGCTTTTACAATTTTTGTCTGAAATTGTTTTACTATCTTTTACAGATTTTGAGTAATTTTGAACACGCATATTTTTTTTCACCCCTTCTCGGAGTTAAAAAAAATGTTCGTTCATTAACCGTGTTCAAATAGTTTAAAGTAACATATCAAAAATTCAAATATTTACCTTAAAATTTTGATTTGTCGACCTATTTGATTGGACATATTACCTCGATCTATCAGTTCGGTAAATTTACTTTTAAAGCGATATAAGCCAATTGATAGATACAAATATGTGTATGGACTTGTACATATATGTATCACATTTTTATTAGTCATTTTACCTCTGCCATTATATAAATTTGTATTCCTTTGTCTTCGCTTATTGGCTCAGTTTAAAAGTAATGATCTTATAAAATAATGTGTATTTTTTGCTGTCTTTAGCAATATCCAATTAACCCTAATAGAACTGGGAATGTCCTATATAAAGTCCAATCAATGTCCTCAGGTTGTTCATAGTAAAGCCCAGGCATAACCCATATAAGAGCTGATGATGTCCTGTACACACCCATACTGATGTCCTGAGGACGTCATCAGCAAAGCCCGAACTGTCCCATTTGGATATCCTACGGACATCCTAAGGTGATAATGGGATCTTCCCAGGATATCCCATATGTCCTGAAAAGTTGTCCCCAGTATGTTCTGAGGATGTCCTTGTGATGTATGGGTAACTAAGCATCAATATTTGTTGGTCGAAGGCTTTGTTAATTCTTTTCTGATCTAATGCCATCTTATAAAAAGTATTGAGTGCAAAAAAGCAGTGTTGTCCTCAGGAGATAACAAGTTACTGAATCTTCTGCCGAAGTAGTTTTGCAGAATTTCTTAGATTTCACTGCCAACCGAATACTCGAGTAACATGGTTTTAATAGGAAAATGAGGCTTTGATGGTAGTATCGGACAAAGCGAGTACAAACAAAAATTTCTTGATACTAATATCGAGGATGATAGTAATTTATATGTTACCTCGTATGTTCCCCTTCAGTTAATTTGTAGATCAGACATTCCCGATAACAGAAACATCAACATTTGGAAAAATTCGCGTCTCTCTCCCGCACGGTATTGTAGGCCCATTAGTTTTCAGTTTGCAAAGGAAACTACCGAGTTATCTGTGCAAGCAGAGCTTTACTTCAAGTAGGTGTTACATTTGCGATGCATCACCTAAAGAGATGAATGATATTGATAAATGTCTTAAAAAACCAGCTGATAAAAGTAGATATGAATGTGGTGACAAGCACTTCATTCATGGATTCGCTTTTTAGAATAATTTATATATCTGTCGCATAAACTTCCACTAAGGAAATGGTAAATTAGATCGGCAAAAGATAAAGCTTTTTTGCACAGGGAAAGAAATCCTCCCAAGCCCAATTTAAAGAAAGATTAGACTTAATTGTTGATAAACCGCGTAATGATGGAAGTGGGACGTCAAACGATGGAAATACCGCTAGAACATTATTCGCCACTTGCGCAAAAATGATTGGGCTTGACAAAAATATAATTGACAGGTGTGGTACCTTGCTCAGTTGCTTGTCGTCAGGCTACAATATAAATAAGGAAAAGTTTAGGGACTTCGCGTTAGACATGGCCAGGCAACTAGTTCAGGAATATCCCTGGCACAATCTTCCTGCTTCGGTTCACAAGGTTTGCTTTGTCATGGGTATGTGGTTATCTATAGGTAAATTATCTGAAGGGGCTGCAGAATCAATAAATAAAGTTATTAAATTATTTAGACATGATCACACCAGAAAAATGTCACGCATTGTTAGTAATACTGATCCTCTACATAGTCTTCTTAACTCGGATCCATTGATTACCAGTCTCCGAATCTTGCCCCGTAAGAATCAGTCAGCATTATCTCAGACAGTAATAAGCCGTTTAGATGTTTTTTAACAGACTCACCTACATAATTAAAATAGGCGAGTAATTGCCCGGCCAGCACACTGACGTCAATTTGCCGTCATCAGACGTCACTTTAAGGTCAGTATCGGTCTTCGACGTCATTTGCCAAATAAATTACGTCATATTTTAGTACGTCGCAAAGACGTCACTGACAGAACGTTGTTATGACGTCATTTTTGTGTCATTTTCTGACGTCATGTACTGGATTTAAAAAAAAATGATGTCAAAGTTACATCACATTTTAAAACATCGCAGAGACGTCGTAAACAGAACGTTGTTATGAGGTCATTTTTGAGTCATTTTCTGACGTCATGTACTGGATTTAAAAATGACGTCAAAGTTACGTACATCACATTTTAGAACGTCGCAGACAGAATGTTGTTATGACGTCATTTTCGAGTCATTTTCTGACGTTATACACTGGATTTAAAAATGACGTCAAAGTTACATCACATTTTCGAATGTCGCAGAGACGTCGTAGACAGAACGTTGTTATGGCGCCATTTTTGAGTCATGTCTATGTTTTGGGTATTGTATAAATACACATAAACGGTCAAATACTTCTTTATATTTTCATCTTTTGTAATAGATACCTTGAATCACAATAACTCCTTTGTTCTTACTCTATCGTGTAAGTAGGTACCACAGCTATGTGAAATCTTTACCGGATATGTGACGTAATTTTTATTCTACCTTTATTAGGTATTTATGACATTTAAATTCAAACTATATTGCGTCTCTATCATAACCGCAGTGTACATCTTTATCACCACCTTATTGGAAATAGGTCTAACAACCAGTAGCTGACCACTGACCTATATTTCCCTCAACCTTAACATATCTATTATATATTCTATATGTATTTCAAAGTGCATGGCGAATTAAACAAGTAATTACCGAAAGTTAAAATTTTATCTTGAGCTTAATGTATTTAATGTGCTTTTAATATCAATGTCCATTAGTGATTCGACCCCACTGGTTGCATTTCCGACGTTTCTTTAAACAAGTCGTTCTTGTTTGTTCCGAACCTTACTCCTCATAGTCCTAGGGGGCTTATGAAGACACTAGTGTTTACAATGAGAATAAATAAAGAAAAAAAAATGGATAATTTATTGAATGTATACATTTTATTTTGACAATTTGTTTCTTATTGTGTTTTATCAATGTATTTGACTTGTGTATAACATTTCTTGTTACAGCACCAATAAATATTATCTTATCTATCTTATCTTATCAAAAAACAATTATTAAAATGGCAGTCTACCACCAATATAGCAAACATTAGAAAATTAACTCTTATTTTTGACCATAATGCAAAATAGGAGTGCTGTCATCTACATTGAATGAAAACTCAGTTTTTTCTTTAAAATTTAAAACATCTAGAATATCTTTCAATAATTTCTAATACCCCTATGAACATAATATCCATAGCTTAATTGAACAACATTCACTATTCGCACAACTTAAGTATTTTATAGAAATCTGCCATTGCACTTGATATTATTAATGCACAAATTGTTCACGGTTAAGGCTGAAAGGGAATATTATGTTTAAACCGGATGGTCAACTGCAAGTAATAAATACACTCCTTAAAGCAAAATTTGCATGAAGGACAATATCTCAGAGGAAGCATATTGAACTGCCATGCGAGAGGCCGACGGTTCAAATCCCACAGCTGGATGATTTTAAGGTAAGTGTTTAAAATTCTGTTACAGTATTATTTATAACAATATACGTATATTTAAACTATTCCTAATTAATAAAAACGTAAAATGAATAAAAACTGAAAGATTAAATATTATTCTCAAGCGAAAAGATTTTTATTTAGGCCCATATTCGTCAAATCAAGGTCATATTAAACGTTATATTGACTTCAGTATTGAACCTTGATCGTACGTCAAAATGGCGTATGAAAAGGGTTCTTATTTGGGGCCATATTCGACAAATTAAGGTTATATTGAAAGTGATTGTGATGTCAGGATATGACATCATTAGGATGTGACATTAGACGATCATTTAGACGTAACTACGTTATTATTGTAAGTGTGACCAGACATGTTCCTTGTTTTAATATTTATATTACAACAAGTATATTATTTGACTTGATTAAATAATTATTGTTTTGTTTCGCACTTACCCTGTTTTCTTCAAATAAAGTGTATATAACCCTTTAAAAACTAATGTTTTGGTGTCAAAATCTGTCTCTTATGTCCTAAACGCCTGTACTTATCTTAAAGATAAATGTTTAAAAGTTGTATTATCGAGTTAACTAATTATGACCACCTTTATATTGGTACGGAAACACTTTGCAATGAGGCGTTTAACCTATTGCATGTATAAATAAAATAAATAAATGCATTCATAAAAAGATTCCAGTAGATAATATATTTTCTATATTTAAAGCGAAACTTAATTTAGGATTACCTGTCGAAATCCTCTTCCTCTGTTTTTATTTGAATTTCTTCCTGAGCTAAATATTTTAGGTCCTCCATTTCAACCAAGTTTCCCTTTTCACAAAACGTTTCTTCTAATTTAAACACGTCACGTTCAGTACCATTCTTTCTTTCACCTGTTTCTATTTCCTCACAGAATTCTTCTTCTATCTTGATTGTATCAACTGAGTTACCATCTACCTCTGTCTTTGTCACATCTCTTATTGTAAATTGCAATAAACTGCTTAGCTCTATTGCACCTTCATTATTTATATCTAGAGTTTTGTAATATTTCTTAATCTTCTCTTCAACCATCAAACAGTTCGTCACAAAACGGAAACAATTTTCTAGGGAGCAATGGCAGGATGGACAGATTACAGGTGTCTTGATGATACTTAAATCCTGTCCAACAGAAACAGAATAATAAAAATTATATATCAGTGTGTGGCACTTAATATGAGTGTACCCTTGTATTTTCATTATATTTGGAGGCAAATAAATAATTTCCTACTATAATACATCCTGGATTAAAACGCAGTTGTTTGCGTTATGGGCAGAGCACAGTTTACACAGGCACTTGGGAATTCTCAAATAAGTGGAATCCCCTTCGAGGCCATCTCAAATCCAGTGGTACACAGAATAAAAATTAACTGTTTAAATTGGCATTTGGCTATCTTATAAATACAATTTATTTAATTTAAATTACAGCATAAATGTATTCTGATTTACTAATTTCCCCTGTGTAAACTTGGCTTGCATACGTACCGATCAGAGACAATAACATGTGAAACGGACCGTACCCACCTATATTAATCTAAAACTTATTCCCGCGTCTATTAATCAAAATTTACATATTTCTGAAAATTGTACACGATTCGGTAAGAAACCAAATATCACCCAGTATTCGCATAAAAATATTTCACGTATATTCTGGTAGTAAAATTTAAAGTTTTAAAATACAGTCGATTCGTGTAGTTTTAAAATCTCTAGAAACGTACATCCCGGGCGAAGCAAGAATGTTTCACACCGATAAAACACTCCAGTTAATAGAGTTAACATCAACATTCGTCGATAACATAAACACAGGTGTACGGTCTTCTCACGGGAACTGAGCTAGTAAGAGACATTTGGTGTGTAACGTCACGACTTTTGGGGGTATTTTCCGAGTATAAATACGCGAGGGAATTTTATATCGGGGTCAGACGCTATCTATCATTGACCGAATCCAATTGTTCGCCATAGTGCTCGTTGAAATAAGACTGGGAGCTGCGAACCAACTGACCACTACTCCGCTGACCAATTATTTGGATATAACTAGCTATTAGCTAAGATTATACACTGGACTTTATTGTTTGCCATAGTGCTCGTTGAAATAAGACTGGGAGCTGCGAACCAACTGACCACAGCATCCGCTGTACTTTCCATTGTCCGCCAGATACTTGTTAAAACCAAGCTGAACTGGGAACGAGACTGAGAAAAAGATATTTTTACGAAGCGACCTCAAAACTCGCGATCTCTATTGTACCCACACAACACAAAAGGGACATTGGTCAGTTTATGGATTGTAACCGACACACAAAAGTGTCAGGTTAATGAAAATGCTGGAAATGCAGGATGACGAGACAAATAACAGTGACCCGGGTCACCTCGCGATTTATACGCAAGGTATAAATAATTAATGTCGCTGAAAGAGAGAAGTATTTTTGTTTTAAATGTAACTTCGTTAAATAATTACAAAATCAAATGAAACCGGATCGGGAAAAACTTTAATTTAATTTTGTTACATTTCGGCTCTATATTTCGGAACTTAAACTCACGGTATCGCGGTTTTGGCATTGTGGCACTTTGACTAGTTAGAATTTTATTATTTAGAAAATTTCTATAATGTTAATTTTTATTTGTAGCATAATTAGCTGTTTGCTGAATTTCAGACTATGTTAAATCATGTCTTATTTTAAACAGTAACTTTTAGAATATTTACCTCTCAACAGCGGCAGATTTTTGTTGGTAAACAATTTCTGTTGCGTTTTGTTTTGTCGTTTGGTCAATGAACTTCTGCAATATTTTATTGTTCGAAGGGTTTTACAGCTGTTCGGACCTGCCGGTTTATTTATGTCCTACTTGTAGGGATGCTGTCACTGGACTTTTGTGGGTCATCCACTGATAAGGCCTGTGATTTGTCCCCTGCTAGTTTAACATAAATATCATTTTAAATATTATCACATGTTAAACTTTGTACTGGGTGTTTTACCTTGTATTCATTCACGATGACACTTTTATGTCATGGGCGAGCTGAAATTGATACAAATTGCTTGTTCATTCAATTGTTTGAACAATTACAATCTTCGCAACACAAAAACCTATTGGTGGCCAATTGGCTGGTTCTGAATCAAGTTTATTGATCAGATCACATCATTCTACGCTTCGAAATCAAACTATGTTTGAATGGGCAATTACTTGAGATTTCAACTTGCCGTGCATTCAATTAAATAAACTATTGCGAGTTTTCGCCACCCAAGTATGAACTTTACATGTTCCGAAATCAACATTTTTTACTTCAGTTTTGAACGGGTATTCTCGTTATAATCATTATTATTTTTAGTGATTATTGGAGTTGTTTATTTGACCATTCGACAAACTTACACGTGACTGTTGTCCCAACGAAATCTGTTGCTGTAATATAAATTTGTGGTTAAATTACTCACATTTTGATTTATATGTAAGCAACTATTTTCTGGCCATTGCCACACCAATATTTTTATAACTGATCCTTTCTGACAATTGTCTGATTATACGTATAAAAACGTTACTTGTTTTTAATTCTTTTACCTTTACCAGAAATTGAAAATAAAGTGCATAATTACCAGAAAAACTAGCCAAGTAAATATAAGATTTACTTGGGCTTAAATAAAACGAATATTTAAAATAAAATAAGTAAACATAAGGTTTACTTGAACATTACAATAGTGAATAAAAATGAAATCTAAAATATGATACAAACTTACCCAAAAGTTAACACTAAAATAATATAAATAATTCAGTATAAATTAAATAAAGGAAATAATTTTGAGTCTGAACTTTATACAGGGTATTATAAAAATACTTAATTATTTTATCAATTCAATAAACAAGTGCCAAAACAATATTCAGTGCTTAATTTGAACAATTAAATAAAGAACTATAATTAGAACTTTGCCAAATAAATTAATAGCAATATTTAGAGTAAAGAACGAATCATTAAATATCGTAATAAATAGTTAATTATCAATTCCATAAATAAATAGAAACAGTAATATCAAACCTAGAAAAAGAACTATGGTAAAAATAAACTACAAATCACAAACGTAAATTTGAGTCCTACCACTAAACTAGACGATCACACAGCCAAATTAGTTTAATTGATTTAATATTTAGACATTCAGGGGAGAGGGGAGGGTAATTGGTAATTAATCAAACCAGAATTAACAACAAAACAATAGGCGTGGGGGGGGGTGCGTTACACATGTGTGCCTATCTTTACAAGCACCGCATTCTAATCTGAGATCTACTGTAGTACTATTGTTTGAAACAGGCGAAATCATGATATCTGAGGAAAGTTATTTGAAAAAATTGCTCAAAATCAAATTAATATCCCATGTACCAATTTTCAGCGCAAAAGGACGGGTATCGATAGCTAAGAAAATTCGCCCCATGAGGGCATTATGTTAGCAACAAGAAATTTTTTTGTATGTATGTATGAATGTTAATGACCTGAAATTAGATTTTGAAATATCATGATTTTTATAGGTCGGATATACCTCATTTACCGCGTTATTGTACCATTTCTTGTGCAATAAGTTATCTATAAAAGAGGCTTGAAATCAAAGAGTTTAACAAATAGAGGAGACAAGCTCCATAAGCATAATGTATAAGCAGCAGGAAACTTTAGGCTTCTCATCCTTCTCACACGGTTCGTTCTCTCTTTGTTGCACAGTACATGAGGGGAGGTGACGATTGACGACAATCGATGCTATTTGTTTGAAATCAAAGCAAGCCGGGTAAGGCTGTGTTGCTTTGTAAAACAGTGAAGAGAGAGAAGAAATTCGCAATCTGAAAATAGAATATTTAATAGCCTATGTAACAAACATACTATGATAAGCTGCACGCTTATGCTGTCTAGGGTATAATGACATGTAATTTATCATGGTATCAGTATGTGAAGATTTGTGAAATTTAGAATTGGTGTGTTGTTAACTCTATTTATTGTTAAATCTAAAAAATTAAGTTTATTACCACTTTCTCTTTCCACGGTGAATTTAATATTCAAATGTAATGAATAAATGTAATCTAAAAGCTATTCAGTTATCTTGTAGTGCCCACAAAACAGGTTAAAATATCGTCTACATACCTATATCAATACAAAAAGTCTTTATGCAGGAGCATATATTTATGAATAATTTGTTTTAGATCATCCATAAAAATTTCCGCTATCAGGGAGCTTAATGGATTTCCCATAATGAAGCCTTCTGTACAGATATAAATATTATTGTTGAATTGGCAATAATTTAGCTTTAAGCAAACTTTCAATAAATTTAATATATCTTGTTTTTTTATTATGTTAACTCTGTTTTTATCTAATAATTTTTCCACCATATTGACGTCTTTCTGAGGTATGCTCAGGAATAAGTTTTGCACATAAAATGAAATTAGTTGTGCGTTATCAGGTACTGTAATGTTTTCAATTTTTGAAACGAGTTCATAAGAATTATTTATTCTATACCTTAAAGAGAATTTACATTTTTCTTTAATAATATTAATAAGAAATTTATAAATCCTACCTGTAGGGGTATTTACAAAAGAAACAACTGGACGTATTGGCAGATTAATTTTGTGTAATTTAATTAAAGAATATAACTTATGTGCTTCGGAGTTCATCAAAACATATTTATATAACCTGTTGTTGTCTAATGTGCTAAGGGAATTATTAATTGTTGATTTAATTTCTCTTTAGAATTTTTCGGTTCGGTCTGATTTCTATAATTTATATTTCGAAGGGTTTAAAAAGACTCTGTATTTATTGCTATTACTGTTTTGCCCCTATCCGCTCGCGTACATGTGATATTTTCTCTAGCTTTCTCTCTTATAGATAATGTAGTAAAATGTTCATTCCACTTTATAATATTACGTTTGTAATTTGGGGTGAATTGAGATTTAATAATGTATGAAGATATATATCTATCAGTTGTGAAATTATCCAAACTCTTTAAAGCCATTTCCGTTTCAACACCTAAATATTCGAAAGTTTTTATAGAATAATTTGGCTGAACATTGTGTTGAAAACCTTTTTCTAATAATTAATGTAATATATGTGAAAACATTAAAAAAAGTAGTTTTATTTATTTGATTAGTGATAATGGATTTTCACCAAGTAAAGGTCGAGACTATCAACTATTTGAAACAAGCAGATATTAGCTTTTTGACCCTATGGTACTTCAAACTACTTCTGAGATGTAGATTAGCTACCCAAAAATTTGGATTTTTAATCTTTTTCTGAAGCACGATGTGTACCCTAGATACGTGAATTTAAAAACGAAAAACGCGAGTAATTCAGCCTAAATAGGTAGAGAATTAGGGATGAAAAAATGGTTAGAAGAAGATAGAAAACTTCAGTTCAAGAAACGGGACATCTACAACATTTATCTTAAGGTAATACACTCATAGAATTTGAGTTTATAGATTTTAAAGTTAGATTTCAAATAGGATAAATAATTAATTCTTAATTCTTGAGACAAGAAAAGAAACTTAAATCATTAATTTCCAAAAAACACGCGATAATAAATAAACAAAATAATAAATATTCAGACCATGTCTTCTTTGACAGATTTAAAAAATGTTGAATTTTCATTACAAGTAACAAAATTATTAGAAAAAGGTGTTCAACATAACATTCAGCCAAATTATTCTAGAAAAAGTTTCGAATAATTAGGTGTTGAAACCGAAATGGCATTAAAAGGTTTGGATAATATCACAACTATTAGACATATGTCTTCACAAATTATTAAATATCAATTCGCCTCAAATTACAAACATGATATTATTAAATGGAATGAACATTTTACGGCATTATCTATAAGACAGAAAGCTAGAGAAAACAAGATCACATTTACGTGAGTGGATAAGGGCAAAACAGTAATAGTAATAGATACAGAGGAAAATATAGACAAAACATTGTCTTTTCTAGACCCTTGGAAATATAAATTATTGAAATCAGACCCAACCGAAAAATTCCAAAGAGAAATTAAACTAACAATTAATAATTCCCTTAGCATTTTAGACAACAGGTTATATAAATATGTTTTGATGCACCCCCAAGCACCTAAGTTATATTCTTTAATTAAATGACACAAAAATAATCTGCCAATACGTCCAGCTCTTTCTTTTGTAAATGCCCCTACAGTTAGGATTTCTAAATTTCTTATTAATATTATTAAAGAAAAATGTAATTTCTCTTCAAAATATGGTATAAATAATTCTTACGAACTCATTTCAAAAATTGAAAACGTTACAGAACCTAATAATGCACAACTAAATTCATTTGATTTGCAAAACTTATTCCCGAGCATACCTCCGAAAGATATGATTAATATAGTGGAAAAATTAATAGATAAAAATAGCGTTAACATAATAGAAAAACAAGATATATTAAATTTATTGAAAGTTTGCTTAAAGCTAAGTTATTACCAATTCAACAATAATATTTATACCTGTACAGAAGGCTTCATTATGGGAAATCCATTAAGCCCCCTGCCAGCGGAAATCTTTATGGATGATATAGAACAAATTATTCATAAAAATATGCTCCTGTATAAAGGCTTTTTGTATTGGTATAGGTATGTAGACGATATTTTAACCTGTTTTGTGGGAACTACAAGGCAACTGGATAGTTTTTTAGATTACATTAATTCATTACATTCGAATATTAAATAATTAAATTCATCGTGGAAAGAGAAAGTGATAATAAACACACTAATTCTTCATTTACCATAAACCTTCACATACTGATACCACGATAAATTACATGTCATTACACCCTAGACAGCATAAGCATGCAGCTTATCATAGTGTGTTTGTTACATAGGCTATTAAATATTCCATTTTCAGTTTGCAAGTTTAATAAGGAGTTTAACTTAATTAAGCAAATCGCGGTTAACAACGAATTTCAAGCCTCTTTTATAGATAACTTATTGCCCAAAAAATGGTACAATAACGCAGTGAATGAGGTATATCCGACCTATAAAGATCATGATATTTCAAAATATAATTTCAGGTCAATAACATTCATTGGCGACCAGTCAGAAAGGATTAGTAGATTTTTAAAGAAGCAAGGTCTGAATATAGCTTATAAAACTAATAATACTTTAGGCTCTATTATTAAAAACAATAAAGATAACAATAAAAAAGAGGAATTGTCGGAAGTGTATAAGCTAATTTTATTACTTTTTATTGGGTATTTTGCCACTGAAAAATATTTAAAAATTTTAATGAAAAAACCTCTGCGCCAAACGGATCAGATAGAGGTTGGTTCTTGAACACTTGACTGTTTCAAAAAGTCTCACACCTAAAAATATATAAACTAGAACAATGTAATAAACTAAAAACTGAAAATGAAACCTATAGGTAGTTAACGTTTCGGAAGAGAATCAATCTACTTCCGTTCTCAAAACTTTTTTGGCCGTCAACCATGACAGTTCTTTGTTTAACCAACCATGACAGTTCTTTGTTTAAACAAAAAACTGTCATGGTTGACGGCCAAAAAAGTTTTGAGAATGGAAGTAAATTCTCTTCCAAAACGTTAACTACCTATAGCTTTCATTTTCAGTTTTTAGTTTATTACATTGTTCTAGTTTATATATTTCTTGGTATGAGACTTTTTGAAACAGTCAAGTGTTCAAGAACCAACCTCTGCCTGATCCGTTTGGCGCAGAGGTTTTTTCATTAAAATTTTTAAATATTTTTCAGTGGCAAAATACCCAATAACAAATAAGAAAATCTGAATATGCCACAAATAAACAATTACAGATAATATCTGTATAAGCTAACTTGTGGGACTTGCCCTAAGATATATGTGGGACAAACAGGTAGAAATTAAAAAAAAACGGATAATGGAACATAAAAAATCTTTTTTGAACAATAAAAATAATTCTACATTTGCAAATCACCTTTTGATATCCTTCATATAGCTAGTAGGGGATCAAAGTTGTCGTTACTTGAGAGCTTAGAAATTAATAGGTATAAAAACTGTAATATTTTACTTAACGATCAATTAGACATAAGTAATTCTCCACTTCTAAATCTATTTTAATTTCATTTCTTAGTAATATTTTATATTATCAGTAAATAATTGCAATTGTATGCAAATTAGTTTTCAGGTAATTCAATGTCATGTATTTAAGGTCCAATAAGTTCAAGTTGTGAGTAGTGTATTAGTGTGCTCATCTAATGAAGCTAATGTTTTAGCGAAACGATCGTCATGTTGACGTAATATGTGTGACAACGTTAAAAACAGTTTAGTGTTTCTTATTTCATTAGAGATGCATATTTCTCCGGTATAAACAAATGTGTATATGACTTTCTCAATTGTTCGTGTATCGAAATGTAAAGTGGACATTGGGGATATTTGGGTATCTTTATACGAATTTAAAAAAAAACTTCCTCCGACCTTCAGGATTCGACATATTTTTTTTTTAATTCCCAAGACCTTATTTTTTTACTTGCAGCATTGAGATTTGCAGGTATTGCACAAAAATATTTTGTTAGGTACACCAGAAGCCAGGATATAGTTGCAAACATAAACGATTTTGAACGTGTGACTCAACTTTTCGACATAGAGAGACACCTCTGCTGCAGGCTCTCCCCCCATTCTGTCACCGCATGCTGGCTCGGCTAGCTGGTGCAAGCGCCTCACTTCAACATGAACTATGTAATCAAAAAGAACGGTGAAACAATTGCTTATATTTTTCTATGGAAAGTTGAAGTATTCAAGTGCAAATCTCAGCACTTTAAGTTCAAAAATAAGGTCTCGGGAAATTTTTGAAAAAAAAATCTCGAGTCCTGAAGGTCGGTGGGAGTTCATGTGTTTTTTTTATTCGAATAAAAATGCCAGCTACCCGAATATCCGCTTTACATTTCGGCACACGAACAACTGACAAAGTTATTAAGTACATTCGTTTAAACCGAAGAAATATGCATCATTTTCAACAGTTTTTAAACAACTTAATTGAAATATTTGAACTCAGTGATAGTACAACTCTTGAAGAGTAGGAAGCTTTTGGCAAAATTGAAATCGGAATGCCTTATTTTGGGGAACTGAAATGTTACTAAAATCACTTCTTCAATAAACAATTGAATTTCTATTCAACTGTCGGAATTCGGGTTACGGCCTCTTTTTACGCACATTATGACGCATATTTCCTGAGATTGTTAATATAATGAATTAGTTGTTGTAAAAGTTACTGCACAATTAAAAAATGTCATTTTTTGATGATTTTTTTTTAATTTCCAAAAAATCTAACGATTGGATTTTGATTCAGCGGGCGCAATTTTGTAGGTTTTATTAAATACCTACAACTAATGTTTGAAACTATTTTCGATGAAAAAGGTACGTTTGCAGATAAATGAGAAAAGCCGACTTTTTCACATTTTTTCGTACGTAAAACGTGGGCCATTTTGTTTCTGCAACTTTGTTTGAATGCACTTTTTCTTTAATTTTGTAATGATTAATATATTTTTTCACAAATTCTTTTCTGTGATTTTTTTAGGTTAGGTTAGTAGATTTTTATTCTGCTTAAAATAATTTCATTCTTTTGAAATATTTCAATTTCTCGACTTGCGGAAATTATTACACATTTACAAGGTAATGCACATGATCGAAACTTTTGACTTTCGGTGTACCTAGACGCTTGTGCCAAACAACATCACCAAGTGGTTGGGTCTTCACGAAAATAGCCGAAAATGCTTTTTTTTAAGGTTTAAGTGATTGAATATTAAATGCTGGTAAACTGTCCACTAACAGAAAATGTTGATATACATGGCACTAATTTAACTGCCACAAAAATATCGAGGTCTACGGTAAAATAACTAGGGGATTATTGACAAGTAAACTAATAACACAGGTGTTCAGTTTATATGACGCTATTTGCCTGGTTATTAAGAACCATTTACCTCATGCCAGAATTTCTCTTTTACTTTTAACAACTGCTACACAAGATTATTAGAGTACTAGACATTTGGCTTAGCATAAATTGTGTCAGAATCACTTTTTACTTGGAACGTTTTTCTCAGTGTACTCAGAAGTATGGGAGAGTCATTCTAAATCATCTCATAATAAGAATAATAACAGTTAATATGAAAAATATAGATAGGTATATACCAATTCTGGAAGACATTGTTCTATCATTTTCTTCAACATAACCTCTCTTTCTTCAACATCAAGGGGTACAGGAGAACGATCTTTTACTGGACCGAGACAAAATCCACATACGTCTTGATCTTCTGGGTCACCAGCACCGTTCCCATTTTCCCATAGATAGACATCATGCAGCTCCAGTTTCACACTGTCCTTATCAACGAATGGTACTACATAATTATGTGTACTAAGGCATGCGGTTTTGAAATCAAAACACTTTAAAAGTAATTCTGTACAGTCTGTACACATGACAGGTTTCTGCGTTGCAGTTAAACCCTAAAACAAAATTCGTCGAGTACATCGGAGAGTCAAGGTTTGTACTAAATATCGGGTGGAACCAAATTTATTCATACGTAAACTACCTCCCTTTACCCTTTAAAAATTGAGTTATTTTCAACTTACTATTTTCGGCACTACTACATCCAAAGCGTTTTCCATATTCCCCTCTATGGCCTTAAAATTATCACAAATTTTCAGACAAAGTCGGCATATTCTTTCTAGCGTCCCCATTTTCTATACAACAGGAGCAATAAAAGTCATTTATGTTTATAGTGCCTAAACCCTAAAACGCGTTCCGATTTTGTCACGGCAAACTCGTCAGATTACTGTGAAGTGTGAAGGAAAACGTCAAACATTTAATCTTATCTTCTTCTTCTTCGTGGTTACAGCAGTATCATACCATGTATACCAGTCATCAGAAAATCAATGTGAAGTTAGATATATAAAACTCGCCTACCCACTGTCCAGAAAGCATCGTACAAAACTTACTTCTTTTCCAAGAAGAATATAACGAAAAGAAGGATAAGAGGAAGGAGTACTCAATTCCTTCTACTCAGGGTCGATTTATCTTTATCAATGCGAGGACAAAAGTTATCCTATGGTTAAATCACAGTTTAATAATACTATAGGGTCCTACTGTATTATTAAACTGTGATTTAACCATAAGAAAATGTTATCTTCGCATTGACAAACCAACCCTAAATGATAATCTTAAGGTGGCCATTCCCTAGAAAGAGACATCCAATAGAGAAATATTCAGTTTGTTCATTTGTGTTGATTTATAGCAACTTTGAAACACGTTATCTCTCTCACACTCACATTATTTGTGATAACTCTATCTTTATTTAACTGCTTGAAGTTGCTTTAAATCAACACAAATGAACAAACCTATTTATTCTTTTTATCCATGACTTTTCTTACTACGTATATCTAAAAAAACTATAAGAGTATCTGAGATTGAACCATGACACTATTAGTTTGTTCATTTGTGTTGATTTATAGCAACTTTGAAACACGTTATCTCTCTCACACTCACAATATTTGTGATAACACTATCTTTATTTAACTGCTTGAAGTTGCTTTAAATCAACACAAATGAACAAACCTTATTACTATGAAATATCACTCAATAATTTCAGTGGTTTGAAAAATAGCTCATAGTAATAGTCTTGTTATGGTTCTACTCTCCTTGTTTAGGCTTCTCGTTCTAAGGGCCGGTTTATCAATGCATATTTAAATCACAGTTTAATAGTACAATAGGGTCACTTCCCCTACACTCAGTAGTTCACGCGTCGATAGCAGGAGTAGAGGTGCGCTCCCACCAAGTGCTAGAAGCTGCAGTAGAGGCTGCTCTAGTAGCTCCGCTAGATAATAATAATATAATCTTTAACGCGCTGCACGCTAGGATTGAATGTTGGCTATGGTCTCTCCTCTGTGTTCGCATGCCGTCTGCTCTTGCAACGTGCTTCCGAGGCTTGGCCTCGTCCAGAAACAGCTATGATCAACTCTCGATTGCGACACCGCTGTATTTCGACCTTAAATGAAAACTGGTAACTTGAACCCTTGTGATATATGTAACCCATATTGCATTTACATATATCAGCCGTTGCATATACGACAGTCTCACTAGACCGCGACACCGCTGTCTTTTGACCTTGAACAAAAACTGGTAACGAACATAAACATATTTCCAATGGCATTTTTATAATGGCCCTTTCATTTAATTTCTGCAGTTTATCGGCAAAAATTTGTCAACATTGAATTTTGTGCTTTGTAAAATTGGTGGTGAAAGAAAAGTGTGGCTTATAATTTTTCACGTTGCTAATGAATTAATATGCGACTTTTTTGTTAATTGGTTATTGATTTAAAATATACGATAGGTAAGTATACGTCAATTATTACGATACCACTCATTAATATTGGTTTAATCAAATTCAGAACCATGCAAAATGATCTTAAACGAAAAAGTCGACGATAAATCAATCACTTAAGTAAAGAAAAGATTAGAAATATTTTGTCAGAGGTTGAAACTGAAGTTCGTCTTGACGAAGTGACTAGTAGCTCCGAAGTAACAAATCATATTACTGTATACGCAAGCTCAAGAACTCCCTAGATACTGAGGCTCTATTGCAAATGTATTATCCAACGGCTTATTGCTATGTATCCTACAATATTATAATATGAGGACGTGTAAAAAATTTGCGAGTTTTTGTCTGCCAAAAGCGTATAATCAGATTAATTTTTAATCTTGATTTCACATCATATAAAAACTCTTTTAAAAATCACAGAATATTAACAGTACCATCCATATATCTTTTTTCTTTGTTAAAGTACATTAAAAAGTAACATTGACCAATTCAAAACTGTTGCAAGTTACCATAATTATAATACTCGTCATGATGACTTATTAGCTTTATCTCATCATAATACCTCTTACTTGAAAAATCACCTCATTTCTCCGGTATCAGTCTTTACAACAAATTACCTCGTGTGATTGAGGTCAAAAATTTTTACAAATTCAAATCTAGTCTCAAACAACTTTTACTTGAGAAATGTTTATATTTGTACAATGAATTTTAATCTGTATTTATGTCATATTTGTTATTTACTGTGTTTTATATTTACTATGTATTGTCCCACCTTGTATAGTGAATTATGTATTTTTTTCTTCTCATTGACGTTCACGTCTGTATTGTAACAGCCTAAGTGATTATATATAAATCAATAAATAAAAAATAAACAAATAAATTGTATTGATGATGGCTATTCTTTGTACTTTTAGCTATGCTAGTAATAAAGAATTATTATTATTATTATTATAACTCGATAATTCTAGGGATCGTTATTTGGTCTTTTCTTATGAATGTGGGTAATGTGAGAAGTTAGCCATTCTTTTGGAGTATTTTCACCATTCAGACATTTTTCGAACAAGCATTTTAACATCTCAAATAGTTTCGGTGGCCCGAATTTTATTAATTTCGAATAAATTCCTCCTGGTCCGGGTGCTTCTCTGAGTTTGGTCACTTTAGTGGCATTTTCTACCATTCTAGCCTCCAAGTGAATACTAATTTCAGACTGAATTTCTTGTTCTTTAATAATTTCTGGTCTTCTTTCTTCTAAAAGTTTATTTACTGAGTATAAAATATTTACAGTAATATCTTTAGGTACATATGAAGCTGCCACTCTTATTATAGAAAACAGTACACTCTGCAAATCTAGATCACTGTTACAATAAATAAAGATAACCTTCACACAATGGAACAAAATAATCATATATTCAAAGAAACGTCCACCATACTATAAAAGTTTGGAACAAATTACCTTTAACATTGAGAAAACTTCCCAAGAGGCAAATCAAACATAAATTAAAAGACTGTTTTGCTCGATAAAGCTTATTACAGTATGGAATTTTTTTTTGCCGACACTACTATAAATTCAGTTTAAAAAACTTAGTATTGGAACAGGTGTTTCATATGTACCCGTTTGTTAGTTTTATATTCACTACTGACACATTTTAATTTTTTTTATATTTGTTTATCTATTTCTTGTTATTATCTGTACGTATACATTATTTAATGGTACAAAATGTTTACACTACATTTTGACAAGTTCTGCACCTATAGTATAATGGAACTAATAAACTAGTACTACTATTACTACTACTACGATTTCCATGACTATCAATTACATAAAATTCAATTCTTAAGGTAATTTCTAAGTCAATTTTAAATATGAAAAAAACATTCTAGAGATAAGTCAAACCTCTATCAGATGAGATTAAAAAATATACAGGGCGTTATTTAAAATTAAAAAAGTTAGCAGTACTTCCGCTTAAGTCAGAAGTGTTTCTGTGAGTCTGGTTATGTCTAAAAATGTACATTCATAACGAGTACCCTGTATCTCAATTTCAAATGTTTATCTTGAAAAATAAAGAAAATGGGATTGTATATGTTCTCATGGGCAACTGGTATATAGTGGAAACATTTTGGAAATGGTTGTAGACATAAGAAAATTTCAATAATGTATCGGCACAAGTACAATTATAAACAAGGCATAGTATTTCTATTAATTTGGAAATTCAGTCTAAAGCGTTGCTACCAGGATGTCATTACAAAGCATATTCATGATAGAAAAACACGCTAGACCACGTACTGACGCGTACTTAAATATTGCAAACAATATCCATATAAAAATATAGTTCACCGGATACATTATGCGCTTACCTCAAACCAAAGAAGTCGTTTGTTTACCCGGCTCACTATTACAGGCCCACTGCCTAATTTGATTTATGCCGGTAGCATAGCCGTAGGTTAAATGATATTTATTTACTTTTATTGAATCATTTATGGAGTTGTTCATTAAACTAACATTTATTATAAATAAATAATTTACATCATACCCATCAATTAACATGTAGTAAAATATTTTCAATAATTAAAACGTTAATCTAAAAATTGTAGGTCTACGCTCGTGACCATCGCTGGTGTTATGAAGTACTCCTATGTCGTTTTTTTATGATTTCAGACTGACTTTGGATATCCTATAACAGATGCCATATCATGTTGCGAGAATGTCATATCCACCAGTGGAAATAGTTGTTAAACTGTTAAATAATATTACTGTCCTGTAGGTAAACATTAAATAATCGATAACAGTTTCAGAAAAATGTTGGGCCTATGCCGGGTGCCAGGAGAAAAGTCCCAAACTCCGACAGTATATACAAAATGTCACTTGGTTATGTTCACCAATAAACTAGGTGGTGGGAAATTTTAAAACGAAAATATAGGAAATTCACTTCTACATCATCATTTCAGGCGAACTTTTATGCAACATGAGGTGTCTTTTGAAATCATCTTTACGTTTTGTCTCATGTAAGCAAAAGTTACATTTGTACTTTTCTACTTCCGAAGGATCCTTATGCTTCAGCACATGCCTTTTGAGGCACCTGTTATACATTGTCTCAAACGAACAGGAGTCACATTTGTACATTCTTACCTCCGAACGATCCTTATGGATCTTCAAATGAATTTGGAGGCGACTATTAAGCTTTGTCTGAAATGGACAAGATTCACATTTGTACATTCTCACCTCTGAAGGATCCTTATGCACTAACAAATGATTCTTGAGGTAATATTTATCTTTAGTTTGAAAAGAACAAAAATCACACGTGTACATTGTTACTTCTGCAGGATCTTTATGCAAGATTAGGTGTCTTTTGTAGGCATATCTACGCTGCGTCTGATATGAACAAGTGTCACATTTATACATTGTTACCTCTGAAGGATCCATATGTACTAGCATATGATGCTTGAGGTAATCCTTCCGCATTGTAGAATACGCACAAGAGTCACAGTTGTATGTTGTTGCTGTAGAGGGAGCTTTATGCAATGTCAGATGTTTCTTAAGGCACTTGATATATTTCGTCTGAAAGGAACATGTCTCGCATTGGTACATTGTTACTTCTGAAGGATCTCTATGTGTTAGCAAGTGGTCTTTGAGGTAATATTTATCCTGTCTGAAAAGTACAAGAGTCACAATTGTACATTGTTGCTTTGGAAGGTTCCTTATGCACTGTTAGATGACTTTTAAGGCAATTTTTCCACTTGGTCTGAAACGAACAATACCCACATTTGTACACTGGTACCTCGGAAAGATCCTTATGCACCATTAAATGACTCTTGAGGCTGTAGTTTCGCTTTGTTTGAAAGTCACAAAAGTCACATTTGTACATTGTCACCTCCGAAGGATCCTTATGCACCAGCAAGTGACATTTGAGGCGATATTTTTGTGTTGTCTCAAACGGGCACGAGTCACATTTGAACACTGTTAGTTCGGAAGGATCCTTATGCTCCACCGAATGCACCTTCAGACGGGCTTTGCGCAATGTCTGAAATGAGCACGAGTCACATTTGTACATCGTTACTTCCGAAGGATCCTTATGTTGTATCAAATGAGTTTTAAGGTACTTACTATGTTTCGTCTGAAATGAACAAGGGCCACATTTGTACATTGTTACCTCTGCAGGGTTCTTGTGTACTAATAAGTGTACTATGAGACCGTTCCTATATTGCGTCTGATATGAACAAGAGGCGCATTGATACAGTGGTCTTTCTGAGGGGTTCTTATGCAACCAACTATGAATTTTAAGACTTTGATGGTATTTTGTTTGAAATGAACAGGACTCACATTGGTAAATTTTTGTATTGGAGACGTTTTTGTTCGTCGGTGTGTGTTTAGCGTCTGGTTTTGATTGGTACCTTCCAAGATTCGGCATTGGAAGTTTCTCTCTTGTATGTAACTCAGTGGAGATCTTTCGTGGAAAAACATCTTCCAATCTGGAAAGGATAAAAAATGTTATTAGTGCAGAACAGAATAGAATCGAATAGAAAGATTATAGTTGTCAGTTCAAAAATGTGTTAAATATATTGAAATGCATGAATTGCTTTCATAAATAATTATATTCAATAAAATTATGTTGACTACGAAACATATTGTACACATATATAGTGTGTCACGGAATTTCAAATTAATCACATCAATTAAGAATATATTTGTATGTGCTTTATAAAATAAATATAGTTGGTGATCTGCGTTTACATTATATTTAGATTGTGAGAGAAGGGTAATATACTTTAACAGGTACATGACATGTTCCTGTGTGTTTTAGCGTATTTTATGCAATTGTGTTTTTATAAATATTTTGGCGGGTAGTGAATTATTCGGGTGTTTTGTTTTTATAAGTGGTAAAATAATATCGTGAAAATGTTAAGGCCTTGGGAAGGTTTTTTACCTAGCACTAGCAGAGAATGACAGGAAAGTATGGGGATTATTAACAGCTCGAAAATTACAGAGAAAGCTTCTGGACAACATTTATGTGAACATACCCAAAAAGTAGTTTTAAATGTTTATTAAAATATAAGAGAAAGTGAAGGAGAAACCTGAGCTGTGGAAAAAACCGTCTACTTAACAGAAATTCCAGAATGAACTATTTATACATTAATTAAAGAAGAACCATATAATCGAAAAGCTAAATCTGACAAAGGAAAATCATGAGCATCAGATTCGTCTGGGGTAAAGTTGTTAAGAGATTTAATTTACAGTACGTATAAGGACAATGAGATACCAACAATACAATCAGTACATATGGAACTGAGAACAACAGGGGTAGTGTCATTTAGTGAACAAAAACTTGGGCGATGGCGATTAAAGATAGGTTTAAACTTTAAAGTGATTCATAACAGAGCAAGTATTATGGAAAGCTACAGAATTGTACTGTGACGTAATGAATGAATATTTGCACATATTAAAAAAATTCGAGGTTGCTCGAACTTCTCTAGAATCGAAATTATTTATTTGATACTTATTTATTTGTTTTCTAGAGTTGAATTATTTATTTAATTGTTTATTTGTTTTCTAGAATTGAATTTATTTATTTAGTATTTGCTTATTTATTTTCTAGAATTGAATTTATTTATTTAATCTGGGTATTAGATTAAGTTAGGATTAGTGATATAAATAGCAATAATCTTAACTATGAACCCACATTTTTTGGCAAGGAATTGCTCGTATCGATAAGTAAGCCCGTTCCTGAACACGAACGTGACTTTCGTTTTGGTCAGATTCGCGCACAAGAACACTGCACAATTTAATTTTGGTATGATTTTATTTTTACTTGGTTCGGCGAAAGAATAACACCCTGTATCGATTTTACACGAATGATTAAAAGTCAAATTTTCTGGAGTCAAAATAACGATATATTACTATTCACGTTCTAACAATACATTTGTTTATCACTAAATAGGTTTGATGTAATTAATTATGTTGAATATTAACACTTTAGAGTAGAAATTTGCCTGCTGTTGTTGTTTTGTCGCGTGGCTGGATCCCGAACTGACTTACTGACTCGACTCTACTTACTCGACTCTCTTTACTCGATTGAATGCATTGAGCGCGTCTCGGTTTATATAAGATAAATCAAAGCTTCTGGAAGTGTTCGAAAATCGAAGACTCCAGGCGTTCTAGTCGTTCTAGACGTTCCAGATTGTTCGCCATTCCCGATAATTCGATCAGTAGGGGAGAGTGGCTTGTGTATATTCTCCAGCAGCGAAGGCTTGCTTTTCGAATTCTAATAATGTAAAAAGTGTTTTTTCTAGCTCGCGGGCTTTACAGAGCGACAGAGAGATGTTAATTCTTACCCGATTTAATTTATTAAAGAAAGGTACTTTGACATTCCCATGTACAAAATGAGAACTGTTTACAACATGTTGCGATACATTTTCGACATATACATATGAAGAAAAGCTATTAGCAGAACTATTATCAGAAAGCCAGGAGCTAAAAGAAATCAACAAAAGCTTAAATGAACAAATTGTGCAATTAAAACAACAGATCAAAGATATTCAAAACGAAAATAAATCACATGCAATTGAGCTACAAACAATAAGGAAGACAAACAAAATTGAAAAAAGTTTTTCTTTTAGAAGGGTTAAGTACACTCAAGACAAAATTAAACAAATTTGAATCCACGAGGGAATGTGAAAAACCAAACTTAAAAACTGTTCAAATGAAAAAACAAAATAAGCAAATAGCATCAAAACAATTCCACAACAAAAAACGACAAGCCAGGAGCATCGAAACAAATACATACGAGTTGCAAAGTAAACTGAAGGAAACCAGGAACAAAATAATCAATGTAAAATCTAGCCCTACAAGAACAACAAATCCAGATGTAAGCAAAACTGATGCCTCAACTGTCCAATTAGAACAGAATAAGGAAGGTGTTCAGAACAATAATAGTGCAAATAACCATAGCAGTCCTGATAATATTAACAGTGGATTTGCTTTACCCAGACATCAGAGGAAAAAATTACTTCAATAAATCATTTGTGAAAAGGAAGATGCAACTAGGCCGAGAGCGGTCAACCCCCTCAGTTGGATATTTGTATCTAGATTGGAACCCGAACCTATAGTACAGGAAATTATGTTGATGAATATGGTATCAAAGTCATGCAATGTTATAAGCTTAAAACATGCTCCAATTTTGGATGAAAATTGTTTTTGAGTTTATATATTATATAACTATTGTTTCTGATCATTTAATAGTTAAAAAATTGCATAAAAAGGTATCATCAATAAATTGAATATTCGGCCGTGTTTGGACTTTTTTGGCTAACTTCAACATGCTGGTAAATTTGTAAATGTGAATATTTGTATTCCTAACTTTTTCTGCATTGAAGTACTACCTTGAACTAAAAGATAATGCATTTATAACTTATATTAAAGTCAGTTATTTTTTATGGGTCTGTGAATAGTTAGAAGTGCAAAAATCAAGAGGTAACTATGATGAAACACTACCAAAAGTAGAACAAAAAATAAATAATTCCTCTATTAAAAAAATTGAGAAATTAGCGGTAGCGCATGTGAACATGCGGTCACTCATTCCCTCTTTTGATGACTTCAAAGCGATGGTGCTAGAAAGAAAATTTCATATAGTAGCTGTGAGTGAAACATGGTTGCCGCCAGAATTTCCAAGCACATTAATAGAAATTCCAAATTATGTATTGTTTAGATGCGACAGACAAACCAGAGGTGGTGGAATTTGTGTATATGTTTTATCAATATTTAAGTGTAGTACTGTAGATATTTCTTTCCTAGAAGAAGGTGGTGAAAAATCAATTGAACAATTATGGCTGTGTATTAGTCTTAAGAATGATAAAATATTATTAGGAGCTCTATACAAACCACCTACAGTATCATATAGTAGCTTAAGTATTATAGAAAATGTATTAGCTGCAGTAAGTATTCAGTTTGATTACACTGTCTTATTAGGAGATTTAAATGTAGATTTTCTTATTCAAAACAAAGACAGTAAGTTTTTAAATGACATTACCGCTACTTTCAAATTGACGCAAGTAATTAATGAACCCACACGAGTATCTAGAACAAGTAATAGTCTTATCGATCTTATTTTTGTGGATACAAAATTGGGTGTTTTAGAAACGGGAACAGTGGAAATGTATAATATGACTGATCATAGGTTGACTTATTGTGTGATTCAACTGTATGTTATTAAACCTCCAATTAAAACCTTTATTTATAGAGACTTTAAAAATTTTAGTTTGGATCAATTTAAAGTAGATATGGAGCTTGTTGATTGGTACAGATTATCCGAAGAGGCTGATATAAATAAAAAAATTGATATATTCAATAATTTGATATTAGATATTTTTAACGTACATGCCCCTTTAAAATATATTCAACCTACACGTCCCCATCGACCTTACATAACTGAAACAATAAAAGAGATTATTAAATTAAAAGATAAAGCATATAACAAATATAAGAAAAGTGGAAATCAAGACCACAAACATTTTTATCTAGATCTAAAGAATTATTTATCATTTGCAATAAGGAGTGAGAAAATTGCTTACTTTAATTTTGAAATTAACAAGATAGAAAAAAATTCAAAAAAGTTGTGGTCGAAATTTAAACAATGGGGTGTCACTACAAGTGTGGTGGCTGATATCCCACAGCACCTAAAAAACCCTAATGAACTAAATAAAACGTTTGCAAACTCAAGCCACCTAGAAACACCAGTAAGTGAAGAGACTATATCATTCTATCAAAACGGCACTCACTCAAACAGAGAAACCAAATTTACATTTAATCAGGTAACAGAAGCTGACATATATAAAGCATTTAAACAAATAAAATCAAAGTGTATGGGCATTGATGACATCGGATACAATATGTTGGATTTGAGTTTGCCATTCATCTCAGATTTTCTTAAAAATTTGTTCAATAAATCATTACAGAATGGAGAATTTCCAACTATTTGGAAAACCTCCATTATAAGACCACTGCCAAAAGTACCAAATGTAACTTCATTTAATGAACTTAGACCAATAAATATTCTTCCCATTCTAGCAAAAATGTTCGAAAAGATTGTTTGTAATATGATGATCGACTTTATAAATAGTAATAACATATTACCAGATGTTCAGTCTGGTTTTCGATCTAATTTCAGTACCGGTACTGCACTGACTAGAGTGGCAACAGATATTACATGTGGAATAGACGAGTCAAAAGCAACATGCTTGGTGCTATTGGACTACAGCAAAGCTTTTGACTTGATAAACCACGATCTACTACTTGCTAAAATGAGATTTTATAACTTTTCTGATAATGTCTGTGTGTGGTTTAGTAACTATTTATTAAATAGATTGCAGTGCGTTGAAATAGATGGAATTAAGTCAGATCCTATTGCAGTGAAACAAGGTGTTCCACAGGGCAGCATATTAGGGCCAATTTTGTTTAACATTTTCACATCTGATTTACCATCAATAATACATAACTGTAACACTTATATGTATGCAGATGATACTCAATTATTAAAAACGTTTGAACCATCACAGGTAAACATTGCCCTGAATGATGTAAATTCTGATCTAGAGAGGATAAACAATTGGTCTTTTGAGAATGGTCTTAAAATTAATGCTAGTAAAAGTTGCTTCTTACTAATAGGCTCTGCAAATGTTAAAAATAAAGTTATGAAGTTTAACTTCACTACAGTGCATATTAACAATATAGAGATTCCACAAAAAGAGTATGCGAAAAACCTAGGAGTAATATTTGACGATAGTTTAAATTTTCAAAGGCATGTACAAGTAAGTTGTGTATATTATACATGAAATTAAAGGCACTACATAAATTTAAATATATGCTGCATGAAAAAGTAAAACACAGAATTGTCGAATCAATTTTGTATCCCCAGATTGATTACTGTTTAACTGTATACTATAGTTTTCTGACAATGGAATTTAAAAACAAGCTACAGTTAGCTCAAAACACATGTTTGCGTTTTGTTCATTCAATAAGGAAATATGATCATGTCACTCCGATATATAAAGAACATTTGTACTTAAAAATAGATTATCGTTACAAATTATTTTTTGGCAGTTTGTTAATGAAAATTTATACCAGAGGAAAACCAGAATATCTAAAAGAGTACCTGAAACCAAGACAAGAGATGCATAATATCAATCTTAGGGAATTAAACAAATTTAATATATACAAACATAAATCAGCAAGATTTCAGTGTTGCTTTGCATATTTATCTGTTGAGTTATTAAATAATGATGTATATTATAAAATGATTGAGGGTGTATCTGTTGGTACATTTAAAAAAAATTATAAAGAATACTTATTGCAGGTACAAAATATGATTGTTTAGATAATGTAATTTTAGGGCTACTTGAGTTATATGTGATGGTTAGAAGTAAGTTTTTCTTTTTGTTTCTTTGTTTGGTGGCGTGGAAGAACGTTGATACGAACGTCACCTTTTGTGTAGAATATTGTATCTATGTGTACACTTATATTTAACACAATAAATATTTTTCTATTCTATTCTATTCTATAAGTACTATCGCTGAAACAAAAAAAGTCTCTAATAAAAACGAACGTAAAAGTAATTCCATGACTAAGGATGCAGGAAATCCTATGACTATAAATAAACAGAATCCCGTAAATGTAAATAAACAAAATTCTAACATAATATCCAGGGAAAATTTATCAAGTGGAATTATGCAAGTGCAGGGTCAGATGAAACTTCAAGAGTGCATCAATTTATCTAATGATGTTACTACTCATTCCTCACAATTATTTAATACTCCGGTATCCTCACAAAAAGAACAATGGAGTGAAGTAGTTAAGAAAAAGCGTAAGAGGTCATTAGTGGTAGGCAACAATACGGTGAATATATCTGTAAAAGGTGTTCCTAAGACTATAGACTTGCATGTATACCGTGTAGATACACAAACAACAGTTACAGAATTAATGGCCTTTTTGAAACCCAATTTTTCCGAGGTAAATTGTGAATCATTGGAATCGAAATACCCAGATCTGTACACATCTTATAAAGTTACGATATTCGAAGAACATTTTAAAAAAGCCATGGATCCCCAATTTTGACCTAAAGGAGCTTGTGTTCAGCGTTTTTTAGTGTTACGAAAGAAGAAAATGGAAGAGAAGGAATAAATTTCAACCCAAACATTTTACTACTTAATGCGCAGAGTCTGAACTCAGGTAAAATTGACAATTTATATCTGGACATATGTAATTATTTAAACTTAAATTTTTTGTGTTTTAATGAAACTTGGGAAAATGGTGACTCAATAGGTGCTCTCCATATTAGTGGTTTTAAATTGACTAGTTTTTATTGTAGATCCTCTTTTAAAGGAGGTGGAGTTGCTATTTGGGCTAAAAATAATCTTAATGTTAAGTCAATTGATTTAACATCTTATTGTAAGGAAAAACATTTTGAGGCGTGTGCTTTAAAATGGAAACACAACAATATCAACACGTTGTTAATAAATTGTTATAGATCTCCATCTGGGGATCTTAATTTATTTTCTGACTCAATTGTAGATGTTTTAAATAGTCTAGTTAAACAAAATACGAATGTTATTCTATGTGGCGATTTTAATCTTGACTCGTATACTAATACAAAAGATTTTAATTTATTGTGTCATGCCTTAGCCTGTTTTAATTTAAGAAGTGTAGTAAAGTGGCCGACTCGAGTGACTGCGACGACCCTGACTACAATCGATCATATATTTGTCAATTTTAAATCTAGTGGATTATGTTGTGTATTTGACAACGTTATATCTGATCATAGAACCGTTCTTTTCGAATTAGATATGGTCGAATATGAAAATAATGATAGTATACACGGCACATCATTTTATAAAAGAAGTTTTAATGAAAATTCTATTTTAAACTTTAGTAAGGCGATTCATAATGAAAGATGGGATGAGATCTATCACAAAACAGATGTTAATGAGGCTTTTACATATTTCAATAACATTTTTATGTATCATTTTGAGCTATATTTTCCACTTCGGAAGTATTATAATAATATACGAGCAGATAAAAAATGGGTAAATGATGAAGTAAGAATATCCAGTTCACATTTAAAAGATCTGTTTATTTTGAAAAAGAGTTATCCGGAATTGTCGAGTGCTTATAAGAACCAGAAAAGGATCCATCAGCTGCTGATCGAAAAAACTAAGAAGTCTTATTATCAGGATAAAATTTTTAATTCAGAAAACCAATCCCGATCTGCATGGAAGGTTATGTCGGAATTATGTAACAGAGATAAAAACCATAATAATATTTCTATAAATAATGATGGGGTTTTGTATGAGGAACCCAGAAAAATTGCTTCACTTTTTAATGATTTTTTTATTAATGCACCTAGAAATATAATTGATCAAATTCCAAAATTAAATAGTGTTTCTTTTAATAATAATGATAATATAACTATACAAGAAAATTCCTTATTCCTCAATCCATTTAGTACAGAACAAATGTTAGAGCTACTAGCAAAAAAATAAAAAAATAAAAAATCGTCTGGTACAGATAATGTACCAATGTTTATAATTAAAAAATTTTCAAATTTTATCATTGAACCAATTACTTACATCATCAATATGTCCTTTGAAACTGGAACATTTCCTGACGGCCTAAAAACTGGAAAGGTTGTTCCCGTCTTCAAGAAAAGTGATCCAAATTTATTAGAAAATTATAGACCGGTTACAGTGCCTATTGGATTTTCTAAAATACTTGAATATTGTTTTATGGATCGGTTACTGAAGTATCTTGAGAAATATCAGATCTTAACAAATAATCAACATGGGTTTCGAAGTGGAATGTCCACTACTAGTGCTATACAGTCATTTTATGATAATATTTTAAATTTTCTGGAAGGGGGCGAATGTCCTGTTGGGATTTTTTGCGATCTCAGCAGGGCATTTGATTGCGTCAATCATAAGCGATTATTATATAAACTGAGTTGTTATGGTATAAGAGGTATAGCGCTAAACTGGGTTTTAACCTATCTTGAAGACAGAAAACAACTTGTTAATATAAATTATAAAGATTCAAATGGTTTAAGAAATGTTACCTCTGACTATTCACGTTTAACAATGGGAGTTCCACAGGGTTCCGTTTTGGGCCCCGTGTTGTTTTTGTTATACGTAAACGAACTGGATTCTGTTTCATCTAGTACTCATTTTACGATGTATGCCGATGATACATCTTTAATCATTTCAAACAAGTCAGATGAAATTTTAGAACTCAATTGTAACAATTTATTTAATAACCTAACTGAATGGTTCTTTCAAAATTCATTATATTTTAATGCTGATAAAACCCAGGTTTTGAGATTTCATACTAATCAAAAACATTGTGAATTGCTAAATTTTGATATAAACAATACGCTTTTATCTACTGAAACATCAACAGCTAAATTCTTAGGTATACAGTTAGACAACAACCTTAACTGGAAATCTCAATGTGAGGCTGTAATTTCAAGACTTGCTTCCATTACCTATTTATTTCGAAATATAAGAACGGTTCTTTGTACAGAACAACTTATCTGTTTGTATTACGCACAAGTCGAATCTCGTCTGAGATACGGTGTTTGCTTCTGGGGAAACTCCACTTTTGCTTCTAATGTTTTTATCGCTCAAAAGCGCATTTTAAGATGTATTGCAGGTGTTCCGTATACTCATCCATGTAAAGACATTTTTAAAAATTATAAAATATTAACCTTACCAAGTTTGTATATTTTTGAATTGTGTATATATGTTTTTAAAAATCAGACAAAATTTATTTTAAATAGCCACTATCACAACGTTAATACGAGACAAAAACAAAATTTTCATGTTCCTTTTGCTAGGCTAAAAATTACTGCCAAATCTCCTAATTTTATAGGGCCCAAATTTTTCAACTTGTTACCTGACGATATAAAATGTATTAAAAGAGAAAGTTTATTTAAATCTAGGTTAAAAGAATTTTTACTAAACAAAGGTTTTTATTCTGTATCTGATTACTTTTGTGTACGTTAGTTTGTAAGTTTTGTGACTATTCCTATACATGTAATGTCAAATGGAAAATAAATATTATTATTATTATTATTATTATAATCTCCGTAATCTGAAATGTAAAAAATCCGAAAAAATCTCGGAAGGTGATTTTTTCTCGAATACAATACTTCCCTTCGGTATGCGAGGGAAGTAAATGGATTATTGGACATAGTTAAGAAGAGTAATTTAAAGAAAAGATATGTCATCGATGAGATGGCAGAATTATACGGACACACCGTTTTACGTCTACCACCATATTTTTGCGTGTTTAATCCAAAAGAATAATTATGGAGCCAGCTAAAGAAAGCTTCACTCAAAAGTAGGAGCCGAAATGTAGAAAATTACTTCAGAAACTTGGAAAAAATGCATCAGTACGGCAGCCTGTGACCAAAATCAACTGTTATCACCTAATTCTAATTTCGATCATCGGGTTATGGTTTATTACAATACAAAACCGACTTTCCTCTGAAAAAAACTCCTTTAACGTTGCAGTAGCCGGGAAAACGATTTTCAGTTCATTAAAAAGAGGTTATTTTTTTATCCCCTAATGTCCGTTTTCGATAAATTCTTGGTATAGATGTGGAATAATACAAGAATCAACACAGAACGGAAATTTTATATGTTGCATAATTTCAATAATAAAAATCAAAATTGTATAAGAAAATGGTATAAAAAATTTCCCCCTAATGGTTGCAACGTTTTTTAAATTATAAAATATGGTTCAAATAATGACTGTAAAGCTCAATAAAATTATGAGCTACATGGGGTGCAATTCTATGTCCCAAAACATAAGAGAAAGACAGCAATTAATACATTTCAATGTGTTGATATTGTGTGGTGCAAGTGAGATAAAATCAAATTGTTTTGTTTATGTCTATCTTTCTGAACACTCGAGCAAGAGTCGGCCATTCAAAATCTTGGACAAATCAGAAAAATATCAAAAAGCCTTTGTTGCACTTTCAGAAAACTTGCTGTTTTTGAAATTATGAAGCAATAATCAATTATTTGGTGATAAAAAGATGTAGTAAATTGCAGAAAAACCTTAAAATATTATTGGCGGTCTATGGTCAACAAGTAAGCACACTTGACGCAACATTTAGCTACTCAGAAGTGTGGGAGAGTCATTGTAACTCATTTCATAATAAGAATAATAACAGTTAATAGCTTAATAAGAAAAATATAGATAGGTATATACCAATTCTGGGAGACACAGTTCTATCATTTTCTTCAACATAACATCTCGCTCTTCAACATCAAGAGGTACAGGGGAACAATTTTTTAATGGACTGATACAAAATCCACATATATCTTGATCTTTTGGGACACCAGCACCGTTCTCATTTTGCCTCAGATAGATATCTTTCAGCTCCAGTTTGACATCATCCTTGTTAACGAATGGCACCATGTAATCATGTGTACTGATGCATGCTGTTTTGAAATCAAAGCACTTCACAAGTAATTCTGTACAGTCTGTACACATGACAGGTTTCTGTGTTGCAGTTAAACTCTAAAACAAAATTCGCCGAGATTATCGGAGAGTTGTAGTAAATATTGAGTAGAATAGAATTTATTCATACATAAACTTCCTCCCTTTAAAAATTGAATTATTTTCAACTTACTATTTTTGGCACTACTGCATCCAAAGCGTCTTCGAGATTTCCCTCTATGGTTTTAAAATTATCACATATTGTCAGACAAAGTCGACATATTCGTACTAGCGTGTCCATTTTCTATACCTCAGGAACAATAAAAGTAATTTATGTTTATAGTACCTACCATTAATGTCAACAACGCGTTTGTATATAACTTCGACTTCGTAACTTCACCTGAGAAACTTCACGCATAGGTTACGTCAAACTATTTGACTCAAACATTAAATCTTATCTTCTTCTGCTTCTTGGTTACAGCTGCATCCCTGAGGATAAAGATTATATATAAGGAGAGATACTAAGCCTCAAGGTCGAGGGACCGCGATGGTGTACCAAGGTGGCCGCCAGCGGATATGACGTGTTACCAGTGGCGTTGCACAAGTGAGTTAGCATCTCATATTTTAGATTTCCCACGCTCTTTCATAAAAGCAAAAAATGTTATTCATAAAAGTTCAACTTCGTAGAAATAATATTATCAACAAAAAGAATTATGTTCTTATATTTACAAGCAGCAAAATATTAAATTTAAGTAAATGCATTAAATTAGAATCTTATTGATTCTTTTTCTTATGCTGTGTCCTTACCTCAGTTGCAAACATTTAAATCAGTCAAGTCAAAAAAACATTATGCAATACAATATAGGTATTACAATTAATACAAACATGGTTTAGCCAACAACCAATGCACATATCAAAATTACACACAAAAGTAATCCCGTATATCTATAAAAATATTTATTTGCTACTTCTTCAATTCAAGTAAGAGGTTATCTCCTTTCATGACAAAACGTAAATTATTGTAGACTTTAAGTTCCAGACTATTAGGAGAGTTAGATTCAGATATAAATGTTTGAAATGGCATATGAAAATTAATTTTTTTTTAATATATTAGGTGTTGACATTCTTGTCATACAAAAATGTATATTTCATTGTTAAAAATATACAAATACAGGTCATACAAGATATGAAAAAATTTTATACTTTTTCAGTATACCTCTACAGTACTTTTAATAACATACCTATCATACATGCACCTTTGTATGCTTTTAACATAACGTTGCTGTTTTGAAGAAACAATTAAAGGCCACGTTTGCGTGATTGACTAATTTTATTACTTTCTCACCACTTCATGCCCAGTTTTATAAGGTAAAGGTCCTAAAAAAATAGATCTTCGATAAATAATACACATTTCATTTATCTTATATATTTATTCACAAATATGATTTTCAATAATTTACAGACTAAATTTCAAATAGTTTTCTAAATTACTTAGATTTGAAATATCTAGCATGCATTTTATATAAAATGTTTGAAATATTTATTGTTAATAAGGTATATACATCTTTATTACACATTAATGTCATTTTTGGCAATACGCGTAGGTCATGAATTAAAACTACCAGGTGTTTAAAATCATATTTCATGCTTATGAAGCAACATGAAGTCACATCTACTAACTGTCCTTTTAAACAAAATCAATTTCTTATAATAATTTCTAATACTATCTTTTACGCTCAATGGCTTACATACATAACGTAATCTAACATTTAAGCAAATGATTTAAAAAATCAGATTTAAAACAATAGTTTTTATAATTTGTGTGAATGTCATTATCATCATGGAAAATTATTTATTTAAACTGTCTTTTAGATTTCCAGAGTTATTATAAACAATCAACATGTAAAAAAATATTGGTCATTTCGTCCATAATTTCGGTATGGTACCTCCGCCACTGCTATAAAAATTATGTAAACAATATGACATTGAAAGTACTTTAAAAAATTAATGCACGGACGATTATCGCACAGGTAAATTACTGATTTCTGTGTTTAAATTTAGTAATAGATTATTATACAGCACATATATAAATATATATAAATCGCTAAACCGCTTCTAACCTACAAACGAGAGACCAAATTTCACAACAAATGAGTCATCGACGGTGTAGTAATATGGCGACTTCCGTCCCTGGGTTTGTATAACCCCCACCAATCGAACGTTCCCTCCTTATATCTATCTTTATCCTCTCAGCTGCATCCTGCAAAGAATTTATATAAATAGAAGCAGATACACATTTACAAGTGTGTTGACAACATAGTTCAGACATTACATTTTATAATCATCTCTTTCTTTATGACCAAAATTACTATAGCCCCATGTTTGTTGCAGCCACCGCCATTTTGACACGACAAATAATTGTAAATATAACCTTAAACGCCCAATTTGTGAAGCGTATTGATCTGTAAATAAACTATTTTCAAGTGCTGAGGAGACAAAATATGACTTAAAATTGCCTCAAATAACGTTTATATGCTGTTTCTCTAATACGATGACAGTTTAAAGACAAAATATGTGTCGGTCATCAACCTATTTTGAGCTGTATACTTGCATATTTATTTTCCTAAAATTAACACTTTTATTTACCTTCAAACTACAGCAATATAATTAATTTTAAGGGGCCATGGATTCGGAAAAAGATGTGTTCTAGAGTCAAATTAAGTAGAGGTTGTTTCATTTAATAAGCCGATTCAGAAATTTGTTTGCATCCCTTACGAATCAGAAAAGAAGTACCTAACTAATTTACAGGAAATCATGTGGTAGTTCATTTATATTTTGACAAATTGACCTAGACTTTTTTATTTAAAAAAAAAAATACCTCCTGTGACAAAAATAAAACTACTTACCAACTGTTCTTAATTCCTACAAGGCTACAAGTAGTGGATTGTCTAGTAAAATGGAATTCTACCAGGCCACAAATTGGACTGTGAATTTGAGCATCCGCAAGGAATGTTAAGGGGCAAGGGAATAAAACAATCGTTTACAATACTTATATATTTTTGTACAGAAATATTTGCACTAAACATGAAAATAATTTAAAGGTTAGTTGAGTCAAACGTCAAAAATGAATAGCTGTTATTAAATAACTAGATTTAGACATATGTCTATGCTACACTCATATGCCACGGCCTTGAACAGGCCGCAACAGAGATAGCGTTAAGGGCAATGTTGTATCTTAGAAAGAAATGGCGAGAAAAGGGTATGTTGGACATGTTGGCAACAGTATCGTATGACTTTTGTGCTTTATCTCTGCTTCTATTTATATAAATTCTTTGGCATCCTGACATACCTGTTTTCAAAGATTAGAGAATTAACAAGATAGGACTGCCGACGGAAAACCTTCTATCTTTTAGCAATGGCGCCATTGACCTCGACATTTAAATTGGAATTCTCACGCAGTTGCCACAATGTGACAATCAGACGGAGAAGGTAACATTAGAAGGAGAGGACAATAGTGAAAAATGGACAACAACAAATGTCCTGATAAAACGACCGAACTCGACTGACTGTCAGTACCCAAGGCACAGTAGAGCCCAAGGTCACTAAAAAACAGGTATCTATGCAGTATTGCCATTTTGCCAGTGTTACTGGCATTTGCCAGGAATAAACAGTCCTGCCAGTAAACTTGCCAGTATTGACCTTATACCAGGAATTTGCCAGGAATAATATACAAAAAATTTTTGCGGAAAATTGCATTGTAAGGAATCCCATACAGCACAAGGACATCCTCAGAACATACTGGGGACAACTTTTCAGGACATATGGCATTTCCTGGGAAGATCCCATTATCACCTTAGGATATTTAATATGTTACTTTGAAGTATTTGAACACGATTAATGAAAGAAAAAAAATTTTTAACCACGAGAAGGGGTGAAAAAAATATAATAAAGGGTTTATTCAAAATTACTCAAAATGTGTAAAAGATAGTAAAACAAGTTTCAAATAAAAATTGTAAAAGCACGAAATATTGTCTCTTGCCTTTTTTTGGCATTATTAAAATAAACAGAGTTTAGGGCGGTTAGAAGTTATAAGAGATGATATGTACAACTTTAAAATCGACATTTTTAATTCCCTTCAATTTTTTCCTAATAGTTTTATTTTTTTTCGTAAGCGTCAAAATTTTATACATATTTTTTTTTTGGTTGTAAGGTCATGTAAAAAAAACATTTCAGAATATCAAAAGTTTAATTTAGTGCGTAATAATAATAATGTATCTTTATTAACTCAAAATAGCTACAATTTGATCATAACAATATACAGATCATAATCACTTTAACTTTTCATTAGTTTATCTTAATTCTATGCATATAACAGTAACTGTAAAATTATTACAAATCTATTTGTTTATTAATGTAACTTGTAAAATTACCTAACCTAATCATAAGGTAATCGAAATTATTTTTTAATATAACTAACACATAATTTAATGAAAAGATTATATTTTTGATATTTTACTTTGTTTGGCAAACAGTTAAATAATTTAATGCCCTTACAAAACAAAGATTTCGATTCCTTTAAATTGTCATACCTCTCTACCACCATATCATTCACACTACAAGTGTTATAATCATGAGTATCTCGGACGAAACTCAATTTATCACATAAATACCTTGGAGCCATACCATGCTTTATTTTAAATATAAATTGCAGTGATTTTAATACTATACGTTGTCCAACATTTAAAAAATTTAAAACGTTTAACATTGTGTCAATAGGAGATATCTGTTACACTTTAATATTATCCTCATAGCTTTGTTTTGCATCTTTTGTAACTGTTGTATCTCGTTATTTAAATATAGTTGTAACGTTGCACAATATTCAAAATGTGGAGCTATTATATACTTATATATTAATATTCTTGAAAACATCGATAAATAATTTGAAATTCTACGTAAAAAATAAATATTTTTTGCAACTTTTTTCATAATATAATCACTATTACTTTTGAAAGTCAAGGACTCATCTATTATAAAACCAAGGCATTTAATTTCCGAAACTTTTTCTAACTTTTCATTATTTAATACAATACTTTCCCCAATTTGTAACCGGCCTAGTATATGTTTTTTGCCGAGAATCATATATTTACATTTGTCGATGTTTACTTTTAAGCTATTATCACACAATTTTTTTTCGAATTTTTTTTCCTGAAAGTTATTATAACACCTTTTCTTTATTTCTGTCTCTTGCCATTGTTTTTGCTTAATTGGCAAATTTACTAAAATATTTGCATGATCTGATATTCTTGGAGTGTGATTAACTTGATAACTTATGTGCTCACAGTTATAATGAAATCTATTATTGTTGCTGATTTATGTTATTCGTGTAGGTTCTTTAATTAATTAGCTGTCTATTTTGTGATTAAATTTGTTGCAATTTATTAGCATAAAATATGTTCCGTGACATATCTATATTAAAGTCACCCAATAAAAGTAATTGCTTATCGCTAAATTCATCTACGAGTTCCTCTATTGCTTGTAAAAAGTCTGCATGGCTTGAATTTGATGAGTGATATAATCCAATTAGTATATAATTGACAGTATTTATTTGTAATGTAATTACAAACACCCATACATTTTTTTCAACTGTAATCTTTTTATAAGTCTAAAGGATAATTATCTTTTCAGGTATAAAATAACTCCCTAGTATGAACCTAGAAATTTCTCATTGGGACTTTACTACAAAGTTATAGGGCGTTTCATAGTTTTTGGCAAAAATTACTTGTCATTACTTTGAGGGAATCGAATAATGGGTTCATATTTCGCACAGCTAATAGAGTAATGATCCTTCAGTTGCAGTTATTTAAATACGGTGTTAAATGTACAAGAATATGGATTCCAGGTTGGGGATAGCATCTCCTAGGGTCGGCGATAGGCCTCAGTAGCGAAAAGCGGCCGATGTTTAATAAGCGAGAAAAAATCTGAAATATTAAGGAGCATAGCCATTGGTTGCATTGCTGATTTTTCCTCATCATAACTTCAAGTTTTTATACTAATGACTTTTACTTTACCATTTTATAAGTCTTTTCAAGTACTTTAAAAAAGATCTGACAAGCTTTCCTCCAAAAATTTGTCGTTTTTCTTTTATTTAACGTTGCAAAGTTCTGATTCAGTTTTCTTCACATTTCTTTGTTCTCGAAATTTGTCTTATAGGCTTAAATACATTGAAAGCTGCTGTGAAATGTCAACAAACAAGTCAAGTTTGCACATACGAGCATAGTATTGATATTAGATAATGACGAGAATTGCATGTGTACATTATTACTTCTGGTGTATTAAGGCTACTTTTATCTCGGCTTAAAGGAACATGAGTTACATTTATATACTGTTACTTTTGACGGATCCTTAGGTATCAATAGATGACAGTTAAGCAACTTCTTCCGTTTCGTCTGATATGAACAAGATATACATTTGTACATTTTTATTTTTGATGGATCAGTCTGTCAGTACGTCTCTAAAGGGAACTCTTTTGTCTCGTATGAAATGAACAAGTGAAACATTTGTACTTTGTTGTATCTGATGGATCCTTATATAGCAGTAGATGTGTCTTAAAGGACCTTTTATGTTTTGCCTGAAAAGAACACGAGTCACATTTGTACATTGTTACTTCTGATGGATCCTAATGCTTCACCAAATGCGTTTTGAGGCTACCTTCATACCTTGTCTCAAATGAACAAAAATCACATTTGTACATTGTTACTTCTGATGCATCCTTATGCTTCACCAAATGTCTGTTGAGGTCACTTTTTCGCTTTGTTTGAAATGAACAAGAGTCACATTTGTACATTTTTACCTGTGATGGATTCTTATGTACCACTACATGGCTCTTAAGGAGCTTCTTTTGTCCCGTCTGATAAGAACAGGTGTCACATTTGTACATTGTTATTTCTGACGGGTCCTTGTGTCGCCAAAGATGTGATTTAAGGCTACTCTTATCTCTCGTCTCAAAGGTACAAGAGTTACATTTATACATTGTTACTTCTGAAGGATCCTTGTGTATCATTAGATGTCTGTCAATCAATTTCTTCCATTTCGTCTGATATGGACAAGAGATACATTTGTACATTACTATTTCTGATGGATCATTATGTGACAGTACATGCCCTTTAAGGGAATTCTTTCGTCTCGTCTGAAATGAACAAGAGAAACATTTGTACATTGTTGTCTCTGATGGAAACTTATGTACTAGTAGATGTGTTTTAAAGGATCCTTTATGTCTTGTCTGAAAAGAACAGGAGTCACATTTGTACACTGTTATTTCTGACGCATCCTTATGTACCAGTAGATGTCTTGCAAGGGACCTCTTTTCTCTCGACTGAAATAAACAAGAGCCACATTTGTACATTTTTATGTGCAATGGATTCTTATGTATCACTACATGCCTCTTGAGCAGCTTCTTTTGTCCCGTCTGATAAGGACAATTGGCACATTTGTACATTGTTATTTCTGAAGGAGCCTTATGTATCTGTAAATGTGAATTGAGGCCACTCTTATATTTTGTCTGATATGAACATGAGTCGCATTTGTACATTGTTACTACTGAGGGATCAAGATGTACCATTAAATGTATGTTAAGGTGATGTTTATGTTTTGTCTGATATGAGCAAGAGTCACATTTGTGCATTGTTATTTCTTTTGGATTCGCATGTGTCAGTAGATGTCTTTTGAGGTAATGTTTACGCTGTGTTTGATATGAACAAGAGTTACATCTGTATTTTGTTACTTCAGAAGAATCATTATGCTTAAACAGGTGACTGTTGAGCATCTTAGCAGTTTTTGCTTGAAATGAACAGCAATAACACTGATACAGTGTTGTCTTTGTGGCATTTTCTTTTGTCAATGTGGAGTTACTATATGGCTTTGATAGATCTTCCTCAGGGTTCGGCATCAAGTCATTTCCTCTTACTGGTAACCTAGTTGAGAACATCGACTTTGACAAAATGACACTATCGTTAAACCTGAAAATGATAAAAAATTGTTATTAATATAAAAGACAGTTCGAAGAATATCATCACAAATATTTTGAAATTACAATGAAAATTTGTAGGTAAAATTGTATATGTTAAATTATTCCCTAAGTCAACTGTGTAGATGAAGTTTCGAAAATTTTCTCTTAATCGAATTACATGAACATGAAACTTAGTAAGCTTTAGACGTTACTGTAAAGGGTCTAGTCTGGTAAGCATATAGTCGAGAATTTAGGGTACATGCAACTAGAACTACAAGTTAAAGTTTGATTTTATCCATGAAGAAATATTTATATTAAGATATTAATGGCCCATCTGGCAATGTTATTGCGGGGTAGCATGTTAGTATGTAAAACTTATATAAAATAATTTAATTCCTAACCAGATGGTACAAGTAAGCAATCTACATCATTTATAGTGAAAACTTGAAATTACAATGTTCCATAAAAACGGATGATCCGATCAGCAGCTTAATAAATGTGAATTAATTCGACAAATAATTATTTTCCCCAGCACTTGCCCGGCAGATGCTTAAGAATGAAGCAGGGAGCGAGACAATAGGTAAGAAAGACTTGAATGAGAGTGAGAGCCGATTTATCAGTGCAGGGTTAAATGTTACTGTTACATAGCTGCCAGTCAATGGCTGTTAAAGTCACCGTTAAATTAAAAAGTATTTATCCTGCCTTCAGTCAACTGACAGTTAGAAAGCCATCAGCTATATAAAATGTAACTTTGGCAGCAGAGATCTAGACAGATGGTATGTAGACCACGTTGCCGGAATTACTAATTTGTAGTATATTTAAAGAGTAAGTACCTGTTTCTGTTGTTTCATGTATTATTCAAACAAATTTATTTAAAAAGATCAAAAATAATACTTGTAAGTTATTTTGTGAGTAGAAATACATTATTAAATTCCGTAATTAAAAACAAATTTAAATATAGACGTAATAAACCACTAAAGAAAGAGATATTTATGAACAGCCCATAACGTAAATTCGTATTTCTACCCAACATTTTCGGGTTTTTTGTCTGTATATGACGTCTTTGTAGGTACTCCGTTTATTATAATGGAAAATAGCGATAAAAAACTAAAAAGATCGACAAATTTCAGTTTTTCCGAAAGAAGTTTGTTAATTAATATTTAAAACATAAAGCCTTGTTTGAGAATAAAAAAACTTGACGCCAAAAAGAAGTGTGGAAGCCAGTATGGTAATGATGAATTTGCTGGTATGTAAGGAGTTATTATGTAGATAGAAGATTAATATAAAGCTGTTCAGGTCGATTGAGAAGTTCGAATCTCGTTCAAGATTAAGCGCTCCTTGGCTATTTGAGGAAAACTCCTTTCAAACAGCTGTGATCCTGACAAATTTTCCAGCATTGAGGTCAACAGCTAGCCGGGGGATAGGATAATAAGAATTGAAAAACTACATAAGTGCCTAGAAGACGATATTAACAGAAGAACAGAAGCAAGATCGCATTCTGATTTCGTCTTGTTTGTGTTCATTTAAATAAAATAATATTGTAGAAATTTTAACATTTACTTCTGCAAGTTGAATTTCATTTGACAATTTTAGCGATTCCACTAAACAGATTTCTTAAGTAAATTTAAATTATACAGGGTATTTGGTGCATCGTGAACCAAATTGAAATGGCCGACAGAAAGGGTTATCTGCTATCCTTTCAGGGCCCTTAACACTTCCCATGCCCTGCGGGATTTTCCATATCGACCTTCTATCTTTTTAATGAAAAAAAACCCAAATTCTACATTTAAATTCAAATGAATAAAAAATTATTAGGCGTAGACTGCGAATTTCATTTTATTTTGATGTGTATTGTTGAAGGGTTCTTTTAAATCCAAAATTACTGGCATTAGTCATCTAGTTGTTTTTTTATTCACTCGCAAACTTTCGGAATAGGTAAAATTTAAATTTAAACTTAGACTTTAGACTGCTATAAAAAAAACTCAGAGCAACCGGGATCTTCCAACTCCCCCACAAATTCTCTAGTCTATCCTCTTGCTGATGTGCCACATGTCATAAAAATCTTTTAATAACTTCGTGAATTCGCTAAAATAATGAATCTGGTCACATAAGGCTAATATTCAAAATTTCGAATAAAAAATTATATTTGCTTAAATTATGCATGGCAAACAGGTAAAATCTGTTATCTCAGTCTTGCAAAGTAAAATCTATCTTCTATCTCTTTCTGTTCATTGGTTTTCTTGAAATAAAGAAACAGTCACATTTTTATCATTTATTAAACAAATTTAAAAATCTTGCTCAAAGTATTGGTCTCTGTTGCGAATGTAGGCCCGACATCTGCTTCGTATTTCGACAGTTGTTGTATGAAGTCGTATTTCCTCCCTAGTTGTACCGAAAGCCGTTTCTATGCGTTGGACAAGAGGACAAGTTCCTCCCTAGTCGCAACCTCCGTCGTGTACGCGAGCTCTTTGGCACGTCCCCAGACATAAAAATCCAACGGAGTTAGGTCTGGGGAACATGGAGGCCATTGAATAGGGCCATCCCGCCCAATCCACGCATTTGGGAACACATTGTCTAGATATTGTCTTACAATTAATCGCCAGTGCGCGGGACAGCCGTCATTTTGAAAAACTATAGGCGTATGCGTAGATTGGGCGGGATGGCCCTATTCAATAGCCTCCACGTTCCCCAGACCTAACTCCATTGGGAGGAACTTGTCCTCTTGCCCAACTCATAGAAACGGCTTTCGGTACAATTAGGGAGGAAATACGACTTCATACAACAACTGCCGAAATACGAAGCAGATGTCGGGCCTGCATTCGCAACAGAGACCAATACTTTGAGCAAGATTTCTAAAATTTTTTAATAAATGATAAAAATGTAACTGTTTCTTTATTTCAAGAAAACCAATAAACAGAAAGAGACAGAAGATAGATTTTACTTCGCAAGAGTGAGATAACAGATGTTACCTGTTTCCCATGCATAATTTAAGCAAAAATAATTTTTTATTCGGAATTTTGAATATTAGCCTTATGTGACCCAATTCATTAATTTAGCGAATTCACGAAGTTATTAAAAGATTTTTATGACATGTGGTACATCACTAGCAAGAGGATAGACTAGAGAATTTTTGAGGGAGTTGGAAGATCCCGGTTGCTCTGAGTTTTTTTTTTATAGCCATGTAAAGTCTAAGTTTAAATTTAAATTTTACCTATTCCGAAAGTTTGCGAGTGAATAAAAAAACAACTGCCCTCAACTAATGCCAGTAATTTTGGATTTAAAAGAACCCTTCAACAATACACATCAAAATAAAAATGAAATTCGCAGTCTATGCCTAATACTTTTTTTATAATTTGAATTTAAATGTAGAATTTGGGATTTTTTTCATTAAAAAGATGAAAAGTCGATATGAAAAATCCAGCAGGGCATGGGAAGTATTAAGGGGCCTGAAAGGATAGCAGATAACCCTTTCTGTCGGCCATTTCCATTTGGCACACGATGCACCAAACACCCTGTATATTAATTTCGATAACATTAAAATTTACTGTTATTTGGAGGTATGCTTCTTTTTGAATTTCTATTATTAGTATTAAGTCTCTGTATATATTTCAAACTAATAAATAAATAAATAAATAAATAAAAATTGACAACAATTTTATTTTCAGTAAATTAAAATTTTCAACTTCATCACTAATTTCGATTTCTTCAAAATGCATTTAGCAAGTTTTATATTTTCATAGACGCACGAGCATATCGTTAAATCCCGAAAATAAAGTTAAACAGTTGAATTTCAGCTTCCGAAGTGACCACACATCATTAAAGCTTACTTGTGTTAGAAATAGCATCTGGCACCCTAAATAATAATAATAATAATAATAATACTTTATTACTAGCATAGCTAAAAAAAAATACTGAGAAACATACATATATATATACATACAAGATATTATAATGTATATATTATAATATAATCATATAATCATAATCATATATAATATACAAACACATAATTTAAAGAACACATCACATTTAAATTTCGCTATTATTGTAGACATATTGTATCTTACAATTTTTTTGTAAAAGACGTTATATTTGCACTATCTTTTATACTGTCTGGCAATTCATTATACATTTTTAGACCGTTGTGGAATAAATCATTTTGACCATAGTTTGTTTTAACCATCGCTACATAAAAGTTATTTTGATTACGAGTATCATAATGGTGAATGTCTCTAACAAAGGTACAATGTTCTAATAGATGCTCTGGTAAGAAACCATTTAACATTTTATAAATAAAAGTCATAGTATTCAATATCACAGTTTGTTTAACACTTAGGACTTCAACATTATCCAGCATTCGCTTAATATTTGTATATCTGTTGCATTGTAAGATTATTCTTAAGGCTTGATTTTGTTTTTTTTGCAAAACACTGAATTCGGAATCACTGAAGAGGAATATTATTGTTGAGCAATAGTGGAAGTGAGAATGGATTATTGAGTTATATATTGTTCTTTTGGTACACTGATTTAGGTTTTTTCCAATTCTTCCTAAAAAATTTATCTTCTTCGCAACCTAGTTTCTTAAGAATTCTGCATGCCTACTGAAGGTTAAGTTTTGATCGATTATCACTCCTAAATATTTAATTTCTAAAACTTTTTCGATATCACTGCCATTGATGGATAGAACGACATTGTTATTTACATCAAGAGAATTATGTTTACTTTTTATTATCATGTATTTTGTCTTGTTTATATTCAGCCTTAAGTTATTATCAGTTAACCAGTTAATTAGTATATTCAGTTCCTCATTCAGTATAGACATAATATCATTTACATCATCACCCACTATATATAACAACGTGTCATCCGCAAACATCTGATTATTACACTTATTGACGTATTTAACAATATCGTTTATATATAATATAAATAGGTTCGGGCCTAGTACGGTTCCTTGTGGAACTCCATATTTCGTAATCATTTTAGAAGAGACATCATCACCGAATTTAGTTACTTGATAACGATCTTGTAAATAACTTTTGAACCAATCCATAATTAAACGTCTTGGAATTGTTTTGGTTTTGGTGGTCGCTTTGTAATGGAGTTCCAGGAAGAAGGTATGTACTTTATATTGGTGTAATATAGTAACGAAATATTTTCAAGGTATGTACGTTTTGTGGCATTTACAGGAAGCGAAAATAATACAATAATGTTTTACATCATTCACTTTGTTTGAAACTTTTAACTGCTACGCACCCGCGCACCCCCGCTTATACTATATAAAAATTTAAAGACTTTCTTGTATATAAAACATTTAGAGTTATCTGCCACGAGCTGCCCGTTTTTTTAATACAGCATCTGTCAATATAGTTTTGTTTGTATAGACGAAATTATATATACTAATTGAAGTTTATTTTTTTATTACTTTATCTTTAAGTACCAGTTACAAATGTTCCTCTATAGGGAAATACGTATTTGACCTCTGATAGCGTAAAACTGGGAGTGACATGGAAAGAACTCTCTACGTATTACGCCTAATAACAGTCGGGCAAGGCCGACATCGAAAATGTGAATACTGACAATTTACAAACCCGAATACGTTGCATTTGCAAAAATCCTAGCGGACTATTGGAAGAAGTGTAACCATACACAGTTGCGGTTCATGGAAAAGCATTTAGCATGGATGAATGTCGTCGAAACAAGTAATCTTTCACGAATTCGCTCCTCACACCATATACAAGACGTTTCAGAAAATGAGGCAGAGCCATCAACATCAACAGCCGGACGGCCCTTGAAGGATTTTTCAGAGTGTAGTAAGCAGTCACAGCGTAGAGGGTTAGGCTAAATTATCAGCAGTAGATGATTCTGCTGTTAAGTTTTTACTGAAGAAGTTTGATAGGTCGAGTTTTTCGAAAGCTGATCCCAATGACATTTTATCTTTAATTGTGGAGTTTAAAGTAACTAAGCATCAATATTTGTTGGTCAAAGGCTTTGTTAATTCTTTTCTGATCTAATGCCATCTTATAAAAAGTATTGAGTGCAAAAAAGCAGTGTTGTCCTTCGGAGATAACAGTTACCGAATCTTCTTCCGAAGTAGCTTTACAGAATTTCTTAGATTTCACTGCCAACCGAATACTCGAGTAACATGGTTTTAATAGGAAAATGGGGCTTTGATGGTAGTATGAGACATAGAGAGTACAAACAAAAATTTCTGGATACTAATATCGAGGATGATAGGAATTTATTTGTTACCTCGTATGTTCCCCTTCAGTTAATTTGTAGATCAGACATTCCCGATAGCGGAAACATCATCATTTGGAAAAATCCACGTCTTCCTTCCACACGGTATTGTAGGCCCATTAGTTTTCAGTTTGCAAAGGAAACTACCGAGTCATCTGTGCAAGCAGAGCTTTACTTCAAGTAGGTGTTACATTTGCGGTGCATCACCTAAAGAAATGAATGATATTGATAAATGTCTTAAAAACCAGCTGATAAAAGTAGATATGAATTTAGCTTGTCACCACTTTATTCATGGATTCGCTTTTTAGAATATTTTATACATCTGTCGCATAAAATTCCACTAAGAAAATGGCAAATTAGACCGGCAAAAGATAAAGCTTTTTTGCACAGGGAAAGAAATCCTCCCAAGCCCAATTTAAAGAAAGATTAGGCTTAATTCTTGATAAACCACGTAGTGATGGAAGTGGGACGTCAAACGATGGAAATAGTGTATACTTTTGATTTACCCACTTGTATACAATATTGTAATATACACTTATATGCGGATGATGTCCAATTATATAAACCTTGTCATTTTTTGCAGTTGGAGGAATCTATTAATTTTATAAATATGGACCTAGATTCGATTACGGTTTGGTGCTCGAACAACGGTCTAAAAATTAATCCTGGTAAATCTAAAGCATTATGCATAGGGAAGGAACACCAAAGAAATGTTATTTGCCAAGAGAAATTATTGATAAATAATACACAAATTGACTGGGTAGAATCAGCAAAAAATCTCGGTTTGTTTATTGATCATAATCTGAGTTTTAACCAACATGTCAATCATGTCATCAGTATGTCTTATTTCAAGCTAAAATCATTATATCACCTAAAATATCAATTAAATGAGCAAACAAAATTAAAATTAATAAAATCTCTTATTTATCCTCATACCGATTACTGTTGTACAGTATACTATCATTTTCTAACGAATTACAATAAAATCAAATTACAGAAAGTACAAAACTCGTGTATGCGCTTTGTCTGTTGCATTCCATATCGGAATCACGTAACCCCTTACTTATTTCAACTTAAAGAACTTAATGTTGTCAAAAGGGCACAATATCTTTATTATACATTTCTCTTTAAAGTCTTAAAATATCAAACACCACAATACTTATATAATTCACTGGAAAAAAGATCTAACATTCACAATGTAAACATAAGAGTCAATTCTTTCTGTATCCCTCAATATTCCACTAGCAAATACGAAGGTTCTTTCACTTATATGGCTCCTCATTTATTAAATAAGGTATTAAACTTGTTGGATTTATCTTCCTACTCTTTTAACATCAGTGTTAAAACTATGTTATTAAATGATAATCTCTAATAGATTTATAAATAAGTGGGTATACTATTTAAATGTTTTACATATATACATATATGGATTCCTATGTAATTACCTTAAGTATTTTTTATTTTTTCTCTGGTTCTTCATTTTGGGTAGTGTGGAAGAACGGCTTAGCCGAACTCCTACCTTTTATGTAACATTGTATTATTGTAATCTCTGTTTGCATAATAAACATTATTATTATTATTATTATTATTAAAAATACCGCTAGAACATTATTTGCCTATTCTGCCACTTGCGCAAAAATAATTGGGCTTGACAAAAATATAATTGACAGGTGTGGTACCTTCTTCAGTTGCTTGTCGTCAGGCTGCAATATAAATAAGGAAAAGTTTAGGGACTGCGTGTTAGATACGGCCAGGCAACTAATTCAGGAATATCCCTGGTACAATCCTGCTTCGGTTCATAAGGTATTAATTCATGTGTACGAGGTAATTGATTACGTATTGTTATCTATAGGTAAATTATCTGAAGGGGCTGCAGAATCAATAAAGTTATCAAATTATTTAGACACGATCACACCAGCAAAATGTCACGCATTGTTACTAATACTGATCCTCTACATAGTCTTAACTCGGATCCATTAATTACTAGTCTCCGAATCTTGCCCCGTAAGAAGTAGTCAGCTTTACCTCAGACGGTAATAAGCCCTTTAGATGTTTTTTAACAGACTCATTTACATAATTAAAATACGCAAGTAATTGCCCGGCCAGCACACTGACGTCAATTTGCCGTCATCAGACGTCACTTTAAGGTAAGTATCAGTCTTTGACGTCATTTGCCAAGTAAATTACGTCATATTTTAGTACGTCGCAAAGACGTCATTGACAGAACGTTGTTATGACGTCATTTTTGTGTCATTTTCTGACGTCATGTACTGGATTTAAAAAAAATGATGTCAAAGTTACATCACATTTTAAAACATCGCAGAGACGTTGTTATGAGGTCATTTTTGAGTTATTTTCTGACGTCATGTACTGGATTTAAAAATGACGTCAAAGTTACATCACATTTTCGAATGTCGCAGAGACGTCGTAGACAGACCGTTGTTATGGCGCCATTTTTGAGTCATGTCTATGTTTTGGGTATTGTATAAATACATATAAACGGTCAAATACTTTTTATATTTTAATTTTTTATAATATATACCTTGAATCACAATAACTCCTTTGTTCTTACTCTATCGTGTAAGTAGATACCACAGCTATGTGAAATCTTTACAGGATATATGACGTTATTTTTATTCTACCTTTATTAGGCATTTATGACATTTAAATTCAAACTATATTGTGTTTCTATCATAACTGCAGTATACATCTTTATCACCACCTTATTGGAAATAGGTCTAACAACCAGTAGCTGACCACTGACCTATATTTCCCTCAACCTTAACATATCTATTATATATTCTATGTATTTCAAAGTACATGGCGAATTAAACAACAAGTAATTACTGAAAATTAAAATTTTATCTTGAGCTTAATGTATTTCATGTGCTTTTAATATCAATAGATAATTTATTGAATGTATACATTTTATTGAAACATTCTTTATAGGATTTTGCAACAGCAGAAAAATTAACTATCTATAAAAGAAAAACTTTGTGTAGAAATATTAATGAAATCATTGCTTTCTTTCGATAACCTGAATTCTGGTTATGCTAGCAAGTTAAAATCCTAAAATGAATTTGTCTAATTTCTTATTTGACAATTCCCATTCTAACACTAGCATCCACACAGTCCCCTATGGCCATGCAGATTAAACTAGTATCCACATAACCCCCTACGATTATGAAGATTCAGTTAAAAATGAGAACAAAGACTTAAAATGAATTTATATATCTACCTTGTCTTAAAAAATTTGTTTGCAAACAAATAATAATTCATGTTTAAACATGCATAGAGTATATAGGCTCCAATACTAGTTAGCTAATAGATAGGTGAGGTTGTTTTTATCAGTCAATGTCAAATATAATCATTTCACACTTATTCATAGAAATTGTCTTGGTTTTGCATGAAACATCTTTATGAATGGCTTTATGTCTTTCTGATGAGCTCCAGAATAAGGGCGAAAAACGTTTCAAAGGCTAAGCATTTCCAGGAAACAGAATGATAGATTTCATGAAAATGTAATCCATTGGAATGAAAATTTTTTTAAGACAAGGTAGATATATAAATTCATTTTAGGTCTTTGTTCTCATTTTTAACTGAATCTTCATAATCGTAGGGGGTTATGTGGATACTAGTTTAATCTGCATGGCCGTAGGGGACTGTGTGGATGCTAGTGTTAGAATGGGAATTGTCAAATAAGAAATTAGACAAATTCATTTTAGGATTTTAACTTGCTAGCATAACCAGAATTCAGGTTATCGAAAGAAAGCAATGATTTCATTAATATTTCTACACAAAGTTTTTCTTTTATAGATAGTTAATTTTTCTGCTGTTTGCAAAATCCTATAAAGAATGTTTCAATACAATTATAAGCAAACAAATAATAATTCATTTTTAAGTATACATTTTATTTTGATAATTTGTTTCTTATTGTGTTTTATCAATGTATTTGACTTGTGTATAACATTTCTTGTTTCAGCACCAATAAATATTATCTTATCTATCTTATCTTATCAAAAAACAATTATTAAAATGGCAGTCTACCACCAATATAGCAAACATTAGAAAATTAACTCTTATTTTTGACCATAATGCAAAATAGGAGTGCTGTCATCTACATTGAATGAAAACTCACTTTTTTCTTTAAAATTTAAAACATCTAGAATATCTTTAAATAATTTCTAACACCCCTATGAACATAATATCCATAGCTTAATTGAACAACATTCACTATTCGCACAACGTAAGTATAAGTATTTTATAGAAATTTGCCATTGCACTTGATATTATTAATGCACAAATTGTACACGGTTAAGGCTGAAAGGGAACATTATCTTTAAACCGGATGGTCAACTGCAAGTAATAAATACACTCCTTAAAGCAAAATTTGCATGAAGGACAATATCAGAGGAAGCATATTGGACTGCCATGCGAGAGGCCGACGGTTCAAATCCCACAGCTGGATGATTTTAAGGTAAGTGTTTAAAATTCTGTTACAGTATTATTTATAACAATATACGTATATTTAAACTATTCCTAATTAATAAAAACGTAAAATGAATAAAAACTGAAAGATTAAGTAATATTCTCAAGTGAAAAAAGATTTTTATTTAGGCCCATATTCGTCAAATCAAGATCATATTAAACGTTATATTGACTTCAGCATTGAACCTTGATCGTACGTCAAAATGGCGTATGAAAAGGGTTCTTATTTGGGGCCATATTCGACAAATTAAGGTTATATTGAAAGTGATTGTGATGTCAGGATATCACATCATTAGGATGTGACATTTAGACGTATATTGAACGTCGTTATATTGGGACTTATGACGTAAATTATGGCAAATAAATGACGGCAAATTGTCGTCACTGAGCTAGCTGGGTAACTACATTATTATTGTAAGTGTGACCAGACATGTTTCTTGTTTTAATATTTATATTACAAGACTTTGTAAAATAAGTAAATTGTGTTATAATACTATAAATTGTGTAAACGTTTATATTAAAATTATCTACAAGTATATTATTTGACTTGATTAAATAATTATTGTTTTGTTTCGCACTTACCTTATTTTCTTCAAATAAAGTGTATATAACCCTTTAAAAACTAATGTTTTGGTGTCCAAATGTGTCTCTTATGTCCTAAACGCCCGTACTTATCTTAAAGATAAATGTTTAAAAGTTGTATCATCGAGTTAACTAATTATGACCACCTTTATATTGGTACGGAAACACTGTGCAATGAGGCGTTTAACCTATTGCATGTATAAATAAAATAAATAAATGCATTAATAAAAAGATTCAATCAGATAATATATTTTCTATATTTAAAGCGAACTTAATTTAGGATTACCTGTCGAAATCCTCTTCCTCTGTTTTTATTTGAATTTCTTCCTGAGCTAAATATTTTAGGTCCTCCATTTCAACCAAGTTTCCCTTTTCACAAAACGTTTCTTCTAATTTAAACACATCACGTTCAGTACCATTCTTTATCTCACCTGTTTCTATTTCCTCACAGAATTCTTCTTCTATCTTGATTGTATCAACTGAGTTACCATCTACCTCTGTCTTTGTCACATCTCTTGTTGTAAATTGCAATAAACTGCTTAGCTCTATTGCACCTTCATTGTTTATATCTAGAGTTTTGCAATATTTCTTAATCTTCTCTTCAACCATCAAACAGTTCGTCACAAAACGAAAACAATTTTCTAGGGAGCAATGGCAGGATGGACAGATTACAGGTGTCTTGATCATACTTAAATCCTGTCCAACAGAAACAGAATAATAAAAATTATATATCAGTGTGTGACACTTAATATGAGTGTACCCTTGCATTTTCATTATATTTGGAGGCAAATAAATAATTTCTGGTACAACAATAGAACTTCATAAGCTGCATCTCTTGAGGTACTTAGTTCAAGTAGCATCTAAACACAGCCTACTATAATAGATCCTGGATTAAAATGCAGTTCTTTACGTTATGGGCAGAGCACAGTTTACACAGGCACTTGGGAATTCTCAAGTGGAATCCCCTTCGAGGCCATCTCAAATCCAGTGGTACACAGAATAAAATTTAACGGTTTAAATTGGCATTTGGCTATCTTATAAATACAATTTATTTAATTTAAATTACAGCATAAATGTATTCTGATTTACTAATTCCCCCTGTGTAAACTTGGCTTGCATACGTACCGATCAGAGACAATAACATACGTGCCTACCTTTACAAGCACTGCATTCTAATCTATAGTACTATTGTTTGAAACAGGCGAAATCGTGATATCTAAGGAAAGTTATTTGAACAAATTACTCAAAATCAAATTATTATCCCATGTATCAATTTTCAGCACAAGAGGAGGGGTATAGATAAGCTAAGAAAATCCGCCCCATGAGGGCATTATGTTAGCAAGAAGAAATTTTTTTGTATGTATGTATGAATGTTAATGACCTGAAATTAGATTTTGAAATATCATGATTTTTATAGGTTGGATATACCTCATTATTGTACCATTTCTTGTGCAATAAGTTATCTATAAAAGAGGCTTGAAATCAAAGAGTTTAACAAATAGAGGAGACAAGCTCCATAAGCGTAATGTATAAGCAGCAGGAAGCTTTAGGCTTCTCATCCTTCTCACACGGTTCGTTCTCTCTCTTTGTTGCACAGTACTGAGGGGAGGTGACGATTGACGACAATAAGCTATTTGTTTTAAATCAAAGCACGCCAGGTAAGGCTGTGTTGCTTTGTAAAACAGTGAAGAGAGAGAAGAAATTCGCAATCTGAAAATAGAATATTTAATAGCCTATGTAACAAACATGCTATGATAAGCTGCATGCTTATGCTGTCTAGGGTGTAATGACATGTAATTTATCGTGGTATCAGTATGTGAAGGTTTATGGTAAATTTAGAATTGGTGTGTTGTTAACTCTATTTATTGTTTATTGTTAAATCTAAAAAATTAAGTTTATTACCACTTTCTCTTTCCACGGTGAATTTAATATTCGAATGTAATGAATACATGTAATCTAAAAGCTATCCAGTTGTCTTGTAGTGCCCACAAAACAGGTTAAAATATCGTCTACATATCTATACCAATACAAAAAGCCTTTATGCAGGAGCATATTTTTATGAATAATATGTTCTACATCATTCATAAAGATTTCCGCTAGCAGGGGACTTAATGGATTTCCCATAATTAAGCCTTCTGTACAGGTATAAATATTATTGTTGAATTGTAAATAATTTAGCTTTAAGCAAACTTTCAATAAATTTAATATATCTTGTTTTTCTGTTATGTTAACTATATTTTTATCTAATAATTTTTCCACTATATTAATGACGTCTTTCGGAGGTATGCTCAGGAATAAGTTTTGCACATCAAATGAAATTAGTTGTGCATTATCAGGTACTGTAACGTTTTCAATTTTTGAAATGAGTTCATAAGAAATATTTATTCCACACTTTGAAGAGAAATTACATTTTTCTTTAATAATATTAATAAGAAATTTAGAAATCCTAACTGTAGGAGCATTTACAAAAGAAACAACTGGACGTATTGGCAGATTAATTTTGTGTAATTGAATTAAAGAATATAACTTATGTGCTTTGGGGTTCATCAAAACATATTTATATAACCTGTTGTGGTCTAAAATTCTAAGGGAATTATTAATTGTTGATTTAATTTCTCTTTGGAATTTTTCGGTTCGGTCTGATTTCTATAATTTATATTTCGAAGGGTTTAAAAAGACTCTGTATTTATTGCTATTACTGTTTTGCCCCTATCCGCTCGCGTACATGTGATATTTTCTCTAGCTTTCTCTCTTATAGATAATGTAGTAAAATGTTCATTCCACTTTATAATATTACGTTTGTAATTTGGGGTGAATTGAGATTTAATAATGTATGAAGATATATATCTATCAGTTGTGAAATTATCCAAACTCTTTAAAGCCATTTCCGTTTCAACACCTAAATATTCGAAAGTTTTTATAGAATAATTTGGCTGAACGTTGTGTTGAAAACCTTTTTCTAATAATTAATGTAATATAGGTGAAAACATTAAAAACAGTTTAGTTTTATTTATTTGATTAGTGATAATGGATTTTCACCAAGTAAAGGTCGAGACTATCAACTATTTGAAACAAGCAGATATTAGCTTTTTGACCCTATGGTACTTCAAACTACTTCTGAGATGTAGATTAGCTACCCAAAAATTTGGATTTTTAATCTTTTTCTGAAGCACGATGTGTACCCTAGATACGTGAATTTAAAAACGAAAAACGCGAGTAATTCAGCCTAAATAGGTAGAGAATTAGGGATGAAAAAATGGTTAGAAGAAGATAGAAAACTTCAGTTCAAGAAACGGGACATCTACAACATTTATCTTAAGGTAATACACTCATAGAATTTGAGTTTATAGATTTTAAAGTTAGATTTCAAATAGGATAAATAATTAATTCTTAATTCTTGAGACAAGAAAAGAAACTTAAATCATTAATTTCCAAAAAACACGCGATAATAAATAAACAAAATAATAAATATTCAGACCATGTCTTCTTTGACAGATTTAAAAACTTTACAAATGTTGAATTTTCATTACAAGTAACAAAATTATTAGAAAAAGGTGTTCAACATAACATTCAGCCAAATTATTCTAGAAAAAGTTTCGAATAATTAGGTGTTGAAACCGAAATGGCATTAAAAGGTTTGGATAATATCACAACTATTAGACATATGTCTTCACAAATTATTAAATATCAATTCGCCTCAAATTACAAACATGATATTATTAAATGGAATGAACATTTTACGGCATTATCTATAAGACAGAAAGCTAGAGAAAACAAGATCACATTTACGTGAGTGGATAAGGGCAAAACAGTAATAGTAATAGATACAGAGGAAAATATAGACAAAACATTGTCTTTTCTAGACCCTTGGAAATATAAATTATTGAAATCAGACCCAACCGAAAAATTCCAAAGAGAAATTAAACTAACAATTAATAATTCCCTTAGCATTTTAGACAACAGGTTATATAAATATGTTTTGATGCACCCCCAAGCACCTAAGTTATATTCTTTAATTAAATTACACAAAAATAATCTGCCAATACGTCCAGCTCTTTCTTTTGTAAATGCCCCTACAGTTAGGATTTCTAAATTTCTTATTAATATTATTAAAGAAAAATGTAATTTCTCTTCAAAATATGGTATAAATAATTCTTACGAACTCATTTCAAAAATTGAAAACGTTACAGAACCTAATAATGCACAACTAAATTCATTTGATTTGCAAAACTTATTCCCGAGCATACCTCCGAAAGATATGATTAATATAGTGGAAAAATTAATAGATAAAAATAGCGTTAACATAATAGAAAAACAAGATATATTAAATTTATTGAAAGTTTGCTTAAAGCTAAGTTATTACCAATTCAACAATAATATTTATACCTGTACAGAAGGCTTCATTATGGGAAATCCATTAAGCCCCCTGCCAGCGGAAATCTTTATGGATGATATAGAACAAATTATTCATAAAAATATGCTCCTGTATAAAGGCTTTTTGTATTGGTATAGGTATGTAGACGATATTTTAACCTGTTTTGTGGGAACTACAAGGCAACTGGATAGTTTTTTAGATTACATTAATTCATTACATTCGAATATTAAATAATTAAATTCATCGTGGAAAGAGAAAGTGATAATAAACACACTAATTCTTCATTTACCATAAACCTTCACATACTGATACCACGATAAATTACATGTCATTACACCCTAGACAGCATAAGCATGCAGCTTATCATAGTGTGTTTGTTACATATACTATTAAATATTCCATTTTCAGTTTGCGAGTTTAATAAGGAGTTTAACTTAATTAAGCAAATCGCGGTTAACAACGGATTTCAAGCCTATTTTATAGATAACTTATTGCACAAAAAACGGTACAATAAAGAGGTAAATGAGGTATATCTGACCTATAAAAATCTAATTTCAGGTCATTAACATTCATTGGTGACCGGTCAGAAAAGAAGCAAGGTCTGAATATAGCTTATAGAACTAATAATACTTTAGGCTCTATTATTAAAAACAATAAAGATAACAATAAAAAGAGGAATTGTCGGGAGTGTATAAGCTAACTTGTGGGACTTGCCCTAAGATATGTGTTTTTTATTTCATTAGTGATAATGGATTTTCACCAAGTAAAGTTCGAGTATATCAAATACGCATTTTGTTCAATTGCGTTTTTGAATAACTTAATTGAAATTTTTGACCTCGACCTTGAGCTCAGTGATAGTACAACTCTTGAAAAAAAAAACAGTTTAGTGTCTTTTATTTCATTAGAGATGCATATTTCTGCGGTATAAACAAATGTATTTAATAGCTTTCTCAATTGTTCATGTATCGAAATGTAAAGTGGACATTGGGGATATTTGGATATTTTTATAAGAATTAAAAAAAAAAAAAATTAACTTCCTCCTACCTTCAGGATTAGAGATATTTTTTTTTAATTTCCAAGACCTTATTTTTTTACTTGCAGCATTAAGATTTGCAGGTATTGCACAAAAATATTTTGTTAGGTACACCAAAAGCCAGGATATAGTTGCAAACACAAACGATTTTGAACGTGTGACTCAACTTTTTGACATAAAGAGACACCGCTGCTGCAGGCTCTCCCCCCATTCTGCCAACGCATGCTAGCTCGACTAGCTGGTGCGAGAGCCTCACTTCAACATGAACTATGTTATCAAAAAGAACGGTGAAACAATTGCTTATATTTTTCTATGGAAAGTTGAAGTATTCAAGTGCAAATCTCAGCACTTTAAGTTCAAAAATAAGGTCTCGGGAAATTTTTGAAAAAAAAATCTCGAGTCCTGAAGGTCGGTGGGAGTTCATGTGTTTTTTTTATTCGAATAAAAATGCCAGCTACCCGAATATCCGCTTTACATTTCGGCACACGAACAACTGACAAAGTTATTAAGTACATTCGTTTAAACCGAAGAAATATGCATCATTTTCAACAGTTTTTAAACAACTTAATTGAAATATTTGAACTCAGTGATAGTACAACTCTTGAAGAGTAGAAAGTTTTTGGCAAAATTGAAATCGGAACTCCTCATTTTGGGGAACTGAAATGTTACTAAAATCACTTCTATAATAAACAATTGAATTTCTATTCATCCGTTGGAATTCGGGTTACGGTCTCTTTTTACGCACATTATGACGCATATTTCCTGAGATTGTTAATATCATAAATTAATTGTTGTAAAAGTTACCGCACAATTAAAAAATGTCATTTTTTGATGATTTATTTTTAATTTCCAAGAAATCTAACGATTGGATTTTGATTCAGCAGGCGCAATTTTGTATTAAATACTTACAACTAATGTTTGAAACTATTTTCGATGAAAAAGGTACGTTTGCAGATAAATGAGAAAAACCGACTCTTTCACATTTCTTCGTACGTAAAACGTGGGCCATTTTGTTTCTGCAACTTTGTCTGAATGCACTTTTTCTTTAATTTTGCAATGATTAATATATTTTTTCACAAATTCTTTTCTGTGATTTTTTTAGGTTAGGTTAGTAGGTTTTTATTCTGCTTAAAATAATTTCATTCTTTCGAAATATTTCAATTTGTCGACTTGCGGAATTTATTACACATTTACAAGGTAATGCGCATGATCGAAGCTTTCGACTTTCGGTGTACCCAGATGATTGTGCCAAACAACGCCACCAAGTGCTCGGGTCCTCATGGAAATAGCCGAAAATGTTTTTTTTAAAGGTTTAAGTGATTGAATATTAAATGCTGGTAAACTGTCCACTTACAGATAATGTTGATATACATGGCACTAGTAAAAAAAAGTCCATTGCACTCCTTTAACTGCCACAAAAATATCGAGGTCTACGGTAAAATAACTAGAGGATTATTGACAAGTAAACTAATAACACAGGTGTTCAGTTTATATGACGCTATTTGCCTGGTTATTAAGAATCATTTACCTCATGCCAGAATTTCTCTTTTACTTATAACAACGGTAATTCTGGAGAATAACGGGGCATTGGAATTTTCGCGTAATTTTTTCAGGGTACACTAATTTGGGGTCGTAGAACACGAATCTGAAGTCGGTTTTCAATGCAAACGCATAGTTTTTCCAAACAAATTTTTTTAAATTTTCCACCATAACACGAACTTTTTGTCAGTGTAAACACCAAAATCACCTCGATTTTGGCCGATTCGAATCCCGTATCCACAATGTAGGTGCTTTTTAGAACAATGTACTTTTTACACACTGCAAATTGCTTTTTCATAATAAAACATAGTATAAATAGTAATTTTATCTGAATTCAGAACTCCATTATTCGACAGTTCAGCCATAAGATTGTCGCGCATGCGTGTCAAAATACCCTGAAAAGTTGGTGTTTCAAGGCACAACAAAGACATTCATTTTATAAATACCTATTAAAATTAATAAAATAAAAAATATAATTTAAATAATAATGCTTTTATGATCATCGTCGCCAATACCAAAACCTGGTGTTTTATTAAGAATGTTTTCAATATATATATATATATTTATTGTGTCCCAAATTGGTTTATTTAAAAATGGCTCGTTTTTATTTGCCAGGAAAGGAAATGCTCCTTGCTCTTCTGGGATACCACCTACTGACTCCCAACCTGATTATCATTAATAAGTAATGTCCGAGAAGGGCAAGGAACATTTGCGCCGGCGCAAATGGACCTTGCCCTTCTCGGATACCACCTACAGATTTTCAACCTGGTTATCAGTAATAAGTGGTATCCGAGAAGGGCAAGGAACATTTGAGCAGGCGCAAATGTTCCTTGCCCTTCTCGGATACCACCTACAGGTTTTCAACCTGGTTATCAGTAATAAGTGGTATCCGAGAAGGGCAAGGAACATTTGCGCCGGCGCAAATGTTCCTTGCCCTTCTCGGATACCACTTATTACTGATAACCAGGTTGAAAATCTGTAGGTGGTATCCAAGAAGGGCAAGGAACATTTGCGCCGACGCAAGGAACATTTGCGCCGGCGCAAATGTTCCTTGCTCTTCTCGGACACCACTTATTACTGATAACCAGGTTAAAAATCAGTAGGTGGTATCCGAGAAGGGCAACGACCATTTGCGCCGGCGCAAATGTTCCTTGTCCTTCTCGGACACCACTTATTATTGATAACCGGGTTGGCACAAATGCTCCTTACCCTTCTCGGATACCACCTACAGATATTCAACCTGGTTATCAGTAATAAGTGGTATCCGAGAAAGGCAAGGACCATTTGCGCCGGCGCAAATGTTCCTTGCCCTTCTCGGGCACCACTTATTAATGATAATCAGGTTGAAAGTCAGTAGGTGGTATCCGAGAAGAGCAAAGAGCATTTCCTTTCCTGGAAGGTATGTGCGTCATCTCAACTCCTCGCTGGTCCTTAATGGGCAATAACAAAAATGGGCCATTTTTAAATAAACCAATTTGGGACATGCTATATGTTGAACACATTCTTAATAAAACACCAGGTTTTGGTATTGGCGACGATGATCATAAAAGCATTATTATTTGAATTATATTTTTTATTTTATAAATTTTAATAAGTAGTACTTATAAAATGAATTTCTTTGTTGTGCCTTGAGACACCAACTTTTCGGGGTATTTTGACATGCATGCGCGACAATCTTATGGCTGAACTGTCAAATAATGGAGTTCTGAATTCAGATAAAATTACTATTTATACTATGTTTTATTATGAAAAAGCAATTTTTTGCAGTGTGTAAAAAGTGCATTGTTCTAAAAAGCACCTACATTGTGGATACGGGATTCGAATCGGCCAAAATCGAGGTGATTTTGGTGTTTACACTGACAAAAAGTTCGTGTTATGGTGGAAAATTTAAAAAAATTTGTTTGGAAAAACTATGCATTTGCATTGAAAACCGACTTCAGATTCGTGTTCTACGACCCCAAATTAGTGTACCCTGAAAAAAATTACGCGAAAATTCCAATGCCCCGTTATTCTCCAGAATTACCATAACAACTGCTACACAAGATTATTAGAGAACTAGACATTTGGCTTAGCATAAATTGTGTCAGAATCACTTTTTACTTGGAAGTTTTTCTCAGTGTACTCAGAAGTATGGGAGTCATTCTAAATCATCACATAATAAGAATAATAACAGTTAATATGAAAAATATAGATAGGTATATACCAATTCTGGAAGACATTGTTCTATCATTGTCTTCAACGTAACCTCTGTTTCTTCAACATCAAGGGGTACAGGGGAACGATTTTTTACTGGACCTAGACAAAATCCACATACGTCTTGATCTTCTGGGTCACCAGCTCCGTTCCCATTTTCCCATAGATAGACATCATGCAGCTCCAGTTTGACACTGTCCTTATCAACGAATGGTACTACATAATTATGTGTACTGAGGCATGCGGTTTTGAAATCAAAACTCTTCAAAAGTAATTCAGTACAGTCTGTACACATGACAGGTTTCTGTGTTGCAGTTAAACCCTAAAACAAAATTCGTCGAGTACATCGGAGAGTCAAGATTTGTAGTAAACATGAGGTGGAACCAAATTTATTCATATGTAAACAACTTCCCTTTAAAAATCGAGTTATTTTCAACTTACTATTTTCGGCACTACTAAATCCAAAGCGTCTTCCATATTCCCCTCTATGGCCTTAAAATTATCACATATTTTCAGACAAAGTCGGCATATTCTTTCTAGCGTCCCCATTTTCTATACAACAGGAGCAATAAAAGTCATTTATGTTTATAGTGCCTTCAACACGTTCCGATTCTGTCATTTCTGTCACGTCAAACTCGTCAGATTACTGTGAAGGAAAACGTCAAACATTCAATCTTATCTTCTTCTTCTCCTTGGTCTCATACCATGTGTGCCGGTGTCATCAGAAAATAAGTGTGAAGTTAGATATATAAAACTCGCCTACCCACTGTCCAGAAAGCATCGTACAAAACTTACTTCTTTTCCAAGAAGAATATAACGAAAAGAAGGATAAGAGGAAGGAGTACTCAATTCCTTCTACTCAGGGTCGGTTTATCTTTATCAATGCGAGGACAAAAGTTATCCTATGGTTAAATCACAGTTTAATAATACTATAGGGTCCTACTGTATTATTAAACTGTGATTTAACCATAAGAAAATGTTATCTTCGCATTGACAAACCAACCCTAAATGATAATCTTAAGGTGGCCATTCCCTAGAAAGAGACATCCAATAGAGAAATATTCAGTTTGTTCATTTGTGTTGATTTATAGCAACTTTGAAACACGTTATCTCTCTCACACTCACATTATTTGTGATAACTCTATCTTTATTTAACTGCTTGAAGTTGCTTTAAATCAACACAAATGAACAAACCTATTTATTCTTTTTATCCATGACTTTTCTTACTACGTATATCTAAAAAAACTATAAGAGTACCTAAGATTGAACCATGACACTATTACTATGAAATATCACTCAATAATTTCAGTGGTTTGAAAAATAGCTCATAGTAATAGTCTTGTTATGGTTCTACTCTCCTTGTTTAGGCTTCTCGTTCTAAGGGCCGGTTTATCAATGCAAGGACAATATATTTAAATCACAGTTTAATAGTACAAAGGGTCACTTCCCCTACACTCAGTAGTTCACGCGTCGATAGCAGGAGTAAAGGTGCGCTCCCACCAAGGCTAGAAGCTGCAGTAGAGGCTGCTCTAGTAGCTCCGCTAGATAATAATAATATAATCTTTAACGCGCTGCACGCTAGGATTGAATGTTGGCTATGGTCTCTCCTCTGTGTTCGCATGCCGTCTGCTCTTGCAACGTACTTCCGAGGCTCGGCCTCGTCCAGACAACAGCTATGATCAACTCTCGATTGCGGCACTGCTGTATTTCGACCTTAAATGAAAACTGGTAACTTGACCCCCTGTGATATATGTAACCCATATTACATTTACATATATCAGCCGTTGCATATACGACAGTCTCACTAGACCGCGACACCGCTGTCTTTTGCCCTTGAACGAAAACTGGTAACGAACATAAACATTTCCAATGGCATTTTTATAATGGCTCTTTCATTTAATTTCTGCAGTTTATCGGCAAAAATTTGTCAACATTGAATTTTTTGCTTTGTAAAATTGGTGGTGAAAGAAAAGTGTGGCTTATAATTTTTCCCGTTGCTAATGAATTAATATGCGACTTTCTTGTTAATTGGTTAGTGATTTAAAATATACGATAGGTAAAGTATAAGTCAATTATTACGGTACCACTCTTTAATATTGGTTTAATCAAATTTAGAACCGTGCAATATGATCTTAAACGAAAAAGTCGACGATAAATCAATCGCTTAAGTAAAGAAGAGGTTATAAATATTTTGTCAGAGGTTCAAACTGAAGTTCGTCTTGATGAAGTGACTAGTTGTTCCAAAGTGCAGTGTTACACTATTTGAAAAAGATTTTTTACATCTTAAATTATCATTTTAATCATTTTATTAATTTATACTAGAAATTTGTTTAAGTAGGAAACTGCAATTTCCTCCTATGGTAAATCATCCATGGGAGGGAATGGCACTTTACACTTTAGCATTATCGTCTATCAAGAGTGTTTTATTGAAACATTCTTTATAGGATTTTGCAAACAGCAGAAAAAATAACTATCTATAACTAAAAGAAAAACTTTGTGTAGAAATATTAATGAAATCTTTGCATTCTTTCGATAACCTGAATTCTGGTTATGCTAGCAAATTAAAATTCTAAAATGAATTTGTCTAATTTCTTATTTGACAATTCTCATTCTAACACTAGCATCCACACAGTCCCCTACGGCCATGCAGATTAAACTAGTATCCACATAACCCCCTACGATTATGAAGATTCAGTTAAAAATGAGAACAAAGACCTAAAATGAATTTATTTATCTACCTTGTCTTAAAAAATTGTTCATTCCAATGGATTATTACACTTTCATGAAATCTATCATTCTGTTTCCTGGAAATGCTAGTGTTAGAATGAGAATTGTCAAATAAGAAATTAGACAAATTCATTTTAGGATTTTAATTTGCTAGCATAACCAGAATTCAGGTTATCGAAAGAATGCAAAGATTTCATTAATATTTCTACACAAAGTTTTTCTTTTAGTTATAGATAGTTATTTTTTCTGCTGTTTGCAAAATCCTATAAAGAATGTTTCAATACAATTATAAGCAAACAAATAATAATTCATTTTTAAACATGCATAGAGTATATAGGCTCCAATACTAGTTAGCTAATAGATAGGTGAAGTTGTTTTTATCAGTCAATGTCAAATATAATCATTTCACACTTATTCATAGAAATTGTCTTGGTTTTGCATGAAACATCTTTATGAATGGCTTTATGTCTTTCTGATGAGCTCCAGAATAAGGGCGAAAAACGTTTCAAAGGCTAAGCATTTCCAGGAAACAGAATGATAGATTTCATGAAAGTGTAATAATCCATTGGAATGAACAATTTTTTAAGACAAGGTAGATAAATAAATTCATTTTAGGTCTTTGTTCTCATTTTTAACTGAATCTTCATAATCGTAGGGGGTTATGTGGATACTAGTTTAATCTGCATGGCCGTAGGGGACTGTGTGGATGCTAGTGTTAGAATGAGAATTGTCAAATAAGAAATTAGACAAATTCATTTTAGGATTTTAATTTGCTAGCATAACCAGAATTCAGGTTATCGAAAGAATGCAAAGATTTAATTAATATTTCTACACAAAGTTTTTCTTTTAGTTATAGATAGTTATTTTTTCTGCTGTTTGCAAAATCCTATAAAGAATGTTTCAATACAATTATAAGCAAACAAATAATAATTCATTTTTAAAGAGTGTTTTACTCTGTTGATTTTTTTCGAAATCAATCTAATTTTTTCTATAAAATTTAATAATAATTTATCCATCTATATAAAAGTTAGGGAGATAATATTATATTTATATGAAAATTAATAAAGATTTATTAGGGTTAAAATGTTAACAAACATATTTCTGTCAACTGTTCTCAAATGTATTAAATAATGTGTTTTAATATGAAGTTGTACATGAAAATATAAAATTAAAATATAAAATTTAGAAGTAACGTACTTGCAAAGTGACATTACTAGGTCAAAAAAGATTATTTTTTACCATTATAATGTAAGCTGCATAGTAGTTAAAGTCACCTATTACCGGCAGGAAAGTTTTTTTCTGGTTACAAGGTAGTAATGGTGTAAGAAATAGGAACTTACTAACTATAACAAAAAACTTATTAAGATTAAAATAGGGTCCTGACTTCTGATAGCAAAGCTATCAACTTACAGTAACAAATAAATAATAACAGACTCTTTTTAACGGTAAATAAGTGCATCTTAGCAAGATCGTTTTTGTTGCGGTTACAGAGCAGTCTTGCTGGAGCCTATTTATAATGCAGATATTTATGAGGGGCTAGTCAATTTCTCTTTACGGATAATTGAAATTTCTTTCAGTGTTGTATCGACATCTAATTTATGTCCTATCGAAACTGGGTGGCGTCACCTGTTCGACGTCGAATGACAAAATTGTTAGCTGGGTGTAGTATGCAAAAAACTTAACAAAGTATATTACTGTATACGCAAGCTCAAGAACTCCCTAGATACTGAGGCTCTATTACAAATGTATTATTCAATTGCTTATTGCCATGTATCCTACAATATTATAATGTGGGGACGTGTAAAAAATTTGCAGCGAGTTTTTGTCTGCCAAAAGCGTATAGTCAGATTAATTTTTAATCTTGATTTCACCACATCATGTAAAAACTCTTTCTTTTTTCTTTGTTAAAGCACATTAAAAGTAACATTGACCAATTCAAAACTGTTGCAAGTTGCCATAATTATAATACTCGTCATGGTGACTTATTAGCTCTGTCTAATCATAATACCTCTCATTTTGAAAAATCACCTCATTTCTCCAGTATCAGTCTGCAACAAATTACCTTGTGTGATTAAGGTCAAAAATTTTACCAAATACAAATCTAGTCTCAAACAACTTTTACTTGAGAAATGTTTATATTTGTACAATGAATTTTAATCTGTATTTGTCATATTTTTTGTTTATTGTGTTTTATATTTACTACGTATTGTCCCACCTTGTATACTGAATTATATATTTTTTTCTCCTCATTGACGTTCACGTCTGTATTGTAACAGCCTAAGTGATTATATAAAAAAATAAACAAATAAATTGTATTGATGATGGCTATTCTTTGTACTTTTAGCTATGCTAGTAATAAAGGATTATTATTATTATTATTATTATAACTCGATAATTCTAGGGATCGTTATTTGGTCTTTTCTTATGAATGTGGGTAATGTGAGAAGTTAGCCATTCTTTTGGAGTATTTTCACCATTCAGACATTTTTTGAACAAGCATTTTAACATCTCGGTGGCCCGAATTTTATTAATTCCGAATTCCTCCTGGCCCGGGTGCTTCTCTGAGTTTGGTCGCTTTAATGGCATTTTCTACCATTGTCGCCTCCAAGTGAATACTATAATTTCAGACTGAATTTCTTCTTGTTCTTTAATAATTTCTGGTCTTCTTTCTTCTAAAAATGTATTTACTGAGTATAAAATATTTACAATAATATCATTATGTACATATGAAGCTGCCACTTTTATTATAGAAAACAGTACACTCTGCAAATCTAGATCACTGTTACAATAAATAAAGATAACCTTCACACAATGGAACAAAATACTCATATATTCAAAGAAACGTCCACCATACTATAAAAATTTGGAACAAATTACCTTTAACATTGAGCAAACTTCCCAAGAGACAAATCAAACATAAATTAAAAGACTATTTTGCTCGATAAAGCTTATTACAGTATGGATTTTTTTTTGCCGGCACTACTATAAATTCAGTTTAAAAAACTTAGTATTGGAACAGGTGTTTCATATATACCCCTGTTAATTAGTTTTATATTTTCTACTGACACATTTTAATTTTCTTTACATTTGTTTATGTATTTCGTGTTATTATCTATATGCATACATTATTTAATGGTAAAAAATGTTTACACTACATTTTGACAAGTTCTGCACCTATAGTATAATGGAACTAATAAACTAGTACTACTATTACTACTACTACGATTTCCATGACTATCAATTACATACAATTCAATTCTTAAAGCAATTTCTCATTCGATTTTAGGTGTGAAAAAAACATTCTAAAGATAAGTCAAACCTCTATCAAATAAGATTAAAAAATATACAGGGCGCTATTTAAAATTAATAGTTAGTAATACTTCCGGTTCCCACACAGCACATGACATCCATAGGATATCCTTATTTGGTCCCGTATATCCCAATCGAGGACAACATTCCTCAGGATATCCCAATAAAATATATACAACCTGAGAGTTGGGGATATCCTAGACAAATCCTGGCAGGATGTTCTAGTAATATCCAACAGAGATATTAAAAGCCTAACAAAATATCCACTGTGGGAATATCCTGGGCAAGTCCTAGAGTCGTCCTATTATAGGTATTATTATTTAGGAGATTTCAACAACAAAAATAATGAAAAGTGTATATATTATTTTGAAGCTATTTGTTTATAGTGTCTTTTATTGGTTTGTAAAATTTGCTTCTAAAAACTTATTTGTTTGTTCTATTTTGATAATCCCCTCCAGTACAAATAATTCATTAAATATGTATATCTTATTTAAATAGTAGTTATTTATAATTTGGTTTTAATACATTTACTGTGTTTTGAATTAGCCGCCATTTTCTGACAAGTCGAAGGTTCTAAGAAATTTGCCGGGCGTCGATGTCTTTTCTATGCTCATTTTAAAGTTCTTTCGACAAATAAGATTACGTTAAATATTTCATAACTATAATGCTGCTGTTATATCTTTGTATTTATTATATTATCTAAAAGGGGAAAATGTGATTGGTTATTGTCCGCAGATGTTACTGTTAGCTTACGTATCCTTTATATTTTTCTGAATAATTTTTTTTTAATTCATTAATAACTTTTCAGCACGCTATGATTTTTTAAAGTTGTATATATCGTCCCTTATAACTTCTAACCAACCTAAGCTCTGTTGGCTTTAATAATACCAAAAAACAGCAAGAGATCATTTTGGTGTAATATTTCATGCTTTTACAATTTTTATTTGAAACTTTTTTTACTATCTTTTACACATTTTGAGTAATTTTGAAAAAACACTTTGTTATATTCCTTTTCACCCCTTCTCGGGGTTGAAAAAATTTTTTTTCATTAATCGTGTTCAAATACTTCAAAGTAACATCAAAATTTTGATCTGTCTAATGAAAGACTATATATAACCTCTATTAGTTTGGTAGATTTACTTTTAAAGCGATATAAGCCAATTGATAGATACAAATATGTGTATGGAGTTGTACATATATGTATCACATTTTTATTGCCATTATATAAACTTGTATTCCTTTGTCCTCGCTTATTGGCGTAGTTTAAAAGTAATGATCTTATAAAATATGTATTTTTTGCTGTCATCCAATAAACCCTAAAAGAACTGGGGATGTCCTATATAAAGTCCAATCAATGTCCTCAGGTTGTTCATAGTAAAACCCAGGCATAACCCATATAAGAGCTGATGATGTCCTGTACACACCCGTACTGATGTCCTGAGGACTTCATCAGCAAAGCCCGAACTGTCCCATTTGGATATCCTACGGACATTCTAAGGTGATAATGGGATCTTCCCAGGATATCCCATGTCCTGAAAAGTTGTCCCCGGTATGTTCTGAGGATGTCCTTGTGCTGTATGGGTTAAGTCAGAAGTGTTTCTGCGAGTCTGGTTGTCTAAAAATGTACATTCATAACGAGTACCCTGTATCCCAATTTCAAATTTTTATCTTGAAAAATAAATAAAATGGGATTGTAATGTTCTCATGGGCACCCGGTATAGTGGAAACATTTTGGAAATGGTTGTAGACATAAGAAAATTTCAATAATGTATCGGCACAAGTACAATTGTAAACAAGACAGTATTTCTATTATTAATTTGGAAATTTAGTCTAAAGCATTGCTACCAGGATGTCATTTCAAAGCATATTCATGATAGAAAAACACGTACTGACGCGTACTTAAATATTGCAAACAATATCCATATAAAAATATAGTTCACCAGATACATCATGCGCTTACCTCAAAGCAAAGGAGTCGTTTGTTTACCCGGCTCACTACTACAGGCCCACTGCCTAATTTGATTTATGCCGGTAGCATAGCCGTAGGTTAAATGATATTTATATCCTTTTATTAAATCATTTATGGATTGTTCATTAAACTAACATTTATTATAAATAGTGTACTATAAATAAATAATTTACATCATACCCATCAATATTTAGTAAAATATTTTCAATTAAAACGTTAACCTAAAAATTGTAGGTCTTCGCTCGTGACCATCGCTGGTGTTATGAAGTACTCCTATGTCGTTTTTTATGATTTCAGACTGACTTTGGATATCCTATAACAGATGCCATATTATGTTGTGAGAATGTCATATCTACTAGTGGAAATAGTTGTTAAACTGTTAAATAATATTCCTGTAGGTAAACATTAAATAATCGATAACAGTTTCAGAAAAATGTAAGGCCTATGCAGGGTGCCAGGAGAAAAGTCCCAAACTCCGACAGTGCATACAAAATGTCACTTGGGTATGTTCACCAATAAACTAGATGGTGGGAAATTTTAAAACGAAAATATAGGAAATTCAGTTCTACATCATCATATCAGACGAACTTTTATGCAACATGAGGTGTCTCTTGAAATCATCTTTACGTTTTGTCTCATGCAAGCAAAAGTTACATTTGTACTTTTCTACTTCCGAAGGATCCTTATGCTTCAGCACATGCCTTTTGAGGCACCTGTTATACATTGTCTCAAACGAACAGGAGTCACATTTGTACATTTTTACCTCCGAACGATCCTTATGGATCTTCAAATGAATTTGGAGGCGACTATTAAGCTTTGTCTGAAATGGACAAGATTCACATTTGTACATTCTCACCTCTGAAGGATCCTTATGCACTAACAAATGATTCTTGAGGTAATATTTATCTTTAGTTTGAAAAGAACAAAAATCACACGTGTACATTGTTACTTCTGCGGGATCTTTATGCAAGATTAGGTGTCTTTTGTAGGCATATCTACGCTGCGTCTGATATGAACAAGTGTCACATTTATACATTGTTACCTCTGAAGGATCCATATGTACTAGCATATGATGCTTGAGGTAATCCTTCCGCATTGTAGAATACGCACAAGAGTCACAGTTGTATGTTGTTGCTGTAGAGGGAGCTCTATGCAATGTCAGATGTTTCTTAAGACATTTGATATATTTTGTCTGAAAGGAACATGTCTCGCATTGGTACATTGTCACTTCTGAAGGATCTCTATGTGTTAGCAAGTGGTCTTTGAGGTAATATTTATCCTTTGTCTGAAAAGTACAAGAGTCACATTTGAACATTGTTGCTTCGGAAGGTTCCTCATGCACTGTTATATGACTTTTGAGGCAATTTTTCCACTTAGTCTGAAACGAACAATACCCACATTTGTACACTGGTACCTCGGAAAGATCTTTATGCACCATTAAATGACTCTTGAGGCTGTAGTTTCGCTTTGTTTGAAAGTCACAAAAGTCACATTTGTACATTGTCACCTCCGAAGGATCCTTATGCACCAGCAAGTGACATTTGAGGCGATATTTTTGTGTTGTCTCAAACGGGCACGAGTCACATTTGTACATTGTTAGTTCGGAAGGATCCTTATGCTCCAGCGAATGCACCTTCAGACGGGCTTTGCGCAATGTCTGAAATGAGCAAGAGTCACATTTGTACATCGTTACTTCTGAAGAATCCTTATGTTGTATCAAATGAGTTTTAAGGTACTTACTATGTTTCGTCTGAAATGAACAAGAGTCACATTTGTACATTTTTACCTCTGCAGGGTTCTTGTGTACTAATAAGTGTGCTATGAGACCGTTCCTATATTGTGTCTGATATGAACAAGAGGCGCATTGATACAGTGGTCTTTCTGAAGGGTTCTTATGCAACCAACTATGAATTTTAAGACTCTGATGGTATTTTGTTTGAAATGAACAGGAATCACACTGGTAAATTTTTGTATTGGAGACGTTTTTGTTCGTCGGTGTGTGTTTAGCGTCTGGCTTTGATTGGTACCTTCCAAGATTCTGCATTGGAAATTTCTCTCTTGTATGTAACTCAGTGGAGATCTCTCGTGGAAAAACATCTTCCAACCTGGAAAGGATTAAAAATGTTATTAGAGCAGAACAGAATAGAATCGAATAGAAAGATTATAGTTGTCAGTTCAAAAATGTGTACATATGTTCCTTTGTGTTTTAGCGTATTTTATGCAATTGTGTTTTTATAAATATTTTGCGGGTAATGAATTATTCGGGTGTTTTGTATTTATAAGTGGCTGTGGTAAAATAATATCGTGAAAATGTTAAGGCTTTGGGAAGGTTCTTTACCTAGCACTAGCAGAGAATGACAGGAAAGTATCGGGATTATTAACAGCTCGAAAATTACAGAGAAAGTTTCTAGACAACATTTTTGTGTACATACCCAAAAAATAGTTTTAAATTTTTATTAAAATATAAAAGAAAGTGAAGGAGGAACCGGAGCTGTGGAAAAAAAACGTCTACTTAACAGAAATTCCAGAACGAACTATTCGAACTGGGGTGAAGTTGTTAAGAGATTTAATTTACAGTACGTATAAGGAAAATGAGATACCAACAGTACAATCAGTACATATGGAACTGAGAACAGGGGTAGTGTCATTTAGTGAACAAAAACTTGGGCGATGGCGATTAAAGATAGGATTTAACTTTAAAGTGATTCGTAACAGAGCAAGTATTATGGAAAGCTACAGAATTGTACTGTGGCGTAATGAATGAATATTTGCACATATTAAAAAACTCCGAAGTTGCTCGAAGTTCTCTAGAATCGAAATTATTTATTTAATTGTTTATTTGTTTTCTAGAATTGAATTTATTTATTTAACATTTGTTTACTTATTTTCTAGAAATGAATTTATTTATTTAATCTGGGTATTCGATCAAGTTAAGATTATTGATATAAATAGCAATAATCTTAACTAGGAACCCATATTTTTTGGCAAGGAATTGTTCGTATCTCCTCATGGTCCTTGCTTGGCAATAATAATTCAATATATTAAATTATTACCGAAACTGAGCAATAAGAGAATATTTGATAATTTCAATTTAGACTCAAAATTCATCAATGCTCAGCAGATTTAAATTTATATCAGTGTGCACATCAATTATCTTAAAGAGGCAAATTTATGGTCCGTTTTTTACGTGCATTAAATGAATAGAGGCAACTATACCCGTAAAGCGTGTCTTCAGACGTAATTATATTTGATTCTAGTCAGAGGTGTCCGATTCTAGGATAGAGACTAGTCGATTTAAAAAAAGTATTAGCGATTTTTTTAGAAAAAAAAGTATATTCCTAGTCAGTACCTTTAGAAACCACTTTGTACAAGATTACATTAGAGTAGGTTCAAAGGTGTTGAGATAGGGTCCGCAAAAGAACAAATTTTTCAAAGAAAAACAATTTTTATCTGTACTTAAACAGATTCTCAAATGAAAAAAATGTATTCTTTATTTCTTGTTCAGAATAATGTGCTGTACCAGTCTGAATTGATTTTACAACAAGGCTAGCTAACACTAACTTATAGTTCGAATTTTAATACTATCGGACTTTTCGATCTTAAGTTATCATGCTTACAAGAAATGTGACGGACTGACGGGCATACAGACAGACGGACGGGCATTTTGAAAGAATTCAATCACCAAAACAGTGATATGAAATTTTTGCCTCTAGAAACGATATTATCAGTTTTAAAAATATGCCGATCGAATTTGAGAAGGGTATAATAATAATTAATTTAATAAGACAAAAATTCTAATTCGTACATATATTTTACTAACAAATATCCAAGGGGAATTTTAAGAAACATTTTCGGAAACGATTCTAACAAGTAAGCCTGTTCCCATGTACAAAATGAGAGCTGTTTACATGTTGCGATACATTTTCGACATATACATATGAATAGAAACAAATGAAAATATATTACCAGAAAATACTAGTAATTATTCAAACTTTTACAAAATACTTATCACAAATAGGTTTAAAACATATATCTTTCCTATAACAATTATAACAAAGAAAATATGCCCATTATGAACAGTACAACTGTTATCATAATGTTATTTTTAATTTAAATTATCCTGCTCAATGAAACCCAAAGACAATCAAAACAAAAGCACTTACCGATATAGCAGTAACACAAAACTTTAGAACATCCACAGACACGTGTTTCGACATCTATGTCTCTTCGGTGCGGCTTTTTCTAAAGTTCACAATCAACTGAAATATGTAAGCAAATACTCGTGTTATATATATATTGATAATATATTGATAATTATCCCTTTACGGGGAATTTCCTATAATCTAATTTTAATTTTTAATATCCTGTTCTGGTAATCCTTTGATAGTTATAAGCCGCACCGAAGAGACATAGATGTCGAAACACGTGTCTGTGGATGTTCTAAAGTTTTGTGTTACTGCTATATCGGTAAGTGCTTTTGTTTTGATTGTCTTTGGGTTTCATTGAGCAGGATAATTTAAATTAAAAATAACATTATGATAACAGTTGTACTGTTCATAATGGGCATATTTTCTTTGTTATAATTGTTATAGGAAAGATATATGTTTTAAACTTATTTGTGATAAGTATTTTGTAAAAGTTTGAATAATTACTAATATTTTCTGGTAATATATTTTCATTTGTTTCTGTTGTTATAGAGCTTTTCAGTTCCAGGAAGTTGCATTTGCATATAATTATATACATATGAATAAAAACTATTATCAGAACTATTATCAGAAAACCAGGAGCTAAAAGAAATCAACAAAAGCTTAAATGAACAAATTGTGCAATTAAAACAAGAGATCAAAGGAATTCAAAACGAAAATAAATCACATAAAATTGAGCTACAAACAATAATGAAGACAAACAAAAAGTGAACTTGATTTTATCGCAAACTAAATTGAAAACAGTTTTTCTTTTACTTAGAAGACTTAAGTGCACTCAAGACAAAATTAAACAAATTTGAATCCATGAGGGAATGTGATAAACCAAACTTCATCTATTCAAATGAAAAAACAAAATATATAAGCAAATAGCATCAAAACAACTCCACAATAAAAAACGACAAGCCAGGAACATCAAAACAAATACACACCAGTTGCAAAGTAAACACAAGGAAACCAGGAACAAAAGAACAAATCCAGATGTAAGCAAAACTGATGCCTCAACTGTCCAATTATAACAGAATAAGGAAGGTGTTCAGAATAGTAGTGCAAATAACCATAGCAATTCTGATAATAATAACAGTGGATTTGCTTTACCCAGACATCAGAGGAAAAAATTACTTCAATAAATCATTCGTGAAAAGGAAGATGCAACTAGGCCGAGAGCGGTCAACCCACTCAGTTGGATATTTGTATCTAGATTGGAACCCGAAACTACAGTAGAGGAAATTATGTTGATGGATATGGTATCAAAGTCATGCAATGTTATAAGCTTAAAACATGCTCCAATTTTGGCCTTTATTAATATTTTTATCAATGAAAATTGTTTTTGAGCTTATATATTATATAACTATTGTTTCTGATCATTTAATAATTGCAAAGAACTGTCATGGTTGACGACCAAAAAAGTTTTGAGAACGGAAGTAGATTCTCTTCCGAAACGTTAACTACCTATAGCTTTGATTTTCAGTTTTTAGTTTATAACATTGTTCTAGTTTATATATTTTTAGGTGTGAGACTTTTTGAAACAGTCAAGTACTCAAGAACCAACCTCTGTCTGATCCGTTTGGCGCAGAGGTTTTTTCATTAAAATTTTTAAATATTTTTCAGTGGCAAAATACTCAATAAAAAGTAAGAAAAGTATGAAATATTATTTTTAGCTATAAATTTTTTATTTCTTACTGAATGCAAAAACTAATTTCAGATTCGGTTTCTGGAGGCTTCTTTTGATAGGTGTGCCATGCTCTGGGTTTAGATCAAAATTTAAATATTTTCTATTTTCACCTGTTTATATACCAAAATTATAAGTTAAAACTATATTTTTCTTACAAAATATGTGATGTGATTAGCAAACATTTAACATTACTATACTAATAACACCTATTCCTACCAATCTGTTAATAAAATAATGACTAAAGCATCTTTTCCATTTTAGGTGTACCGCAAAATGACATTGGTTGACCTTGTTTAGCCTACACCCTATTTAATTTAATGAAAATTAAGAATGCAATTTATGAAAACTATTGGGAAGAGTCCCCTTGAAAATCATACCTAAGTATAATTAATAACAAGTTACTCTCTGCTGAGATATTGTTCAAAATAAGTGAAGTTATGCACTTTAAAATTCTAATTATGGAGCTGGAGCACCTCTTAGTCCATGTAATCCAGAACTTTCATGTTCTTTAGTGAATTACCATAAGTAGCTATGATATTTAATCAATGTTCACATGATGAGTTATAATAAAGTTTTTTCACAATTTTCATATCTGCGGTGAGACTTACCGTTATGCATAACGATGCTTTTCTACCTATTCATCATGAATGTTTGTTTGTCATTTCATAATTCGAACTCTTTTATGAGATATTTTAAAGATTTTCACTTAACTAAAAGTTCTGTGGATCATTTAAATAATCTTTATCTCTTAAATTTTAGGTACAATACTATTTTGCCACACATTCTCATACAAAATGAAGTCCTTATCCTCTTTACACTTATGCAGTTCATATGGAGTAACATACAGCTGTATTGTAAACTTTTTTTTAAAGTCTATCGTACACATTTGGTTGTACTCTTACATAGGTATGTATCGGTTCATTTGGAACTGTATGTTCAATCAATCAATCAAAATATACTTTATTGTCGTAAAGAAAAATCTTGATGACAAAGCTTGAAGAAATATATAAAACTACAATATAATTCCTTATCTTTAATTCATGCTATATTATATTAGGTTTATAATGAGATTTTGCATCTATCGTAAAGGAATATAATTGCGGCAAAGGCGAGCAGTAGAGAACTATTTTTAATAAATATCAAGGCCATGCACACTGGTTTCATATGTGTTCGTAGCTGGCCATTATTATATATGAGCATATATAACCAAGTTTTAGTGTGTATAAGTTTGTAACAATGAAAAATAGCTAGGTATATTACTTGTGTACATATTTATTACAATATTTAACTAACTGACTTAATATAATATATACCGGATGAATTTTTGAAAACAAGCCCCCCTGATAACTCAAGAACCGTTAAAGCTTTTTTTTCAATAAATGGCATTTTATTGAATGTCAACGGGGACACATTTTAACAAGAAAAGGCGTGATCCAAAACTCTCCCCCTCATTCCCAGCCACCCCAAAGTTATAATTTCAAATATCATCCCCTATCGCGTGACCCATCATTCTAAACAGCTTAAAAAGTTCTATCTATATGCCAGAAAGAAATGAAATTGTTCAATTCGTTTCTGAGATAAAGGCATAAATAAATTCTGCAATGACTAAAAATAAGTAGACAGAAAATCAGAAAATTATTTTATTAAGTAAATGCTGAAAGTGCTACACAATAATACAGCCTATTTTCGAATTCTTGCCTGGCTTTCCGAAATGTTTCCCGAGATATCTGTCTACATGTTCAAGTTATTCTAGCCAGAAGACATTGACGATCTCAAAGATGGAGCTCACTTTGAGCATTTAATAAAATAATTGTATGATTTTCTGTCTATTTATTTTTAGTCATTACAGAATTAATGTATGCCTTTAACTCAGAAACAGATCAAACAATTTCGTTTCTTTTTGGTATACAGATAGAACGTTTTAAGCTGCTTAAAATGATGGGTCACACGATAGGGGGTGACATTTGAAATTATAAATTTGTGGTGGCTGAGGGTGAGGGGGGTGAGTTTTGGATCACACCTTTTCTCGTTAAAATGTGTCCCCCTTGACATTCAAGAAAATGACGTTTACTGCAAAAAAATCTTCTTTAACGGTTCTCGAGTTATTAAGGGTGGCTTGTTTTCAAAAAATCACTCGGTATATATATTATCATCCCTATATAATTCAAATATTAGCACGAAAAAGTCTATTTATCTCTTAGCTTAATCTGATATTTCAGCTTCAGACAAGGAAAAGTTCCGTTTTTTGGGAAGCACTCTTAAGGCTGTAATTACAGGATCCGATGTCAATAACAATCGATGTAACAGATCTTCGTTTGTTAATCTCCTAGACATCTTTCTAGTTCTTTTTCTCGATAACTTTTCAGGTCCTTGTTTCGAGATTCTGCCGCTTCCTCAGAGAGTTGACCGATGGGCAACAAAGCAGCTTCTTATTGAAGCTGCGTTGTTGCTTTTGGATCCGTGTATTAATACTTTATGCACGGATGCTGGTAGCTTATACCAAGGATATTTTGCGACTAATTGTCTTGCAGTTTCCACAGCATATTTGTCAAAAGATTCAGCATTAATCTCATACGGTGAAGACATGGTTTCTAAGATGACACAACATCTCTTTATCAAGCTTTCCTCGATGCCGGTTATCGAAGCAGAAATCTCTGGATTATGGAAAAAACGTCTAGCTGCGTTTCCGTTGTTTGAAGTTCCTGCTCCTCCCGGCTTTACTTTATCTACAATCAAACCGAGTTTGCTGTTGTAGAACTTGTCTTGTATTGAAGCTTTCCTGGATTTCACGGCAGCTTGGTCGGTGGCGCCTCGGGCTTGCCACTTTTTGATGTCCATTCTATATGCTAAATGTAGAAAATATTCATAAAATCTGATCCACGCATGAAGAGTGGATAGGCCGAATCGGAATGTGTTTGTATCAACTGGAATTTGCAAAACAGTATCTATGTCGTTCATGGCCTTTGGCGATGCACCACAAATATAACAGACTTGTGCAGAAGCCGTGGAGCTTAAAGCGTTACACACTTTTCCATCGACCATAGTCAAAGACATTTTGTGTGTAATGGCTACGTCCCGTCCAGAAATATTTAATGTTGTAGGATGTAATGCATCAATCTGGGACTGTACGCGCGCTTCCTCTTCCTTTGAAATGTCAACATTTTCCTTTTTAAACTGAAATTTGAGCGGACGACAATATCTTGTGGATGCTGGCCGTGGATTTTTCCATAGGATTTTCTTTACAGTTTTGTTAGCTTCTTCAACATGTAGTTGTAAAGGAACCATAGAGGTAACAAACAAATCTTGGTCCGAAAAAGGTCCTTCTTTCATTTGGTGGTATTCGCTGTGTCCAGTGCTACCGTCAAATCCCCATTTTGAGACCAGAACTAGACTAAGAAGTTCATCGTCTTGGAAATATCCTAAAACTTCCTCATGACTTTCCACAATTCTTGAAGTAGTATGATCTAACAAACTCTGAAGTTTAATTTCAGCAGTTGATTCCGTAACTACTATATCTTGTTCTGGTGGATAACATTTTTTCTTCGCGGAAACAATTTTGTTATAATTTGGCAAAACTTTGATGTTGAGGCTTTTCAACATATTTCTTATTGTTAAATACTGATGTTTTGACAAATCGGCTTCCGCTATCATGGACAAAGCTTGGTTTTCCGAGAGCATTGCTGGTTTACGAGGAGTTATCGGTCTCCAGGCCCTAATCATCCGTCGAGTACTCTTTGGTGACGATGATGTGGCATGCCTAACTAGAGTTGCTCTCGTGCGCTTTCCAGATTTTCTTAATTTCATTTCCGTAGCATAAAGTAGTTCTTTTTCTTCCAAAGATAATAAGGGCTGAACTCTTCTACGCTGCGTTCTTTTAGCGATCTGTCCAAAAGGTTTTTGTGGACGACCAGGGCCAGAACGAATGTCAGGCTCATAATCCGACGTCGATGCTTTACCGGATTCGTCAGTACCAATTGTGAATATAATATCTTTTTTGAGAAAAGATTCATAACATTTTAAAAATCTTTCCTTGTGTCTATTCACGTGTTTCCATTTGGTAAAGAGGTTACAACAAAACTTTCGTACATTTTCGTGAATTTCCAATCGATTTTTGACAGAAGGACCAAGGGAGGCTAGGACATGATTCTCCACTGCATCACACTTTACGCTTTTACTGCCTGCAGTCGACACCCACACATCAAATATTTCCTGAGTTTTCATGTTTGTAGTCCTTCCAAGAAAGAAATAAACTAAAATTAATAAAAAGTAAATTAACGTGATCGTTAAAAATCATTTTTATTAAAAAACAAATAAAAAAAAAAGGCGCAAGTTTGCGTGAAATCTACAAGCTGTTTTCTAATCCTGAATAGGACTTTAATAAGTAGAAACAAAAAAGAACACTAGCGAATATAAGCGATTTTAGTTTTTCTCTTTCAAAATAAAATTTGAGTGATGGGAAATACGTTTTTTACAATTTAAATGAAATTTAAAAGTACATTCATAAACAAACTGTTTAGTAATTTTATTAAAATGTAATCATAATCTACGTACCTGAGACAATATAATTCAATTGCTAAAATCTGGAAAACAGCACTTTTCACAGAAACACACTAAATAGAAAATGGAACGTAAACAAGTTTCTTTTAATTTATTTGCGCACTGCATCACAAGTAGTCACTTCGAGGGTTATTTACTGACTGAATAACCAATAACAAAATATTTCTTTGTTAGATATAAGACTTCCGGTTAAATGTGAGTGGTGTTGCCACGTTTAGTGAGGATCGGTTGCAGTTGGTTAATGGCCAACTACGAAATCGTATGAACCCAGTGTGCCATGGTGGGACAAAATGGCGTCAAACTTGTAATTAAGTTTTTTAAAAAAATATAGTCTAATGCATTTAGACAGAAAACACTAGTTATTGAAAAAATGCACGAATCAAGATTTTTGACCAAAGCAGAAGGGGGACATGGGTAGAGTCTAAAACCAAAAAGTTGGGACATACTGGCTCCCTGTCGCCATCTTGGAAAACACGAATGACGTATCTCAGTTCCTGTTTGTTTTTTCGGAAAATATATAAAAACAAAAGTTGCAGAAAATTATTCTGTTTCATTTTGAATAAATCTTTTTTTGTAGGATCGATATTATAAAAGTTACAGTTGTTTGAAAACAATTTTTTGTTTCTTGTCAAGTTTTCAACTACTAAATGAAACTTCCGGGTGTAAAACTCTAAATGAAAATTATGCTCAGAAAATAAATATATTTAAAATTACACTTAATTTAATATTACCTTACAAAATCTGGTTCATCTGATTTTAATTCAACTTCTTCCTTAGGTAAAAATGTTTGGTCCCCCATTTTTGTAAATTCGTTCTCTTCACAAAATGCTTCCTCTCTTTTAATCACATCAAGAATATTGTTCTTCTCTTCGCAGGCTAAGGTATTTTTTGGTGTAAATGATTCTTCACTGTAAAATTTCACATCACTTATATTTTTCACATATATTTGATTTGTATGCTCAACCCCCTCAGCATTTTCGATATCACACGACAATATATCACATCTGTTACTAATTTCTCTCTCATCAGCATTCTCGTTTTCTTCACAAGACTGATTTTCTACTTTGACTACATCAACCAAGCTACCGTCTACCTCACTTGCTGTAACATTAACCTCTAATAAACTGCTTAGTTCTATTTCACCTGTTCCGTTCAGATCTGCAGTCTCAGAATATTTCTTTATCTTTTTTTCTACGATCAAGCAATTTTTAACAAAACGGAAACAGTTCTCTAAGGAGCCACGACACAGTGCACAGATTAAAGGTTTCTTGATGATGCTCAAATCCTGTGAATAGAGGAAAACAAATTAGTACAAACAATTAAGGCAATTTTGTAAAAACCTCGCAAGAATTAATAAAAAGATCATCTCTGGGACTTAATAACCTATAGATTGAAATGATACATTCTTTGCATTTGCAAGTTCTGGTGAAATTTTAAAAAATTTTGGAAAACTTTTTGATTTTCGGTTTTTTTGCTCTAGCAGCTAAAATAATAAAAATTGAGAAAAAAGTTTTCAACAAAAGTTGTAGCTCGTCTCTCTCTTTACAAATGTTTGTCTTACTCAAGCCGTTTAGAAGATTAATTCAGTTTTCCACTTATATCTTTGAGCCGTTCGGAAATGCGCCAAAAATCAGAAATCTCCGGGAGTTTCTTACAACCGGACCCATCAATCGATTATTCTTATTATTCAGAGCCGCTAAAAAAAAAAAATGAAAACAACATAAAATGTAGAGAAACGTTTCAGGTTTAATATGGAACTAATCACAAAATTCATTAAAAATTTTATCATAGAGAAAGAAGTGTTAGAAGATGGCTTCGTAAACTTTGTGCAGTTGATTCTCAGATTTACTCATATCTTTGCCGGGGATCGTTAGAATGATAATACCTTCTGCTAATATATTCTTATATAATGATGTATTAGTCCAATTAACATTTTATTGCAATTACTTTTGTTGGAGAAATATGCCTTGCGATCAAAGTAGAGGATATATTTCTCATCGGCCAGTAACCTCCATATTTTGAAGTTCAATTTGCTATCTCTTAATTAATAATAGAAACACTTAAGTCTTAATTTTTGGATTATAAGTACATTAAAACATATTCTTTCGAGTAACTTTGGAGTTTTTAAAATGCGCGCGGTACTTTTTGAATTTGTCTACATTATTCATATACGTTCAGAAAATGCACAATTATACAGTAAAACATATACAACTTATTTGTTTCTTAACATTATTCAATGGGATCTTCACGACATGTGGATTAAAGTGCGTGCAATCGAATCCATGCAGTGAAAAAGCACCTATTGTTACTGGAGAAATAGGGAGGATCCTTAAAACTCAGGTCAGCCTTCTAAGCTCTTCTAATACTTCTTTCTCTATGATAATTTTTTTATGACTTTTGCAATTAGGTCCACCTTAAAGTTGAGACTTTTCTCTACAATTTATGTTATCTTCATTTTTTTACTGGCTTTGAATAGTAAGAATTATCTATCGATGAGGTCGTACGAAACTCCAGGAGAATTCTCATTATTAGCGCATTTCGGAGCGGCTCAAAACTATAAGTGGAAAACTGGATTTATCTTCTAAACAGTTTAAGTAAGACACAAATTTGTAAAGACCTTTTTGTAGAGAAAGGGACGAGCCACAACTTCTGTTGAAAACTTTCTTATCTATTTTCATTATTTCAGCTGCTAGAGCAAGAAAATCTAAAGTCAAAACTTTTTCAAAACGTTTTTCAATTTTCCCGAAACTTCGAAGTGCAAAGAATGCATCATTCATTATACAGGATATTACCTACTTAAATCCCGGATATGATCCTTTTATAAGTTTCTGTTACCCTGAATGGCTAATTTGTCTGTACTAAATATTGAAAACGAAATTCGGCATGGAAAAAAGTTCGTCTGTTGTTAGAGCTTTGCAAACAAGATAATTTTAGTTTAAAGATAAGAGGCTATAGCCAAATAAGCAGTATAAAATAAGCCTTAAGGTGCATTCCCATGATGAGTTCTTTTCTATTGGTTTTCTCTCTTTTCCTTTCCACAATGAAAACACAATGGAAATGACGCTTCTCTCCGTGCTACAAAATAAATAGTTTGGCAATGCAAACTACGTTTTTTGTAGTGCTGTTAGTGGCTGTTAACGCTCATAAGATTTTCAGAGACAAATTAGGGTGCCATACTATGACGTTAAACATGATTTCTTTTATTAAGTTTAAATTTTAGGAGAGTTCGATTATTGTCAAATATTAACTGAATATAAATGAACATTTTTTATTTGTGATCTGATTTGATTAGAAAACTCCCTAAGTTACACATCGAGCCTTTGTCTTATGTAGACCAATCTCATACCAGAGAACCTTTTACACTTTGGGAGATCAGATAATGAAGTCAGAGATATCATAAATTAATTAAAAATATGGATAGTAAAGATGTTTATGGCCTAAACATTAATAAAAACTATTAAAAATCATATATTATCAGGAAACCAAAGGTAAACAAATTGTGAAACTAATGCGCATGCGCTGTGAACTTTCAAGAGTTGTGTCTAAGGTATTAAGCAAAATTATTTTTTGGTATTGGCTAAGGTGACTGAAAAACATGCTTATTTAAATTATATTTTGGTGAATCTTTATGACATCAATTAATCGTACTTTGATATTTTTGTGTCTGATATGTAGTAGACATTATTAGGGCCCTTTTCTTAATTTCATTTCATCTGAAGAACCGAGAAGGCAATTTAAGGAGACTCAACGAGAAGGATCACATACACTCGAGGTAAATTTGCATCACCAGAAGGACCACGAGGGCTCAGAATGCACATGCACACAATGTCTCACATGAATAAATCTCTCTCTCTCTCTCCATATGTACTAGTTGTACCACCTTGCCAAAGCTCTTAAGACTATGCGTAACTTCAACAAAAAAAATTGTAATTACCAACTCTGGGAGACACTGTTCTACCATATTCGCCAACATAATGTCCCCGTCTTCAAGTGCAAGGGATATAGCACACGAATTTTGTACTGGACTCATGCAAAATCCACATATATCGTGATCCTCTGAAACCGCAGAGCCACGTTCACTTTTACCCAGATAGACATTTAGCAGATCCACTTTGATAGTGTCCTTGACGTCCTTGTTGTTGACAAATGAAATTATATCATCATGTGTATTGAAGCACATCATCTTAAATTCAAAACATGTTTTAACCATTTCTGCACAGTTTGTACACATCACAGGTTTAGACACAACCGGATTTTGTTTTGCGGCTAAATCCTAAAACAAAATTTACCTAAAGCATCACACAACCAAAATGTGTAGTAAATAACGAATTAAACCTAATTCATTCGACATAACCTTCACCTCTTGTTATTGAGCATTAAATACTTACTATCTCTGGCACAAGTATATCTAAGATGTCTTTTATACCTCCCTCTATTGTTTTAAACTTGTCACATGTTACCAAACAAAGCCTGCAAACTATTCTTTCTCGAGTTTCCATTTTTAAAACAAGTAATATAATATAAAAGTAACTTTTTGTAGGACTATTAAAAATTACAGAACCACCATTTCATTTGATTTTTGACAGAATACACAGATCATGAATTAATTTAGCAACAAAGGCTATAAGCACATTGCAAACTTCACATACTCATTAATGTTGTTGTATAGCCACAAAAGAGAAAGATTGTGACTATAGGAGAGGTGCACGATTTGATAGGTGGCCGACCCTGGAGGTAAAATATCCTTCCTCACTAGTGTTGGGCGATATCGTGATTTTTCAATCACAATGTGAATCGGGACTGATTTTCTTATAATATTGGACGATATCGTCACAGCATAAAAAAAAGCTGTGATATCGTGATTTCTTAATCACAACGTGAACCGTTACTGTGATTTCCTGATATCAGTGAATTCAAAACGTGATGTGATCACGACTTTTCATAATACGGCATGAGAAAAATTGTTAATTGTTCTCTATTCCTAAATAAGTGCCGACAGACGATGAATAATGAATTCACTACTTTGGTAATCTGTACAGCCGTAGATATGTGTAATACTTATGATATTGTGTGATATACAGGGACATCAAGAGAACATTGGAGCCCGGGGGTAGTAACATACGGCCCCACCAATCTTCGAACTTATCTCGATACAAATATTTACCTTGATCAAAATTTTGAAGAGCAGGGGGAGATTCACCATACTTAAGATGCTTATATAGTTTTATTTTACTACTATCTCATTCTCTAGCCTCAATTCCGTACATAGTATATATTTCCTCCATGTTTTTAAACCCAGTTACACAAAACGAAGTAATTAAACATATACACTCGTTAAAAATCAACAGCTCACCGGGTATTGACGGGATATCATACGAAATTATAAAAGACTGTCACTTATATATTCTTAAGCCCCTAGTCCATATCATTAATTTAGTTTTCAAAACTGGAATCGTCCCAAGCTACTTTAAAAACACAATTATTACTCCTGTACATTAGACAGGTATTAAAACGAGTATAGATAACTATAGGCCAATTAGCCTAGTAAATAACTTAGCGATGATCTTTAAAAAATGCCTGAAAGATAGATTAATTAATTACTTAAATGCTAATCAAATTTTATCTAAAAATCAATGTCTTCTTAAGAGGCTCTAGTACGTGTGATGCAATAACCCAACCAAAAATTGAAATAACTGACAACCTGAACAACAACAATAAGTGCATTGCAGTATTTTTGAACTTATCTAAGGCATCTGATAGTGCCGCACAAAAAGCTTCTAGATATATTACATGACTATAGTGTACGGGGTACCAAGTCTTTAAAAGCTATCTTTCAGACAGATATCAAATGGTCCGGATTAGAGAAACCACTAGCTCTCCAAATAAAATCAAGATAAGAGTCCCACAAGGCACTGTCCTGGAACCAATTTTATTTATCACTTACATAAATTCTTTAACTGAACTAAATATAAATGGCACTGTAACTCTTCTGCCGATGATACGGTATTATTATTTCAAGATGTTTCCTGGAACTAAATATAAAGTCATACATGGATTAAACAAGGTACAAAATTGGCTAAACACTTTCAAACTGATGTTAAATCTAAATAAAATTCCCTACATAACCTTCTCATTGAATTCTGCCAATCGACCTGAATTTACAAGCATTAGACTCAACATGACTGACGAACTTAGAGACAACCCAAACAAAATACCTAGGAATAATTAACCAACATTTAATTTCTGAAATTGACAACAAACATACGTAAACTTATACATACATTTTATAAGAGAGAATTCCTGGGAAAGAAATGATTAAATATGGTTTATAAAGCATTGATGGAGTCTAATCAGGTATGGCATTACTTCCTGGGGTGGTCTATATAACAATTCACTAAGACAAGTTAATGTTACACAAAACTTCATCCTGAAAGTAATCTATAATAAAACTTGGCTGTACCCGACAGATTTGTTTTACTCTGAGGATATCATTAATGTGCGATCACTATATATTCTTTCTTCTTGCTCTAATTATCTACATAAGAATGAATATTTAAAAAAAATGATAACCCATCAGCATGACACTAGGGGAAAAATACATGCAAGAACCTTCAAATACCTATTATGGATAAGAATATCGGTTTGAGATCTTTTCAATACTTGGCTCCAAAATTTTACAACCTTCTACCTACTGAAATCACAAACAAAAAATCTAAAAACATTTAACAAGAAATGTAGAAACTATATAAGTAATCATCACGACTCCTTTAAAACTTAATTTTAAGAAACCAGAATTATTTTACCACAAATAAATGACATACATACACAGTGCGATTGACATTAGATGTAGTAACAAGATAGTAATTAGATTAATAGTTTAATGACTTTACCCTCTTACAGTATATACATTTAACTAGAAAATAATGTAGTGTAGTAATAAGTGTAAATAACTCAATTTATACCTATGCACATTCAAATGATTAGTCATTTAAGTGCCTGCACTAACTGTACAATTAAGTATATATAAATTATAACATAAATATTATTTCTAAATTGTATTCATTGAACAATCTATTGAATAAATTGAATTGAATTGAAATTAACTCTGAGTTTTGAAAGAAAATTTTCATGAAAAATATGAAAATCTCTAAACAACTTTTAACTTTAATATTATTAAATTTACGAATGTAACACAGTGGTCAGATATGCTATGAACATTTATTACTATACCTTCAGGAAAACATTCAGTATCCGAGATAATTACAACTTCTATTAATGTTGGCACCTAATGTGACTATTGTAAGTTCAGTGACCAGTTTTGTCAGGCAACTCTTAAAGAACTACTGAATAAGTGAACTTTGTGACCCAACAATAAATCGATATTTAGATCACTACACTCAATACAAACAGCACATCTAAATGAGGCAGCACATCAGAGATAATTTTCCAACTCATTAAAAAATATAGAATATTCGCTAAGGAAGGTCGATATAACTCGCATATTGTAATTTTTTAAGGATCTTTATATTTCAGCAAACGTTTTTTGAGATGTCTATTATTTGCCTCAAAAAACAACTCACATTTGAATGTTGACTTCTGAAACATCTTTATGCTTTAGCAAATGCTCACTGAGACGATATTTTCGTGTTGACTGAAATGAACAAGACTCACATTTGTACATTGTCACTTCTGAAGGACTCTTATGCACAAGTAGATGTCTTATAAGGCATTTCTTATGTTTTGTTTCAAAAGAACAAGAGGCACATTTGTACATCGTTACTTCTGAAGAATCCTTATGTACTCGCAAGTGATTTCGGAGGCTAGGCATGTATCTTGTTTGAAATGAACAAGAGTCACACTTGTATACTTTTACTTCCGAAAGATCCTTATGCAGTAGCAAATGAATTTGGAGGGTACGTTTATCTTTCATCTGCAAGGAACAAGAGTCACATTTATACACTGTTACCTCTGACGGATCCCTATGCTTCAACAAATGAATTTTAAGGGATGGCCTACGTCTCGTCTGAAATGAACAAGAAGCACATTTGTACATTGTCACTTCTAAAGGAGCCTCATGCATGAGTAGATGTTTTTTAAGGTACATCTTACTTTTTGTCTCATAAGAACAAGAGTAACATTTGTACATTGAAGAATCCTTATGCAGCAGTAAATGTTCCTTGAAATAGTATTTATTTTTTGTCTGACATGAACAAGAGTCACATTTGTACATTTTCACTTCCGAAGGATCCTTGTGTCGAAGCAAATGGCTATTGAGACTATATTTCAGTGTTGTCTGGAATGAGCAAGAATCACATTTGTACATTCTCACATCCGAAGGATTCTTATGTTGCAGCAAATGGCTATTGAGACGATATTTCCGTATTGTCTGAAATGAGCAAGAGTCACATTTGTACATTGTTACTTCTGAAGGATTCATATGCAGTAGAAAATGGTTCTTGAGGTAGTATTTATGTTTTGTCTGAAAAGAACAAGAGTCACATTTGTACATTCTCACATCCGAAGGATTCTTATGTTGCAGCAAATGGGTAATGAGACGATACTTCCGTTTTGTCTGAAATGAGCAAGAGTCACATTTGAACATTGTTACTTCTGAAGGATCCATATGCAGAAGAGAATGTTTCTTGAGGTAGTATTTATATTTTGTCTGAAAAGAACAAGAGTCACATTTATACATTGTTACTTCCGAAGGATCCTTATGCTTTAATGAATGTTTTTCGAGATTGTATTTTGTTTTCGCCTCAAAGGAGCAAGAGTGGCATTTATATATTATTGTCACTGAAGGATCCTTATGCTTCAACAAATGAGCTTTAAGGTCCTTATTATGTTTTGTCTGAAATGAACAAGAGTCACATTTGTAGATTGGTACTTCTGAAGGATCTTTATGTTTCAGCGAATGTGACTTGAGATCACCTCTGTGTGTTGTCTGATATGAACAAGAGTTACATTCATATGTGGGTATTTCTGAAGAGCTCTTGTGCCGCCGGCTGTGTATTTTGAGACCTTTTTTATGTTTTGTCTGAAATAAACAGAAATCGCACTGATACATTCTTGTTGTCGAGACATTCTTATTCGTCGACGTACGTTTAATGTGCGGTTTGGATTGACACTCCTCAAGGTTGGATATTAAAGATTTTTGTCCCCTACGTAATCTGGTTGACACTTGTCTTGGAAGAGCGACTCCACACTCTAATCTGGAAATTATAAAATATGTTAATATCACTGAACTGTTAATTATTTTATGCTGTATATAAAATTTTATAATGAGATAACCGATAATAAAAGTATTGCAAAGTCAAAAGTTATTTAACTTTTTTACTGCTAAAGACGCCATTGCACAGTGGGTCAGAATCTGACATTTCTGGCCAAAATTCTGAATCTCTGAAAATGTACTTACTGTGCATAGGTCGCCGAGGGAAAAATAGTAAAAAAAATGACACCGTCTGGGGGTGAGATAGAGGGGTTGAGAATATAAACCACCTTCGACATTTTTGAAACTCAGTTTACGTACTTTTGATACCTAAATTTCTTTGAGAAAAATAAGGGAAAAAATAATCAACAAATGGGGGTGAGTTGTAAGGGTTGAAAATATAAATATTGCACAATTTCTTTCAAACTTGGCGTGTGTTGATTGCGCTCAGGTATTTATCAGAAAAATATATTTAAAATACCTTCTCGTCCTGGGAGTTGTAAAAATACACAGAATTGTTTCAGAAAGATTAAAAAAAAATATGTATAAACATTGTGGAATAAAAAGAGACAACAGGCATTCAAAAGATAAATAAAGTAAGACCTATCAAGAATACACACTTGTCTACCTAATCACAACTGCCCGAATCGATGTAGTCATCACAAGTTGTGGCTTCGGAGGTGAACTCATGCATGTCCAAATATGACCTGGAAATTACAGGAAAAATAATTTAAAATATCCATCGATAAATAGGGGTGGGTTTCAGGGGGTGAATTTTTCACGTGACGTTGAGTCCCCATAAAAATTTTCAGTAACATTGGCGCCCAAAAGGCTCTCGTTTTTAAACTGGACGACAAAGAGTTGACAAAATCGGGATTTTTTGATTTCGCGTATGTCACGAGAGATCGGCGTATTTTGTCGCTACTATTCACATCTGCGCAGGCAATGTGGTGTTTTTTGTATATACATATTTAAGTTTATGTAAAATATAGGGTTGTGGTGCTCCGCTCTCTGCCTTGCCTAGGATCAACGAGTAAATATTATTCTCAAGGAATCATCTGATACCCCTTGCTGTATTTTACACAAAACCTCATGAGGTCCTTTTTTAAATATAATGTGACAATTATTATTACTGACACTCTTCATTTATTATTTATTTTTTTGTAAATATTACTTTTATTCACCTGTAATTTCCACTCTTCATTCCCAACATTCTTCAAATAGTAAATAATAACTTGATCATAGGTGGCTTCTGTCAAGTATTGTCGAAAACAAATATACTTGAATAATATCGTGTGTTCATAATTAAGTAAATTCCGTTTGAAAAAGCTACAAAGCTACAGGTAAGTAACATAAAATTAGGTAGGAAATGTTTGTAGAAAATCGTAATAATTCTTTTATAACTTCTTCGCGTTTTCGTTCAAATTCAATACAAATGCATAAACTGTTTGATTAAAGAGACAGAACATTATTTACATAAACAGAAACATATAGCGTATAGGTATTTGGTTTTTCCTTATACGAGCGTTATTTGCAGAGCTGTTTCGCGTTTGTTCTTGATGAAGAAAAAATGGTAATCGCTTTATGTTACCGAAACGAACTAAATAATCCACCAATTGATATCAACAATAATACACGCGTATGTATCAACTGCGATGAATTGTTAAGGACAGACTTAGCAAATGCTGATGATCTTGAATATATCCGACTCGGGGTTTTAAAACATAAGTCGTCTGATATTTGTTGTATTTGCAACAATAGGCCCCCGGCTTTAAGTCGCATTTCTGTTAAAGCAAGAGTCCAAATATATCTTGACACTAACATTTATTTTCCTCAGTCTCTTCGTGTATTTAACCACCACTTAGATAATGATCAATTTCTTCTAACATTATTTTACGCCGGCGTGAAATTCTTAAATAGACCTATAAAATTTCAAGGAGAAGTTTTGAACTTTTTTTACTGGACTTCGTAATTAGGCGTTGTTTAAGAGAAATGAGTAATTGACTGATCCGAATATTTTCTCACGAAGACGTTCGAACAATAACTTTATTATCAAAACCTCAATTTGAGGATCTTTATATCCACTGCGATCCCGTAAATGAGGCAAATAATCGACAACAACGTGTTAAAACAGGGATCTCCTGGCGTTTTTGTGTAAATTACAGCAAGGCAAATCAGATGATTTCTTGAAAGTAATATTTGCTTATTCTACTCGCCAAGCTGCCAGTATGGCTATAGGCATTGTAAGATCATTAATGATGCGTTTTGTACGTGAAAACATAGGACTCAACGCCTTAACTCGCCAACAGTTTATTGAAAGATATGTAACAGATTTCGCTAACGCTTTGTATAATGCTGATCCTAACAATCGCAAAGCTATCGTCATTGTTGATGGTATCTACAGTTGTATTGAAAAATCAGGCAACTACCGGACATCGCGACAATCGTATTCCATACATAAATGTCGGCACTTCGTGAAACCTGCATTACTAGTTGCAACGAACGGTTATATTTTAGATATCCAAGGACCCAATTTTGCCGACGGCAAAAGTAATGATGCCACAATGCTTCGGAAAGAACTACAAGAGAACATTGGCAGTATCAGAAATTGGTTTCCAGAGGATATATTCCGCGTCGATCGAGGATACCGTGATATTATTCCTTTTCTCGATGAACTCAACTTTGACTATAAAATGCCCCCGAGTATACAACCAGGAGAGCGCCAATTAAGAACAGAAGAAGCCAATAAAGCAAGAATCATGACCATTCAGAGATAGATTGTCGAAGCTCGAAATGGACACATCAAATCAATATTTCGCTTTCTCAATGGTATTATTCCAAGAGCTCACGTCCTTCGCCCGAGAGACTTTTATTTAATAGCTGGCGCGATGATCAACAAGTATCACGAATTCATTTTCATGGAAGGAAAGATTGCCGAATTGGCTCAAACGATGAAAGAAAAAATAAATCTAAATATACTTCAAATATACATTGAAGTCGAAAACTTGGAACGAAGACGTGCGATTTGGACCACACTTGGTGAAGATCATCTGCAAGGCTTCCCACGATTAGATTTAGAGTACCTACATCGTTTAACAACAGGAATATATCTGTTAAGTTTGGCACCATCTTACGTTCAAGACAAAAAAGATCTCGACGGGTAGGAAATATTTGAATTTGACAAAAATAGGGATGATCCAGAACTGCTTCGGATAGTTTAGTTTAGTTTTGTCTTTATTAGTTCTTGTAAAAATAACAAAACCAAAAGGTTGTAGAACATGTCAAAAAATACAGCAAAAACACCGGAGATGAAGTTACCACAATCTACTACTTGCTAAAATGAGATTTTATAACTTTTCTGATAATGTCTGTGTGTGGTTTAGTAACTATTTATTAAATAGATTGCAGTGCGTTGAAATAGATGGAATTAAGTCAGATCCTATTGCAGTGAAACAAGGTGTTCCACAGGGCAGCATATTAGGGCCAATTTTGTTTAACATTTTCACATCTGATTTACCATCAATAATATATAACTGTAACACTTATATGTATGCAGATGATACTCAATTATTAAAAACGTTTGAACCATCACAGGTAAACATTGCCCTGAATGATGTAAATTCTGATCTAGAGAGGATAAACAATTGGTCTTTTGAGAATGGTCTTAAAATTAATGCTAGTAAAAGTTGCTTCTTACTAATAGGTTCTGCAAATGTTAAAAATAAAGTTATGAAGTTTAACTTCACTACAGTGCATATTAACAATATAGAGATTCCACAAAAAGAGTATGCGAAAAACCTAGGAGTAATATTTGACGATAGTTTAAATTTTCAAAGGCATGTGACAAGTAAGTTGTGTATATTATACATGAAATTAAAGGCACTACATAAATTTAAATATATGCTGCATGAAAAAGTAAAACACAGAATTGTCGAATCAATTTTGTATCCCCAAATTGATTACTGTTTAACTGTATACTATAGTTTTCTGACAATGGAATTTAAAAACAAGCTACAGTTAGCTCAAAACACATGTTTGCGTTTTGTTCATTCAATAAGGAAATATGATCATGTCACTCCGATATATAAAGAACATTTGTACTTAAAAATAGATTATCGTTACAAATTATTTTTTGGCAGTGTGTTAATGAAAATTTATACCAGAGGAAAACCAGAATATCTAAAAGAGTACCTGAAACCAAGACAAGAGATGCATAATATCAATCTTAGGGAATTAAACAAATTTAATATATACAAACATAAATCAGCAAGATTTCAGTGTTGCTTTGCATATTTATCTGTTGAGTTATTAAATAATGATGTATATTATAAAATGATTGAGGATGTATCTGTTGGTACATTTAAAAAAAATTATAAAGAATACTTATTGCAGGTACAAAATATGATTGTTTAGATAATGTAATTTTAGGGCTACTTGAGTTATATGTGATGGTTAGAAGTAAGTTTTTCTTTTTGTTTCTTTGTTTAGTGGCGTGGAAGAACATTGATACGAACGTCACCTTTTGTGTAGAATATTGTATCTATGTGTACACTTATATTTAACACAATAAATATTTTTCTATTCTATTCTAAGTTACACAGAAAAGGAAAAAAAAAACAAAAAAAAATAATTCTATTGGAGTTTATCATTGAAGTACTCATCCATTGTGTAATATGCTTTTTGTATAAGTAGAGCTTTCAACTTTATTTTTAGTTTTTTTAATGGGAGGTTTTTAATTGTTTCTGGAAGTTTGTTGTATAGTATAGTATAGTATAGTATATTTATTTATCACTATAGATATACATAGTATATATATGAACGTCAACAACACTAAAATTATACAGAATAAAATAAAATAATTTACAGTTAGCTTTACAATAAAATAACAATACACAATGAATAAAATAAACATATAATCACAAACTGGTAAAAATCTAGGATCATCACAGATAATTTTCAAAATCTCCTAATATCACTGTGGCTCATAGTTTAAGTACTCTTCAACTGAATAAAAACCGTTAACAGCAAGAAATGTTTTCAGACAAAAATTGAATTTATTTACTGAATCTATGGCTTTGATTTCTGGCGGTAGCTTATTATACATTTTAATGCCTGCATGGTGTGGAGATTTTTTATGTAAAGTTGTATTGTGATTTATACTTTTTAATAGGTGACCTTGTCTGGTATTGTATGAGTGATTGTCTGAATTTGTTTCGAACATGGTTAAATTTTTCTTAATAAATTTAATGGTGTTTAATATATATATGCTGTGGATGGTCAGGATTTTATAATTTTTAAAATAAGGCCTACAGGAATCCCTTGGTGCAATATCAAACAATAACCTGACAAGCCTTTTCTGCAGGATGAATACACGATTTATACTTGAGGCGGCACCCCAAGCCACAATATTATATGATAAATGTGAATATGCAAGTGCATAATAAACATTTAATAGTAATTTGATATCAAAAATACCTTTCAACTGCCTTAATGCGAAGTATGCATGGTTTATCTTTGTGCAAATATTTTGAATTTGCTCTTCCCAGCAAAGGCTCTTGTCTATTATAGTTCCCAAGAACTTAACTACTGGTGAAAAGTTTTCAGTAGGTATTACTTTGACAAGATCTTCCGAAGGTGATCTTCGTTGTGAGAAGTACACACATTCAGTTTTACCAATATTCAAGATTAGTGCGTTACTCTGACACCACTCTTGATACAAAAGTAGAATATTATTTACTTGACCTTGTAGTTCTACTGGGTCCCGTGCAGAGAGCAGCATTGAAGTGTCATCGGCGAACATAACAACTAATCCCTCTTGTATAATTGCAGGGAGATCATTGACAAATAGCAAAAATAGTAATGGTCCCAGCACAGAGCCTTGAGGAACTCCTTGAGTGACATTATAATTTTCTGATATTGTGCCATATATTTTCACGTGTAATTTTCTGTCCGTCAAGAATGATTTAATAACATTTAATGCTGGACCTCTAATCCCCAACTTTTGCAATTTGTATGCAACAAAATCAACATTCAAAGTGTCAAACGCTTTGCTTAGGTCAAAAAATAAGCCAACAACATGATTTTTTTTGTCGATTTCATCATATACAAACTGCAGAAGCTGGATGGTGGCAGTTTCTATTGATTTATTTTGCTGGAAGCCGTGCTGGTTTGTTGTTATAATTTTATATTTAATTAAGAATGTTGATATCCTATTAAATATTAATCTTTCTATAACTTTTGATATTACACATAAGATGGAAATTGGTCGATAATTTTCTGAATCAAGCTCATCACCTTTCTTGAATACTGGCAGAACTGTTGCAATCTTAAAAATACTAGGAAAATGGCCTTGCTGAAAGCATTTGTTAATTAAATATGCCAGAGGTGCTGCGACTTTCTATATACTTTAATTATTGAGAAAGGTGTGTTTTTCTGGATATAGGTATAGCTAGTTTTGATATTTAGTAGATCTTTTTTATTTCTGGTGTCATATGAGTGATTTCTATCATAATCCGAAAACAAAGAGATATTTCTGATTACAAATATCACACTTTCAAAAATAAAGAGACTAATTAAGGTGAGTATGTTGTTTTCTTTAAAAACTGGCTTACAGCTGTCAGTTTGTTTGATATTAAAGATGTTTCGTAGACATCTTTTTGTGCAGTATATATATTTTATATATGTTACTCGTGCCACCCCAGAGAACCATACCATATCTGAGTCTACTCTCAACATAAGCATAGTAGGCTAGAAATAAAGCCTCTTTTTTGATGTTTTATGATATTACTTTCAGTGCATAGCAGTACCTTGCTATATTCCTTGTCAACTCATCAGTATTGGATTTCCAGTCAAGTCTATGATCAATTTCAATGCCTAAAAATGTTATTTTTGGTAATGTTTCGATAATTGTGTCTCCGTCAGAAAATATTTTTTTATAGTTTATGTTACTACCCGTAAATAATATGGCTTGAGTCTTATCCATATTTAGTTAGCTTATCTAATGCTAAAAATATCTTTGCTTCTAAGTCTGTATAGTCAGGTGATTTGATAATTAGAGAACAATCATCTGCATACTGCACTGTGTGTTCGCCAATTGACATTGGTAGATCATTAGTATATACAATATATAGTAATGGTCCAAGTACTGACCCTTGCGGGACACCTCTCTTTATAGTTAGTGGCCCAGATTTCAATAGTTCACCCTCTCTATCTTTCTCTACAACACACAATTATTTATATCTTATTTAAGTAACAGAATACAGTGTTTCTGTTACTTAAATAAGATATAAATAATTCCAATGCAGTACCCCTGATCCCGTAGCTTTCAAGTTTATCTATTAATATATTATGGTCCACGCTATCAAATGCTTTTGATAGGTCCAGGCCTATAGCAACCGTATGTTCTTTATTATTTAATGAAGCAATTATTTCGCACATCGTTTGGTAGTTTGCCCTAATTGTTGATTTGTTTTTCCGAAAACCGTTTTGGTAATCACTTAAAAGTTCATGACTTTCAAGGTAATTTATTGTTCTACTATATATTACCTTTTCAAAGATTTTGCTTATATTTGAGAGTAGGGCAATGGGTATATAGTTACTCAGTTTACTTGCGTCACCCTTTTTATAAGCCGGTTTGACAAGAGCAATCTTTAGATTTTCTGGATAGATGCCTGTGCTTAAGGTTAGATTTATTATATGACATAGGGGGCCTGATATTTCTGCAGCAACAGATTTTAATAGCTTGACCGGTATTTCGTCTTCACCTACGGATTTTGTATTTATAATATTATATATAAGAATATATTCCCGATTTAGAAACGCTACGAAGTACCAATTGTGAATCTTATTTATCCAAAATATACACAACCAATCCTCATTGGTAACAATTATTTATTAACATTTGTCACTGGAATTTCCAGATCTTTCTCCAATTCTTGAATAAATCAAGTCGCTTGGGTTTGTAAGATGGAACATGGAAGCTAGGATCTGAAAATAGCCGCAAAAGACGTATTATATCGTTTGCCAATTTCATATGCTTACTTATAAAATATAGGGGTTGAAAAGAAAATGATTGTATATCTTAGAGATATTATGATTAGTGAACAAATTTATGAATTGAATGAAATCAATAATGATTATTATTACATCTGAAATTTAATGTTCTTCGCCTGTATCAACATATTCAAAATGCCTTAACTTAAAAAAAGGCTGCTATAGCCAGCTGAAATTCACAGGACATGTATTGAACACTGCATTCAATATCATAAAGAAAATACAAGGTAGAAGCTTAGGGAAGTAAAGCGTAATAGAAACGTAACGTTTCATTTTCATAAAAATTTATAGTAAAAACAGCTCACTCTGTAAAAGGCTATAACTTAGGTGAAAAATGGCAAACAAAATCAATTAACTGCTTACAATAAAGCTCTTACCTTGTTCTATATCAGACATTACCGATTCATTCAATTGAAGAGAAAGAAACCAAAAATTCACAGCTCAAAAAACACTAAATTAATATTCATTGCATAATCTTAAAACGTAACGCATGTTTCGTTCTCGATCCGTAGAACGCAAATGAAGCAGGTATAGGGTTGGGGTCTTCTGTTCCCCTAAGTATAATAGTCACCCTTACCAAGAAGTTTGTTTATTAACCATTTCTCGGAAATCTGTTAAAATCGGTTCATTTGAGTTTTGGCCAGAAATACCTGAAAATGACCCACTGTGCATTAGGTTAACTGCTCCAGACGAGATCACTTGCAGTTCAATATTAAATAGGATCTGACTAATTTTGTCTAATCACTTAGCAGTATGTTAGTAGTGACCACCTTTTGAACCTTATCGGCTCTGTTTTTCGCAATTTGAGGTTACATTATACAGGGTGTAATTAGTTTCATGTCATTAAAAAAATTGGTGGTACGGAACGACAAGACAAAAAACCTTATATAACATGAGGTCTAAAGCTCATAGTTTTGGAGAAAACAAATATACAAAAATTTCCAAAAACTTAATAACATAGTTTGAGAACTGCTGGCATATTTGGGTAGGTTTTATTGCCTCTCGTCTTGTCCCACATACTCTGATTCGTGCAAATAAGTATGCCGACAAAGCAGTTAAAAGCGACTGACAGAGGACACCACCATGTTTTTGCTTCTTCGCGGCCAAATTATCTTATTACGCGTGCTATACTCTCCCTTCTAATATTCTCAAGTAATAATTTCAGTTTGTGTTTTTACTTGATATACAACGTACACATGGCGCGACCTACCCGTTCCTTGGTTTTGTCTGTTGCTTTTGTTCTTTTTGAATTTTGTGCCACATATGTTAAGATTTATTTTATTGACTTATCGTTCAAGTCATTAGTACTTGGTTACATAAAACACTACTTCTCGTTTGTGCTTTTTTGTTACTTTTTGGATTTTGTACCAACCTTTTCTTTTTATTTTCTTTATTGATAACGTTAATTCACAGTTTAGTGTGGTGTTTTAAAACACAGATTTTGGAAATTATGGGAGATTACACTTATCCAGAGTTCCCAGATATGCACTTAGTGTATGGAGAAAGTGGTGAAAATGCAGCTGGTGGTACAATTACAACAATGTATTTTAATGTGCATAGAGACCATAAAAAGTGATCCTAATTTACCAAATGTGTTGAACAGAGTGAGTATGTCCTTAGTTTGACGTGCCGAAATGTGTATACGTGGAGATGGAGGTCATTTCGAACAATTTTTGTGAAAAATTCAAAAGAATTGTTCAGTTATTGGGTGTTACTTATTGGGTAAAGGTGTGATTATTATTAGTATTTGCTGTCTTGTTTTGATCTGTTTATTATTGTTTACATTCATTTTCATAGAGACCAATGACTCTATTTTTAGTTTTCGACACCCGATCGGGAAAAATTATGTGCTCAATTCATTAAAAAAATCAGATTTTCTCCAAACTTAAAATACACAAATATTTTCTGTTCGTTTTCCAATTTCAAAAAATAATTACTCATTTTTTAAGTTTTCCACACAATGTTACAAATGTTAATAAACAACTTTTAAATTTTATAAATTCTTATAAACGACAATAAAAGCTACAATAACTTTGTTCCAAATTAGAAAACACATGTAAACAAATCCTATTTGAACCCCTGTGGCTATGCTATGCTTGCGTTGTGCCGAAAGAGAAAGAATTATTTACATTTTCATAATTAGTGGTATAAAAAGTTCGGTACAAGTAATCTCATCAAAGTGCCGCATTTCTTCCGGCGGGAACACAAGTCGGGTATTACAGTTATTTGCTAAAACTGGCGTTGGTAGTGCTAAAACTGGAACTGGCATCAAGATACTTAAAAAATCATTTGTTATACTCTAATTTATTATTCAACATTGTATTTGCACAGGAAACAGTTTTATGCATTTAAAATAACACTTAATTTAATATTACCTGTGTGGATCAGATTCCTCTGTTTTTATTTCAATTTCGTCATTAACCAAACATGTTGGATTCTCCATTTCATCAAAGTTTTCTTCTTTAACTTGAGTATCGCTTCTTTCGCGAAATGTTTCTTCTCCCTTAATGACATCAAGTACCTTACTCTCTTCTTTACACCTCAACAGACACCATGGTATAAACTGTTTGTCATTGTCAAGCGTTTGATTATCTGTGTCCACAAAACTTTTATGTTCAACATTCTCTCTATTATATTCACTATCATCACAGAAACTTTGTTTTAATTTGTCTAATATATCATCTTCGTTAAAGACTCCTTCTTCACAGGTCTGTATTTCTACCTTAATTGTATCAACCAAGTTACATGGTGTTACATCCCTTGTTGTAGACTCTAATAGACTACTTAGCTCTATTTGACCTTTACTGTTTAAATCTAGACTTTCGCAATATCTCTTAATCTTTTTCTCTACGATCAAACAGTTCGTTACAAAATGAAAACACTTCTCTAGAGATTCACGGCAGGGTGCACAGATTACAGATTTCTTGACGATACTTAAATCCTGTAAATCAAGAAATAGATATTAAATTCAGTATGGAGAGACACATATCTGTCAACTAATGTCTAATACTTGTGAATACGTTAATTTTGAAGATAAAATTTAATGAATACAAGAAGCAGCGAAAGAAAACAAATTTATTCATAGAGTGTATGGAAAATGTTGAGATCCGTTGTTGTCTAAACCAAAGTACACAGCGAAAAAAACAAAATATAGAAAGTTGTAGGTACATTAATACATATTTCAAATTCAAATTCATTTATTAACACTTAGGCTATTACACTGAATAGATGTGGTCAACATTAAAAAGAAAAATAACTTACACAGAAATAACATACATACACAGAATAGGAATATAAGAATATAGAAAAATACATATAACACTAAATGGTATACTACAAATACAAATAATGTATAATAATTCACGTCGCTTAATACAATAAAATAAGTATGTGCTACTTAATACGAAAGGAACTCATTGACACTATAAAAACAGTTTTCCAATAGGAAGCGTTTTAGCTTTTTCTTGAACCTGAATCTCTTCCGCGTACAAACAAATATCCTCAGTGGTTCTCGAAAGACATAATTAAAAATCTCAAATATAAAAATAAAATATGGAACAGATATAAAAATACTAAAGATGCCGTGTTGTATGAGGAATATAAGAACATTAGAACTAAAATAAAAAAGGATATTGATGACTTGCATAGAAGCTACCTACTTAAAATAGAAAATAACTTGAAAGAGAATCCAAAAATGTTTTGGTCCTACATTAATAATAAGTCAAAAACAAGCACAATACCTAACGTATGACATATGAAAATACCTCATATAATGACCCCCAAGATATAGTAAATAAATTTTCAAAATATTTCAAATCAGCATACTCTGCATCAACTAATAATGTCAGTATGGGTAGCGAAAGTGAACCTGTGGACACACAAAATATATTCATACCTACGATCTCAGAGGCAGAAGTTATTAAAGGGTGCAAAAAATTAAAGCCAAAATTTACAGCAGGTCCAGATGGAATACCAGCTTTCTTCGTCAAAGATTGCGTCTCAATATTGGCCAGTCCCTTATCATATATATTTAATTTATCCTTAAATAATGGCATTTTTCCTAGCCTGTGGAAAATATCTAAAATATGCCCTGTTCACAAAAAGAATTCCAAAGAAGACATAAAAAATTACAGGCCAATCACCATAATTAATAATTTCTCTAAACTATTCGAATTCTTTCTCTACGACTGTATTTTTCCTAACAGAAAATAAAATATCAAGCCATCAACATGGGTTCATGCCAAGTAGGTCTACGACTTCAAATTTATTGTGCTTGACTCAGTATCTTTGTGAAGTCTTGGATGGAGGTGGTCAAGTCGATGTTATTTACAGAGATTTCTCCAAAGCGTTTGACAGGCTTGACCACTGTATCTTATTAAATAAATTAACAAATTTTGGATTATCATATGAGTTTGTTTCATTCTTTACCTCATATTTAAGTAATAGGTTACAATATGTTTATTACCATGGACACAAGTCTGTCGAATTTAATGCCGAATCAGGAGTCCCTCAAGGGTCAGTCCTTGGTCCACTTTCATTCAATGTCTTTATCAATGACATAGTTATAAACTTACAGTACCCATATCTACTCTATGCAGATGACCTAAAAATTTACTACAGCGTTAGTTGCAATGATGATATAGTATTGCTCAAGTTAGATTTGGAAAATATTGATAACTGGTGCAATAAAAATAAACTATTTCTAAATGTTGAAAAATGTAATGTTGTCACCTATTCACGTGGGCATAATATTTTCATTAATGAGTATAGAGTAAACGATAGTGTCATACAAAGAGTTGATAGATTTAAGGATCTAGGTGTTACTTTTGATAGCAAGATGACTTTCATTTATCACATAAACAACACGCACCTTCAGCTTTTAAATCATGGGGATTCATAATTAGAAACTCCAAATATTTCAAGAATGTTGAAACTATGAAGCTTCTATTTAACTCGTTTGTTAGAAGTAAATTGGAGTATGCTGACGTAATCTGGAGTCCCTACTACATCGTTCATATTAATAAACTGGAGAATATTCAAAGAAAATTTTTAAAATACTTAAGCTACACCGAGGACAAGACCTATCCACTTGTTGGAATTAGCAACGATATTTTGTTAAATAGATTCTCACTTAACTCACTTCAAACTCGCCAAGAATTACACGGAATTGTAACTCTGTCTAAAATATTAAACAGTAAACTCGACTGTTCTGATCTATTAAAACTCATTGACCTACGAGTTCCTTCTAAATCAACTCGACTCCACCAAATATTTCATATCAAAGCTTCATGCACCAATCTATTAATGTATTCACCTATTAATGTCATGTGCAGGAATTACAATCATATACAGAATAATATTGATATTTTTCATTGTAGAATTAAGGATATAAAGAATATATATGAACATAATTTGTAATACTTCTGTTATTGTAGAACTGAGGATTTTATTGTAGAATTAAATTTTACTGTAGAATTAAGGATTTAAAGTGTATATATGGACATAATTTGTAATACCTACTTCTATCATAGCACAATATTTATTGTTAGTATTCCGACTCTGTAATTGGGACTTTCGTCCTGTTGAGTCGTGTAAATAAATAAATAAATAAAAATAAATAAACATAGATATACTAGTAGAGCTCTTTATATCCATGGACAATTTATTATAAATTTTAGTGCCTGAGTACAGCGGTGAATATTCAAAAAGAGCAGTAGAATGGTTGACTGTTCTAAGCAGATGGCCATGTCTTGTGTCATAATTATGACAGTCTGAATTAATAGGGACTTGACTAAGGTTTTGTTTAATATACAGTTTAGTTGAATAAATGTAAATTGAGGGTAATTATAATATTTCATTACCTTATTATTATTTTATTCTCCATTATTTGATGTAGTTTCGCACCAGGTTTAATAAAAGACATGTTATAACCGTTTAAGTTAACGTAACTATGCATTAATTTATTGATATGGGTTCCATTATAATCAGCCAATAACAAAACACGAAATGTGTATGAAACATTTTCAAAAAATTGTAATGAGGAATAAATGAAACATTTCCTAGAAACGTATCTGTTATGTTTCTAACATATCCCACTGAACATGAAATATGTATGAAACGTTTCCAAAAAATTATAATCAGGAATAAATGAAACATTTCCTAGAAACGTATCTGTTATATTTCTGACACATTTTAGAAATTCATAATTTTGCCATGTTTCAGAAACACTTCATATATGTATGTACCTATATGGAGTGGGGATAGTACAGACAGAGCTGGGAGAGATGTTGTTTAGTGGTGGTGCCCGCCATTTGCTTTTGTCCTTTGTGTAATCTATAGAGACGTCTAGTATAAGTAATTAGTTCATTTTGCTAAAAAATAGCATCGAAATATATTATTCCACGCAGGACCCCTGACCGGGGTTGTTGTGCACAAGAATTTGACACACTAAAATGTCTACAATACTGGTTATCCAGTCTACCTGCTTTAGTAAATTGATACCTAGAATTAATGTTATCAATATTTATCAAATTATATAGTGAAGTAGTGTAGTGCCAAAGTACTTCGTTTTTCTGCATCACAAATGGCCGATGCCATAATTTCCGTACATTGCATCCTGTTATAAACATTTATTTTTCATCGATGGTTTCCCTGAAATACTAATTAGTGAAATCGCAACGAGTGTCGAATTTATCCAGCGTGTTCTCAAATAACTCTTTCATGGTGTGCGAAAATATATGTTAGTTCGACAACTAACACATCGAATATTAACATGTTGGTTTCATTTTGTAACTAGTTTATAGATTTTGATATTGCTGTAAAAATAGTTATCATTTAACTTTTGTTTCTATAATAGTAAAACATTTATTTTACGCGGAACTGGTCAGATGCGAATGTTTGAGTATATATTTTGCCTTTCCATCCAATAAGTTTTTGTATATGTATTTATTGTTTACGCTATATTATTTTTGGATATTTAACGAAGGTGTTTTGTTATTAACTCAGCCTTGAAGTCTCATGCTCATTGAATAGAGTTACTTGTAGTTTGTTTGTTTCATTTTTTAAATAAATTTTCAGCAATTTTTTAAAGATATTTAACGCCTGTAAATCCAATATAAGAAATTTACCATCTACTGAGGATTCTTTTCATCAGCATATTTTGAGAGCTGTGTATCAAATAATTGTCTGGAAACTACTACTTCTAATAGTGTCTGCTACATGTCACAAAAAATCAAAATACGATAAATGGATGTCATAAAACATTCACCTTTGTGGCTTCTAATTGCTGACTATAAAGAATATTACTACTAAATGGCCTCAAACTAATATTAGTAATGTCTAATGGGAAAGATACTGATACATACCAATTCTGGACGAAATCGGCCTATCATTGCATCTAACGTAACGTCTCCCTTTTCAACTTCAAGAGAATTAGAACTATCATTCACCTGACCGATACAAAACCCACAAAAGTTTTGATCTTCTTGAAAATCAGTACCATATTCATTACTGCCCAGATCGCCATCTTTTACATCCAGTTTATTACGATCCTTGTCAATAAATGAGGCTTTATAATCATTTGTGTAGAAGCGAATTACTTTGAAATCAAAACATTTTGTAAGCATTTCTGCACAATTTGTACACACCACAGGCTCTCGTATTGCAGTTAAATCCTAAAATAAGATTTGCAAAAGCATCACATATTCCAAATGTACAGCAAAGATTTGTTGAAACCAAATTTACTTATACATAAACTACACCTCTTGCAATGCAACAGAAGCAGCACATGAGTAATATAACCTCTAATCTTACGTTTTTATAAGTTATTCTCATTTCTAATGTTTTTATTCGGATTTCTAGATTGGAGCCAGTGTAACATTGATAAATTCTCTCAAATATTAGACACAGAATTTTTCAATATAATTTTTTTTTAAAACGTGCTATCTAGGTATAATAATTAACGGTCTGTTTTTAAAATTTAACGGTATTAGAAAATCAGATGTATTCTATATGAGTGGGTTTATTAATATTACACGGGTTCCAATCTAGAAAAACGAATGAAAACATTTAAAATTTGAGGTTATGTTAGTCATATGATGCTACTATTCCTTTGAGCGATCAGTTGAACACTTACTATATTAGGTAGAACTTTAACTAGGACGTGTTTCACATCTCCCTCTATAGCTTTAATGTCGACACACATGTTCAAACAAAGTCTGCATATTGTTACTTGAGTCCCCATTTCCTTTTAGAACGGATACGTAATGGGGGAGACTTCCTTTATGACAGGTATTTATAATCACAAAACGTATACATAAAGCAATCATCGACACGCTGTGTAAACATACAGTATTTAATAATTAAAATTATATACCGCAGTTAAATTAAAACTACATATAAAAACATGTACTTATGTATGAAAATGAATAACAATTGTGAAATTTCAAAACAGAATAACCTCAAATCTCTACGCATTGCTAAATTCATACTTCATAATTTTTATTTAAACGAAAATTAGTTCTGCTGTACAAAGTCAGTCACTGTCAGAAGTGATAAATTTGGCCAATGAAAATGCTAGCAGATTGTCTCTCAGGCAAGTGGTCCTTGCAAACAAGAAGATGAATAACTAAATAACTGTTTCTTTATGTCATTTGTTCTAAATATGCTATTTACGATTGTAAATATACTAAATATAGTTTTAACCGATATATGTTCCTTATAAAACATGGGGACCCAAGAAAAAGTATGCAGGCTTTGTTTGGAAATATGTAGCGGGTTTAAAGCCATAGAAGGAGATGTGAAAGACGTGTTATTTAAAGTTTTGCCAAAAATAGTAAGTGTAGGAATGAACACTTGAAATTTATGTGAATAAATTTGGACTGAATTCAATATTTATAATACAGTTTGGCATCGTGATGCTTTCAACGATTCTTGTTTTAGGATCTAGCTTCAATACAGGAACCTGTCATGTGTGCTAACTGTGCAGAAATACTTACAAAGTGTTTTGATTTTAAAATGGCAGGCTTCTATAGGCATGATTATAAAGTTCCGTTTGTTAACAAGGACTATGTTAAACTGGAACCAAAAGATGGGGATCTGGGCAACAACGAACATGGCACTGGCATTGTCGAAGATCAAAACCTATGCGGATTTTGTATCGGTCCGGTAAAAACTTACGATGTATCCCTTGGTCTTGAAAGGGGTGTTGTGCTGGAGACAATGATAGAACAATTTTTTCCAGAAATGGTATGTATTCATAGACACTAAGCACTAGATTTCATCTGAGGGTTCACACTTAATCATATTTTGGTTTTTACTTGCCACGATAGAATACAGTGTCACTAATAAAGTATAAATCAGTAAGAAGTGACACTAATTTTCGATTTTTAAATGGAACACCCTATATATTATTGCGTTTTTGAATTCTGCTTAATTTTCTGAATCCAACGATTCCAAATAAGTGACATTTAAAACATAAATTTTTATTATAACGTAATTTTTAGTTTTCCATTTAAGTGTGCCATGACGGTTCCGATTTATTCCAAATGACCCCTGTAATGCTACAAAATCGAAATCCTATTAAGAACACTAAATAACGTGTTTTATGAGCAAATAAAATTCACCAAAATTGTTTTTGGGGCAAAACTCAATTTTTTCAAATGGAACCATATCGGTACTGTAGTACCATTTATTAGTACTATTAATAAGGAATTTATTCATATGTCGTATTAAAATGTGCGATAAATACAAACAAAATTACAGCTAAAAGAAAATAAGAAAACACAATTTTGTTCTAATTAAATGTTAAGAATTAACTAAGATGGCTTTGAAAACAATGAAATATTTAGCTTGTCAAACATTTGTTGGTTTAATGGTGTTTTTATTGTCTTTAAAAAGTGTTTAAAATTCTTGTTAATTGTGTTCAAAATGCCACAAATTTATTCAGGAGATGAAAAAGTGGACATGTTAATTATTTATGGGAAAGTAAAGAAAATGCAATTGCAGCTATGGACCTTTATAGCCGACGCTATCCCGATAGACAATGTCTAGCGAAAAATTATTTTAAACGTGTTGAAAACCAAGTCCGAAGAGAGCCCAACGATGATCCCGAAGAAAACTTCATTATTGACGAAGGAACAGAAATTAATGTTTTGGCTCAAATAAAAGTTGATAAGACTGTTTCTTTAAGGCAAGTTGGGTCTGAATTGAACATGAGTCACCAAACAGTAAGCCGAATTTTGCACAAATACCACTATAAATCTTTTAAATACCAATTGCACCAGCATTTGTATGAAGGTAGGATGGAATATTGAAATTGGATTTTGTATAATAACATGCAGCCAAACAATGATTTTTTGGGACTGATTTTATTTTCGGACAAGTCAAGGTTTACAAATTTGGGATTATTTAACCGACAAAATACAAAATATTCGTCACAAGAAAATCAAAATTTATTACGGGAGGGTAACTTTCAAGTGCGGTTCGGTTTCAATGTTTCACTTGGAATAATCGGTAGTAGAATCATTGGTCCAATAATATTTGAAGGACCTCTGACTGGTGCCAGATACTTGAGATTCCTGGAAAATGAGATTAAGGACATTTTAAATGAGTTGCTTTTAGATTTAGGACAGGGAATGTATTTCCAACAAGATGGCGCTCTTTCCCATAATTCAAGGATAGTAATTGATTACCTTCAATGGAGATTCGTAGAAAATGTAATTTCGACGAATGGTCCTGTGAAGTGACTTCCAAGGTCACCTGGTTTAACGCCTCTTGATTTCTTTGTTTGGGACCATTTAAAAATATGATCTATGCAACCACCATTACAACCCGTGAAGACCTGGAGCTACGAGTAAGACGAGCAATTAATAACATAACGGCCCAGCAATTGGCGAACTTTCGTCGAGAAACAACCATGCGAGTTCAGAAGTGCGTTGATGTTAATGGACAGCATTTTGAACAACTGTTGTAATGTTTTGTGTTAATTTTTTGTTTTCCAAAACTATCTTATGTGTGACAAGGTAATTAGAATAAAATTGTATTTTCTTATTTTCTTTTAGCTGTAATTTTGTTTGCATTTATCACACATTTTAATATGACATGAATAAATTCCTTACTAATAGTACTAATAAATGGTACCATATTACCAATATGGTTCCATTTGAAAAAATTGAGTTTTGCCCCAAAAACAATTTTGGTGAATTTTATTTGTTTATGAATCACGCAATTTAGTGTTTAAACGGGATTTCGATTTTTGTAGCATTACACGGGTCATTTAGAATAAATTGGCATTTTTGGATTCAGAAAATTATGCAGAATTCAAAAATGTAATAATATATACCTAGGGTGTTGCATTTAAAAATCGAAAGTTAGTGTCACTTCCAGCAAAACCGGAACTGAAAAAAAAATCAATTGTATATCAAAAAGTGCCGCTTATTATGTGTATGTAGTACATCCTAAATATCAATCATCTTCAAAACGAATGCAAAAGATGCCACGGAAAGTCGCAAATCATTAATAAACAAATTAACTTATTTGTTTAAACAATTGCAAAATACGCTAGGTATCGACACCAACAAAAAACTGTAAATTCTATGAACAAAATGCAACATTTTGACCTTTTATTGAACAGAAAGAAATTATTAATTTAGAACCTTTAATTTTTTTATAACAATTGAATGGTCAAAGATGCTACAAGTCTCAAACGACGCGTATCGATAAAGTCTTCATTTTTTATATCTTGACTTTTTTTTTGTCCGATGCACCATTTTCGTTAAAATGTCAAAGAAACATAAAAAAAATAAGAATTTTCGCTAAAAACCATTGTTCTTAACAATGAAGCCTGTGTTTTCACGCATATGGATGGCTTCCTTTGTTCAAAGCAGAGTGGATATGTTCAGTTAGATTTACTATAGCATCTTGAGTGGATTTACCTTGTAAACCGAATTGCATATTTGAAATTAATTCATATCTTTTAATATAATTTGTTACCATAGTTTTTAGTATTTTCTCTATTATTTTTGCAAAGTTTGTAATTAGTGATGTTGGCCTAATTGTTGTTTGAACTTTTTTTGGTCTACGGGAATCTTTCGAGAAATGTATCAGTTTGAACCTCATTAACTTATATTTGTTTAAGTTAATGTAGTTTAAATAAACACTACTTCTGAAATTATTATAATTTCGTAAGTTCAGAATTTGTCGAACAAATGTATATGTTATCGGAACCCAGGAAAAAATTACTTAGGTACATAAAACAAATTCAGTTATGAAGTAAAAGAGATGTCTTTTACTCGGGAATGTAGTTCGCTAAGAAATACGATATAAATTTTGATACTTACAGAATAAGTATACAAGAGTATCACATATACATAGAATGTAGTGGAAAGGCACATTTGTCTGTATTCAAGTACCGGCGCAGGATGACTTGTGTGTCTCTTTATAGGTTAAGTAAAGGTCATTTATAATAATTGTTTTCAATTATTTCCTCCAACAAATATTGATTAGTAATGCAATTTTCACAATATACAGGGTGTAATCACTTTCATGTCATTAAAAAAAAACTGGTAATGGGGACCGACTAGACAAACAAAAAATCTTTATGACTTTTCCCTCTAGGGGCACTTTGAAAAACACTGATCTAGGTTAACATATTTAATATTATGGTAGACAACTATTGAGAACCACTGCTTTTCTTGGTCGATGGACTTGTACTTCCCAATTATACAACTTTTAAATTGTCATAAAAAAGTGCTGGCTGGCACATGCGGTGTCAAAGGATCATCGACCGCCTTTGATATACCGCCTCAACTGAACTGAGGCAAATATAAAGAGGTAAATAATTCGTTCTCTCTTCGTGCACAATTGCAAGCAAATAATGGCCATAGAGGTTTAAACAGAGCATTTCTTTACATGTGTGTTTTTTAATTTGGAACAAAATATTGGATTGTTTATAATTTAGAAAATTTAAATGTGGTTTATTAATATTTATAACATAAATGAGTGTCCTGGGTTAAAAGCTTACTACCTACCTAGATGATTCAAAATCTCTGCATCTGTATGAACACACAGTTTGGTACGTTTGAATTAATTACATACTTGGGAAGAAAACTATATTAGTTTTTGATTTTCACTTTATTTCTTGTCAACATGACAATTGTTTCGCCACACAGTGGCTTCTTCGGATGTTGAGTACTGGTATACTAATTTTACAATGCACAAGCTATATGATTTTATACAATTTCGATGTAATCCTAATCTTAATTGCTAAGCGGAAAAGTACAATATAATTTTAATTACTAAATGGAAAGGTACATATATTTCTAGGTAATTTATTGAATCTAATTCTAATAGTCTAAGTAAATAAATTTAGTAAGGGAGATGAGTTTGTTTCAATTTGGTCATTTAATAAAATATCAGACGACTTTAGTTTATTTATTTCTAGAGATTCTAGTAAATCGAGTTTTAACCCTTTTTTCTCGGTGTGTAAAATTTTAAACTCTTCGTTGAACATGTGACCTACTTCTATTAGGTGGTTAGCGCGAAGAGTTTAAAATTTTACACACCGAGAAAAAAGGGTTAAAACTCGATTTACTAGAATCTCTAGAAATAAATAAACTAAAGTCGTCTGATATTTTATTAAATGACCAAATTGAAACAAACTCATCTCCCTTACTAAATTTATTTACTTAGACTATTAGAATTAGATTCAATAAATTACCTAGAAATATATGTACCTTTCCATTTAGTAATTAAACTTATATTGTACTTTTCTGCTTAGCAATTAAGATTAGGATTACATCGAAATTGTATAAAACCATATAGTTTCTGCATTGTAAAATTAGTATACCAGTACTCAACATCCGAAGAAGCCACTGTGTGGCGAAACAATTGTCATGTTGACAAGAAATAAAATGAAAATCAAAAACTAATATAGTTTTCTTCCCAATTGTTATCATGGATTTTCATCAAGTAACGGCCCAATCTGTTCAATATTTAAGTACATACGCACTTCGTTCAACACTAAACACTAAACTATCAACTAACATTGTCAATAAAGAAAAATAAAATAAAAACTTGGTACAAAAGCCAAAACGAAATACAAAAAGAACGACCAAGTAAGTTGTGTCTGTACGCAATCAAGAATTTGACAACTTGAACGGTAAGTCAATAAAATAAATCTTAACTGTAAATACACAATGACGCGAAATTCAAAAATAGCAAAAACAACGAACGGCGGGTTGGACATGTGTACATAACAAAACACCGACAGTAACTAAAATATTGCACAAGGGAGAGTTAGAGTATAGTTTTCTTCAGATCAGATCTAGATCTAAACCTACTTCAATATTCCAGCAGTTCTGAAAAATTTTTATTGAAAATTTACGAACTTTTTGTTTATTTTTTTTCTCCAAAACTATGAGCTTTAGACCCCATGTTATATAAAGTAATGACATGAAACTAATTACGCCCTGTATTTCGTACCTGAGGTAATATTTTGCAAATATATTCTATACGCAGATTCGCACCTCACTGGCTTCACTACTTCTACGTCAATAATTTTTTACGGAAATTCTGTGACTAACAAAAATATTTGTGGAGACATTTTTTGCTTATAAATGTTTCCTCTTTACGAAAATATTTTTTATTTTCTCATACATCGAGTCATATTGAAAATTTTGAAAAAATTGATTTTTTTTTAATATTGCCGGTCTGGCAATCATGCAAACTTTAGATGATTTTATAAATTCCACTTCATAGAACCCATAAAAAATTAACTAGCTGCCTTTGAACATGTTTGAGATTTATAGACAAAATTATCTGCACCGCCATTTTAGCATATTTCCAGCCTTGCGAAAATAGGTATGTTGTTGATTCTCCACCGTCTCTTAGACTATAAGGTAATAATACAACATTCATCATATTTGGCTCTGGGGGCACATTTTCTATTCTTATCCTGCTATTCCCTTTCATCACTAAGCATTGTGTTTACAAATATCGGTTGACAAACGATGATTTTTATTATCTGTTTTCTGATTCGTAGGATTTAAGTATCATCAAGAAATCTGTAATCTGTGCACCATGTCATGGCTCACTAGAGAGGTGTTTCCATTTTGTGGTGAATTGTTTGAAGGTAGAAGAAAAGATTAAGAAATACTCTGAATCACTAGATGTGAATGGTACATCTCAAATAGATCTAAAGAATTTATTAGAGTTTACAATGAGAGATGCAACAGCTAGTGAAGTAGATAGTAATTTAGTTACAATTAAGGTAGAAAAACGATTCTGTGACGAAGAACTCAATACTGATGAGAGAAGAATCGGTAATGAGGGCGATATATGTAAATTAGAACAAAGTTTCTGTGGTGGTAGTGAAAATACTAAACAGGAGGTTGAACATAAAAGCTTTGTGAATATGGATGATTGGAAATGTGACAAAGAAGAACAGTTTACACCTAGAAGTATGTTGACTCATAACAAAAACAGTAATATTCTTGATGCGATTAAAATAGAAGAACCATTTTATGGAACAAATGAGGCTGCAGTTAAAGAGGAAAACTTCGTTAAAATGGAAGATCAACATTGTTTAGCTAACGAAGAAGTTGAAGGAAATATAGATGAAACTGATTTAGACAGGTAATATTAAATTGAGTTTTATTAAATTTTGAAAATTTCTCTTAAAGTTTTTCTTTTTGTACTTGATTTTATTTATTCGCAACTGGTCCATAATAATCCGGAGGGTAAGAGAATCCACCTTGCATTTTATGCTCAAGCGTTGAAATTTGGTACACTTGTTCTTTAGACTCTACACAGAGAAAAATGTGTGTGATATTTTACCACATTTGTAGATAATTTTACTCCAAAGTGGTCTTAAATAGTGACAGAAACAATTTGTGCAAATAAATAATACATTTTTGGGGTAATGATTTTGTAGTTTATGCATTAACATTGTTTGAAATTTTTGTACAAACTTAAAAATCACATAAATTGAATTCTTTACACATTTGAATTATGGTTGCATAAAAATACATAATTTTATTCCACTTGTGGAACAAATCTCTGAAAAGATTAAGTTAGTTTCTACAATTTGTGCTAAATGGGCCTTTTCAGCATATTTTTTTTATTGCGGAATCATAAATTTTATGAAAAATTAAAATACCCGTATTTTTTCAATTTCTATTTTGATGCAGATTAGAGCCAGAAAAAAATAATTAAAATCACCTATTTAGAAGTCCAATTTAAACGATTATCCGTAACGCGCCATTAATACGTCAGCAATCCCAAGCCAATAGTGTAAAAGGCGACTCGGCAACGTTGTACAAAATCAGCATTCAATTGACGTTTGTAGTGATGGGCGATATCGCGATTTTCCAATCACTCCTTAACGGCGACTTATATTTTTCACTTCCGGTGGTTTTAAACTAACGCCATCACAATCTGCAAGCCGATATGTTTACCGTTCGCCGTAATTTGTTTGTGTGAATGTATGGCTGCATTAAGCAGCACTGGACAAGTATGAATTGAAAGTAAAACGATGTAAATTACACTTTATATTAATATTTTATATAATCACGGTGATTTAATCACCGGCAGTGACATATCGCTCATGACTAGACGTTTGACAGTTTGTTGATGTTAACATTTTGGTTTTGAGGTTAACGTAAATTGAAAGACTCCGATTTCGATTAAAATGTCTAGCAAGCAGTGTTTTGTTCCATTCTGTGAAAATACGACCGAAAATGCCCCAGAAAAGACGACAGCTCAAATAAAAGTTTAAGGTTATCCGCTATCCGCACGCTCGGCGATCGCAGTGTTGTCGGTTTGCAAGTTCTTCTGTTGTGTCCTCGATGATGATTGGTGGGATTACGTGTGCAACCAAGGCGCGTGAAACTCGAACGTTTGAAATATCCCGTGAAAGTTGTTGTATTTCGCTAATTTATTTCTCAGAGATTGCTGTTTTAAGAGGCCTCATTTTTAGATAAAAAATTATTTTATTTTCCCCAAATGATACCCACCATATTTAAATGTCAAAATTCGAATGTACTGTAAAGGCCCATTCTTAAATCTATTTTGAAGGTTTCCTAAACAAACATTCACATCTAAACCTCTTCACTTGTAAAACATATTTACAAAAAATCGTGCTCTTAGGTGACATAATGTTTGTAATTTCTTAAGAGAATATGTTTTTAGTTTCCACAATTTCTAAATGAGAAATCCACAAATTTTATGTTAATTTTGTCAACTTTGCACAATATATACACTTAATTCAAAGAAGCTGTTATTCAGTAATGCATGAACTGGGGTTCGTTTTACACAATTTATTAATCTATAATCTCCAAATTATGTATATATTTTTTGGTTCACTGTGCACTCATTTCTCACACTATATGTATCCACTTCATTCTAATTTTATTATTCTGTAACACAGATTGTGAAATATTGTTTCCAAAATTGGAGGTATTATTAAAGGATTTTCAATAAAAAAATTTGAAGAATAAATATTTTATTTTAACAGAATAACAATACATAATACAGCACCATGTATTTATATATTATATGGTAAATGAAAGCATTTCTATTTTTTAAATACAAATAAGTTTTATATGCATTCAGTTTTAGTTGAAAAGAAGTAGGTGACTTACATTTATGCTTAAAATAAATCCATTTAATAATTCTAGTTTGGAAGTGCTTCTTCTTTTTAGCTTTTATTAAAGCAGCTTGTAATACACAAAGGCAGTAGCTTACGTGGTAGTCACGTCATATTCTTAATAAATTAATTTAAAAATTTTTTTAAAAATAACATTTATCAGTTCATTACCAAAATCAAATGTATTGCTTACCATCAGAAGTATTATCTTCGTTTTAAAGCAGTTCTTTTACAAGTTTGCCTTTTGGGTTTAGTAGTTTAGGAACAGTTTTATTTTGCTTCGCATAAGAAAACGAAATTACTCTCAAGTTGTAAGCGAAATCAAGTACCTATTAGAAGATAGGTATCATGCATTCTTCGCATATAGAGAAACAAGAAACCTTTTGTATATGTTAACGAAAATGCAGTTAATTTAAGAGAACATATATGCAAATCTGTAACTCTGTGTAAAATACTTACACCTCTGTGAATGCTGCAATTGGATCTAGGAAACTCCACTCGGTTAATAAGTTTTCAACAAATTCCATCACAAATGTACTTGTATAATTCGGAAGTGTACGTCTTCAGTTAGTGAAATATTGCCTGGATCTTATGCGTAATTGCCTGCGCGTATATGCGTAGCATGGCCGGCGCAGTCAGTACAATATTTAACCAATAGCCTTTACGTGAAACAAATGAAACAATTATACAAAATTTTAAAACAATATCACCAAACTGATTGTGAATAGTATGTCATTAAATTCTGCAGTTTGTGTGGGCGGCAGAGATTACTATTATTGTTCAGCGGAAATAAATATGTTGGGACTCCTACTTTCACAAGTTTGTCAACAACCGTTTGTACAATAAAATCACACTTTCATGTTACACAAGTTGTGCAAATCCTTTAAATAATTACATAAAACTAATTGTAGATAGAATAGCAACAAAATATATACTTTGAGGAAACTATTAACAATTAATTAAGTTTAATTTGCTATGACTTGTTATATTTAGTGGCCGAAGTTTTCAATAAATTCATTGTAACTAAATCTTTATATTGGATAAATAAAACGCTCAAGAATTATGTACAATTAAAATGTACAAAACTATATAACGTACCTTAAAATTTTACAATTGTTTTAAAAAAACGAGACGTTCCACAACATTGTGCAAAATGTTCCAAAGCGATTTCTCTCTGTGTTTGAAGGTTGGCATATTTGGTAATAGGGTAATATATAAATTTTGTGAGGGCAATATGAATGTTGTTAAATATTTAGATATATTAAGAGAAGTTATCTAAATAACGTAGATAATCTCCCTCTGAATCAAATGATTAGAACCATCTTGCCAACCGTACAATATACGAAATTAAGTGAAAATATAGGTTGTAATGCTGAAATTTCTTTGGAATGCACCCCTTGCCATTACCCTGGCTACAGGTCTGGTATAATGCATTAAAACAGTCTAAAACAATTACTAGTTCAGTGGTAATGATTTTGTTTTAATTCTTCAGGTTTGAAGGTGAAGTTCCTTTTCTACCACAAGAGATCCCCACCAAGTTACGCAAAAGACGAAAATCCTCAAATAAGAACCACTCAAAGAAAACAATGTATCAGTGTGAATGCTGCCCATTTCAGACAAAATACAAACAAAGCCTCAAAACACACAGCCAGCAGCACAAGAACCCTTCGGAAATAGAGATGTATGAATGCGATATTTGTTCCTATCGGACGCGATATAAGGACGGCCTCAAAGCACATTTACTCGTGCATAAAGAGCCTTCAGAAGTAGCAATGTACAAATGCAACATCTGTTCGTATCAGACAAAGCGTAAAAACGCCCTCAAGATGCATTCACTGTCTCACAAAGATCCTTCCGAGTTAGCAATGTATGAATGCGAGTCTTGCTTTTTCCAGACGAAAGATAAACATTACCTGAAGAAGCATTTGCTAGTACATAAGGACCCTTCGGAAGTAACAATGTATAAATGTAACAATTGCTTGTACGAGACGAGACATAAGCACTCCTTCCTCAGGCATCTGGTCTTGCATAAGGATCCTGCACAAGTGACAATGTACAAATGTGACTCGTGTGACTTTCAGACAAAAAATAAATATTACCTCAAGAATCATATACTGGTGCATAAGGATCCTTCTGAAGTTACGATGTACAAATGTGACTTATGTCCATTTGAGACGAAGCGCAACAGGCGTCTCAAAGATCATCTGCAGGTGCATATGGACCTCTCAGAAGTAATGTTGTTCAAGTGTGAGTCTTGTCCCTTTCAGACAAGGCGAAGAGATGGTCTTAGAAGTCATATGTTGACACATAAGGACCCTTCAGAGGTCACGATGTACAAATGTGACTCTTGCGAATTTCAGACGAAGGATAAGTATTATCTCAAGAAACATCTACTCGTGCACAAGGACTCTTCAGAGGTGGAAATGTATAAATGTGATACTTGTGTGTATGAGACAAAACGTAAGCATGCCTTCAAAAGGCATCAGATCCTGCATAAGAATCCGTCAGAAATAACAATGTACAAATGTTTATCTTGTTCATTTCAGTCGAGATACAAGCATGGCCTCAAAAGACATTTGCCTATGCATAAGGATTAGGATGAGTTGAAAACAGCTTTTTTGTAAAATGATCTATCTCTTGTTTTTGATGTCATTATCTTGAGACAATACAGATAATGATCAATTATCTACATGATTATTCTCGTTTATGATAAAAATAGGAAACGAGTTAGGTATGGCTTGTATTGGCCACTAACAGTGATGACTTTGCATGTACAATTTTACAGAAATTCGTCCATAATAAAAAAAACCAAAAGAGATAGGTATAGGGAGTACTAATATCTATTGATGCAGAATTTAATAGTCTATTAAATTATGTGAAAATATAAAAAATCCATTTGAAAAAATTTACCATCTTCGACTATGAAAATAAAATTCCCTGGATATTGTCAAAAAATAAGACAACTTTTAGTTAGATCAAAGGGTACTTGTATGAGTTTGAAAAGAAAGTTTCTTAATTGGCCACATGATAGAAGATATCGATTTTTTCTCGGAATGGTTACGCTTATAATGCTACATAAGTGGAACCACTTCTCCCATCTCTATTAATAATAAAATATGACTCATATTAATTATATAAATCTTGTACGTACCCTCCTTGATTAATTTGCAGTGTATTTAATTTATGAAATTAACAAATGACAATAACTTTATTAAAATATCATGAGGTCAAGTTAGAATCGGAGCATTTCAACCATCAATAGTTTCTGTTAGATATAGTTATAATCTGAGGAAATATGATCATATTCATAATATACAGTAGACGCAGAAGTTCTTCGATCATAGAAAAGTTGAGCGCAATTTACACTTACCTAATCTCACTATCGTAAATATCCAATGAGGTATACAGTGTTGGCAGATCTACTTTATTCATACATAATGACGCCAAGTTTTGCAGAATGATAGAATCTAATTGATTAAAATAAAATTCATATTTTTATAATTTATATTAAACAATGAAATCACTATGTTTAGCTCATTTGCTTTTTTATCTTACCAAAACGTAACTAAGAGTTGGGTTTAACAAAATATAAATTGTTTGCATAATAAAAAATGAAATAATCTGGCAACACTGATGCAGTAATACCTTGAAGGCTTGTTCTCTATTGAGCACGACAAGGACATCGAAACATCGACCGAGAGGGTTGTCACTGCCATTGCCCATCTAGGAGACAGGCGGCGTAGGAGTTTAGTAATGCAGGAAAGGTAAAGTAGGATGCACGTCCCTTCGTGAAATCTAATAAATTGCGAAAACAATTGGTTTTAAAAACATTATAAATGTTGGTACTATTATGGAAAAATTTTATAATTTGGAAACTAAAAAAGTAATTCTCAACACAAAAATAATTCTTAAAAATGAGTAAAACAAAATAACAATATTCTAAAAGTTTTTAAAAATGTATGGAGTTATGGAAAACATTTATTACTTACACCTAACAAGTTTAATGTAATAAATGCCCAAATAGACTTCCCTGCTGAGCTGAGCAATATCCCAAACGATTATAAAATCGTTGGCGAACATTACCCAACATAACAGGGGTAACAGTTGAGCAGGCGTTTTCAATATTTAATTGAAGTTCCTGCAAATTGTTGAGCCTATTTTCCTGAAAACCATAAATTTTTTATTTTAAGTAGCCCCACAAGAAAAAGTCACAAGGCGCAAGATCTGGTGACCTAGCTGGCCATAAGATATTACCATGCCCAGCAAATCCAAATATTTTTGGCCATTTAAGATGCCATCGATATAAAATGGTCCAATATGTTCACCCAGTATACCGACCCAAACATTTAGTTTTTGAGGATACTGAGTGCGAAGTTCGTAAAACTTATGTAAATTTTCTCGTGACCAATATCGTTGTCCGAGTAGAATTATGTTTACCAATTAACGGAAAAGTTGATTCATCATTAAGAACAATGTTTCTAAGAAAATGTTCATCCGCATTTGCCTTTTCCATTAATTGCTCACAAAATTCTATTCTGATATTGTCCGTCTCAAAAATTTCATGAGCTTTCCGAACCTTGTATGATTTGTACCCAGTTTTTTTAAAACCGATCTATAACCGTTGATGGTTTAGAATCTACTTCAGCAGCAATTTGGGAAGTAGTAAGTACCGGGTAGTTGGTTGCCAGTGCACAAATCATAATATCTCTTTCATCTCGGGCTTCATTGGGAGGAATCGATTTTTTATGTTGTTTATAATCAACACAACCATGTATTTCAAAATTGTGAATAATATTATGAATTGTGGATAATACAGGTGAAGGTCGGCCGGGAAATGCACCATTAAATGCATTTTTAATTAGACGCCTTGACTTTCCTTGCTAGAATCACTTAACCGTCTGAACTTTTTCGACCGTTTCAAACATTTCTAAGAATTAATTTAACTACAAGGTCACTCTTTCAGTTCCCAAATAGTACTGGTTTGAGTTTGATGTGATGTGAGATTGCGGCGAGTCGATTACTAGTTACTCATGCATATGCATTTACAATATACCATTCGTTGGAAGTTGTAAATTCGCCTGGTAGCTCCTATGATCGAAGAACATTTGGGTCTACTGTATATATCATAAAAAGACACAGCAATAAAATTAAGTACAGTCAACGAATTACAATAATGAAAAATAACCTGGTGCTGTCACATGACTACAGTAACTTTAAACACATTAATCAGTTTAAAAAAGAACACAAGTCAGCACTAAAATCTGAAACTATAAATTGTAACATTAAACGCATTGCAAATGCTTTTAACACACAAAAGGTAGCATGGTCAATTATAAATCAAAATAAGCCCAGTAATACTCAAAATTTCAGTTGAAAATTAAAATAAATTCTTTGTTAATATTTCAGGTGAAATTTTAAATGAGTTAAAGTAAAACAACCCAGAATATTTGAATAACTTAAGGAAAAGTCAAGTTATGTTCTCCTTTTACCATGATCCAGTATCGGTACTAGAAATTAGTAACCTAATTGATAAATTAAGTACATCTAAGTGCAAAGACTATTATGGTTTGAATAGCGATATGATCAAACTAGTAAAAGCAGAACTTTTATTACAGATCACACATTTAATAACTTATGCTTCGAAAAACGTATTTTTCCTGAATGTCTTAAAATATCTGAAGTTACTCCAGTTTTTAAAAAAATCGGTAAAGGAATTTACACAACTTCTCTCTTTATTTGTGCATGGCAGTCACTCTAAAAAATTCATAATTACGAAATGACACTGAAAATAATAATCGGAATATAGTTATCACTATTATTACAAATAGTACAGGCAAATTAACAATTTAGGGTAACAAAAATTAATAAAAGGATCATCTCTGGGATTTAAGTAGGTAATAACCTGGAGAATGAGATGATGCATTCCTTGCACTTCCAAGTTCCGGGAAAATAAAAAAAAATTGGAAAAACTTTTCGATTTTCGGTTTTTTTGCTTTAGCGGCCAAAATAATGAAAATAGAGAAAGAAGTTCCCAATAAAAGTTGTAGCTCGTCTTTTTCTCTACACAAAAGATCTTTACAAATTTTTATCTGACTCAAGCCGTTTAGAAGATAAGTCTAGTTTTCCACTTATAGTTTTAAGCCGCTTCGAAATGCGCGAAAAATGAAAATTCTTCAGGAGTTTCGTACAACCGGGCTCATCGATCGATAATTCTTACTATTCAGAGCCCCTAAAAAAATGAAAATCACATAACATGAAGAGGAAAGTCTCAGCTTTAATGTGGAACTAATCACAAAATTCATAAAAAAATTTATCAGAGAGAAAGTGTCAGAAGATGGCTTACAGCCGGTTTTACAATCGCTAGTTAACTTCCAGTCAGAGTTAACTTTCAGGTTACTATAAAAATTGGGTTTTACAATAGCTGGTTATTTTCAAGGTGGTGGTTATCTGGAAGTTAACTTTACTGGCAGATGAGGTGTGAGTAAACTGGAAGTTGGTAGTTTACCAGCAATTCATAACCTACAAAATAACTGTCACAAAATAATATTTTGATACTTCCTTCAAAAATGGACATGTATGAAGTGAATGCCCAGTTGGTTGCTCTACTTTTTTTATTTTCTATAATACATTTATATTTTTCGATTAAATTTACAAGAATATCCTCCTCCTCGGCAGAAAAATTTGCACACCTTTTATTATCCATGATGTAGTACTTAAAAAATAAAACACGTTTTTATTGTTAAAAGAAACGTTTCTATGTTTCATAGAATGTAGAATAAATTATATAAAGATATTATTTATACAAAATTGCAAACATTAAATACTACATAGGTACTTACTTAATAAATAATAATAAACCACTAACTGATAAATTGCTTCTGATATTTATATTTGTTAGTATGTGACGTGACTTTGACAAAAATTCATGCATTTTATGTATATTAATCATTTTTCTAGTACCAACATTATAAATTTTATTCACAACCTCTCGTTTACAAATCATGACTTAACTTTATATTGAAAAACTCAAGTGTCGGTAAAGTTGTAGTTAACCTGCAAGTAAGAGTCAACTAACATGAAAGTTAACTTGCGATTGTAAAACCGGCTGTTAGTGAACTTTGTACAGTTGATCCACAGATTTATTCATATCTTTGCCGGGAGTCATTAGAATCATAATTCATTTTGCTTATATATTCTTATATAATGATATATTAATCCAATTAACATTTTATTGTAATTACTTTTGTTGGAAAAATATGCCTTGTGATCAAAGTATATTTCTCATCGATCAATCACCTCCAAATTTTGGAGTTCAATTCGCTATATCTTGAGCAATAATAATAGCACAGTCTTAATTTTTGGATTATAAGGACTATAAAATATATTCTTTCGAATGACTTTAGAGTTTTTTAAATGCGCGCAGTACTTTTTGAATTAGTCTACATTATTCATACATGTTCAGAAAATGCACAATTATACAGTAAAACATACAACTTATTTTTTTCTTAACATTCTTCAATGAAATTTTCACGAAATATAGATTAAAGTGCGTGGAATCGAATCCATACAGTGAAAAAGCACCCATTGTTACGGGAAAAATAGGCAGGATGCATAAAACTCAAAGATGTGAATAAAACAACTGTTTAAAGTTTACTAAGCCATCTTCTAACACTTTTGTCTCTATGATAAAAATTTGTATGAAATTTTTTATTAGTTCCACATTAAAGCTGAGACTTTTCTGTACATTTTACGTTGTTTTCATTTTTTTAGCGGCTCTGAATAGTAATAATTATCGATCGATATGTCCGGTCGTACGAAACTCCCAGAGAATTCTCATTTTCCGCGCATTTCGGAGCGGCTCAAAACTATAAGTGGAAAACTGGATTTATCTCCTAAACGGCTTAAGTAAGACAAAAATTTGTGAAGGCCTATTTTGTAGAGAAAGAAACGAGCTACAAATTTTGTTGAAAACTTTTTTCTGTATTTTCATTATTTTAGCCGTTAGAGCAAAAAAAACGAAAATCAAAAAGTTTTTTCAAATTTTTTTGAATTTTCCCGGAACTTGGAAGTGCAAAGAATGCATCGTTTCATTCTACAGGTTATTAACTACTTAAATCCCAAAGATGATTCTTTTATTAATTTTTACGAGGTTTTTACAACATTTTGCCTTCATTGCCTGTACTAAAAGACACCTGATAAGTTTCGGTCAAAAAAATATACACCATGACTGAATTATTTCTTGGGATGACCACCCTGTACATTTTTCAATAAAAGTATAATAGGTGCATATGCCAAATATTATTGCCGTCTGTCACATTTTCAATTCCACATTCACGTAATGAAGTGGAAGTATAGTGGTGGTTAAAAAATTTCTTTTTTTTTGAAATTTTTCAAAAATTTTTCTGAAATAGGTTTAGATGTCATGAAACGTGAAAATTTTAAATTTGAGCAAAAAAAAATTTTTCCATGCATTCTAGTGGTATTTTTTTTTCCAAAATGGTAAAAAATGTTGCAAATTTTTTTTTCCGATAGGTTTGGAATGTCATGGAACGTGGAAATTTTAAATTTGAGCAAAAAAAAAATATTTCATCTATTCTATACTTAGTATTGATGATTAAATTTTTTTTTAAATTTGTTTGAATAGATTTAGAATGCCATGTAAACGTAGACGTTTTAAATCTGAACAAAGAAAATATAATTTTCCATCTATTTTAGTGGCAAATTTTTTTCAAAAATGGTAAAAAAAATTCTAAATATTTTTTTTCTGAAATAGGTTTAGAATGAAACCAGAAAACCAGAAAATTTTAAATTTGAAAGGAGAAAAAAAAATTTTTTGTCCATTTTAGTGGTAAGAAATTTTTTAAAAATGTTGGTGAAAAAAATTTTCAAAATTTTTTCTTCTTAAATGGGTTTAGCGTGTCATCAAACGTGGAAATTTTAAATTTGAGCAAAAAATTTTTTTTTATTGTTTATTCCCTTTAGACGGTCCATATTTTCCAGTGAAAGTTTTAACCATTTCTTCACTGAGAGTAGCGTCAACTACCTACCAAATTTGACTGCTCTCCATCAAGTAGTTTTTTAGTTAATGCACGAACAGACAGACAGACTGACGGAATTGAAAAACCTACATTTTCGTAATCTACGTGATCTGAAACGTGAAGATCCGAAAAATCTCGGAGGGTGATTTTTTCTCGAATACAATACTTCCCTTCGGTACGCGAGGGAAGTAAAAAGGGAATGAAAATCTTACGACTAATTACAGACCAATCTCAATTGTATCTATCCTGTCTTAATTATTACAGTTAGCATTTAAGGTTAAATTAACGATTTAGAGTCGAAACATTTGCTTAATGAGCAAAATGCATAATTTTTTTAAACATCACAGATGAATATATCATTAAAAAACATTATTTTTCCAGTATTTTATTTTTGTTTTATGTTCTAATTAAAGGTTAAAAAAATTATTTACTGCAGCTGTCAATTTAACTGCGTTTAAATGGAGAAGTTTCCGCGCTACTTGTGTGTGATGTCATAGGGCACATCGCACAGACGGAAAACGTATTGTGATTGCGAATGTGTACACATTATTTATGTTATGGAAAATACAAAGAAAAGTAGCTGTAAATATTGTATTGTGCCCAAATGTAGAAATACTACAATAAAAACTCAAAAAAGTTATTTTTTAATGTGCCTAGACGCGATAAAGTTAGGAAAAAATGGTGCAGAGCTATGAGACGAGACGACCGAAATGCAGAATTATCGTCATCCTCAAGATTATATTGCTGCCAGGATCGTTTTGATGTAAATTTACCCATTAAAACTAATTATTTTATAATAATATTATGAAAATATGTACCTAGCCCTAATATTATTGTGATAATTTGTTTACATGTCATGGTGAATTTGGTCACTTTGCTAATTATAGGAATACGAAAGTTTACTAACTTCTGTTAATAGGAACCTTGAATTAAAATGTATAAATGTAGGTATAAGAACGGTGGGAATAATGTAACTTCTCGACATTCTACATATTATCCAGTTATATATTTCCCCGTGTTCTTTTATTCATCGATGAGTCGTGCGCTTTCATCGAAAATTCATTGTATCTTTTTTTATTCTAAAGGATAGACAAAGATAGAATGAATTTTCGATTAAAACGCAGGACTCATCAAAGAATAAAAAAACAGGCGGTTTATATATACCTACGGGAGGTATTTATTATATAAAAAAGTAAAGCATTCTAAGATGAAAAATATTAATTAATATAACATTAAAACATTGCCTTGTTTACCTATTTTGAGGTTAGGTACATAAATAATTTGTTATATTTAACTACAGTAAAAGGATAAAAATGGGCACAATTGAATTAATGTTTAGAATAATGAATGACACATACCTTGTTGCTTTAGTACCTCCAATTTCTGCACTAATAAAATCAGTATTAGTAGCAAAAAAGTTTGTCATCATAAACACATCAAGAACAGGCAAATTGTCACTCTGGCCACGTAAAAACCCACTGTCCGTCATTTTTACCACTTAATAATTAAAATAAATAAATAAATGAATGATTTCTTTTATGAAAATATCAATACACATTTACAAAACACAAAACAATTTACGATTTAACCCCTTGGCAGATAGACGACCATTAGACATTATACCGAATGACGTCGGACCAATTGCGTGGTGTTTTCAGTCACGTGGATATGTTCCCATAAAATTTTGAATTTCAAAGTCGTTTATTTAGGCTACACATTTTTTTAAAACCTTTTCTTCATTACTTTCTCAACTTATATAACATATATAACGAAAAAATAATAAATTATTGCATTTCTAAAATTCATGCATGTTGCTCATTGTAGTCAGTATGGATAATGCGAATGAAAGCGAAATACGAAGGCATTAATAGACAGTAACATTACTGACCAGTTTGAAAATGGAAATATGACTATGACATCCTATCTAGATTTATCTAAGGCTTTTTATTGTGTTTCTACTGATATATTATTAATAAAATTAGAAATCTATGGTACTAGAGAACCTGCCATATCTTTTATTCAAAGTAGCATCACAAATAGGTATCAGTGTAAGTACCGGCACTGTTTTGTCTACTCTAAAGCCTCTCAAATATGGAGTTTCCCGCGGATCCATCTTGGGACCAGTCCTATTTAAAATTTATTTAAATGATATATAGTTACATATGCAGGGCCGGATATAGGGGGGGGTATGGGGGGGTGTCACACCCCCCCGAGTTTGAAACCAATTCGGCAAATCGTTTACCATTCGGCACTTTCAGCGTTCGGCAATTATGTACATAAAATCATACAAAAACTCAAAACAATAGAAGCTCAATGTTATAAATAATTATTACTTGTCAGTAAAGTCAGTCTGGATGTCGTTTGAGACAATTATAGAAGTGCTTAGGGAGATAGCAACAGATCAAAGTAATTTTGACAGCAAAACAAGAAACCAAGCCTTTAGTATCACCAAAAAAATACTTACTTTTGATGTCATTGTTTCAATTATGTTCATGAAAAATATCATGTATAAAACTAAAAACTTTACAGAATTATTAGAATCCAAACAACTGAATATAATTGAAGCAATATCATTAATTGACTCGACCATCATTTCACTAAGTACTATCAATAATGATCGTAACGGAATGGTTGCACTCATTGAAAGTGCGCTTCTATTTGCTAAGAAAATCGGAGTTGACGGTGATGCTGACTTTCAAATATTTCATAGGAGAATAACTCCAAAAAGATTGGATCCAAATCGAGAGTCAGAAGTGACATTAACATTACATTCATTTTATATAGCACAATTTAAAATGGTACTAGATACCCTTATCAACCCAATGAAAGATAATTTAAAAAAATGTTTAGAGATGATTGTACAGCCAATTTACCAAATCTTTAAAGTTCCCTTAAGTCGACACGACTGCAGTTTAGAACTTGTAGAGGCAGCAGTAAAGTTACTTCCAGATAACCATGTAGACTTAGAGGGCCTTCAGGCTGAATTAGAAATATTTAGCGACCAATGTCGAGAACTTACATCTCTAGATAAAATTGTTGAAAAGGCTTCTGAACTAAAGATCATTCTACCATTGTGTTACAAATTATGTACTTTAATTCAAACAGTGCTGGTGAGTGTGGCTTCAAATGAAAGGAGTTTCAGCAAACTAAAACTCATAAAAATTTTTATTAGAACAACAATGACCGATTCACGTTTAGACTCATTATTAATCTTATCATCAGAGAGGGATATTCTGGAACAAATACCTTTCAACATTTTAGTTGCATGATGGGCCACTTTAAAAGAAAGAAGAGTTAAAGTTGCTTAAAAAAATTAAGTTGTGTAATAATATATCCGTTTTATTTATAATTAATTTGTGGCAATATTCATTTATTATGTTTGTTGGGTATGTTGCCACTGTAAAAATATGTAAAAATTTTGATGAAAAAAACCTCTGCGCCAAAAGGGTCAGACAGAGAGAGGCTGGTTTTTAATAATTTTAGCACAAAATGTCACACAAGTGAAAGTTTTGATAACGGAAAAAGAAATAGTTAAGAGCCTTCGATTTAATTTACTTCATTATCATTTAAAAATTTTCTATCAGTTTATATATTTTTAGGTGTGACTAGTGCGAGACATTTTGTACTAAAAATATTAAGAACCATCCACTCCCTGCCTGACCCTTTTGGCGCAGAGGTTGTTTTCATCAATATTTTTACATATTTTCACAGTGGTAAAACACCCAACAAACATAAGGAATAACCGTTTTGTATCTTTTATATTTTGCATTTTACTTTAAAATAAAGTTTTCTTCAATCAGATTTACATTTTTTTGTATCCCAAAAATTGAGTGACCTTCATATATAAATAAAACAGAGGACCAGATGAGAAGAAGTCATTCGGCATTATAACAATTTCACACCCCCCCATAAAAATTGCTTAAAACCGGCCCTGTACATATGACTGATTGATATGCCGATGACACCACCCTAATTGATGTGGAAAAATGTTCAAAACATCTTAAACGAATATCAGAAGAAATGCACTCAAAGTTTATTTCAATAATATCAGATTAAAGTTAAATAAAGAAAAGGCTCAAACTCTCATTTTCAATTTAAACCCTTCTATTTCCATCAACAATAACAAGCCTCACTCTTGATAGTAAGCTCTCTTAGGAAGCTTATATAGATTGCTTGTCCAAAAAATTGTCTAGTTTTGTCTACTTATTAAAAAATTTCAATTTCTTCGTTCATCAAAATGTAATTGTAATGGCTTATCGTGCACTTTTCCATAGCATAATGTGCTATGGCATTATACTTTGGGAGGATCTCCACATGCCTACAAAATATTAAAACCGCAGAAAAGAGACATAAGAACCATTACAACTTTTAAATGTAATGATACCTGCATCCAGAAATACTTACTTCTGTTAATCACTTGAATGTATTGTCCAGGCACAAAATCATCTCCATGAATGTAACTTTTAAGCCAGGTATAATACCAGACATAAACCCATAATTGCACCACAATTCCGCTTATCAAGGAACATTAATAGTTACAGATATTTATCAGTAAAATTATATAATCTGCTACCAAATAAATTGAAGCATTTAGGGAAAAAAGTGTCTGCTTAAAGTTACAGGTATTCTGAAAAAAAGTTTTTTATATGGTCCAAGAATTCATTGAGTATTTCAGCACATCTCACAATCAAGTCTCCTAATTTTCAATTTTTATTGTACTGACATGTAAGTATATTTTATGTTTCATGAAGTATTTTTCTTAATTGCTTTCTGCTTTCTTGTCTTATGGTATTATTCATTTTGTCTATTTTGCAAGTTTTTTTTGCCTTGAATGTAATTTGCAATTATTTTTACTGACAAGTGTACAGAATTGTAATTGTCTCACATGAAATAAATTATCTATCTATCTATGTATCTATTTATGATAAACTCAATGATTTAAAATGACTCAACCTGGATGAGCGGTTCATAGTTTACATGACTTGTCTTGTTTACAATGTCGACATGTCAAAACTTCCAATGATTCATATATCAGCCAGAACCTGTTAGGAGAAAAAGAAATTATGAAGAAAAAAAGCCTATTTATCTCCATTCCTTTAAATTAATCGGTGTGTAACAGCCTTATGTGTAGAAATCGCTTAATTTATGGTTTTTCGGGCTAATATAATATTAATATTGAAACATTCTTTATAGGATTTTGCAAACAGCAGAAAAATTAACTATCTATAAAAGAAAAACTTTGTGTAGAAATATTAATGAAATCATTGCTTTCTTTCGATAACCTGAATTCTGGTTATGCTAGCAAGTTAAAATCCTAAAATGAATTTGTCTAATTTCTTATTTGACAATTCTCATTCTAACACTAGCATCCACACAGTCCCCTACGGCCATGCAGATTAAACTAGTATCCACATAACCCCCTACGATTATGAAGATTCAGTTAAAAATGAGAACAAAGACCTAAAATGAATTTATTTATCTACCTTGTCTTAAAAAATTTTTCATTCCAATGGATTACATTTTCATGAAATCTATCATTCTGTTTCCTGGAAATGCTTAGCCTTTGAAACGTTTTTCGCCCTTATTCTGGAGCTCATCAGAAAGACATAAAGCCATTCATAAAGATGTTTCATGCAAAACCAAGACAATTTCTATGAATAAGTGTGAAATGATTATATTTGACATTGACTGATAAAAATAACCTCGCCTATCTATTAGCTAACTAGTATTGGAGCCTATATACTCTATGCATGTTTAAAAATGAATTATTATTTGTTTGCTTATAATGGTATTGAAACATTCTTTATAGGATTTTGCAAACAGCAGAAAAATTAACTATCTATAAAAGAAAAACTTTGTGTAGAAATATTAATGAAATCATTGCTTTCTTTCGATAACCTGAATTCTGGTTATGCTAGCAAGTTAAAATCCTAAAATGAATTTGTCTAATTTCTTATTTGACAATTCTCATTCTAACACTAGCATCCACACAGTCCCCTACGGCCATGCAGATTAAACTAGTATCCACATAACCCCCTACGATTATGAAGATTCAGTTAAAAATGAGAACAAAGACCTAAAATGAATTTATTTATCTACCTTGTCTTAAAAAATTTTCTGATGAGCTCCAGAATAAGGGCGAAAAACGTTTCAAAGGCTAAGCATTTCCAGGAAACAGAATGATAGATTTCATGAAAATGTAATCCATTGGAATGAAAAATTTTTTAAGACAAGGTAGATAAATAAATTCATTTTAGGTCTTTGTTCTCATTTTTAACTGAATCTTCATAATCGTAGGGGGTTATGTGGATACTAGTTTAATCTGCATGGCCGTAGGGGACTGTGTGGATGCTAGTGTTAGAATGAGAATTGTCAAATAAGAAATTAGACAAATTCATTTTAGGATTTTAACTTGCTAGCATAACCAGAATTCAGGTTATCGAAAGAAAGCAATGATTTCATTAATATTTCTACACAAAGTTTTTCTTTTATAGATAGTTAATTTTTCTGCTGTTTGCAAAATCCTATAAAGAATGTTTCAATACCATTATAAGCAAACAAATAATAATTCATTTTTAAATATAATATTAAGTTTAGACTATGACAATGCTAGAGAGAATATACTAACAAATGTACAACTGCTTGCTTACATTACATTGTGATGTCTCATAATTGTCTATGAGACATCACAATATAAGGTATTATATAACTTGTATTTTATATTTTTAAGTATTACCGATACGTATACTTTGTAAGGATGTCTGAAATAAATTATAACTCCGAAACTTGTAGTCTTGTTTTTTAAATAATAATAATAATAAAGTTTATTGAAATAAAATATATGAAGGCATTTATACGCATTTACCCAACAGGAAAGGGCATTGCCAAGCATTTTTCAACTCTTCCTAAAATACAAACTACCTACTTAAAGTTAATAAAACTAAAACAAATATACATCACAATATTATGACAAAATGGCGATAATTTTTAACACACATGTCAACTCTGATTATCCTATAACGGGTTGAAGACTGATACATGGTAATGGTTAGATTTTCTAAACCATGTAGAGTACTTTTTAAAATAAAAATAACAAAAACAAGCTAACCATTATACTCTTCACCAATTTACTTTTTAAATAATTGTTGCACATTCTATAGGATACTCTTCGCAGTTTTTTTTTATAAATAATATTAATTTTAGACATTTTTAGTTTAATTGCGAAACATTTCTTTTTTAAATTTAAAAATACATAATTTGCTTATTTATTGATAGATTTGTTCAAAAACAATGGAGTTCTTCTAGCCTACAGCAACTTACTGTGCAAATTTCAATACAATCGGACTTTTCGTTCTTAGGTTATTGTGCTTACAAGAAAAGTGATGGACGGACAGGCAGACGGACTGACGGTCATTTCGAAAGTTCGAGCACCAACACAGTGATATGAAAATTTTGTGTCAATCGAATGCAATATACTCTTCGTTTTGTATTTGCGAAGAATATAATAATATTGTACTTTGTGGACATGCAAACAAACATTGTTGCCGAAACATCAGGGAAATACTATATAGGTACTGTGCTATATATTTATTTATACAAATCACTTTAATACACCAAATATTTTATACCTGTCAATAAAAACAGTAGTAACCATATAGTATAAAAGATTAGAACTATTAAAATAATTAAAAATAATAATAATTTTATTGGCAAGATAATGTAACAACGAAAATTAACTAAGTAAGTCCATTTAGGTTCTTACAAGGAATCTGTCTATGGGGAATTGAGTATTTTATTAACACATTGGCATATTATAACATAAACAATTATAAAAACAACTATAAAGAGGTGTATGAAACATACCTATGAACTAACCTAAATATGGACTATTTAAATAAAATTCACACATACAAATGTAGAAAGTGTCTAGTAAACCGCCGGCGGTATTGTAATAAATTGCTATCGAACCGCCGCAGCAGTTGCTTTAACTATTTACGTGACCGCCGCGGCAATTGGTTTGGTTACATACTATTTATTCTGTGCGTTGTGGAGCAACAGGTCCCGGGTTCAACTGCTGCCCACTGGACTTTTTTTTTTAATATTTTGTAACGATTAATATCCTTTTTCACAAATTCTGGTTGGATTTGACGACAGAAATAATGTTCTTCTTTTTCATATAATAATTTATCTCTTTCATGTGATTCTTTTAAGTTGTTAGGTAGTTGGGTTAGTTAGGTTGATTTTTATTTTGCTAAATAATTGTTAATAAATCATCAGCGCCGCAGGCAGCATTAGCGTCGCAGACAAAAAGGGGGGTGCGGGGTTATCCCCCCGCCTTGTTTTTCAGAAAATTGCATAAAATATTTCAATTTCTCTGTGCGGCGGTTCAATAAGTCGTGCAAAAGATCCGCCGCGGCGGTTGCGTAGACACTTCCACAAATGTATGCAACACACGCACATATGTACAAACATATACCTATTAACTATGTACTGGTAACACGCTATAAGCCACTATGTACGGAATTGAGGCTAGAGAAGGAGATAGTTTTCCATCTCTATGGAGGACTTTGGATCCAACGCGCACGCTCCGACGACACATCGCGCTTTTGTAATAGGTCAGCGGCCATGTGGCCAATTTCTCCGATTAGATTGTGATCATTTGCCTTCTACATTCAGTTGAACGGTCACAATCTCGCGTCACTAAGGCATGCGCACCATACCCAAAGTCCTCTTAAAGGATAGAGAGACAGGCTTTCCTTGGCGTCAAGTTACGAACAAAATTCATAGTATATAGTTAATATGGTTTTGTACATTCAATAGGTACTTAAATATGGCCTAATATCTTGGGGAAATTCAGCTCACATGCACAAAGTATTTGTAATCCAGAAAAAGATAATAAGATGTATGGCGGGAGCAAGTCCACTAGAATCATGTAAACAAATATTTATCAACTTAGCTATCGTAACACTGCCATGTCTCTACATGTATCTGGTCACTTTAGACATAAAAAGACATCGATCAGACTACATAAGAAATAATGATATACACAATTACCATACCCGCATTAGAAATGATTTACGACTACCATTTTCACGATTAACGGTCAGCAAGAATGCACCAGCATACCAAGGGATCATCTGTTATAATCACGCTGTAAGAGTACTTGGTCCTATAGAGAGCTACAGAACGTTCAAAGAAGTATTATTTCAACATTTGAAAGATAATGCATTTTATTCCACAGAGGAATTTTTAAATAGTTAGTTTTAATATTTATGTATTAGAATAGGTATTACTCAATAATAATTATTATCTTTTTATTCTTCATCTTAACATTTTAATGTAAATCTGATTCTAATTTCTTTTAGAGCATCACTTTTGTGATTTATAATATTGTATGGATGTGTCATAGTGTGAATGTATTGTTGTATGTATGTCTGTATATGTATCCCTGGACTAGTCTGATAAGTTTTATACCTGTAGTGTGTTAAACTTAAATTGATGAATAAAATTCTATTCTATTCTATGTATATGTGTACAAATAATTCATTATTATCAGCAGTTTATGGCAAAGGTACAAATTTAAGTGTTGATCAATAATATGGAAAAAATGTCGACTATCTGGGAGAATCAATTAATCAAACTTTAGGATTTTCGGGTTTTTGCTCTAGCGGCCAAAATAATGAAAGTACAGAAAAAAGTTTTCAACAAAATTTGTAGCTCGTCTCTTTCTCTACAAAAAAGGTCCTTATACATTTTTGTCTTACTTAAGCCGGGGAGATAAATCTAGTTTTCCACTTATAGTTTTGAGCCGCTCAGAAACGCGCGGAAAATGAGAATTCTCTCGGAGTTTCGTACGACCTGACACATCGATCGATAATTCTTACTCTTCAGAGCCGCTAAAAAAATGAAAACAACATAAAATGTAGAGAAAAGTCTCAGCTTTAATGTGGAACTAATCACAAAATTCATAAAAAAATTTATCATAGAGAAAAGTGTTAGAAGATGACTTGGTAAACTTTATACAGTTGATTTATTCATATCTTTGAGTTTTATGCATCCTGTCTATTTCTCCCGTAACAATGGGTGCTTTTTCACTACATGGATTCGGTTCCACGTGCTTTAGCCTATATTTTGTGAAAATTTCATTGAAGAGTGTTAAGAAACAAATAAGTTGTATATGTTTTACTGTATGATTGTGCATTTTCTGAACGTGTATGAATAATGGAGACAAATTCAAAAAGTACTGCATGCATTTAAAAAACTCTTAAGTCATTCGAAAGAATATGTTTTATTGTACCTATAATCCAAAAATTAAGACTGCTATTATTATTAATTAAGATATAGCGAATTTAACTCCAAAATTTGGAGGTGATTGATCGATGAGAAATATACCCTCTAATTTGATCGCAAGGCATATTTTTCCAACAAAAGTAATTGCAATAAAATGTTAATTGGATTAATATATCATTAAATAAGAATATATAAGCAAAATGAATTATCATTCTAACAACTCCCGGCAAAGATATGAATAAATCTGTGGATCAACTGTACAAAGTTTACTAAGCCATCTTCTGATACTTTTTCTCTTTGATAAATTTTTTTATGAATTTTGTGATTAGTTTCACATTAAAGCTCAGACTTTTCTGTACATTTTATGTTTTCATTTTTTTAGAGGCTCTGAATAGTAAGAATTATCGATCGATGAGCCCTGCCTACGAAACTCCCTTTCGCGCATTTCGAAGCGGCTTAAAACTATAAGTGGAAAACTCGATTTATCTTCTAAACGGCTTAAGTAAAAGAAAAATTTTAACATTTTTGTAGAGAAAGAGACGAGCTACAACTTTTGTTGGGAACTTTTTTCTCTATTTTCATTATTTTGGCCGCTGGAGCAAAAAAACCGAAAATCAAAAAGTTTTTCCAATTTTTTTTTTAATTTTCCCGGAACTTGGAAATGCAAAGAATGCATCATCTCATTCTCTAGATTATTACCTACTTAAATCCCAGAGATGATCCTTTTATTAATTTTTGTTACCCTAAATGGCTAATTTGCCTGTAGTATAAGTTCATTTAAATATTTTTTGTTATTGGCTAAAAATAGTAATACGGCCCTTAGTATATAATTGTCTGATATCTAATAATTTAAGTTCATTAAACAGTTTATTAGAGGAATATCGTGTTGGTTTGATGTACATAATTTTTAGTAAGTATTCGTTTTTGAATTTTTTCCAGTGATTCCATTAAAGTTTTTTTTACCCAACCCACTATATACCATACTGCAATATATATTCCACTAGGGCATAATATAGTATTTCCAGTTGATGTAAGATGTAACGAAAGGATGTGTCGACATAAATAGAATTTAAATATAATCCGAAGTTTATTTTTTACATGTTTTACATACTCGTCCCATCTCAAGAACGAATCAATGAAAATATCGATATTTAGTTGAATTGACAATAATATCGTGACTTTCGACAGATATGCTATAAGCGGGTAGGTGTTTCATAAGAGGTAAATGGAACTACATTAAACATTCTACAGATTATCCTTAAAATACTTGTATAGAAAGTAATAGGCTTCTTTACAAGTATGGGCTTTAAATTAGTTTGTAGTTCTTTAATTGTACCATTTCTTAGAATATGTGGAAGCTTTTTATAAATTTTGATCATGGTAAATGGCATCATTTTTTGGTTAAAGTTAAAGCTTGTTTTAATGTTTAAAAGATCATTGTTCCTCGTGTCGTTTCTGTCATGTTTTGCAGACAAGTATTCCGCACAACAAAAATAATGGACTCGTATATGTAGTGACTGACTAAGGTCAGTCACTACATATATATTAGAGTGGAGTGAAAAAAAAAATTTTTTATTTTCAAAAAGCTTGGGTGTGCAAAAGTTGCCACTTAGCATACGTAAACACGTCATAATTTATTTTTTAAATTTTGTTAATTTTTTAAGCTGCCGCAATGGCCATTTTTGTTTCCATTTTCGTGAATGACGCCATTTATGAACATTTTGAAAAACTGGTGGTTTTTTCAAATTTAATTATACTTGTAATTTATTAGAGTAGATATATTCAAGATTAACTTGAAAAAAGAAATACTACTTCCTACGGATTTAACCTTTAGGTGCCACAAGAGTACGTAAATATTAGTAAAAAGCTGAAAATCGTTCTAATTTATAATTTTAATAAAATATATCATACGCGTAAAAAGTAGCTGATATATATTTATAAGCTTATTCAAGAACATAAGAACATAAAAATAAATAACATAACAATGCGTAACTTTAACTGCAAAAAAATATATTATAGATATAGGTAAATCAAATTTATTACAGAATCACAAAAACAGAATAAACCAACCACCAAAAGTTATTGTTCTATTTTGAACTCGGACTTTTTATTAAAACTGGGCATTATGGTTCTTTTTAATATGCTTCTAATGTACCCATTCCTTTCGGTTTTGCAAACTGTTGCAGAAGCTTCAGTCACTAAGCGAATGCACCGCTCTACAGCTTGTGTGTGACATATGAACCTTGGAAAAGTTAGCTGACAATGTTCCGTAATGGATCTTTGGATTTCTTCGCGATTACTCGTTTTAGTTATGGGCGGTTCAACATTAGAAAAGTCCTCGTAGCTTATTATCTCATAGTAGTTTAAAGCCTTAAAATTCAGCTCCGGAACAAACTTTCTAACACTGTTCGACACCCTTTTATTGTTTCTAGTCTTTAAAAATGCTATTCTTCTGCTGGTTTCGTTGTTATCTTTCAGCATAGCCAACATTACATTTTCAGTATGCGCAAAATATGAGTTCCCTTGTATCACCGGATCAACAACTTCTTTAAGTTTATTTGGTAAATATCTGCTATATGAAATCAACTTCCAAATATGACGTGCATCATTCCAGCATTATTCTAGCTCTGTCTTAATTGAAAACCAGGTAGGGGCATACACTTTGACAATATAAGTGGCCAAAGAAATAAGAGTTTCTGATGGGTCACTGGTACTTGTATAGAGGCGAAGTATGCGACTTGCAATCATCATCCATCTTGAATGTGCTACTGGGCCCGGTTGAAGATCGGCAAAATTTTGAGGGCACGTGCCAGATGTAACAGTTTCAGTAATGTTATAGAGATATTTTTGGTCATTACTCGACTGACGTAAATCAATTTTGGGTAGCGCAATTCCCTCAATCAGTTTATAAATAACAATAGACCGAACCTTTAAAGAGATACCAATCAGCCCTGGGAAAGACTTAGGTCCATGTGTTGCTCCATTCAAGTGTATTAGGAAGTGGAAGCTAATTCATATGAAGGAGGAAAACGAACCAGTGAAGAGATTTTATTAGGTCTTAACGCAGGCGTGGGTTGTATTCCAAAACAAGGTCCAGAGGTTAAAAATTCGAATATTTAGCAGCCTTGCGGCAACTCATAACTTTTTAATACATAACTAATAGTTTTTTTTTAGAGATTGGCCAAATTATTTGAATGACTTTTTATACCCAAGCTAAACTTTTATACAAAAAAATAAATAGATATGAACACTGTTTGCAAGCGGGTTTTTCCAAAACTTTAAGGTCTTTGCGGCACCTCAAGATAACATTAGATTTTAATAATATTTTATCCTGGTATTGCTTATCTGGTGTAGCAACTTTTGCAACCCCAAGCATTTCTGATTTCCAAAAAAAGTGAAAAAGTGCCTTTTTTCACTCCACCCTAATATATATTCCATACACATGACTTGTTCCACCCCAAAAGATATACTACCATATCTGAGTTTAGATTCCACATAAGTGCATAAAAGCTATAAGGGCTGCTTCAACACTAATATTTTGCGATATCACTTTAAGGGCATAACAATACTTGGCTATATTATTTGCGAGGTCATCAGTATGGGCTTTCCAGTCAAGTCTAGCATCAATTATAAATCCCAACAAAGTCATTGCTACTTGTCAATCTACTAACACCGCTTTCGAACGTTTTCTCAATATTAGATGAGTTACGTGTAAATAATGAAGCTTGGGTTTTATCTGTATTTAATTTGAAATGTATAGAAGTGAAGTATTTTTCTAAAACATGTAATGATGAAAATACCTTTTCTTCTAGAGCTAAAGAGTCAGATGAGTGATGACTAATATGCAGTCATCAGCATATTGAACAGCATACTCATCAAGTACCATAGTTAAATTATTAGTGTATAAAATATACAGTAATGGTCCTAAGATTGAGCCTTGCGGGAGACCTCTTTTAATTTTGTTTTTATTTTTGTAATTCTCCATTACTATCTATTTCAACTACACATTGTAATCTATTACTTAAATATACTAATAGTTTTAAAGCAATGCCTCTAATTCCGTATTTCTCCAGTTTCATAATTAAAATGCTATGGTCTGCACTATCAAATGCTTTTGATAGATCTAAACCGATGACGTCTGTATGTTCCTTGTTCAGGGAATTAATTGCTTCATACAGAGCTTGATAACATACTCTAATTGTGGATTTGTTCCTCCTAAAACCGCTTTGTGTATTGCTTAATAAACTTTGACTCTCTAGATAGTTTATTAATCTTGAGTATATTATTTAAAAAATTTTGCTTATTGAGAGTAAAGCAATAGGCCTATAATAATTAACATTCTTATCCCCTTTTTCTTATATACAGCTTTTACATTAGCAATCTTTAACTTTTCAGGGAATATTCCAGTTTGCAATGATAAATTTATTATGACTCAGAAGATTTGATATTTCTGCAGCAACATGCTGCATAATTTTAGTGGTATCTCATCTTCCTCTATAGACTGTGTTTTTCAAGTTCTTTATTACATGCATACCTCTTTAGGGCATGTTGGCAACAGAAATATGTTCATTCTTGAACATTTCACATTACTATAACTGTATTAAAATTTATGTTAGGACTGAATCTAAGCAACATTTGCTTAGAATTTTTATTTATTTTATTTATTTCAAGCTGCATGTATGCCTTTTCTTCATTATTAATTGCAGCAGATAGCGTCCGGCTTGAAGAAGACAGTTGGAGCCTTGCACAATTCTATCCGGTGACTGAGACAACCTGTATATAATTATTTTGGAATATATCAGGAAGGACCTGCAATTAAAAAGATGTCCTAGAATATTCTATGAATATCTTTGTGCTATCTGCCTAACGTCTCTGTGCTTGTCGAGGTGCATTATGATCTCGGAGCTTTTTTATGCTTGAGCTCATGCTTTTTCAGGTCATATTTCCTATTTGTCTGATATGAACAAGAGTCACACATTTTCACCTCTGGACAATCCTTGTGAAGCAGGAAACACTTGTGTATTTTACTTTTGATAAAGACGTAGGCTTATGCACTCTTGATGGGTCCTAATGCTGCCTACAGTGTACCTCGAGAGTATGTTTATATATTGTCTGATATGAACAGGAATAACACTGGAACATTGTAATTTCTGATGGATCCTTATGCAATATTAGATGCTTTGTGTGGTTGCTCTTATATATTGTCTTAAACTCACAAAACTCGCATTTGTATAGTGTCAGTTCTGACCGATCCTTATGTACTCGTACATGCGATTTAAGGTTTCTTTTATTCTTTGTCCGATATAAACAAGAGTCACATTTGTACATTCTTACCTCCGAAAGATTCTTGTGGATCAACGAATGAGCTTTGTAGTGGCTTAAGTATTTTGTCTGGTAAGAGCAAGACTCACAGTTGTGCATGGTTACTACAGATGGATCCTTATGCACTATCAGATGTTGCTTGAGATGACCCGTATGTTTTGTCTTAAACGAAGAGCATACACACTGGTACCAGACGTTCTTATTTAATTTGGACTCCAAGGGATCCTCTTCACGTTTTGACACTGGACGTTTTCGACTGGTGCATGGCCTAGTGTTACTCTCTGGTTGCAGTAGAACATCCTCAAATCTGAAAAATTATAGATTGGTTATTATCGATGACTCTAAACTAGTCTGTTTTATATGTTAACAAGTTCCATTATAGTACAAAAGATACGTGAATTGTTCGGCACATCATCGCTTTATGCTCAATCAGATAGTTTTATCGTTTTATGAATGATAGCGATTCACAAAATTAACTTCTGGCGTCTCCTATTAGGTGCATCAAGAGTTGCAAAATTTGTAAAAAAATGAAATTATAAGCATTTGAACTTACGAGATTTTTTAGATTGAGAATATAAATTAAACATTTTAAACAGAAAAATATTCCACAAAGAAACTCGGGTCAGTTGTCATCGTAAATTTTATTTTGTCAAAAATTTAAAACAGCAATTATAATAACTATAAAACACAGGCATTATTGTTAAAAACAATGGTTTTTAGAGAACATTTTTATTTTTTTGTTTTTTGATTTTTTAATGAAAAAAATCAAGGTATAAAAAAAGAATTGTTTATCAATACGCATCGTTTGAGACTTGTACAAAATGGTCTATATGTCCGATTCTAGTTAACGGACCAAGGTCTATTTAGTCTCAGGATTTTCCTTTTTTAATTATCTTTCATTTGCCAACAATTGCATTTCGATACGATGTTCCTGAGTCGAGATATTTCATTTATTTACCAAGTATTTTTTTTAAGACGTTGGCGAGGGGGTAAAGAAAAAAGGGGCAAGACCACACAGAAATGGTAGTTTTATCAATATTTATCGATTGCTGTGGGTGGAGAATGCAAAAAATGCCATGGAAAGTCGCAAATCCTTAATAAAGAAATTAGTTTATTTGTTTAAACAAATGCAAAATACACTAGATATTGACACAAACAAAAAACGGTTAATTCTATGAACAAAATGCAACATTTTAAATTAACAATTTTTTTCTGTTCAACAAAAGGTCTTACGGATATTTTATTGTGGTAAAATGTTGCATTTTGTTCATAAAATGTACAGTTTCTTATTCGTGTCGATACCTGGCGTATTTTGTAATTGCCTAAACAAATAAGCCAATTTGTTTATCAAGGATTTGCGACTTTCCACGGAATTTTTTGCATGCTCCACCCATGGCAATCGATAAATAATGATAAAAACTACCCTTTCTGTTTGGTCTTGCCCCTCTCTTCCTTTACTTTACCCCCCTCCCGCCAACGCTTTAAAAAAGATTGCTTGGTAAACAAATGAAATATCCTAGCACGAAACCATCGTATCGAAATGCAAATGAAAGATAATAAAAAAAGGAAAATTCTGAGCCTAGATAGACTTCGATCCGTTAACTAGAACCGGAGATATAGATATATTTTGCGTTTATGACTGTTAATTGTTTATTAATTCATTTTTTGAAAAAAATCTTGTGACAACATAAAGTTAATATATTAAACTAACTAGTTTATAACAATTAATTTATGAACGCCGTACAATGTTTCTTAGTATTTACGCTCCGAATGACTTGGGCAGTAACGACTTTGTATACAGGGTAGGGCAATAGTGCGTCGGACCTCGATATCTCGAATTCTACGATAGCTAGAAAGTTTTTAAAAAATTGCAAGTAAATTAGATAAAAAAGTCCATGGAAATTATTTTTGACCATACAGGGCGAGCCAAGACGAAATTACAGGACCAAGTACCTTTTTTTTTAAATGGATTGCTATATATATCAGTACATTTTTTGAACCATCTTTCTAGGCTCTATTAATTCCTATATTAGCGTTGAATATCTCCCAACCACTTGGATGTAATGAATTTTTTGTTGAAATAACGCAATCTGCAGATGGATGTTAAAAAAATCACCACAGTCACAATTATGGGTTTTAAGAAAAACTTATGTGAGTACCAGTTACGAGATATATAATTAATGTTTTTGAATCATTTTCATTTTCTAAAACTGTACAGGGTGGCCAAAAATTATTTTTCAATTAAGAAATTTTTTAATTGAATTTTCACAATTTTTTCAGATGGAACACCCTGTATATTTTTCAACGATGTGATGTAGAAATGAAAAACGATCATTTTTTGTAAGTACTTCCCTATGGCTAATTGCAACCGTTTTCGTTTTATAAATAAATAAGTGTCAAATTCAAGAATAAACTTAAAAAAGAGGTTCCCTCAAATAATTCATTAGAAAAATGAATAACAGGTGTTCGACATGTTGCACATTTTGATTGACATACGTCTTTATGCAATTTTGAAATGAGGCCATTTAATGGGACCATTTCTTCCAATCCATTGAAATGAATAAATAGTATTTAACAGGTTCTTTACTGTAATGTTTTCTTGTACATTTTTTTGCCATTTTCGTTATTCGACAAGCAATAAAACCTCAGTTTGGTATAAATTGTCGTGTACAACGGAGCATTTATCACACTTATTGGTCGTTATTTACAATATGTATTGAATTTAAAATATTTGTAATTTTACAATATGAATTTTAATAAAGCGGAACTTGTAGACGTGACTTTAGTTTTGGGCGAGTCAGACAGAAATTGTTTACTTGTCAATAGAATTTATCACCAACGTTATCCTGAAAGAAGGATTCCTGATAGCAGCTTCCAAAACCTTCTCGATAGATTTCTGGAAACTGGAAATGTCGAATATAAAAAAAGTAAATGAATAGAATGTGTTGTGAGTGAAGAAAATGAGTTTTCTGTGGTGCTGGCAAAAGAGATCCCCATGTTAGTCAAAGAGAAGTGAGCTCATTAGTAGGAATAAGTAGACAGTCTGTGGGTCGAATCTTAAAAACAAATAAGTTGCATGCATATCACATTCAAATGCACCAGGGATTATCTGATGACGATTTTCAAAAGTACCTACAATTTTGTAATTGGGCCAGAGGTAAAATGCAAGATGATGTCAACTTCTTCAATAATGTCTTATTCACTGATGGGGCAACTTTTCCATTTTCACAATTTCCATTATTATGCTACGGAAAATCCTCACTTTTTTATGCAAGGTGATAACGAACACAGATGGTCTATAAACATTTTGGGAGGAATTATTGGAGAACATGTAATAGGGCCACATTTCTTTGATGGTACATTGACTGAAGCTATTTATCTTAATTTCTTGGAAAACTATCTGCCACAATTATTGGTAAATCTCCCTGAAAGAATTCGAAATAGGATGTGGTTTCAGCAAGATGGTGCTCCATCACATTATTTAAATGCAGTTAGAGACCACTTAAATAATACCTACCCTCATCAACGGATTGGAAGAAATGGACCCACTAAATGGCCTGCTAGATCCCCAGATCTTACAAAAATGGATTTCTTTTTATGCGGATACATGAAGGAAATTGTTTATAGAGACACACCAACAACAGTATAAAATATGAAGGAAAGAATAATAACTGCCTTTAGATCTATCACGCCGGCAGTTTTAGGAACAGTGGAAACTTCATTTCAAAAGCACATAGAGAGGTGTGTCAATCAAAATGGGCAAAATGTGGAATATTTATTATAATGTATTAAAAACAACGGATTTGTGTGACAATAGATCAAAGTCTACTTAGTCTCAAAATTTTCTTTTTTTTTTTTTTATTTATCTTTCATTTGCCGACAATTGCATTTCGATATGATGTTAATGTGCCGAGATATTTCATTTATTTACCAAGTATTTTTTTTTTTATACATTGGCAAGGAGGTAAAGAAAAAGAAAAAAGGGGCAAGACCACACAGAAGTGGTAGTTTTTATCAATATTCATCGATTGCCATGGGTGGAGAGTGCAAAAAATGCCATGGAATGTCACAAATTATTTAAACACAAACTAATCCGTTTAAATAATTGCAAAATACGTTAGACACAAACAAAAAACTATTAATTCTATAAACAAAATGCAACATTTTCACCATAATAGAGAATCTGTATGACCTTTTGTTGAACAGACATGAAATTGTTAATTTAGAACCCTTAATTTGTTTATAACAATGTAACGGTCAAAGATAAAAGGTCGCTAAAAAGTTTTAAACGACGCGTATCGACAAAAGCTTCATTTTTTATATTCAGACTTTTTTTTGTTAAAAAGTCAAAGAACATCAAAAAATAAGAATTTTCGCTAAAAACCATTGTTTTTAACAATGAAGCCTGCGTTTTATAAATTTTTTAATGTCACCATTGTGTTCTGCACAATTTCTGACCAAAATCGATGATTTTGACTTTACGACGACCGGCCTATAATGAGCTAGAAAGAAATGTTTCCAAGTTTAGAAGAAATTCAGATTTTTAGTGTATATTTTACATCAGTATTCTAAACTAATTGTTACAAGATGTTTTATTTAAAGAAATGTACTAAGAATTAAAAAATAAATTTTTCAATTCAGATAAAAGATTTGAAGTGTCATATAATACTATTGTAGAGTTACTTTGCTTAAAATTGACCAGCCCCAAAGCTTTTGGTTTCCAGATATACGAATTTAAACATAATTTTTTACTTAGTACATTTTTTAAATAAAAACTTTCTTTTAAAAATATTTTTTTTATATACAGGGTGTTTCAGGTATGCGGTCATTAATTTCTACGCGGCATTCTACTTAAAAAATATGAAAAAAGGTTCACATAATCATGGGTCTGGAAATCTCTCCTAAACGTGCTATCCCAACTAGCACAATTAGTCGCGGGAACGTAGCAATGACTATTGCAGGCACTTTAAAGTGTTTTGCTACTAGTCACAGGCACGTAATAGGAACGTTCCTAATACGTGTTTATGACCAAAATGGGGAATATTTTTTGGTGAAGATAACGTTCCATCCACGTTCCTGGAAGTTGTCTGGCTACGTTCCAATGACGTTGTTGCTCCGGAGCGGCGGCGTGGCGGCGTAGACGCTGCAACTTTCAGAAAACTTTACTACTCCCTACTCTTTCAAATCGATGTTGCCCCTACTTTGTCTACCAACCGATTTTATTATATTTATGTTTCATTCTTACATATGATTCTTGTTCTTGTTCATTTCCCTAACTCAGAAATTTAATAGAATATCAGAAGGTAATAATATTAGACAGCAAAACTTGTGCTATTTTCCAATGGTCTAAGGGTCACAATTAAAACGAATGCAATTTTACTGACAAACATAATGATAAAACGTCCGAAACTAACCACGCGCCTTTAAAATTTGCATTTTTTAATGACAATATTGTTTTTAAAACATGTAATGTCATGCGAGAACATGACCCACTAGATACCGAAACCTATTTTTTATTGTTCTTCGGAACTTAACATTACTTTTTATGTATTAATTTGTTGTATTTGGTGAAGAAATGGCGATAAATTAAATTTATTAGTCAATTGTGAAATTATGGTTCATGTGTTATAACAATGGCGTCGATAATTTTGGTCATCAACATGGCGTATTTCAGAAAATGTGACTTTAAGGTCGTTTTCACTAAGAAATGCTACTTGAAAGTAATTGCTACTTGGCGATAGTGACGAAAACTGCAAATACGTAACTTTAAAGTTATATTTACCACATATCTGCGAATGGAACTGTAGCATCACTTCAAAGTCGTAGCAAAGTTGTGACTACCACAAATTACCTCTTCAAAGTTGCCGCTGCCACTTCATGGTTACATTTTTCCCGATATTGATTCGGAACGTACGTGTTAGCAGTACGTTGAGGTCTAGACTGAACGCGTTCCTAGCTTTTGCTGTTTATCATTTACCTAACTTCACATTGAAAAACCTATCAGCTGTCGCAATTTACTAACATACATAAACCTTGTTGGTATAATATACTATTACAGTGATAGATAACATAGAATAAAAGGTAGGTGTAATAAAACTGTGTTGAAATATTAAATTTCGTTGCCTTATTTTGAACATAAAATGTTACATAGCATAATATAGCAGCATATAATTCTAGTCTAGGTTAGGCAAACATATTATATAGGTTAGGTTTGTTGCATTAACTTTATCTATGGTCAACATTGGGAACTAGATGGGGAAATTTACTTCATGGTAAATTTCAGAGGTGATGTGCACTTTGTACTAGCCGTACACAGTTCTGTACGTAGCAGTAACGGCATTAACACCTATGAATATTACTTACAAGTTCCACTACTTTAAAGAAATAGTGAAGGTTCCCAGAACGTCGCGGTAACTATTAAAGCTACTTGAAGGTGATTGCAACTTTGAAGTCACATTTCAGTGATGCGAGTTATTCGCTGCTACTATAATTTAACACCTTCAAGTTCTGAAAACCCGAAAGTCGTCCCACTGGTAACTATACCACGTTCCCATGTACCACGAAAGCTACGTAGAAGTTGCATAACTATAAAGTAATCATTAGTGGTAGAAACTACGAGGCAGGGACTGTAGACTTGTCAAATGAAGTTATTTTTACACCAAAGTCGTAAATTTAGTCGCAATTACGTAATGGTTACTCATACGAAGTTCCTATCTCAGTTACTGTCACTTTAGTGCTAGTTGGGATGGGCCTCTGAAGGGGCATGCAAAATTCATAATTTATTTAAAATCTCAAGTACCCTTTGAGCTACAGTGATTAGATTTTGCTGATTCGACATCAATAAAGGTAATTATCTGATGTTATTCACCAAAGGTAAATTCAGTAAGGGATGCACAAAATTGGAAAGGAGGGACTTACTTCTCCACCCAAATTTTTTAATGTGAATTTTCTGTGATTGTCTTATCAGAATATGATTCCTTGGCTATAAATACACAAAAAAGGTTATCTTGTTGTAACGCCGTAGGACCAACCGATTTCGAGAAATGTCAACCTAAAGGAAGATTTTTTTCAATGAACGTTTCGAACATATAATTTAATTTGTTACTCTTTAAAACCTGGACTGGGATTTCCGGATCCATGTCTATATGAACTTTTTTTCACTTTTTCCTATGTAGAATCACCCCTAGAAATTAATGACTGCATACCTGAAACATACCATATAATTTTATCTTCTATTTTCTGGTTTTTACTCATTTTACAGAGAGACAGACAAAATCTTTTCATTTAATATCCATATCAAGGGGGATGTGAAAAAAAAGGTAGTCCGCCATCCTGGGACGTCCGCCATATTGGAATTATATTGACATTACATTGTTTATCGTATTTTACTTGTCAAACCCTTTCATTTAATACCCATTCGTATTTCATAGTTAATACTTAACAGTACATGTACTTTTCTGTAAATGAATTATACAGATTCAGCAAATTTAGCTTGAGGTACGTAAACTTGTTTCTATGCAGATAAACCACGCCTTGTCGTAGAACAATGCATGGCATTGGTATAAAACAATAGCATCATCGCTTGACCATGTCGAGTTGAGAACAGCCCACCCATTCTGCTTTTAATAACGTAGCTGTTTAGACATGTGGGAATAAAAAAAATTAATCTCAATTTCGTTATTAAAATGCCGTGTGTTTATACAACTGCACAAAAAGTGCAAATTGTGAAGTGGTACTTCGGGGGCCATTCCACTGAAGACACAATAAATTTATTTACTGTAGCATATCAAGACAGACCAATCCTCTCAGCTAGCATAATTTCATACATCATTAAAAAATTTGAGATTTTCAGGTGTGTCGTGTCGTATTGTAAAAAATGCTGTCAATCCGAACCCCGTCATCAACAAATAAGCGAAGAACGTGAAATTCGCGAAATTAATGTCTGTGCACTTGTTGAAACTAGTGAACCTTGTTCTAGCAGGTAAATTGCTGATGAAGTTGACATGAAGGAAAGAACTGTAAGAAATATTTTGAGAAGAAATGGGTACAGTTGTTTTAAAGTTCAAACAACGCAAGAAATATTTCCCGAGGACAATTTCAAACGGATGGAATTTTGTAAAATCATGATAAATAAAGTGAATGAGAATGAAAACTTCTTAAAGAATATCTTGTTTACAGATGAATCATCCTTTTCATTACATAGGAAACACAATCCATCCGTAGTACGATATTGGTCTCGGAAAAATAAATAAATTTGAGTGTTGCTGTGCGAACTCGGTATCTTCAAAAGTTGAACGTTTGGACGGGAATTTTAGACAATCATATTATAGGCCCACTGCTAATCGACAGCAATTTAAATGTCAATAATAATAAAAGCTTTTTATTGATATATACAATATACATATACATATACATATCAAAAGGCCATCGACCGAGGTCCTTCAGCCTGTAAATGTCAATAAATAATTAGAACTTTTACCAAATAATTCCTGCAGTTCAAAATCTTCCTGTCCACTTTGACGACATTTGGTTTCAACAAGACGGCTGCGTAAGTCACAATACCTTATCTGTTATTAATTTTCTGGAAAGAACATTTCCCAATCGTTTAATAGCTACGAGGGGAATGATAAAATGGACCCCCAGGTCACCTGATCTAGCACCCCATGATTTCTTTCTGTGGGGCTTTTTAAAGGAAACCGCGTACAAACATGCGTTTGAACGAGCCAATAATTTAGTTGAATTATGGAAAAAACTTATCCCACTTTGTGCAAGCATTACTCCAAATCAACTCAATGATATGAGAGGTTCATTGTATAATCGGTTTGGCTATTGTTTGGCACAAGAAGGTGGTTTATTTGAATCCTTACTTGATTAATTTATTGTTTGATAATTATTAGTTGATTTTAGTTTTTGAGGGTTATTTAATTTTATTATAATGTTCTATTTTTGTAATTTAACGACAATAATTTATTTTTTGATAATTATTAGCTGATTTTAGTTTCCGAGTTATTTAATTTTATTTTAATGTTCTATTTTCATTTCGGTTTTAATAAGAATTATTATTTTATTCCCATAGTATTTACGGCTAAAAAAGAAACTGAAAAAATGCTTTCAATGGAAGAAATTATTTGTGAAAAATGTGACAAATAACTTGTACGCTTTTGACGAAGAGTTATTTTCTCGCTTCGTATTAGAAATTATTACCTACGTCCACACCCATCCTCAGTTCATGCGGTACTAAATTCAATTCATTGTGTGCCTCTGCCTTCACGATTTATGGAACTAGCAGGGCGTGGTCAATTACATCATTATTCCTATACCCTAAACTGCATTTTCCGAATCTGTATAACCCATTGTATGGACAAATAGTATAAGAAGAATTGAATTTTTCGTAGCCAAATTATAGTTAATTTGATAGTACCTGACAAATTCGGGTTCATCTGTTTTCATTTCAAGTTTTTGGTCAAGTAAAAATTCTTGATCTTCCACTCCAACAGGGTTTTCTTCTTTAAATGTGTTTTCTCCACAGAACGTTTCTTCTATTTTAATCTCATCAAATTTCTTAATATCTTCATCATCGGCCATACTCCTTGGTGTAACCTGTTCTTCGTCGTCAAATTTCATGTTATCCATATCCATAATACTTTTATTTTTATGTTCCACCTCCTCTTTGACACTTTCGCTGTCATCACAGGACACTTGTTCTAATTTAAATACATCAACATTATCTTCTTCACAGAATTGTTTTTCTATCTTGACTATATCAACCAAATTATCTACTTCATTTGCTGTTATACCTCTCATTGTAAACTCCAATAAATTGTTTAACTCTGCATGATTTTTATTGTTAACGTCTAGAGATCCGGAATATTCATTAATCTTTTCTTCTGCAATCAAACAGTCGGTCACAAAATGAAAACACATCTGTAGAGATTCATGGCAGGGCGGGCAGATCACAGGTTTCTTGATTATATTTAAATCCTAGAAATCAAAAACCAAATCAATTATTGAAAATTAAATTCAGTATGGAAACAGTTATTTTTGATGGTAGATTGTGAAATGCTATTTTTGCATTCGAGATTTTTTGTGAGCCCAAGAGAGCACAGCCGACAACGTTATGGTCCATATATTCAATGCTGAAGAGAACACTAAACGTCAAACAAAATATAGATATAGAGAAATATCAGGGTTGGCAGTTTTAAAACAAAATGTTTTAAACAAATGTTTTTTAAGTGTTTAAAACACAGTAACCTGTTTTAAACACGTTTAAAACAATTGTTTTAAACATGATTTTTTTCAATGCGTTTTTTCAGTGTGTTTGATGGACAATTTTTGGAACATCGTTGTATTTAAGAAGGTAAAAAAAAATAATAAAATAAAAAAATATGAACTTTTATATAATGCAATAAAATTAGTTATAATAATATAGTAGTATAAGTACAACGAACGAAACATATTACTATTATATCGAAGATATACCTGTTATTATTTATTTTCTTAAGTGTTAATTTTAAAGCGATTAATAGCACAGGTAGACACAAAAAAAAAGTCGAGTGCGGCAAGGTAGACCTATGTATTCCCATGCATTTTGACCCGCTGAACACAAATCCGATGTCCGATTGCCCTAACCTCAAAAAAAAAAAAAAACACCGCAAGAATGCCCGAGAAAATGAAAGTGTAGCTAAAAATTTGAAAAAATTCAGAGGTGCGTAGAATGGCGAGAGAAATCGAATGGCGTAAACTGGAATTCTATAGCTTTTTTGGTTTCCGATATAGAGCCTCGAAAAGTGGGAAAAAAACACAAATTTTTCCGGTGAATTTGAGCTACTCCATCTCGAAAATGAAGGACCGCAGGGATGTCTGGTTTGCGCCATTCGATTTCTATCTCCATTCTATGTACCCTTGAATTTTTTCAGATTTTTAGCTACATTTTCATTTTTTCGGGCATTGTTACGGTGTTTTTTGACATTAAGAAGAATGCAGGAACCAATCGGGCAAAACGGACATCGGATTCGTGTTCAGCAGGTCAGAATTCATGGGAATACTTAGGTCTGCCTTCTTCCACTCGACTCTTTTTTATGTGCCTGTGTAGTCAATAACTAATCATCAAACAATTATTGCACAGCTGGACGTATTTGTTACACCGAATTGGCCGAGCCATTGTCAAGTACCGTCTTCGTCTTGTTATGATGCAATATGGGCATGGCTTATAAAATAAACAATGTATTGGGTCGACGCGCCCGTATAAATTTAAGTTTAAAAACATATTTTTTATTGTTTAAAACATGTTTTTTTTCCACAATTAAAAATCCATGTCTAAAACACATTGAATTGTTTTAAATAAAAAAAACGTGTTTTTTGATTAAAATAAAAAAAACACAATTTTTGCCAACCCTGAGAAATATACAAAGTTAGTAAGTACAGTTTTTGAAAAATAAATGTGTAGGATATCATCCAAAAAAGTCAAAAAACCGGAGAATGAGAAATTCTTACAAGAGGCACCAGATGAACGATTCTTATTACTGAAGGTGAGTCATATTATAATTCATTAGTACATATTTTTATAGATTTGTTGATGAAATATACTTAAATTGTTTCAAACAATTTTAATATTTGGCATAAATAGGGCACATAAGAGAAGCAAACTATTGTATTTAATAACAGACAATATATTGAGGTTACGGATTCAATTATTATTGTAAAAATCCAAGATTCAAGAACTCACACTCAACGAACATTCATCATTTCTAATTTAACCTATATTAAATATACTGAAAATATTATACTTTGCATCCAGAGATCACTACAAACCCTAGATATTTTATTACATATGTGAATAGAAAATGTGTTGTACCACCAACTTCTGCCCCCAGTAGGTTAGGAAATTGAGGTTGCCCGGTTCTCGTTTAGTTTGTGGAGACTGGGTCGTGGTTCGGAAATTATTCAAGAAAAACTTTTATTTTAGGTTAGGCGCCAGTAGTCATATTAAAAAAACATCTATAACGTACTTGTCTAACTGTACAACTGTGACTACTCAGAGATAATTCAATTGTTATAGATACTCATGATTCTCACAGATAAACACACTAAGTTAAATATATCTGGTTTATTGATTCTATTATAAATTTTGAAATGACTTAATTTTGATTAATTTAAATGTTACACCTTACGGTTGGATGTAGCTACTTCCTTACAGAAAGTTTATATATTTAATTAATAAGTTTGACTAGGTTGAAGACCAAAAAAAATAAATTTACAAAATATGACTAATTATCGCTAAGCTGTGATTAAATAATTAAATGGAAGAAAATTAATAATTAGCTGAAGGCAATATATAACATAAAACAATGGTAACAATTTAGAAATGTATAAAAGTTTGTCGAAAGTTGAATAATGTCGTTGAAAGTTGAACGTTGAAAAGAAATGTTGAAAAGAAATTCAGTTGATACTATTACCACCGGCTGTGTTCTGCAGTAACCAACCCTGGTCCTCGTCTCACTGAATCTTCTTGTGTTACCACCACTCGATCATTGACTCCACAGAGATCCTAAGAATTTAGACGTCTGAGCGGTTACCAAACCAAACAACTTGGTGCTCTCATCCAGCAAGGACTATTCCATACCAAGACACTCCAACCTTGGATTACAAAAACTCCTTGGCAAATAGTCTGGTTCTCCTTGATTATAGCAGCCACCCAATTTTTCCTGGCACACAGTTAAGCCAAATGTATGGTAAAATTCCCAATTTAAGGATTAACTTAACTTCAAATCTGAAGGGTCAACTTAACATCAAACTGAAGGGTCAGCTTAAACATCAAAACTGAAGGGTCATCATCTGTTACTACACTTGAAATTACTTGTTTACTAGTGGGCACTCTTGATAAAATCCCCACGTTAATGCATTACTGGTATCTCTCTAAATAAATTACATTAACATGCCCTTCTCGCCCCTACTAATATCGAGTTAAATTCCTTTGAATTTTAATTATTCGACAAGGTTACGAAAACGTAATTTAATAAATTCGAACTGTCTTTAAACCCTTATTAAACCTCAATTATTCATTAATAAAATTTACTTCTAAATATATCTTAATACTGAGTTAAACACATGTCTCGAAATACCCCGTTCATACATTAACATGACCACGTCTCTTTCAAGCCACGTGCCGCGAATGAAGGTAATTTGTGATCAACAAACATCGCATTTAATCATGATAAATTCAACAATTAAATTGCAAATACATGTACAACAAATACTACAGAAGGTAATTATATTTATATTATCAACTATCTATTAACATATCACTTCAGATGAGGTGTTAATCGGACAGCAACGTCTGTATTGCTACGAAATCGACCGGAAAATGACCATCACAACCTGTTCGGATACCGTGTTTGAACTAAAAAAACCTAGTTACACTTCTATACGCGAGATGTCGCTGATAGTGGGAACATAAATCATTCTTTTATATATTCTATAATACAAATCTACACAATTACTGTACTGTATCATTTCTATGCATTCATGAGTTCCAATTTAATCAGAATTATCGATTTATAATTTTGTTTATTGATTTTTGGGATTTATTCACTTCTACAGATCTCTTCTTTTAAATATTTGTTGTACCAGATGACTTGTAGGTGTTTATCAAGAGAAGTAACAGATGGCGCTTGTATGCTAATTTATAATTTATAGTTGGATTGACGAACACAATTTCTTCCAGATTCAGTAAGACTAGGACGGTTTCGGGATTGGACTGAAAAATTAATTAATAAGTTTACTGAATTGTGGTTTAAGACTACAAAAATTCATTGCTATTAGAATAAAAATTAACAAGTGTAAAGCCGGTTATTGGTATTAACAAAACTAGAAATACTCCAAGAGAAATTGCAACATATTTAAAATGATCGGAGGCAGGAAGCTATATTGGTCACTGCTTCTGAAGATCATCTGCTATCCAACTAGCTGATTCTGATTCTAATTACGCCGGTCTTAAGAGACATGAGGGCTGGTGGTCAGTGGCGTAGCTGAAAATCTCGCCCCCCCACCGCAAAATGTATGGTCGGGGCCCCCAATAAAAAACTCACTTAAATTATTAAGTTTTTTGGCAGCGGCGTACATTCTCTTTAGCAAAGTCTTCGATGATATGATCAGTATCTAACTTCCTTGCTTTCTCTTTCTCAATACACATAATGCTGAAGTCTTTCTTGTGTCATTGAATTTCGTACAAACGTCTTAATAAGCTTTAATTTTGAAAATGACCTTTCAGCTGTAGCAACAGTAACTGGTAGTGTTAAGAATAATTTTATGGCAATGAAAATATTTGGAACACTTAACAGTAAAGTTTTATGATTTTTTATAGGGAATATAGCAAAATAAAAGACTGAAGAATCCGCAATTTCTATTATTTGTGTGCTCAAAACATTTCTTAGTAACAGAAGTTCGCGGGGAAAATCTGCCGATAAATCTTCAGAATAATTTTCAGCAAGATTGCTATCTTCCAAATAAAGCTGATCGTCATTCAACTTTGATAATGTATTGGGATTCAAACAGGAAAATCTCTTTACCACTTCGCTCATCCCAGAAAATTGGCCAACAATCTGTTGAATGACAATATCAAGGTTGGCATAAAATGCCTCTACTTTAAAAGATGTTTCGGAATCTGTAAGCCGTTCATCTTCTGCTAATTCATCAAAAAACTTAACACGCCTTTTTCTCTTTTTTTAAATTCTTGTTCTATACCCCATTTATATGACAAATCCGAGGCCTCTACTAAAATTAATTATGTACGAAATAACTTTTTCATCAACCATTATTACATTAAAATATTTATATATAATATTGACTATTGAATATTGATGTTTAAGATGAATGTAATTTTTAATTTTGATGATATTTTCGCGTCGTAAATTTCTAAACTCGGGGGGCCCCAAGAGCAGTAAACAGAAAAAAGAATCCGCTTACTTGATTGCATAACTGACAAAAGTTTGAAGTTGATCTGAAAAAAACTGATAAAGATACGAGAATGTGTAAGCGAGACGTGAGACACGCTGTATGTCTGTGGGCGCTCTCACTACGATCCCTTACATCTGCTCTCACCTTAAAACGAGAAATATTGGTACCTACCAGTTCCGGAAGACACTGTTTCATCATATTTTTCAACATGTCATCTCCTTCAACATCAAGGGATATGGCAGAACAATGTTTTACTGTAGTCATGCAAAATTGGCATATGACGTGACCCTGTGGAACAGAAGCCCTATTCCCATTTTTGCTCAGATAGACATCTATTAGATTCAGTTTGACTGCTTCTTTCTTGTTAACAAATGCCACTATATAATCATGTATACTGAGGCACATCGCTTTAAAATCAAAACATTTCTTGAGCAATTCTGCACAGTTCGTACACACCACAGGTTTCTGTATTTCAGTTAAATCCTAAAACAAAATTCACGTAAACATCCTATAATTCAAATGAGTATTTAATTTGAACTGAACCAAAATTATTCATATACAGATTTCCACACTTACTATCTTTGGCAGAACTACGTCCAAGGCATCTTTCATATCTCCCTCTACTACATTAATATTATCACATATTTTCAAACAAAGTCTGCATATTATTTTTTCTTGGGTAACTTGGGTTCCCATTTTCTTTTCAACAAAAATAGAAAAGAACAGATCTTTTTATAATTAGGGTTAACTAGCACAAACCACCCGGTAGTTTGTGGTTAACTAGCATCAACAGCAATAAAGTGAACATAGCAACAGAGTGGATAAAGAATCGATTCATAGGCTATAATCTTCCGAATAAACGAAACCGACATTCAGCTCGAACTTTTAGTTATGCCGAAAATAGAAGTATTTCCGTAGATTCAATTTTAATATTAAATAGTACGTTTCAATTCCTATAAAAATTACAATTAAAATTTGCACAACTAGGTACTTACATGAAAAAGTCAGTTGTCAAACAGACGTTCTTCACACCAGGATTTTGTACACTCTATTTCGAGAGGATTCAGCGTAGATTACCTACGAAAAAACGATACGAATACGCCTATTTGCCACTTGCTCTTTGAAATTTGCAACTGATAAAAGAAATGTTTTGAAAACAGTGGCTTAATTACAATAATTTTAAGTTGGCCCTGATTCCGGAGTAGGTCAGATGTATCAAACATACTTGATGAATAGTAGATCGTGTTTAATTCAAAGAGTTTAATAAATAGAGAAGACAAGCTGGCGATTTGCCGGGAGTCGCGGTTTGGTTGACTTGGAGACGGTAGGCTCTGCGTCCTTGTCCCAACACGCAACACAGCCTTTCCAACAAATAACGTCAATTGTCGTCAATCGTCACCACCCCTCAAGTACTATGCGACAAAGAGAGAACGAACCGTGTGAGAGGGATGAGAAGTACAAGCCTCCCGCTGCTTATACATTCCGCTTATGGAGTTTGTCTCCTCTATTTGTTAAACTCTTTGGTTTAATTTCAGTATTTGAAGACATAAATAATATTTCGTATGTGTCTGTAGACAAGTTTTTTAACGGTTTGGTCGTGGCCTTCTATGATTAAAGCTAAAAATTAACCAACATATTTTTTGAAAACCAAAATAATATGAGTCAAACATTTGCTTGTTATCTACGGGTTGGATTACGCTTTATTTGCACTAGCGTCTACACCCAAGCAAACAAATAATCCCGCATGCGCATTATCAAAGAATTTATATAAATAGAAGCAGATACACATTTATAAGTGTGTTGTCAACATCTCGTACTCAAGTTCAGACATTACATTTTATAATTATCTCTTTCTTTATGATGAAAATTACTATAGCCCCATCTTTGTTGCAGTACTACTGTTTTTAACATGACAAATAAATGTAAGACAACAGGCTATTCTTATCCTCAACTACACCACAAACAACACATTTTTTCACTATTTTTACGATTCAACGAGAATAATTGTTTAAATTTACAAAACACGAAAATAATTTTGAGGTTAGAGTAGTTAAAACAGACACAGTTCTTAAATGACTAAATTCCACATATGTCTTTGCTACACTCATACCACGGTCTTGGAGTACTTGCAACAGAGATAGCGTTATAGGCAATATTGTATCTTAGAACGAAATGGTGAGAAAAAGGTATGTTGGACATGATGGCAACAGTATATCGTATAACTTTTACACTTTATCTCGGCTTCTATTTATATAAATTCTTTATTCTTTGCGCATTATGTCATAGATGAACTACACAGGCACAGTAGAGAAATATACAGTAGACTCACTCCCTATCTACTCTATGCAGAAAAAATGGGACTTGATTTCGTTTTGTATGCTCTAGACCAGACCGAGTGCGCAAATACCACGCGCACAGAGGGGAATGGCGCCAGTTTTAAAATCGAGTAGCGAACACCGGCGCGCGGCGTACCGAACTAAATGTCAAATTTGTTGGTTATGTCCTATGTTGCAATATAATCATAGCACAATATTCACATTAGGAAACGCATAATAATAATGTAATGAATCAAAAAGTTCATTGAGATTTGTACCATTTCTAAAAAAATACACTGGAAGCAGAAGCAGCAATTCCTTAATAATTTAAACAACTTGCAGTACTTACTCATTTTTCCAATCGTTTTGAACTTTCAAATACAAATAACACACAACAGGTAATCTTATTTTGTAACTTTTGAACATTTGACCTCCTATTCGCGCGAGTAGGTATGGAGACACTTGAGCCAGACAGTCAGATATTGACCCCTTAATTTGGCCACTTGGCCAACCCCTAATTTGGCCACTTGGCCCACCCCCTAATTTTGGCCAGTTGGCCCACCCCCTAATTTTGGGCAGATGGCCCACCCCCTAATTTGGCCACTTGGCCTACCCCCTAATTTTGGCCAGTTGGCCCACCCCCTAATTTTGGGCAGATGGCCCACCCCCTAATTTTGGGCAGATGGCCCACCCCCTAATTGAGGGCAAATGGCCCACCCCCTAATTTTGGGCACTTGGCCCACCCTCTAATTTTGGGCAGTTGGCCCGCCCCTTAATTTTAGCTGTATGCCTTCCTTAAATTCCGGGCAAGGGACCCCGCCTACTAATTTTGGACAAGTGGTCCAGCCACTAATTTAGGCAGTAAGCCCTCTCCTTAAATTCCGGGCAAAGGGACCCGCCTACTAATTTCGGGCAAGTGGCCCAGTCACTAATTAAGGCAGATAGCCAACCTAATTCTGGCAAGTGGCGACGCCTCCTAATTTTAGCCGTAGGCCCGCACATAGTCTGTCAGTAGGCCCCATCCTTCAATTCCGGGCAAGGGATCCGCCTACTAATTTTTGGGCAAGCGCCCCATGTCCTAATTTGGTAGACCATTTCCCTAAGTTTTGTCAATGGCCCGGCCCGCCTTCTAATTCTGGTATATAAAATCGAGAACCAACTTAATTGTTTCGTATTGAGTGTAGCCCACGCGTCGATGGCAAGAGAGTGGGGGGGGGGTCATGGACAAAAATAAGGGAAAGTGACCCAACTCTATATTATTATTAAACTGTGCATTGGGTATGTTCTCGCTTAGGATGCGAGAGGTCCCGGGTTCAACTTCTGGACACACCGAACTTCTTTGTTTTATTTTGTAACAATTAATGTATTCACAAATTCAGGTTTGATTTGACAGCAGAAATAATGTTTTCCTTCTACATACTTATAATGATATCATTATTTCCTGTGATTTCTTTAGGTTAGGTTAGTTAGGTTGATTTTTTTCCACAAAATATTTTAATTTCTTTCTAAGCACTAATACGCATGCAGGATTGTTTGTATTTGCTTGGGGTGTAGGAGCTAGCGTTTTTTCTGCCAGCAAAGATATAAGTACACATTGCCCAATAAAAATAAATGATTTTCGAGTAAATTACATCATACTATACACTAAATTTAGAAATAAAATCAAAGGGAAACCTTAGTAGGAAAGATATCACCATCTAGGTAGGTATCTTTCCTAGTCTAAGAGGGAAATAGTAAAATACATAAATTACAAATAGCTACTAGTTCTTTATTACAGAGACAATAATATTATGTATTTAATTTAACATATGAAAAGTGGAGAAAATATGCAAATAAATAGGAATCAAGACAATGCACACATAAATTTATTATAGATGTTCTGTGGCTAATGGCTGCCGGCTGTTGCGAACTACAAACCGTAAACAAATGACACGTGGTGCGCCAACGTACTATGCCATAAATTAGTAGCGCCTGCGCATCAGATAATGAAATAAACTTCGTGTATGTGCACAATTTAATTATACCTTAATGGACATGTTACGTATAAATCATTATGTATATAGTATATACCTTCAGCAATATACACTGTATATGACACTGATGGATGTCAGTAGCTCAATATACATTTCATATCATATGTATATTTAACAATACATATTCAAATTCCTACATCTAATGAATATGCTATGGATGTACATATCCATGAGATGTTATATGGGGCATAGTCTGAATCTTTATCAAAGGTCTTACACAGGAGCACTGAGAAGTGGAGCAATGTCCCTTGCAGGCACAGGAAATCAACTTAAGGATGGCCTCTGGAGCAGCATAAGGGGATGTCCTGATTGGGTGCAAATCTTTGCCACGATGAACCCAACCCCAGTGTTGTGGATCCAGTTTATTCCTGAGCCTCAACTGTACTTGATAGAAGGTACAATATGAATGTTGTGCAGCACTTACTGGTGTAGGAGGAAGTGATTCCAGCTTTGCTACATTTTTAGTGAGTGATCGCTGGAATATTACGTACCCTAGTTCATCTAACGTATGTTTCCCATCTTTGGAGCCATACATATACAAAAAAAGAATCTCTCTGCCTTTTTCTACTTCAGGGTCAGTGGCTGTAGCTATTTGGAATACGTGTATGGTGTGGCGCGATTCAGCTTCCGTCTCAAACAGATTGACGACGTTCTTTTTTCATTTTCCATAAATTGCACTTGTGGTGTCGCAACCGCGAGTAGGATGTACGTGTTGTTGTGCACATGTTGGTTCTGAAGGCTAATTGATGAAAAAATTTGTTCTTCTTACGTCCGATTTTCGGTTTGAGTAAAAATGTTTCTTGATTCAAAGGAGCCAAAGTAGTCAACAATACTAAAATATCAGTATCCTGACAAACAATGGCAGACCCATGTTTTCTTATGTTTCCATGGTTTCTTTTCGGGTATATTCAGGTTCCAAAGGCTACTTTTCTAGCACTTATATGATATGCCTCGTGCAAGGTTAAGCATTTGAAATTATATATTTTTTATTTTTTGATCCATTTTTTTGTAGTAGTTTTCAGTTACAGTTGGAAGAGATCAGTTCCAAATAAAAAAAACACTTTATATTTGGTAATGTTTACATACAGGGCATTTGATTGAAATTCAAAGGGTGAATTTTTTGGTGATTTTATGATGATAATACTTTAGTTGCCTACCAATCTTTTGCTCATTTTCCACTATTAGAACCATGTTTATTCGTTAAGGGTTGATCCCATCAACTTGATTTTGGTCTCATTCGATTCAGCATGCAAAAAACATAGAAAACGACTCCTCACATCTCTACTTTCAACAAAGTACATTTACAAAAATTTCTCCCCACTGTCTCCCCCCAATAGCCTCATTTCTTTCCCTCCAATTTTCGGGGACTTTTTGGATTCTCAAACTACATGTCAAGTAGCACTAACCAAAGATTCAGGGACGGACTAATTTTTATGTTGTTTAGGTACTTTTGGCTGCAATTTTCACTGTAGCAGTAAGAGATCTGAGAATTAATCTCGATAATAAACTGTCCTATAACATCCATATACCTATATGAAATAATATCAGTTATTGAAAGTGCTGGGTTTCATTCAAAGATTTGGAGCAATGTTTCTATCCAGTCTAAAGTTGTGATATTGTTCAAACAAACAAGTGTAACCACTTTAGATTATTTGTACAATGTCTGATATATGTTGTGTATTCAAAGACCTTACTCTAAATAATAAATATTGTATGTTTTTGTAAAAAAGGTTTGTCCCATAAATATATAAATAAGTAAATACATTTTATCTTTTCCGCGTATTTGACACATTGTGGCAACTGCTCCATAACTTGTAAATGTCGAGGTCAATAGTGCCGTTACTAAAATATAAGAAATTATTTACCAGCTCTCCTATCTTGTTAATTCTTTAATCTTTGCTTTTACTGTACAACAAGAATATAGAGATTAAATTCAAATTACAAGGCCAGCTATGATGAGACCTACAGCAAAACACCGAAGAAAGAGAAATGCATATCTAGCCCTCATCCATGCGCAACACACACCTCTCCCTCCCCGAAAGGTTCACCACACATCCCGCCAGCAAACAGCAATTTTAATCTACATCTATAGGCACACTACATGTACACATATATTACTATTATTTATAGATTTTGTTGGACTAGCCTTTACACAGACACTATAACATAAAATTTATTAATTAGATATAGGTGAAACAAACTCATCAATATCGTAAAATGCTTTATCACATACAAATTTTAATACTTTATTCTTAAATGGTATAAATAAATTCTTTATTTGTCTTTTCAGTGTAAATACACAATCAGACACGTCAATGGATATACAGTAATAAAAAAATAAATATATATATATATGTATACAAGAAAAGAGAATATAATATATAACAGTAATTCTACACAGAAATATAGGTACACAAAATACACACGTACATACACACATATATATACACATTGTATAAAAATTTAAAAAACTTAGTTATAGGCACAGTCAAATTACATGTCGGCAAACACAATGTCATACCAAAGTCAAAATACATAAAATTCATATCTCAGCATTTAAAAATTCGTCAAAACTATAAAAGGCCCAATCTATAAGAATTTTTTTAATGCTATTTTTAAATTGCTTTAAATTAAGATTTTTTATTCTATTTGGCAGTTTGTTAAAGAATAACGGCCCGTAATAATTTTTAGCTCCTCGGCTGTGGTTCAATCTTACGTATTTGGTTCTAATGTGACCATTGTTTCTGGTATTATGAGGGTGTGTATCACTTACAAGGCTATATTTATTTAAATTTATTTTAACAAACAGAAGGCATTCATAAATATAAATAGAGGGTAATGTTAAAATTTTCATGTCCTTAAACTTCTCCCTAGCATCCTCTCTAAAACCCAAGAAACACATAGCTCGGATAGCATGGCGCTGTATAGAAAATATTCGATCAGTATGTGCCGAGTGACCCCAGGTAATTATTGCATAGCTAATTACCGAGTGAAAGAAACTGAAATACGCAGTTTTTACCACTTGCGTAGATACTACATGCACAAGATTTCTTATTAAGTACAATGTTTTATTCAGTTTTTTAACCATATAATCTACTTGATGTTCCCAGGTAAGAAGAGGGTCTAAGTACACTCCAAGAAATTTTATACACTTCGGGTTATTGGCGTCATCTAAATTACGATGTGAAAATATCATGTTCATTGTTTTTTCATTGTTTAGCAGTAATTTGTTTGCTGTGAACCAGTTTTGAAGATCTGCTGTTTTATTCGCCATATCATGTAGTAGGTATTTTATATCATTTTCTGTTGTAATTAGTGTCGTATCATCAGCATATAGTATAGTGCTACAGTTTACGTTTGCATAGATCAAGTCATTTATATAAACAATGAACAACATTGGTCCAAGGACCGACCCCTGTGGTATATACTGCCGATACCGTTACACTGATTAATTTTATTGAAACATTTAATGCCAATATGTTGGAGAATTTTCACCTAATGCAAGGCGGGAATATGGCTGATACAGATTTCCCTTGCTTCTCGTGTGGTGTGGATATCACTATATCTGAAGAATTGAGATTCGTTTCTTTGATGAACATTATTAATTGTGGACATACAAACTAGGTAAAGAAAGTATTTGCAAATCTTTAAATAATGGTTTACAGCCAGTTATGGGGCGAGTTTTACACATAGTTTTATAAGAACTATGTTCGATGTTAAAATTCTCTTTTAGAGTATGAGTTCCCACAGAAAATGAGCCCACATCGTAGTTGAGATTGAGCCAATCAATTGTAGAGTTTTCAGTGTTTATACAGACAGAATCTCTCGGATTTCCTATTATCAAGGTTATCTATATATCTCGTTTGATATGATCAAGATCTATATTTAGGAAAGATTCATGTGAAACTTCTGACAGTGCAATTTGAGACTATTTTTATATTTTGACTGAAATGAACAAGAGTCACATTTAAACACTGTCACATCTGGAAAATTGTTGTGTACTAGTAAATGCGTTTTCAAGCCATATTGATGCTTTGTCTGAAATGAACAAGAATCACATTTGTACAAGGTAACCTCTGATGGATCCAAGTGAACCAGCAAATGATTTTTAAGGCTATGTTTTAGTTTTGTCCTAAAGGAACAAGACTGACATTTGTACATTACTACTTCAGAGGGATCTTTATGAACCCTCAAATGTGCCTTAAGGTAAACGATACATTTCGTTTGATATGGACAAGATGTACAGCTGTATATAGTTACTTCTGAATCATTTTTATGGGACAACAGATGTCTGTTAAGGAGATCTTTACGTTTAGATTGGTACGAGCAAGAATCACATTTGTATTTTTCTACTTCTGAAGGGTCTCTATGCTGCAACAAGTGACTTTTGAGGTGGTATTTCCGTTTTGTCTGATATGAGCAAGAATCACATTTGTATATCGTTACTTCTGAAGAATCCTTATGCTGTAGCATATGTATTTCTAAGTTAGATTTGGTTTTTCCTTGGTATGGACAAGCGCCACATTTATACGTAGGTATTTCCGAGGGATCTTTATGCTCTAGCAAATGTTTTTCTAGGTAATATTTATTTCTTGCCTGATATGAACAGGAAGTACATCTGTACATTGTTATTTCTGAAGGATCTTTATGCTTCAGCGAATGTTTTTTGAGCTGATCCTTACGTTTTGACTGATATGTACAATGGTCACATTTGTACATTGTTACTTCTGAAGGGTCCTTATGCAAAAGTAAATGTTTTCGTAGGTTACATTTGTTTTTCAGCTGACATAAACAGTATTCACACTGGAACAGTGTCGTCGTTGCGATATTTTTGTTCGTCGACGCCTGTTTTGTATGTGCAGTGTTGACGTCAGATTGCGGCGAAACAACACCATCGTCAAAACTGAAAATTATAAAAGTGGTTATTGTTGTCAACTAATGACGTTTACGATATACATACATTGCCACCATTTCAAGTTATGGTCAATGAATGAGGGTACAGAATAGGCAAAGTTTGCTGCTTATTTTTATTGACTCATGACATATTAAAATATAACTTTTCAACTAATTCGACGGAATTAGTTGAAAAATTAAAAAATATTAAAACTCCACAAAATTCTGTTTTAGTCTCATTCGATGTAAAAAACATGTTCTCTAATATCCCAACAGATGAATGTCTATACCTCATCAAAAACCTTTTATATAAATCCAAAATTAAACCATATAATCTCCTACGAAATCTTATTAGCTTTCGAGATCTGCCTGTCACAAACGTACTTTCAATTCAGGGAAAAATATATATTTTTTAACAATCCCACCTTTTGGAGGTGGAACCTTAGGTATTAATTTTCAAAACTGCATACCTTGGTTTTCTTTGTATTTTATTGTTTTTAATGGAATAAACAGTAAAACGTTGAAAATAACATGGTTTTCAATACTGTAATGCAAGTAATAAAACATTTCAATCTAAATTAACTAGTATTATTACAACACACGTAATACTTCAAGAAAATGCTACTATTTAATGTCTAACTGGTAATATATAATTTGCGTTTCCCAATCAAAAGTTATAGACACTTATGTACAGCACGTGTGTAAGCCTATTTCAGCGTGAGTGGATGTCCGACGTAGCGCGACTTGGAGTGTTAGTTAACAAATTACTGCTCGCTCTTTACTTTTACTTTAATTCGACAAACATATGTCTTACATGTTTCTTTCGTAAAATTTTCTATTCTTTTCAATGGTGCTATCAAATTGAATTTAAAAGTTATTTATGATATATCGTTTTTTACCACCTAAATTGTTTTTTTTCCAAACAATTTCTCGTGGTGGGATTTTGATATTTTGTTCTCCATACCTTTCTGAATACGTTTCAATAAAAATCATTGATCGGGGAATTTTTCCAAAAAGTCAAAATCTAATTTGACTCCGCTAAGCAGTGTACACGAAATTTGATTTTAAAGTAAAACTTAGCGATATGCCACCCTTAGAGAAAACAGTGCAGACGACCGTTAATGTTGTGTGAATAAATAAGCAAATAATGGAAATATAATTTTGAGCAGAAAATAAACATTTCATAATTAAAACGGACCTTAATTTTACATTACCTGTAGCATTCGGATTCATCTTTCTTTATTTCAACTTCCTCGTTGAATACAAATTTTTGGTCCTCCATTTCAACAAAATTTTGCTTACTAAGTTCATTTTCTCCACAAAACGTTTCTTCTGTTTTAACCACAAGATTACCCTCCTCTTTGTAGGCTAACAAGTATTCTGGGGTAATCTGATACTGATTGTCAAATTTCAGATCAGGGATGCCAACAAAATTTTTAATCTCATGTTCTGCCTCCTCTTTTACGTTTCCACTATTTTCACAGAACATATGTTCTAATTTAAACATATCACCTCCATTGCCAATTTCACCCTCAAGAGCATTTTCTCCTTCACAGTATGCTTTTTCCGTTTTAATTATGACCAAGTTACCATCTACCTCACTGGCTGTTACATCTCTCATTGTAGGCTCTAATAAATTCCTTAGATCTATTTGTCCTTTACAGTCTTCGTATAGAGTTTCACGATATTTCTTAATCTTTTCTTCTACAATCAAACAGTTGGTCACAAAATGGAAACAGTTCTGTAGCGAGCCAAGACAAGGTTCACAAATGACGAATTTCTTGCCGATACTTGAATTCTGTCAAACAATAAAATCAATATTGAAAACAAAATAGGTACAATATGGACATGTAAAGAATTGTTTAAATGTGATGAGTTTTTCAGAGATAAAATTAGAAGAATATAATGGAAAGTAGCATAACAAAGAGAGAGAAGGCGAATGTATGGTAGTGGAGCAGAACTAAGAGTATATATCCCATTAAAGAACTGTCTTATTATAGCAATTCTATGACTGGAACTTGCTCTAGACATCACAAGGAGGTTAGGAAAAAGTTTTGGATTAAATCTGTGTGGTGGAAAGCTTCTGTTTAAACAAAAGAATGTTCAAAATCGCGTTTTGTCGCAGTTTTTCTTCAATAACTTTGGTTTTATGACTTTCATCGTAATAAGGAAATAGAAACAAATTATTCACGATGAACTTGCGAAGAAAACTAGATGTAATCGAACTCTCTTGGTCAATTGGTTACATTGCAAAACATAGAAACAATTGTGGGTGGTCATTTTTAAACAATTGATAATAACTTAAACAATAATACATTCAATTTAACGAAAGTTTAGAAGAATATGTCACTACTGGAGACAAATTATGGCGCCAAATTTCAAGTTGAAATGTTTGGTTTGGAAATCTGGTTAGTACTTGTTTATATACATATTTTAAAGTCACTTTAAATTGTTTTTACTACAATTATTCAAGCATAAACACTTGACACCAAATAAATACATCTTTATTATTACAATGTCATTTTAATATAAATACACTTTAAATCTTTTTGACTGTTGTTTTTATATATTGCTATGTAATATGTCTTTAAATATTATATATTGATTAAGTGTTTAGGCACAGAAATATAACAAGCATAATAGACCTAAGTAAAAAAGATGTAAACAATACCAATATGTTGGTTACTAAATGAACGATTGAAGAAAATAGAAAGTACAATTTTAGTTTGAAATGTTCATAGTATCGTTGAATTAATTAGTTTATCTCAAAATTGTGTAGCAAAACTGAAATCTACAAGAAAAAACAATTGTTAAAACAAAAAAACATTGTGACACGAAGGGTGATGAAGCAGGATTTACACTCGAATGAGCGCTAGAACGTTTTAGACTGCGGAAGCCGTGCGTGCTGTTAGGCAAATTAAATTCGATAATATTGCAACAACTTCTGTGATTAAAAATAATTTAACATAGACATTCCATAGTTTTAAATATTATGAAATGTTTAGTGCTACCTTCAAGTCACTATTTCATTTCATTTGTTCACAAATGAGTAAAATGTCATATCTTGGCTCCCAATTGGCATAGACAAAACTTTTTTTTGGAATTGCTTCTTGCCTTATGAATTTTTAATGCATGCTGATAATTTTTAATTTTGGGTAAAACATTGATGAGTAAAATGCATTTGTTAACAGAAAAAATGAAACAAATTAAAAAAAATTGTTTTCAAAAACACTAAAAATGTCTTTTAATGCAGCTGTAAAGTACATAAAATAAGCTGCGGTCTCAAAATTAAAGAAAATACCTTAAAAAACCAATTAGATAATTGAAAATATTAAGATGTTTGAAAAATCGTTTGAATCTCTTTATTTGAAAATAAATATCCAAAAGTGATAAACGGGGTGAGTCACGAATAGCGCTCGCCCCGATATTTCCTAAAATATTTGGAATAGAAAATTGAAATTTGGAGGCCTTATTACACGACTAAAATGCCATATTTTCAATAAAAAATCAAGTTTGGTGCACATCCGGTTTGACCGGAAATGCCCACAACTTTCGATTTTTAAATGGAACACCCTATATATTTTTACATTTTTCGAATCTAGAGGAAATTTTGAATACAATACATCCATTTTGGTCACTTTTTGATAAACATTAAAAATTTTATTAAAAAATCTATTTCTGAATCCAGAGTGCTTTGGTGCCCAAAATATATTTTAGTTTGTGTGCTACGTTACTATAAAAATAAAAAGAGCAATATGATTGCATTACTTAATTTTCTAAAATTTTTAAATGTGATTTTTACCCACTAACTCGGTTTTTTTAAATGGGAATTTAATCGTTCACCAACATTTTTAAATACCTCATTTTCATACGAGTCTAATGATACCAAAATTTTGAAAATCCGCTCAGAAATATTTGAGATTTCAGCCAAAATACAATGCAACCAAGCTTTTAGAAACATGCGGCTAATAGATAATGGATTAGTGGGATTTGGAAACTAAAATGGCACATTTCTGTGTAAATCTGGTAACCTAATAACATTGGAAAAATCATAGTAGCCATTAAATGTAATAAAACAATATCAGCTGTCAGACAGATACAAAATAAAGCGTTGCGGAAATCTCTTTGAGTAAAAATTAAAGAAAATGAATAATTTCAGTAGAAATGAAAAGGTCGATATGTTACTGATATATGGAGAGCGTCTCAAAAATTCAACTGCAGCTGTAGAACTGTATCAGCAATGATATCCCAACAGACGTCATCCAAGCAGACACTTGTTTGCCAGAGTGGAACAAGAATTAAGAAACGAACCCAATCAACAAGATGACCATCAAACATTTATTGTAAGTGAGGACAAAGAAATTGATGTATTAGGATTTGTGATGGTACACCCAACAACATCAACAAGGGAATTGTCAATGGAATGCGACATTAGTTAGTCTTCGGTTTGCAGAATTTTAAAGAAACATAAGTTTCGGTCTTATAAATACTGTCAAGAGCAGAAAATTCTCATTCATGTGTTAAATAACTTATATTAAAAATTCCAAATCTTTCATTCATATTTTAGAAATAATTTATATTAAAAGAAACAAATCTAAATATCACTTTGTATATTCAATCAGTATAAAATTATTTGCTTATTCTAAACATAAATTGAAATATAAAACACTAACTATTACAAATAACAAATAATTGCTGACTATTTAGAATAGTTCGAACAGTGAATAGGATTTTATAATTGAGGAAAGGCAATTCAGCAATATTGCAAAGACTGCACTATTGCTATGCCTATGAACTTTAGGTCATTCGATTTTTAGTCTTGGTGAGGTGCAGTAGTGAGATATCTCTTTCACAAATGGGTCCCAAACAACTATGTATAATGTAAGTACAACTTTGTTAAATTTCATTCACCACCTTTATATTGTTACTAGTTAAAAATAAATGTTTTATTTTTCTAAATCACTATTTTTCTACCCTCTGATGCTACACCCCTAGTTCGTATGTGGTTTTGGCAAACCATGTATGCAACATATGGTGGAGGTTGCCGGATTTTGCTGGATAAATTCTTCATAATTTATCAACTTTTTTAATTTTTTTTTGAGTAAATGTTTGTTTAAAATTTAGTGTGTGCATGGGGTTATTGTACTTTTTTTCGTGAACAAGTACGGGTTGTTATATTGCTATCAGTACATATAACTTCACAAGCACGTTCTCAAAATAGAGTCTGAGGACCTATTGAAAATTTGTACAATAACTCGGGTGAATTGACGACTGTAAAACAAAATTTAATGAGAAAACAGGGGTAGCACAGCCGGTAAAAAATAACAAAACTAGAGTCTTGAAAATAGAAGTTACAATTATTAGTCAATTTTATTATTTTTTTTAAGTAAAAGGTTGAGATGTCATTCAAAACTAGTAAAACCACAATATAAAGGTGGTTGTACAATAATTTTTTTTGTTTCACTAAATTATTACAGGACAAAAATTGTTTCCAAACATCTGAAGCCAGGAATGCCATAGAAGTACATCGAGTATTACAGATTTAATTTTTTTTTACAGATTGGCTTGATTTCTTTTCTTTCAGGTGCTTGTATTACTCGTATTACAGCATTTAATTTTTCTTTTACAGCATCTAATTATTTTTACATTTAATTTTTTTTATATATGTTGTGATAAATTTTGTGGGGGTTAGTGTAGGGCTCCGTGTGACTTCAAAGAAACGCTCTTAGGAGAAAATTGCGGTCATATGAGTGGTTCCGAGAAAAAAACAGTTACCCGGTCTGCTTTGAAGCTGCAGGTAAAAGAGAATCAGATTCCTGCGAACTTTAAACCACAGCACAGGAGCACCGAGGTACTTGGCAGTCCTAAGTTAGAGACAGACCCATTTGCACGTTCTCCCAAAGTAAGCAGATCACCAGACAGACATAGACTACTAGCAACCACAACTGATAGCGATAGTGAAGATAATAGGCCCACTGCATCAACAAGGTCAAAATTAGACAGATTAACGAAGCCAACAAGTTCTGAGCGGACAGAAGAACGGCAAAAGGATATCCCGAGTGATACACCAGTGAGCGCACACAGAGAGGAAGCTAATAACCCAGGAACTCTAGAGAGACAGGAGAAGAATCAAAATATTGAAAGAGTTACAGCAGAAAGTAACGGTCCGTCTCCAACAAGAAACTCAGCTACGATGGACGTCACAATTTCGGAAAGCATGGCCACACCAAAAACACCAGCCGTCCCAAAATTCCTGTGTCCTCCAACGTTTGACCCATGTACGGGAAACGTTGTTAATTTTGTAAAAAATTATGAACGGACCGCAGTAGCAAATAGTTGGGACAATAACCTGAAAATAACATATTTGGGCACGTTCTTGGAAGGGGCAGCACATTTATGGTTTAACCGCTACACATCGGATGCTATTAATTACAACAAGAAATGGGCAGATGTCAAGGACGATTTGTTAAAAGAATTTGGTGGTAGTGATGTGAAAAGGCTACTGGAGAAAAAATTGTATGAAACGAAACAACGCCCTAACCAGTCTATTAGAGCCTACTTCTTCGAGCTCCAGACCATATTTGCGGATTACGATCCAGCATTCAAAGTAGAGGAATTTAAAAAATTCTTCGAAAATGGAATGAACAAGGATTTATATAGGAGTTATAGGCTAATTCTGGAGGATGATTTGGACTGGGATAAATTCAAAAAAATTATAAGGAAGCTCGAAGACATCTCCACACCCGGTGAAGAGCGTATTTCATTAGATTCACTAAGGATTAGTGAAAACAATAATTGTCACCACTGCCACCACATATGCGGCCAACGAAACGAAGGTCAACACAATGACGGAAATGAGAGACAACAAGCGGCACCACAAACAAGTGGAAGGAACAGGTACTTTCAAAACAATAATTATCAAAGAAACACTACAGGCAGATATCAAGGCACTTGGGGCAGATCAGGACCATCTACAGGTCGCAGGTACGAATCAGGTCAACGGAACCAGGGAGGTCAACAACATAGCGATAGTAGGAACAACACCCGTCAGCAAAGATTTCCCCCCAATACCAGGAATCACGATGGAAGACCAAGGTGCTTCCAGTGCAATCGAGTGGGCCATTTTGCCATTTCATGTCCTGGAAATAGACGCCTACACCCAAACGCCAACGGACGACGAGAATAAGCCCCAGCGTCGTCCTTGCCAATAAAGGGGCCACTCCTAGCATATACAATTACGATATAATAACTGTTCCTTGCTACGTAAATGGGTACAAGGTGAGAGCCATCCTGGATACGGGGGCCGAAAAAAATGTTATTACTTCCAACATTCTAAGGTACTTTAAGAGGACCCAGAATAGAAACTTAATTGTAGCTGGGGGAGGAAGAATCCCCATACTAGGAGATACCAAATTCAAGCTTGGTATAGGGGGACTTAACATAACCTGTAGAGCGAATGTCATCGACAGTTTACCGTATCCGCTACTACTCGGGATGGAATTTCTCAAAAGCTGCGGGGCGATAATAAATCTTATAGAAGGAGTGATAACATTATCTGTTGGTAACAAGTCTACAAAAGTTTACCTAAACAGTTCTCGAAAAATGGAAGTACCATTCCACCAAAATAACACCATTACAAGGGAAAAGACGGCAAATGAACAATCGACAAATGGAAGGAAAGAAAAACCAAGGCGAAAGATAGGTAACGTAAAGCAACCACACTCAGAAGCTAAGCGAAATGAAGGAAATAGATATGCTCCTAGATCCACACCACCGAAAGAATCTACGTCAGGCGAGTCAAGAATTCAAAATAGTTCTAATAAAAACAACAAGAGGGTCACACAAAAAATTAGTGAGAAGCAGAAGATAAGGAGAGGATTTGAGGGGTTCTTAAAGTCAAACTGGGACTATGAAAGCGTCATATCCAAAGCAATGATAGAGGAAAAGACGCAGAACCTGTTTTCAACCGATAATTCCTATGCTTTAGCTCACTGTGTATCTGCCGACCTGAAAATGAGCAAGGGAATTGCCAAAGCATTCAAGAAAAGATTTGGGGGTGTGAAGGAATTAAGGAAGAGAAAACCAGTAGTGGGACAAGCCTTAACAATAAATCAAAATGGGAGAACTATATATTATCTAATCACTAAGCGATTTTTCTGGCAAAAACCAACACTGCTAGCAGTTTGGAACTCACTGATGGATATGAGAACACACATGCTAAAAAACAATGTGAAACGACTAGCCATGCCAAGAATAGGCTGCGGCCTAGATAAACTAGACTGGACCGTGGTGAAAAATATGATTGGACATATTTTTCATAACATGGAAGTAGATTTGGTTATTTGCAATTTACCTTTTAAAGAACAAGAGGTTTTACATCAGACACCTATTATTCACCTTAATTATACTCAAGGCTATAAAGAAGAAGAGCACATGTACCGTCCACGTAAAGCTCAAATGGAAGAAGATATCGTCTTGGAACCACAAATCCCCAAAACAATATTAATAAAAATGAGTAACCCTCTAAATGAGGCAGACCTAGAGCACGCGGAATTCTATGAAAATGAGAATTTCCTAGTGCCCAGGAGATTGTTATGCATGGAACCAACAATAGTCTCTAATGAGAAAATTTCCATTAAAATTATGAATAAGGGACATAATAAAATTAAAATATTTAGGAACTCCACAATTGGATTTATAGTTTGCAACCCAACCATTGAAGAAGATGCCCTACTTCTGTACATCGAAAATGTCCAGGACTCTGACGACTCTGTCACAATCAAAGATCATAACCTGGAACACTTGGAACGAGGGAAATTTAAAAATAATTTGGAAAAGCTACTCAGCAAATATAACGACGTCTTTTCAAAATCCACTAAAACTATGGGACGTACGAACCTAACCGAACACAAGATTGACGTTGGCAATGCAGACCCAATTAAATGTAGACCCTACAGGGTCTCACAAAAAGAACGCGAGGTCATCGATAGGCAAATAAAGGAGATGCTGGAAGGCGATGTAATAAGGCCCTGCCATTCCCCGTGGTCAAGTCCAGTGGTTCTTGTTAAAAAGAAGGATGGTGAAACAAGATTTTGTGTGGACTATAGAAAATTAAACAATGTTACGAAAAAATCCACATATCCCATCCCCAACATAGATGATATCCTAACTTACCTAGGAGATTCAAAATATTTTATTACACTGGACATGTTCAGTGGATATTGGCAGGTAAAAATCGAAGAAAAATCGAAACAATACACAGCATTCGTAGCTCAGGGACATGGGTCATATGAATTCAATGTTTTAAGTTTTGGTTTATGCAATGCCCCCGCTACTTTCCAAGAGTTGGCCGACAAAGTATTCAATGGAATGAAGTGGAAAGATGTCCTAATCTACCTCGACGACATAATTGTGTTTTCAAATACACTAGAGGAACATCTCCTAAAATTAGAAAAGGTCTTTCAACGCCTTAGGCAAGCTGGTTTAACGCTAAAACCCAGCAAATGCGTGTATGTCAAAACGGAAGTGAAAATCTTAGGACACATAGTAAGCAGCAACGGAGTAGCTCCAGATGAAGAAAAATTAATGGCTATTAAGAATTTCCCGGAACCAAAGTCGGTAAAGAATGTACAGAGCTTTATCGGTCTGTGTAATTATTACAGAAAATTTATAAAGAATTTTTCCATAATAGCTAGACCCTTACATCTGGTTGCAAAAAAGGATAGTGGATTCATCTGGGAAAAGTCACAGCAGGAGGCTTTCGAGACATTAAAGGAAAAACTATTGTCAGCACCAGTTCTACAGCACTTTAATCCAAACAAAGGCTGCGAACTCAGAGTAGATGGTAGCACAGTAGGAATTGGTGGAATACTTCTGCAAGAAGATGAAAACGGACAAGCCCACCCCATCGCCTATATTAGCAGAAGCCTTTCTAAAGCCGAGAAGAATTATACCATTACGGAACTAGAAGGATTAGCTGCTATCTGGGCCTTAGGCTACCTGAGGCATCTAATTTACGGAAGGCCTGTAAAAATTGTCAGCGATCACCATGCCTTGTGCTGGATTAGGTCATTAAAAGACCCAACAGGCAGGCTAGCACGATGGTCACTGAGGCTGTCGGAGTTCGATTACACCATTGTGCATAAAAATGGCGCTGCACATGCAGACGCCGATTCGTTGTCACGGAACCCCGTCCTCAAAGCTGATGAAAGCTTAGAAAATATAGATGACATACCCACTTTCCTTCTCCTGCCTGAAGATGTATCCAAAGAACAGCGATCAGATCCTTCGCTGAAAGAATTAATCGCCGCAGTGGAAGATCCAAGGTCCGCTCCGATAGGTCTAGCAAGACGGGCAAAGAATTATCGGATTGTCAATGGGGTCCTCTATAAGGCCACAGTAATAGTAGTAGCAACCGATTATGCGACCCGTTGGGTAGAAACGGAGGCTTTACCCTCAGGGAAGGCCAAGCCAGTTGCGAAATTTATCTTGGAAAAAATTATTGCACGACATGGATCCCCAAGATACCTACTTAGTGATCGAGGAAAAACCTTTCGGTCTGAACTAGTAAGAGAGTTGGTAAAATGCATGGGAACGTATAACCAATATACGACAGCGTACCACCCCAGTTGCAACGGGTTAACCGAGAGGTTTAACAAAACGTTAGCGAATATGTTGTCAATGTATACGAACACACAACATACGGACTGGGACGAGTATCTTCCCCACGTAACTTTTGCTTATAATACAACTCGACAGGACACCACTCAATTTTCCCCGTTTATGTTGGTCTATGCTAGAGAGGCAATACAGCCGACAGAAGCCAACTTGCTGGAGACATGCAATACTATGGATGCTTGCCAGATGAGAGAGCGAGCCTTGGCTGTGAGAAACCAGGCCGTAGAAAATATCAAAAAAAGGCAGGGAGCCGATAAAATACGATATGACAGCAAGCATCGGCACCTGGAATTCGAGAAGGGGGACCAAGTGAAGGTTTTCACCCCAGTACGAAAAGTAGGAAGGAGCGAGAAGCTGCTACTTCGTTGGTTTGGGCCGTACTATATAGTAAAGAAGAAAAGCGATGTAGACTATCTTGTGCAGAAGGGCCCAACCAAGAAGTCCAAGTCGGAAGTGGTACATGTCAGTCGGATCCTACCTTACCATGACCCTTGGACTCCAATTCCGGTGCCAATGAGGGACAAAAAGTAAAAAGTTTTTTTTTATTATAATTTTCCAATTAAACATTTAAGTTAGGTATAGAGGTGTAAAAGATTAATAGGTACTAATGAAGTTTTTTTTTATGAAAATAGGTTAACCATAATCGGGATGTGCAAATTCCATGATGGGGGCGCGCACCACATGGAGGTCACAGCAGGAGGATTTTGGAGGAAGCTGCCGTCCACTGTGACATATGAAGCTACGATTCCGCTACTCTACGAAACTGCATGGATAGAGAAAGAGGTAAGAGGGAGTTCAGAATTTAAGGGAGCCTGCCAAAATCTCAGCAATAAGAACCCACAGTGTGTAATTTTGAATAGCTTAAATCTGCTAAACGTTAGTTTTGAAAACGAATTTAACTCGCTCACTCGTAGCTGGAGTCCGTCATATTTAAAAAATTGCTCCGAGCCAACAAGGCGCAGTAGAAGGGCACTTGATTTTTTGGGAGAAGGGTTATCGTGGTGTTGTGGGGTTGCTACCCAACAAAAGTTAGATTCCTTGACGATGAGCGAACAAAATTTAAAATTACAATTGTCCAAATTAACAAGCAGGATTTCAGAAACTTTTTCAGCCATATCTCAAAATTCCAAAAAATTTTTAGAGTTCGAGAAATCTATTAGTACTATGTTCAAATCTACGGAAGATAGGATTCACAAATTAGAATCCTATACCGAACAGGTAATGAATAACGTTAAAGAATTTGAAAAAGAAGAAAGTTATTTCCTTTTGTCCATATTAAATAATCAGTTTACAAATTTGCGGCATATTATAGAAATTACACGGGCAATCAAACGTCAAGGGGTTATAAATTCGTGTAGGCAACACCAGATTCCTATTTCAGTTCTGGACCCAGCTGTGTTACGACATGATTTGGAAAAATTAGAGGGCGAATTAGTGAAGTTAGGACAAAATTTGGCCATCCCACTTCATGATTTATCGAAGTTATACCAAGTTCCTATATGTGACTGTGGTTTTAACGAAGATAAACTCCATATTAACATTCGTATTCCTATCACAAAAAAGAAACAAACATGGGAGTTGTTTGAGCTTATAACAACCCCATTTGCTTGGGAAAATCAAACTTGCATAATACAACATGAACCACTATTTTTAGCAGTCTCAAGATCCCCTCTAAGTTCCAAATCACACGTAAGGCAAATATCAGGGTCAGGGTTGAGACACTGTCAGCCATTTAACGATCGATTATGTTACTTGCCACGGTTCTCAGCAGACATGATGCAAGGACCAGCATGTGCCAAAAAATTGTATAACGGAGCCTCTGTTGAGGAAATAAGTCACCACTGTCCAATGAGCTGCCATAAGTCAATCACCACGGTTGTTTCCGAGATTGCTGAGGAGACTTACGTCATCACTCACCCTAAAAATGAAACAAAATTAGTATGTCAAAATTTAACCCAACCATTAGATAAGTCAGCCTACGTAATGCCAGGCTCAATCAAAGTATATTTACCATGTCAGTGTGAGTTATCCATGGAAGGGGAAATTTTAATTCCAAGGAGATTTCCATGCCTTGAGTCATTACCATTGGAGTCCACTGTGACCCATATAATCCCAGCAGCCTGGTCCACATTGAAATCTTTCGTCCTAAAGCCATATAATCAGGATAACTTGCCGAAATTCCTAAAACCAGAAGATGGCCTTAACAAAAATTGGACGTTAGAAATTCCTCACCTTAATCTAACATCCCCGAAAGCAAACATAAAAGATATTTTGGACAGTGTTGACGCGAAAGTTAGGTTTTCATATGCAGACATGTATGGTCAACATGGAGACACGCTATTCTTTATATGGAATTGCATTTTATCGATAGGCCTATGTTACATGTTTTTCGGTAGGCGGCATAACTTAGCAGTTATACCTACTCTAGCAGCCCCAGCACGAGGCGAGAGCGAGGGACGTATTGAACACGATCTTTTTTTTGTATTGTTATGCGTGGGACTTATCCTGTTTATTGTTTACTTTGCAATAAAAATGTTTTTATTGGTGAGACACGGCAAGGCAAAGGCGAGAGAAAATCCAATACCAGCAAAGAGGCGAGCACCTCCCCTAAGTGAACCCCTTCCCTCAGGAAATAAATTCCTACTTCAACTAACCAGTAACGTGGACCTCAATTCAATTGAACCAGGGCATAGCGTAGAATGTGTCCTGCAGGGAATCGAGGATCCCCCATTTGAAGGCACTAGTGACGAGTCGGGTGTGTAAAAAAATTTTTTTTTTTTGGCCCTGTTAAATTGGATCAGAGCAGTCGATCGGGTCATGAAGTGAGGTTGCTAGGCGATTTAAGCTAGTGGCTAATTCGAGGTCACTAGATAAATGGCAGAGCAAATAGCCGATTACCTGACACCGCCCTTATCCAAACAAAATTAATATTGATAATACAACCAGACATGTCGACCCACAATACACTGAAGTTAAACCACCCACCGTGCACTAAAGGGAGCCTATTATAAATGGTTAAAGCTGTAGCAAACATTGAAGTAAGAAAAGTTAAGACTTCGAGCAGTAAAAGTAAAATTTAAGAAATATGCTTAATCTAATAATTTTTTTATTTAAACCAAAAAATAGTTTTATTATGTCTGAGAGAAGTTCTTTAATAAACAATTTTTAAATGGGGCAATAAACATAAAACTAAACCCATAAAGACAATTTGGAAATCTATTTAGGTGGCTAACTTCATTCTTAGCTAAATTTTTCTTTCAAGTATACATATAACGACCGAAATGTCTATTCGGCTCGATAATAGGTGGCAGTACTATAATATTATAATATGTATAGACGTTTTTTTAATAAAACTTGGATTTCCAGCCCAATGAAAAATTTTCACATTTAGTGTTAGGTATATCAAAGATGGGCCAAAATTCAATATTTCTAGAAGATTTTTTTTTTTTTTTCATAACTTAGGCCATTGTGACCTAGTGGGCTTGATAGCACAAAAGTTAAGAAAATAATAATAACACATTAGATCATGTATATGGCTGTATATTGCAGTCAATTTTTTCTCTCAATTTTTGGTGGCCCGCAGATCACCTACGTCTAAAACGTAGGACCGTAGGTATCAAAGATGATATCCTTAACTTGTGTAAAAGTATTAAGCTATATATAATATTATTATTCATGGGAGAATATTAAACATTAGTAAAGATATAGAGGATAACAAATAAATAATTTGATTACTTGTACTTTTTTTTTAAACAAAAGATTGACTATTCTTTCTATTTAAAGTTTGTCAGTAAATAAATAGAGATTGTTAGGAAGGGTAAAATAGGATAGTAAGATATTGAAACAATTGGGGCTGCAACAAGAAAAACAGGGGTCATTAGGTAATAGAAAAGCAACGAATCAAAGGGTTAGGGTCAACTCTTACATTTAGAATAGGAATTAGAGGCCAGATATTTTAGAAGGTATTTCGTTATGTGACACTCAGTGATGTAAATGAAAAAAAACAATAATGTTTTTTTTCAGTTTGCATGTTTTTTTTGTGAAAAAATACACATAACCTTTGTTTTTTTTCAGGAATTGGTATTTTTTCATAATTAAAATAAAAATTCTATTTATGTATACATTATAGATGTATTGCAATTTTTACAATATAAACGTCCATAAAATAATATTAAAGATTAAAAGGAAACAAATAAACTCAACTCTATTTAAAATTTAGATTCAATAAATAAATTAAAATAAAAAGATAACTAAGAGGGGTACTGACACTGCCAGTATCGCAAACTTATAGCTCTTCTTCCTCCAATTCTTCTAAATCTCCAGAAGAATCTGTGTCGTACACAGAAAAATGGGAGCCAGAATTAGACGATTCGTCGTCAGTAAAAACAGTATTGTCACTGTCACTGTTCCATTCCATAAGACTGTCATCTGTTTTTGACTTTGACGTTGATGCCACTCCACTTGTGGATGTAGTAGGCAAATGCTTGGTGTTGGTAATACTGATAATATTGATATTCGGTGTGTCAATGTCACTAGTGATGGGAGTACTGCCAGTACTGGTACTGGTAGTGATAGCCTTAGTGTTTTGTTCTTCAACACATTCAGGTAGCTTTAAACTGGCAGTCTTCCGAGTCTTCGTGTTTTTAAGACATTCACTTTGTAATTTTAAATTATGCCCAATATACACAAGCTTGGCCGCCCTGTCATTTCTAAGTCTATTCCTTTTAGAGGTATGTATTGCTGCATATGTACTGAAAGTTCTTTCACAAGCAGCTGAGGTAGCTGGTAGTTGAAGAAATCTTACTGCTAATATCGACAATTCCGTACTTTTGCATAAACCATTCCACCAAGCAGTCGGTGAGATTTCAGATGCTGCCAACCACAGAAATTGTTTGCTGAAGAATCCTTCCTTTGCTTGGAAACTGGCAAGTTCGGATAGAATGTTTATTTCATTCAAATTAGGTATTGTTTTTGCCGTTTGAAAAATTTGTTCAATGGCATCGGTCTGGAAAGGAATTACTTCAAATAAATTCTGGTTTTATGAATATTATATTTATCTTACCTGTTCAGTTGGACTAAGATCAGAACCTTTAATAGAAGGATCTAGCAAATTACAGATCTTATGAACATCACACACAGCAAATTCCTTTCTGTTTGCAATTATCTGTGTTACTTTTGCTTCTTCTTGTTTACTCAAAGGGCAAGTTGGCAAGGCCCTCTTGAAATGTTCTTCAAGTTGCTGAAAAATTTTGACCACCATCGAAATTCGTGGTTTATCACTTTCAATGAATTTAATTGCACTCTCAATAGGTTTTAGTAACCGAATGAAACCTTCTACCTTGTCCCAGAATGTATCGTCTAGTGCATTTTTCTTTAAGCCCGGATGCTTCTTGATTAACGTTTGCACAGTATCTTCATCTTCAATTGCAAGAGACATGATAGCTTGCTTATTTGCCTGCACACTTTCAAGACAATAAATTATAGATCCCCATCTTGTCACAACAGGTAATTTTAGTGACTTTACTTTAAGCGGATTAGCTATAGCTATAACTTTATTTTGTTTTTCTTTAAATACTGATAGTAGAATATGCGATTGTCTAATCGCTTTTATTAGTGCTACAGTTTCAGCCAGAAACTTGCGAAATGTTGCTTGCTTTTTTATATCATTGAATATCAACTTTAATGAGTGTGCAAAACAACCGTATGTAAAAAGAACTGAATTTCCGTCTTTCATGTCTTTTTTTAAAATGGCCCAAGCAGCTTTCATATTTGCGGCATTGTCAGTTACTAGTCCAAAAACCTTTTGCATGCCAATTTCTTGAATCACTATAGTAATTTCTTTAGTTATGTATTCGGCAGTGTGCGACTCCTTTTCTGTTGGTAGGCTCTTGTATAGTATAGCATTCGGTGTCGTCACCACAAAGTTTATGATGGACTCGTTGCGTATATTGCTCCAACCATCGCACATTATACCAACGGAATCAGCAGCCGCAATTTGTTCATCCACAAAAGCATGAACTTTATCATATTCTCGCTGAAGTAAAGGGCCAGAGATTTCATATCGAGATGGTACTTTTAATGCCGGTCGTATGAAATGAAAATATTGTAGCCAATAATCATTTTCTACAATAGCTAGAGGTGCACCACTACTATAAATTGCGCGAGCCAGGAGCTCATTTTAGCTCTCAATTGATCTACTGCACTTAGTTTATCAGCAAATGATAAAATTTGTTGCTTAGTATTAGTGTTGCTCTTGCTTAACATAGACCGTGGTGGTGTTGCAGAGGAATATGATTGAACACTAAAAGATGAAGTAGCAGAGGGAGCATCGACGTCTCTGTTTGAGTTTTCAGACTTCTCATTTTTTAGGTACTTAGTTTTGACTGTCAGCGGACACTTTAAGCACTGACCTATGTGTTTTGTCATTCTGGTCCCACTTTTAGACAGCTCATTTGAACAAAATGTACACATTACACGTGCCGTTTTCCCTATTGTTTTAACGTCTTTAAATAAACATGCAACAGAGGCTCTCTTCCTCCCTGACCCCTCACGTTTAGGCATAATTGTAATTAAATCTTTCAATGTATAAACACTACAGACAAACTCCAGCAATGCCAACAAATCAAAATAAAACTAAAAATCTGTTGTCTCCACGCCACTACTATAACTTTACACTATGATGCACATGCAGGATCTGACTTGTTTATTGCCAAACAGTGGCCGTGTTGCCGATTTCGTTTGCGCGAGCGCGTAGTGTGAAAAAAAACGTGTAAATGTTTTTTTTCATTATAAAAAACACGTTTTTTTTCTAGTTTTTTTTCTAACTACAAAAAAAACGGTTTTTTTACATCACTGCACGACTGACACTACATTCAAAATTTGTAGTTTTATCAGGAGAATTAAATATTAAAATCGAAAAAATTGTCATTTATATTTATTTTTCATACTCATGCGTTACCATAACCTAAAAAATATCCGACCTCTCTTAATAAACTAGACATTAGGTAATATGTAGATACTTACAGTTTTCTGTTTCGATTTTTATTTCTTTTTCATGTATGCCGAGCACACCCATGGAGGGCAAATGGCACGAGTTGGGTTCCCCAGAGCAAACGACAAGAGACGACACCCAGGCAAAATGGAGCACTACGGCTTACCAGGATGAGTACATGCTGTGACATTCACGAACCATTCTGTAACCTTATGGGGCCAGGCATTTATTATCAACACCCTTGTATGAACATTTTTGTGTGAAGAGATTCAACATACTACCAGCATCAAACAAGCTGCCAACATCTTTGTTTCCACGCCTAAAAAAAACAAAGGATACGATGAACCACACAAACAACAGGAGGCTATTATAATAACAAAAAACCTACCTTAATTAATAGTGTTTCCTCTACTTATTAAGGGAACAACGCTAAAAAATATCACACAGACGCTGATGTCTCCCACAATTTTGTAAATCTGCTTCGTCAACAAGTCCAAGTATGGTGGATCCAAGGGGAAATGTTCCAAATAGCACAAATTCAACATTAATCGCCGCCCACAGGAATGCCACATTTGCAATTTACGAATTCACGGAAAAACTGTAACTGTAATAGAGATGGGTCGTTATTTGTGTAACGTTGTTTTGTCGCGGTATTTCTATGTAACGTACCGTCGCGCTACAAAATGCTAACATAACCGGTTACCTGCAACGAGCACCATCACTCGCTTTCAGCAACGACTGCGCGTGCAACGGATCTGCCTCGTCGCTGCAACGCAACGGATCTTTTACAACTTTCAGTAGTTTCTAGAATATCTACTTTTACAACTTTTGTTTTTCAGAAAAATAATTATAAATGGTAGATGTTTTTAATGTTTTATTTGGAGCCCTATTTCATAATTTATAAGTACCTACAGTAGAAAAATAACAAAATAATTCTTCATATTTATATAAAACAAAAGTTAACACACCTTATATCACACCGTATTTAAAGAAGTATGCGGTTTCATAAATTAATATAGGTATGTATGTTATTCTTATTGGTGTCTATTTATTGAAGAAATATATAGAACCTAATTAACCTATATATAACTATAGAACTAGTAGAACTAACAAATTGCCAACGCGACTAAAGAACTGAATAGATTACGTTACATTACCCTCTGGAATACCTGAGATCAGACAGCGCTACGCGACAAACGCGATCGCTTTTACTCTCGTTCCGTTTGCAGAGCTAGTCGGATCATGTAGTTTCTGTCGCTCCAAGATAGCGTTTTTTTGTCGCGGTATTTTTCTGGAGCGGTCGCGCTTGCAACGCTACATAAGTGGAACCGCTTTTCACATCTCTAAACTGTAATCCGTAACTAAGGTTATGTTATGTTCGTGCGTCCCATTTGCCGTTTGACAGTTTAAGCGTATCGACCGTAAGCCAGTGCCGACTTAGCCCACAGACATTAGTGCCGGATCCAGCCCAAAGACAACTTCATGTGTGCTCGAGGAAAATTTTGTATTTTTTTGTTGTTGTTTTGTTTTGTAAAAATGTTAATGTAGTTAATAATATCATTTGCATTCATAAGGCTAGATTACAATTTTCTTGTTGCAGATTAGGTTACTAATTTTTTTTTTCTTTTTTCATTGTTTTTCAAGATTGTAACTGTATGTATTATCAAATAGGGCAGTTTTAGAGATATTCAACTTTTTTAATGATTGGTAGTTATTAGATTTTTTTTTTCTGTTTGTTTTTCAGTCAAAACAAATTTTAAGTGAACTTGTTCGTCCATTTAGGAACCCATTATTCAAAAGCTGGGGTCCAGCTTTCGCGAGGTGAGAGAGATATGTCAAGAGCAGAAAATTCTCATTCATGTGTTAAATAACTTATATTAAAAATTCCAAATCTTTCATTCATATTTTAGAAATAATTTATATTAAAAGAAACAAATCTAAATATCACTTTGTATATTCAATCAGTATAAAATTATTTGCTTATTCTAAACATAAATTGAAATATAAAACACTAACTATTACAAATAACAAATAATTGCTGACTATTTAGAATAGTTCGAACAGTGAATAGGATTTTATAATTGAGGAAAGGCAATTCAGCAATATTGCAAAGACTGCACTATTGCTATGCCTATGAACTTTAGGTCATTCGATTTTTAGTCTTGGTGAGGTGCAGTAGTGAGATATCTCTTTCACAAATGGGTCCCAAACAACTATGTATAATGTAAGTACAACTTTGTTAAATTTCATTCACCACCTTTATATTGTTACTAGTTAAAAATAAATGTTTTATTTTTCTAAATCACTATTTTTCTACCCTCTGATGCTACACCCCTAGTTCGTATGTGGTTTTGGCAAACCATGTATGCAACAATACCAAATACACCAACATCTTTATGGAGATGATAACGACAGGAGGCTAGTATATTGCAACTGGTTCTTAAATGCAGAACAACAAAACCCAGGTTTTCCTTTTCATATTTTATATTCAGATGAAAGTAGATTTACGAACCAAGGTATGTTTAACAGAAATAATACTAGGTACTGGGCTCAAGAAAATCCGAGGTTGGTAGGGCGGGGGAATATTCAGGAAAGATTTGGGTTTAACTGTTGGCTTGGAGTACTTGGAGATCGAATAATTGGACCCATATTTTTTGATGGAACACTTACTGGCGAACGATATTTATTCTTTTTACAAAACCAGACAGCAGAATTTCTTGACTTACTTCCTCTTGCCTATTTACAAAATCTGTTTTTCCAACAAGATGGTGCTCCCTCACATAATTCCAGAAGAGTGATGGAATATTTAAACAACTTGCATGGTGAATGCCTTATCGCAAATCAAGGTCATATCAGGTGGCCTCCTAGGTCACCTGACTTAACACCCCTCGACTATTATGTATGGGGCACTCTCAAAAATAAAGTTTATAAAACTTCTTCAAATACCCGTGAAGAGCTGCAAAATAAAGTTGTACGGGCTCTTAATGAAATAACGCCGGCTGAATTGCGTAGAGCCATTCAAGCAACTGTACGCAGAGCCGAATTGTGTATAGAAAAAAATGGTGGACATTTTGAACAATATCTATAAATGTCAATTTATGGTTTAATTATATTAATTATTTTAAAGATACCTACTGTTACCTAGTTTAAGTTTAATTGTTCAAACGGAATTGATTTTTATTTATTTATAGGCCCAATATTTATGTTCATTTAAATAAAACTCTGAAAACCGAACTGATGTCGCATTCTATTGCAAATGTCCTTGTGGATGTAATTGTGTTTACCTCCACATACCTATGCTAAACTTAATTGTAACGTTCTTTGCGCTCACAATTATTAAATGTTTGATAGCTCAAGATTGCCTATAACTACACGAGTCTGTCTGACAGCTGATATTGTTTTATTACATTCAATGGCTACTATGATTTTTCCAATGTTATTACGTTACCAGATTTACACAGAAATGTGCCATTTTAGTTTCCAAAGCCCACTAATCTATTATCTATTAGCCGCATGTTTCTAAAAGCTTGGTTGCATTGTACTTTGGCTGAAATCTCAAATATTTCTGAGCGGATTTTCCAAATTTTGGTATCATTAGATTCGTATGAAAATGAAGTATTTAAAAATGTTGGTGAACGATTAAATTCCCATTTAAAAAAACCGAGTTAATGGGTAAAAATCACATTTAAAAATTTTAAACGCCTCTAGAGAATTAAGTAATGCAATCATATTGCTCTTTTTATTTTTATAGTAACGTAGCACACAAACTAAAATATATTTTGGGCACCACAGCATTCTGGATTCAGAAATAGATTTTTTAATAAAATTTTTAATGTTTATCAAAAAGTGACCAAAATGGATGTATTATATTCAAAATTTCCTCTAGATTCCAAAAATGTAAAAATATATAGGGTGTTCCATTTAAAAATCGAAAGTTGTGGGCATTTCCGGTCAAACCGGATGTGCACCAAACTTGATTTTTTATTGAAAAGATGGCATTTTAGTCGTGTAATAAGGCCTTCAAATTTCAATTTTCTATTCCAATTATTTTAGGAAATATCGGGGCGAGCGCAATTCGTGACTCACCCGGTATATTCAATATATATATATCGGAATATATCGTCTCATATGATATTTATATAAATATCACGATATATTCGAACCCCAGTAAAAAGAGGCCTATACTACAAGAGGACGTACAAAAAGTGAAAATGGTTTTCCATCAGAATCACCTGCCACATTCGGAATTGTGAAACCCCTTAAAAGTCAATTTTACTCCAAAGTCGAAAAATTGAAAATATACATTTTTGAATACTTCTCCAGTCATATCTTTGTTATTAAGAAAGTTATCGAACTATTTGCTAAATGATTGTTAGTATCTGGCTATAACACTGGTGCTGTTAAATTGTTTTCCATCTTGAAGTTAATTACAAGTTTATAAGATGTTGTCGTTTTTGAGTCATCGATTTGTGGAAATTTAAAAAGACGTCTGACAAAATTTCGTCAAAAATACCATAATTGCTTTTTGTGAAAAAATTGCTTCACTAACTTCAGTGTAAAAAAAAAAGATAGTAAGTTAAACCCGAACATCTATTGCACGCTCCCTTTTCTTGCCTATCAAACGCTTAGAATTGAACGTTTATTTTTTGTAAGCATAACGTAAGAACAAAAAGTACGATTGTATTGAAATGTGGACAGTAAGTTAGTGTAACCTAAGGGAAAGATCCAATCGTTTCCTAACAAAATTGATCAATATGTATTCTTCTATATGGTTATTTATTCTTTTACACAATAAAACATTCAACATCCAGTAGTGTTACAAATTTCAAAGTAAATTTTATTAATTGTCTTACCAATGTATACCACTTTTTTTGTAGGACAGTATTAAAATTGTGTTCCATGCTTTATTATCAAAAGAAAAAAACAAAATTAGGTTGTTAGTAATGAGAAAAGTGTTACCGTGAAACAGACAAGTTCAGAACGTAGGACTGGGAAATCGTATCGTTTAATTTGTAGGACAATGTGGCCATTTAATTATATAAACATTTACTGAGCATCAGTAAAAAAATCAGCTGGTTAGTAACAACTTTTCTGACCTCGTTATTCGGACACGTTGGGAGTGGGGGACGTTTCGATCAAACCATCCACTTTGTAGGACAAACGTTTTTCCGAGTTTCTTATCAAATTATCTCAAAATTTAACTAAAAAACTAACTGTCAGGAATAAAATTTGCGCAATCACCCAATCGAGACATGTTTTACGCCTTCGCATTGTATTAATAATAATAATAATAATAATAATAATAATTCCTTTATTTCTCAAGTAATTGTATAATAATTATACAAATAATTGAAGAGAGCGTCAAATACAAACAATACATGAATTATATAATGTAACTATAAAATACTACGAAACATAACAATGGGTGTATATAACGTTCTGACATAAAGTGGTACAAACAAACTAAGGTTTATTGTGTATATACATATAAGGACAAACAGATACAATTAATTAGAGAAAAATTCATCAAGAGAGTAACAGGTTTTATCGATGAGTAATGCCTTAAGTCTTTTTTTGTAAATAAAAATGTTTTGAGAATTTTTTATCTCAATTGGTAAAGCATTAAATATTTTGCAACCATTAAAGTATATACTTTTTTGATAACGTGCTGTTGAATGTTGACTGGGTATAAGATTGTTTTTAAATCTTGTGGAATAATTGTGGTTAGTCAGATATTTTTGAAAAGTGGGCAAATTTTTGTAAACAAAGCAACCTAGTTCGTAAATATAGGTGCCGGTTACTGTTAGAATTTTTAATTCTTTGAATGCTGCTCTGCAAGACTCCCTTTTTGACATCTTTGTTAATATGCGCAATGCATACTTTTGTAGAATAAACACACGTTGAGAGTAACTACTTATTCCCCAGTTAATAATACCGTATCGCATCTGAGAGTGGAAGTTTGCATAATATAGGCTAGTTACGATGTTTTGACTGCAGTGGTTTACTAGTGATCGTAACGCGTAGCAACAGGTGCGCAATTTATTACATAACTCATCGATGTGAATATCCCATTTTAATCCAGAGTCAAAAGTGACTCCCAGAATTTTACCTGAGTTGTAAATATTGAACAGGTCAGAATTTAAATCAACTTGTGAAGTTTGTTGCCTGAAGAGTATCGATATGGTTTTTTGCCTGTTTAAATTAATGAAATTTTTTTCAGACCATAGAATACATTTTTTATATATATTTTCTGCCGAATTTATTGCTTCAGTCCCGTTGTTTTCCATTATTAAAAAATTTGTATCGTCAGCATAACATACTATTTGTAAGTTCTCAGTTGGCTTTAAAAAATGAACTAGATCATTAGCAAAGATAATATATAGGAGAGGGCCCAGGATGGAGCCTTGTGGAACACCCTGGGTTACTTTCCTAGGTTCACTTTTGACATCATTGATTCGAACAACTTGATTTCGATTATTTAGATATGATTAGCTACCACTATTGAGAATTTTCACAGAGAGAAGTTGGGCATGTCGTTAAAACAAAGCTAATCACGAAGAATCAGCCCATTAGTAATCATTAACGAAAAACGGCTCTGTACTGTGGACAAACATTTCTAGTAACATGCGGTGACCATTAGTTTTATACTTGTATATTTGTATAATCATGTTACGAAGTTTTATACTGTTACTAAAGTAGTTGCGGAGTTATATAAGTGTTTTATAGCATGACTATTACAGGTCTATTAGATGGTAACAGATATATTTCTGTTACTACATTATAAAACTTACAGTGTGGTTGCTACCAAATGGTATATAATAAAGTTATATAAGGGTAGCAATTTATAGAATTATTAATTGTTTAGGTTTATATAGTGGCGTTAGTTGTTACAATTATATACATCAGTTGCAGATAGTAACAAGGTGCAACCATAACTCAAGAGCGCCAGTAGATACTATAAAACTTAAAAACTTATTAGTTGATTATAGGTGATTATGTTTTGTAAACTAATTGACAAGAGCAAACAAATTGTCATGTTTAATAATGAATTTAGCATCACAACATTGGAAGAAAATAAAATACAGCAGCACATTTCACTCGAAAGTTTCAAAAAACTTTTCATCCTGTTCAATTCAGTTCTAAAAAATGATAAAATCCAAGAAACTGAAAAGAATGAAAGAACTGCAGGGCTGGAGTCAAACATTCTGATGGACAATATACAGAAATTGTTCTTTTGGCAATGAAAAACAGAACAATATCACGGTTGATAATGTTGATAATGACACTGAGGAGGTTACAAGAAAGAAAAGGCAGCTTACTGCTGAACAAGAAGAGGTTAATACTGTTGAAGATTATGAAAACAGAGATAAGTGGTTTACTGAACTGGAAGATGATGATGAGTTTTCTCAGTTGCATGATTTGGAGACAGATGATGAGAAAAATGAAAAGATGCGTGATGAATTAAGGATGTGGGCAAATATGTTTAATGTAAAGCAAAACGCTTTAAGAGCACTATGTAACATTTTTAATAAATGTTATGTTTGTCAAATGTTTTGCCGAGAGATCCTAGGACATTGCTGCAAACTGAAAATTAAACAACAATTATTTCAGCCAATGGCAGGCCAAATCACAATTATTTACACGAACTAATTGCAAAAAATTGTCTACTGATGGTGTTATAAGATTACCAAGAGTTGCCTAATAAAATTTAAAGATATGTAATATTTCAAACAGTTATATTAAAGTAACCAATATTTATAACAAAGCTTAAAGTTATATTACATTTCTTAAAATACATTAACTGTTGATAATAAAACATCAGCCATATTTTTTAGCAGCCATCTTACGACAATGAGTAATCATTATTTAAAATGAAAAAATATGTATTAAAAACTCAAAATTTCGTAACAAATGAAGTGTAATTAGTCATAATTGCTTGTACAAAACATATTTCTCTAATATTTTCTAAAAAATATGTCATTAAAATTTTCATATATTTCTTTTATTTAATTTTTTTTTATTGCTTAATATTTTAGGGGCCCCCAGTTTTTTCCGAAGTATAAGGGTCATATTTTACAATAATAATTTATTCGCACCAACATTTGATCTTTGTGGATGTCAGAAACCAACTTCTAAAGTAAATTTAGTAACACGCACCTTTATCAGTGCAAAATTTCCACCATACCCATGTAGGTACCTACATCATTTAATTTTATTACCACATTATTCTTGTGCCATTTGGTATAGGACCTCTAGGAAAGAGACGAGACATTATAAATGCTATACCTAAGAGAGAGGTGTGTAGAAGAGAGAAAACGTCAATATATATCACATACTTATAGAGCACGCACATTCGAGAATTTTTAGAATATCATCCTCACAATTAATACAATCGGACTTTTCATTCTTAAGTTATGGTGCTTAGTAATTTATACATGCATTAAAAAGGGATGGCAAAAGCTTTCATTCCATGACCATCGTAGATAAGTTGTGATATTTTCACAGTACCCAGATAGCATTTAATATTCCATGAATGTATATTTTGTCCCATGGTACATAAAGTATGTTACAAATGCTATATGGGTATATTCAACTCACATATACTTATGTGTGCCCATCACTATTACCCCTCGCATGCGTTCTCAAACCTATACCCATCATAATATGAAAAATATTGATACATACCAACTCTGGAAAACATTGTTCTATCATTTTCTCCAACATGTCTCGCCCTTCCAAATCGAGGTATTTACAATGTTCTACTGGACTCATGCAAAATTCACATAAGTCTTGATCCCCTGAACCACCACTAACTTTTTCATTCTTGTTCAATTGAACATCCATTGGATCAATTTTGACAGCATCTTTGTAGTGGACAAACTGAACTATCTTATCACGTGTATTGATGCACCTCACTTTAAAGTCAAAACATTTTATAAGCAGTTTGGCACAGCTTGTACACATGGCGGGTTCCCATACTGCAGTTAAATCCTAAAATAGATTGAGCCATGTTAAACTTCACTCCTTATAAATGAGGGTTAACTCTCGACACTTACTACTTTTGGCAGAAGCATATCAAAGACGTTTTTCATATCTTTCTCTATAGCTTTAAAGTTTGCAGATATTTGCAAACATAGCCTGCATATTGTCTTCTCGTGCTCATCCATTTTTTATAACAATAACAAACATGTAACAAGAAGTTACTCGCTTGACGATGTCTTTTAACGGCAATCAAGAACCAGTCTGTTGTTAGGAAAAAAGTGCCAATATATCTTCGTTGTTTTAAAGACGGTGTGTGTATAACTTCCACTTTGTTAATTTTTGACACCTTTGGTAGAACTACATCTAAGACGTCTTTCATATATCTCTCTCTATAGCTTTAAAGGTGTGACATATTTTCAAGCAACATCTGCATATTAATCTTTCCTGGGTTTCCATTACCTTTACAAATACGCGAATGAAGGGAACATTATATAATTAGGGTTAGCCAAGAAACGAACGTCAAAAGCTATTGAATTGAGTGAACTTAGCAACAAATGTACAAATATGAATCGATTCGTTGTGCCATTGTTTCGAATAAGGGAAATCGACACATTCTTTCCGTCAACGTCAACTTCTCAGACGTGGGTAGACTTCTCATTGTTGACAATTCAAAAATGGAGACTGAAGCAATAATATGCAGACTTTGTTTAAGAGTATACGACAGCTTTAAATCTTTGGAGGGAAATATGAAAGACTCGTTGTATAAACTTCTGCCAAAAATAGTAAGTGTTGAATACTAAATGCACAATTGCAAAAGATGGACAGTAAAGTTTGTGTATGAGTTTGGTTTCACTACATATTTCAGCTGTGATGCTTTCTGCGAAGTTTTAGAGTTTAGCTGTAACACGGAAACCAGTGATGTGTAAAAACTGCGCAGACATGCTAAAAAAATGTTTTGAATTTAAAGCGATGTGCTGCAATGTACATAATAATGTAATTCCATCCAAGCCCTCCATAGAACAGGATCCTATAGATGTTTCTAAAACCAGGACTTAAAATAGTACTGAAGTAATAGATGATCAGAATATTTGTGGACTTTGCACGAGCCCAGTGAAGAATTGTTCTATCATATCTCTTGATGTTGTTACGTTGGAGACAATGATACATCAATGTCTTCCAGAATTGGTATGTACCTAATGATATTTTTTCGTAGAAGTCGACTTCAGAGTGCATTTTGCCATAACACAAATAAACATATCCAAATCCATATAAGAATGCATATCTACATAACATAAGATGTATGGTCTAAGAAATGGTCTATTTTTATTTCCTTATTTCTTATATAATCGGGTAAAAACGTATAATACTATACTACTTATGTTCTACATAATATGTGTTTAAAACATTCTTGCAGTAAGTTATGTAATAAGTGTTGTAATACACAATTCTGTAGTTATATATTTAATAGTTTTATAGGTAATACTGGTTGCATAATGTTAAGTATAATAAAGTCACTTTGTAATATGTTGAATAGATGGCGCAAGCCAACAAAGTAGTAGTGTAATGTATGTAACATGCTTGTTAAGTTATGCTTAATTGTGTGCAATAAAACATTATTATAACCCGAAATTCGAATTAGTTATATGTTCTTCTCTGCTGAATCCCATAGGTTATGGGCCCAGGAACATTTTAAACTAGTTCGGTGGGAACGGGAAGTTGCAAAAACAGGAAGAAATCAAAAACTATTTTTGCGTTGGTTGCCGGTTACTGTGTGGCGAGTTTTTCGGTTGTGAAGATGGCCGCCGTTTCGAACAGTCAAATAGTGAACGTAAAACCATTTGATGGTACGGGGTTTTCGAATTGGCAATTCCGTGTGAAACTAATATTGGAACAAGCAGGAGTTTTAGATGTTCTAGAAACTGATCCACCTGCGAATACTGTTGAACTTGCAAACTTTAAAAAATCTGATGTTAAAGCTAGAAATATAATAGTGCAGTGTTTGTCGGACACTCTGTTGGAAATGATAAAGTCAAAGTCTTCAGCAAAAGAAATAATGGAAGCTCTAAGCTCCACGTACCAGAAAAAAGGAATTTCAACTCAAGTTCAGTTGCAAAAGAAGCTCAGAAGTTTGAAGTTTAATGAGGGCACATCTCTAAATGTTTTTCTCACAGAATTTGAGCAAACAGTACATGAATTAAAAGGTGCAGGAGGAAAAATGGAACAAAGTGAGATTGTGTCGCAATTGCTTTCATCCATGCCTGAAACATATCAAGCAGTCACAACGGCTATTGACATCATGTTCTGCCAAGATGAATCTAAAATAACCCTCGATTTCGTTAAAAACAAGTTATTTATGGAAGAGTCAAGACAAGTCAAAGCTCAAGCAGAAAGTAGTAACAGTGAGGCAGCATTCTCAGGGTATAAGAAAAAGTGGAATAAGAAATGGAACAAAGGTCAAAGTGAAAATAAGAAAAGTAAGTTTCCTTTTAAGTGTCATGGTTGTGGCGTTATAGGGCACAAGAAATATGAATGTCCGAATAATCAAAAGAAAAATGAGAAGGCATATGTAACAGAAAATACTGAAAGTGAAAATGCTATATCGTTTTTGACAGCAGCTGATAGTTCACTAGAATGTATCGACCAAAACTTTAAAGAAGTAAAATTCATTATTGATAGCGGAGCCACAAACCATCTTATAAACAAAACCACAGGAAGTTTTCTGAAAGATAAGGAGAGAATCTCACATATGATAAGTGTAGCCAAAAGAGGAGAAACGATAGAGGCCACAGTGCAAGGTAATCTACAATTGAAACTAGAAAATGGTAGAGAAATATCTATGAAAAATGTGTGGATGTGTGAAAAACTTCATCACAATTTGTTGTCTGTTAGAAAACTTGAAGAGAAAGGCTTTGAGATTTTATTTAGAAACAAAGAAGCACTCATAATGAAAAACGGTGAAATCTTAGTAAAAGGTCAACTGCATGAAAATTTATATGTTGTCACATTAAAATTGTCGCAGAAGTCTAACGATGCTGCTTATGCAACAACAGGGAATATGTTATTGCACAGAAGAATGGGTCATTCGGTACAGTTTCCAGCATCAGGTGTATGTGATGTGTGTCTACGAGGAAAACAAACAAGACTACCTTTCAAGAGCATCTCAGAAGAAAGAAAAGCCAAACGCATTCTAGAAGTCGTCTCAACTGATGTGTGTGGGCCAATAAACCCTCCTACGCATGATGGAAAACGATACTATGTAAGTTTTATTGACCATTTCTCCCATTTTGCAGTATGTTACCTGATAACTAAGAAAAATGAAGTTTTGGACAAATTTCAAGAATATGTAAAGTTTGTAGAGGCAAAATTTGGTACAAAAATAGAAAGAATTCGCTGTGATAATGGTGGTGAGTACACCTCGGACAAATTTAAAAGTTTTTGTATGAAAAATGGAATAAAATGCCAGCACACGATAGCAAGGAATCCAGAGCAAAACGGTGTTGCTGAGCGATACAATCGAACCATTATGGAAAAGGCAAGATGTTTAATTTTCGACTCAAAGCTAGATAAGTCTCTCTGGGGCGAGGCAGTGAGAACTGCTGTATTTCTCACAAATCGCACTCCAACAAGAATATTACCAGAGAACACAACTCCAGCAGAAATTTGGTATGAACAGAAACCCAATATGGAAAAAATTAAGCTTTTTGGTTCAGTTGTGTATAATCTAATCCCTAAAGAAGATCGAAAGACAAAACTAGATTCACATAGTAAGAAACTGACTATGGTAGGCTATGTAGACAATGGTTACAGGCTGTGGGATGAAGAAAATAAAAAAATTATTCTAGGAAGAAACGTTGTATTTGATGAAACCAATGAAAAAAAAATATTCATAGAAATTAATGGAGAAAAAGAAAAGACAGAGGAAAAAGAAAATGAAAAAGGAAAAACTGATAGAAAGAGACAAAACTTAAGTGAAAACATTAGCAAAATAGACGAAACTAGAAATACTAGAAGAAGTATGAGAACTAGACAGTTACCCAAACATTTAGAGGACTATGAAGTTAACTTAGATCCAGAATTTGAGGTAAATTTGATGACAGCCCTGTCAGCGGGAAGCTTGATCTCGGACTTACCACAGAACTTCTCTGAAGCAGTCAATCATGATGAATGGAAAGCAGCAATTCAAGAAGAGTTGAACTCACTACAGGAAAGTCAAACTTGGGAATTAGTGTTACCGCCCGAGGATACAGAAATAATAGATTCAAAGTGGGTGTTTCGCGAAAAAGTGTTAAACGGGAAAGTCGTTAAAAAGGCACGTCTCGTTGCACGTGGTTATAAGCAATGTTCACTAGACGAAAACGTGTATGCGCCAGTAGCTCGAATGGTTACTATTAGAGTGTTGTTATCGTTGTTCATTGAATATGATCTAAATGTACAACAACTTGATGTAAGTTCCGCATTTCTCTATGGAATGCTGGATACACCAGTGTATATGTATCAACCAGAAGGTCTCGGAGAGGATCCTAATTTAATATGTAAATTGACTAAGTCATTGTATGGGCTGAAACAAGCTCCTAAATGTTGGAACTCTTTGTTCCACAAAAAATTAACTGATTTAGGTTTAAAACGTTCAGAAAAAGATCCTTGTTTATACTTTAATGATGATACATTTTTGTTAGTCTATGTTGACGATATCATTTTGTTTTCAAAAAGTTTAGAAATTTTGAAATGTATTAAAGATAAACTATCACAAGATTTTAAAATGAAAGATTTTACAAACAAAAATATAACATTTTTAGGTTTGGAAATTAGCAAGATTGATAATGAATTGTACATTTGTCAAAAAGAATTAATTAGGAAAGTTCTAAAGAAATTCAATATGGATGATTGTAAACTTTCTAATTTGCCTATGCAGCCAAAATTGCAATTATCTGTTCAATCTGAAGTTGTAAATGATAAATTACCCTATCGTGAACTCGTAGGCTGTTTAATGTATATAATGCTAGGTTCAAGACCTGACCTTAGTTTTTGTGTCACATATTTTAGTCAATTTCAAAATGGATATTCTGAAGAACATTGGAATCACTTGAAAAATGTTTTAAGATATTTGAAACAAACTGAAAATTTTGGTTTAAAATTCACAATGAGCGATGATTCAAATATTCGCTTAATTTCTTATGTAGATTCTGATTTTGCCAACAGTATTGCTGATCGCAAAAGTATGACAGGTTTTGTAACAAAAATGAATAACAATATAGTGTACTGGAAAACGAAAAAGCAAAATATTGTCACTTTATCCAGTGCAGAATCTGAATATGTTGCTCTATCTACCTGCACAGCAGAAAATCTTTTCTTAGCTCAAATGCTATCAGAAATTACAAATGTTAATGTCTATCCGATAAATATATTTGAAGACAATCAAAGCTGTATAAAAATGGCCTCAAAATTAGAATCGAAGCGTACTAAACACATTGACATTAAACATCATTTTGTACGAAACTGTGTAGCTGAAAATAAAATTAAGTTATTTTATATACCGACTGACGAGCAGCAGGCAGATATTTTTACAAAGCAATTACCCGGTCCTAAATTTAAATATTTTAGAGATCTTTTGAATGTTACGATTGTTAAATAAAAATAAACGCAAGTTTATTTTGATTAGAAATAAGTAATATTACAGAATTGAAGGGAGGTGTTGTAATACACAATTCTGTAGTTATATATTTAATAGTTTTATAGGTAATACTGGTTGCATAATGTTAAGTATAATAAAGTCACTTTGTAATATGTTGAATAGATGGCGCAAGCCAACAAAGTAGTAGTGTAATGTATGTAACATGCTTGTTAAGTTATGCTTAATTGTGTGCAATAAAACATTATTATAACCCGAAATTCGAATTAGTTATATGTTCTTCTCTGCTGAATCCCATAATAAGAACGTAATACTATTTATTCGTTTTATTTATAAAATACATACCCAATATGACGACATAACATCAAATTTTTACCTAAACACACTTGCCACATTATCTATCAGTTAAATATGAAATATTCTAACCCTAAAAGAGTATGTATTTACAAAACTAAAGAATTGCATTCTAATAAATATACTCTTATATCATGGGAGCTTCATGCAAATGTAAGAGCATAATATAACAATAAGCAAATATAAAATCCAGAGAATGGGAAAGAGTTAACTTCTATCACTCATAAACACTATGCACCCAACACTATAGGCTTAATGGCTGCCGGCTGTTGCGAACTACAAACCGTAAACAAATGACGCGTGGTGCACCGACGTACTATGCCATAAATTAGTAGCGCCTGCGCATCAGATAATGAGATAAAATTCGTGTGTGTATAATATAATTATACCTTAATGGACATGTTATGTATAAATCATTATGTATATACCTTCAGCAATATACACTGTATATGACACTTATGAATGTCACTAGCTGAATATACATTTCATGTCATATGTATATTTAACAACACATATTCAAATTCCTACATCTAATGCATATGCTATGGATGTACATATCCATGAGATGTTATGTGGGGCATAGTCTGAATCTTCATCAAAGGCCTTACACAGGAGCACTGAGAAATGGAGTAATTTCCCTTGCAGGCACAGGAAATCAACTTAAGGATGGCCTCTGGAGCAGCATCAGGGGTTGTCCTGATTGGGTGCAAATCAGTGCCACAATGAACCCAACCCCACTGTTGTGGATCCAGTTTATTCCCGAGCCACAACTGTATTTAATAGAAGGTACAATATGAACGTTGTGCAGCACTTGCTGGTGCAGGAGGAAGTGATTCCAGCTTTGCTACATTTTTAGTGAGTGATTTCTGGAATATTACGTACCATATATAGTTCATCTAACGTATGTTTCCCATCTTTGGATATACAAAAAAAGAATCCGGCCTTTTCTACTTCAGCGTCAGTGGCTGTAGCTATTTGGAATATGTGTATGGTGTGGCGCAACCCAGGTTCTGTCTGAAACAGCTTGACGATGTTCTTTCCCATTTTCCATAAATTGCATTTGTGGTGTCGCAACCACTAAAAGGGTGATTGAGTGGATGGACGTGTTGTTGTGTACATGTTGGTTCTGAAGGCTTATTGATAAAAAAAGTTTGTTCTCTTATGTCCGATTTTTGGTTTGAGTAAAAATGTTTCTTGATTCAAAGGAGCCAAAGCAGTCATCAATACTAAAATATCAGTATCCTGACAAGCAATGGCAGAGCCGTGTTTTCCTGTTTTCATCGTTTATTTACGGGTATATTCGGGTTCCAAAGGCTACTTTTCTAGCACTTATATGATATGCCTCGCGCAAGGTTAAGCACTTAAAATTATATTAATGATTTTGATTGATTTTTTTGTTGTAGTTTTCAGTTACAGTTGGAAGAGATCAGTTACAAATAAAAAAAACATTTTTTCTTTAGTAATGCATTTGATTGAAATTCAAAGGGTGATTTTTTGGATTTTATGATAATTTAGTTGCCTACCTCTTTTTCTCATTTTCCACTATTACAACCATGTTTATTCGTTAAGGGTTGGTCCTATTGACTTGATTTTGGTCTCGTTCGATTCAGCATGCAAAAAAACATAGAAAACGACTCCCCACACCTCTACTTTCAAAAAAGTACATTTACAATGTGATTGACACATTGTGGCAACTGCTCCATTACTTGTAAATGTCGAGGTCAATAGTGCCATTACTAAAATATAGCAGGTTATTTACCGGCTCTCCTATCTTGTTAATTCTTTAATCTTTGCTTTTACTGTACAACAAGAATATAGAGATTAAATTTAAATTTCAAGGCCAACTATGATGATGTGACGTACAGCAAAACACTGAAGAGAGAGAAATGCATATCTCACTCTCCTCCATGTGCAACACACACCTCTCTCCCCGAAAGCTTCACCACAAATCCCGCCACCAAACAGCAATTTTAATTTACATATATAGGCACACATCCACTGGGCATTGAAAGTTGCAAAAGTTTCCTGCAATGTTGCATTTAGTTAATTTTAGTATTTTTTAATTGTTCAGTTGCTGGAAAGCTTCAGCAAATTTAAAAGAAATAAGTTAAAATTGGTAAGTTGATGTCAAGATACATTACAAGGTCAAATGTAAAATACTAATGAAACTTTGTCTCAATGTTAATTTTGCAAATATATTGTAAGTTAGGTCTGTAAATCACTATATATTTGATTTTAATTAACAAGAGTAACATTGCAAGCACAACTTTGTGGAACATTGAGTTAAACTAAAGATTACAAGTAACATGAAAATTGACTGCAAAATCCAGTCCTTATTGTTTTTCAACTTGTTTTTATTTTTACAATTTAGTAGTTCCAAACGCACACCATTTTCTAACTTTCGAATGTCAGTTCACTTCAGTTTTGGGAGTTTTAGAGGCTTGTCTCGGCATGTTTGCGAAAGTGTAAGCGTCGTTGAGTTGGGTTGGAATAAAAAAAAACATAAAAGCGGTACCTACTTAGTAAAAGCTACGTTCATTTTATAATTTTTTTTAGTGCAGTTTTCAATATGGAGAAGAAAAAAGTGATGTGACACCTGTTTGATTAAAACCAGACAGGTACCTCAATTTGCGGACGGCAGCCTTTGGGTTATGGGAGAGCAGAGTCGTGGGTTGATACTTACCGATTTGCTCAATAATTTTTAAAAGAAATTTAAAGATATAAATGCAAGTATAGAAATACAAGTTTTAAACTAATTTGCTAAAAAGATATTCTGGGCGCCACCATAGCTTGCCTAAAAGTTATCCTGCATTGTGAAAGCTACGGAAAACAATAGATAGGTTAAAATATAGTTATAGCTCACCAGTACTCTATTGAAATGTCATAAATGGGAGAAAATAAACACAATATTAATTAGTCACAACTTTACTTCAGCGGATATTCCCACTAACAATTTGATAATTACAGATTCAAAATAATCATATGATAATTATATAAATTTTAATGTTGCCTTAAGCTTAGTTGAAATTTTTAAGGATTTAATAACCAATGGTTCACTTTAAAGAATGTTATAAAATTTAGTTATATGTATAGCCAGAAATATATAAGAGAAAGTTTTATAAAATTGATATTCCCATCAATTTGGTAATTACAGATTTAAAATAACCACATGATAATTATATATATACTATCGTGCTATAAGCTTAGTTGAAATATTTAAGAATTTAATAACCAATGGTTTAATTTAAAGAATGTTATGAAATTTAGTTATATACATAGCCAGAAATATATAAAAGAAAATTTTATAAAATGGTACCACTTTTTACAAATATAAGTTAAAATTTAATATAAGTTTATTTGAGAGGCATTACCGTAGTAACCCTCTATATACCTGTTGGCATACAACAGCTCATCACCTATCATTTCATAACGGTCTCTACATGTCCATAAGAAAAACTCTGTGTCCTTTATAACCTGCATCCATTCACCATCGAAAAGCGTCCTTTTCTTCAGCAAAAACCCCTAGGTATTAGGGAACTCATAGAAACCATTTCCCAAAAACAGGATAGGAAAGCTGGCAACTTCCAGACTTGTTAACTATAGGATACTCTCACAAAACATAGTGTTTAATCATGAAGTCATCAAGTCATTGCTGGTTGCATAAAGTTAAACACAAAGTAACGAATTTGTATAAGTTAATTTACCAAATTATAAAACAAATAACATGGAGTGTTATACTGAGTGATAGAATGGTAAGTTTGAGGTTAATAAAATTATGTCTCAATGAAACGGAGTAGCTATAAGGACGCCGCGGCGGGCAGCTATCATTTTTTAGCTGTCCGCCGCGGCAATTGGTTTGGTTAGATACTATTTATTCTGTGCTATAGCGGTGTTTTGTACGTGGATCGCTGGCCTATGCGTAACGTTGTCGAGTTGTGGAGCAACAGGTCCCGGGTTCAAATACTGCCCACTGGACTTTTTTTTTTAATATTTTGTAACGATTAATATCCTTTTTCGCAAATTCTGGTTGGATTTCACGACAGAAATAATGTTCTTTTTTTTTCATATAATAATTTATCTCTTTCATGTGATGGTAGTTGGGTTAGTTAGGTTGATTTTTATATTGCTAAATAATTGTTAATAAATTATCAGCACCGCAGGCAGCATTAGCGTCGCAGACAAAAACGGGGGGTGCGGGGGTCTCCCCCCACCTTGTTTTTCAGAAAATTGCATAAAATATTCCAATTTCTCTGTGCGGTGGTTCAATAAGTCATGCAAAAGCGAATGAGCATGCGCGGCGGGCAGCTAAAAATGATAGCTGCCCGCCGCGGCGTCCTTGTAGCAACTCCCTCAATGAAATCGTCATTCTCTAATAGTTTAATGCTACTAAATATGGGCATTAATGAATGACATTAAATGTAAGTTAAAGGCCTTTTAAGCTATACTTAATTCCTTCTTAATTAAACAAGTGCATACTAATTTTCAATACTGAGTGCTTGGTCAAGAGACTTACTTTTCGTCGTAATTTTCTACGTTTGGCCACTAGAATTTTTTCTCTGCATGTGATTAATTTCAGTATACTCTGAGATTGGATGTATTTGGTACATCTCAAAATATGCAAACCTATGTCATACAAGGTCCACCTTATGGGGTAAAGGATTGTATACCTATTACCTGTAATATTTAAGGTGTACAATTACTTTTAAAAAAGTCATATTGTTTCGTACTGTAATAGTACCTTGATTATAAAGTTTTAAAATATTCACTGTAGTAGTTTGTAGCATAATAACCAGGTAGTTAATATTGTTATATTTTGCAGCTGCAGTAGGGATATCATTCCCGAATTTAAGTGACGACCAGTTTGAAAGGTTTTCCATGGTGTGGCTCCAACATGCGAGAACAAGATATCTACGAAGTAGTCATCAATAGATAAAGATAGACTCCACAGATATGTTTTCTTGGCTTCTGTTATTGGTAACATTTTTTTTCTATAAAATTCTTGTCAAATAATACAAAAACTACAAACTAATTTGTAGTAAAATTAGAAATGTAAGTTATTCATCACGTGGCAATAAATAAATATATGTATAACAAGATTTTGCATTTTATTTTGTATTTACTAAACAATTTGGGTTTATACTACTAATTTTGATATCCACAGAAGCACAAAATAGATTTTTTCTTTAGATTCAGCACATGATTTGTTACCTCGGCCAGTTTAAGTGCTTGGGAATATTATGAACTAATGCATTCTGTAAAAAAAAAAACAATCTCATAGATCAAAAGTGGAAGTGCATGCCATACTATTTGAAAAAGAAAATTGTTCCTCGTCAATTACTTATGCAGACAAATGTATGGACTAAGAAAAGAAAAACATTGAACTTGTCCATATTTTGTTTATTTGATATAAACTTCTTCAGGGTTGGATAGCTAAAAACTAACATTTGTCTTGATAATGTAACTATATGAACGTCTCCTATGCTTATGCAGAAAATTGTGGAAATTGGACCTAAAAAGGAGATAAAAACAACAACCATCCGTAAAGTATTTTGTTTATTTTGCATAATCCTCAGGGCTTAATAGCGAAAAAGTGGATGTTATTTTTCCACAACGTAGTCTTGTATTACAAAAAAACTGGTTAAAAATATAAATTGTATAAATAGAATTTGTCCCATGACATTCACTTTTTGCTTGTTAAGCCCTGAAAAAGATTATTCAAAATAAACAAAAATATAGGCAGGGTATACTTGTTTTTCTCCACTTTCAAGGTCCAGTTTCCACAATTCTCTGCATAAGCATAGGAAACGTTGATATAAAGTTACATTTTCAAGACAAATGTTAGTTTCATTAGAACATTTCAGTAAAAAAATCATTGAAATGTACATGGAAATTATTGATTTAATCATATTGATATTTTAATTTGCTGCTTTGTAAAGTTTCTACAACTTTACAATCAAAAGTCATAAACCTTGCCGGTACTTTGCAATATGTAACATTGCACTGCAATATTGCTGCATGGCCGTTAGGGCTGTTGCATCAAAGTTGTAGGAACCTAAATATTCATTGCTTGTATGTTACAACTTCCAAGATACGATTTCTAGAACATTGCTGAAATATTACTTTGCCAGTGGGCAGTTATGTACCACCCAGCAGGTTAGGAAGTTGAGGTTGCCCGGTTCTCGTTTAGTTTGTGGAGACTGGGTCGTGGTTCGAAAATTATTCAAGAAAAAACTTTTTATTTTAGGTTAGGCGCCAGTAGTCATATTAAAAAAAGTTTCTATAACGTACTTGTCTAACTGTACGACTGTGACTACTCAGAGATAATTAATGTTATAGATACTCATGAAATTATCAACACTAAGTTAAATATATCTGGTTTATTGATTCTATTATAAATTTTGAAATGACTTAATTTTGATTAATTTAAATGTTACACCTTATGGTTGGATGTAGCTACTTCCTTACAGAAAGTTTATATATTTAATTAATAAGTTTGACTAGGTTGAAGACCAAAAAAAATTTACAAAATATGACTAATTATCGCTAAGCTGTGATTAAATAATTAAATGGAAGAAAATTAATAATTAGCTGAAGGCAATATATAACATAAAACAATGGTAACAATTTAGAAATGTATAAAAGTTTGTCGAAAGTTGAATAATGTCGTTGAAAGTTGAACGTTGAAAAGAAATGTTGAAAAGAAATTCAGTTGATACTATTACCACCGGCTGGGTTCTGCAGTAACCAACCCTGGTCCTCGTCTCACTGAATCTTCTTGTGTTACCACCACTCGATCATTGACTCCGCAGAGATCCTAAGAATTTAGACGTCTGAGCGGTTACCAAACCAAACAACTTGGCGCTCTCATCCAGCGAGGACTATTCCATACCAAGACACTCCAACCTTGGATTACAAAAACTCCTTGGCAAATAGTCTGGTTCTCCTGGATTATAGCAGCCACCCAATTTTTCCTGGCACACAGTTAAGCCAAATGTGTGGTAAAATTCCCAATTTAAGGATTAACTTAACTTCAAATCTGAAGGGTCAACTTAAACACCTCATTCCTACAAGAGTTATCATCTGTTACTACACTTGAAATTACTTGTTTACTAGTGGGCACTCTTAGTGCGTTTCATAAAATCCCCACGTTAATGCATTACTGGTATCTCTCTAAATAAATTACATTAACATGCCCTTCTCGCCCCTACTAATCGAGTTAAATTCTTTTGAATTTTAATTATTCGACAAGGTTACGAAAACGTAATTTACTAAATTCGAACTGTCTTTAAACCCTTATTAAACCTCAATTATTCATTAATAAAATTTACTTCTAAATATATCTTAATACTGAGTTAAACACATGTCTCGAAATACCCCGTTCATACATTAACATGACCGCGTCTCTTTCAAGCCACGCGCCGCGAATGAAGGTAATTTGTGATCAACAAACATCGCGTTTAATCATGATAAATTCAACAATTAAATTGCAAATACATGTACAACAAATACTACAGAAGGTAATTATATTTATATTATCAACTATCTATTAACATACCACTTCAGATGAGGTGTTAATCGGACAGCCACACGTCTGTATTGCTCGAAGTCAAAAGGAAAATGGCCATCACGACCTGTTCGGATACCGTGTTTGATCTAAAAAAACCTAGTTACACTTCTATACGCGAGATGTCGCTGGTAGTGGTAACATAAATCATTCTTTAAATATAATACAAATCTACACAATTACTGTACTGTATCATTCCTATGCATTCATGAGTTCTAATTTAATCAGAATTATCGATTTATAATTTTGTTTATTGATTTTTGGGATTTATTCACATACAGATTTCTTCTTTTAAATATTTGTTGTACCAGATGACTTGTAGGTGTTTATCAAGAGAAGTAACAGATGGCGCTTGTATGCTAATTTATAATTTAAAGTTGGATTGACGAACACAATTTCCTCCAGATTCAGTAAGACTAGGACGGCTTCGGGATTGGACTGAAAAATTAAATAATAAGTTTACTGAATTGTGGTTTAAGACTACAAAAATTCATTGCTATTAGAATAAAAATTAACAAGTGGCATTCAGGTAATTTTGGATGTCACAGTTACACATACACATATATTATTATTATTTATGGATTTTGTTGGACTAGCCTTTACAGACACTATAATAACATAAAATTTATTAATTAGATATAGGTGAAATAAACTCATCAATATCGTAAAATGCTTTATCACATACAAATTTTAATACTTTATTCTTAAATGATATAATGCTGCCGATACCGTTACACTGATTAATTTTATTGAAACATTTAATGCCGATATGTTGGAGAATTTTCACCTAATGCAAGGCGGGAATATGGCTGATATAGATTTCCTTTGCTTCTCGTGTGGTGTGTGAATATCACTGTATCTGAAGAATTGAGATTCGTTTCTTTCATGAACATTATTAATTGTAGACATGCAAACTAGGTAAAGAAAGTATTTGCAAATCTTTAAATAATGGTTTACAGCCAGTTAAGGGGCCAGTTTTATACATAGTTCTATAAGAACTATGTTCAATGTTCAATGCTCTTTTAGAGTAGGAGTTCCCACAGAAAATGAGCCCACATCGTAGTTGAGATTGAGCCAATCCATTGTAGAGTTTTCAGTGTGTTTATACAGACAGAATCTCTCGGATTTCCTATTATATAGCAGATAACCCTGACTTTTACGTCACCGAGATAAAGTTCCCGATCTCTGATGGTTATGATTATGTATCCTTTTAAATTGACACATAATATATTAACAGCAAGACATGTACTAAAGAGATGACTATTATGAATTTAGTGTTAAATTATTTGATCAGAGGTCTATATTAAAAAAATCCCATTAAAATTGGGTAATGAATACATTACAAGATCTATATTTAGGAAAGATTCATATGCAACTTCTGACAGTGCAATTTGAGACTATTCTTATATTTTGACTGAAATGAACAAGAGTCACATTTAAACACTGTCACATTTGCAAAATTGTTGTGCACTAGTAAATGCGTTTTCAAACCATATTGATGCTTTGTCTGAAATGGACAAGAATCACATTTGTACAAGGTAACCTCTGATGGATCCATGTGAACCAGCAAATGTTTTTTAAGGCCATGTTTTAGTTTTGTCCTAAAGGAACAAGACTCACATTTGTACATTACTACTTCAGAGGGATCTTTATGAACCCTCAAATGTGCCTTAAGGTAATCGATACATTTCGTTTGATATGGACAAGATGTACAGCTGTATATAGTTACTTCTGAATCATTTTTATGGGACAACAGATGTCTGTTAAGGTGATCTTTACGTTTAGCTTGGTACGAACAAGAGTCACATTTGTATATTTCTACTTCTGAAGGGTCTTTATGCTGCAACAAGTGACTTTTGAGGCGGTATTTCCGTTTTGTCTGATATGAGCAAGAATCACATTTGTATATCGTTACTTCTGAAGAATCCTTATGCTGTAGCATATGTATTTTTAAGTTAGATTTGGTTTTTGCTTGGTATGGACAAGCGCCACATTTATACGTAGGTATTTCTGAGGGATCTTTATGCTCCAACAAATGTTTTTCTAGGTAATATTTATTTCTTGCCTGATATGAACAGGAAGTACACCTGTACATTGTTATTTCTGAAGGATCTTTATGCTTCAGCGAATGTTGTTTGAGGTGATCCTTACGTTTTGCCTGAAATGTACAATGGTCACATTTGTACATTGTTACTTCTGAAGGGTCCTTATGCAAAAGTAAATGTTTTTGTAGGTTATATTTGTTTTTCAGCTGATATAAACAGTATTCACACTGGAACAGTGTCGTCGTTGAGATATTTTTGTTCGTCGACGCCTGTTTTGTATGTGCAGTGTTGACGTCAGATTGCGGCAAAACAACACCATCATCGAAACTGAAAATTATAAAAATGGTTATTGTTGTCAACTAATGACGTGTATGATATACACACACACTGACACTATTTCTAGCAATCGGTCAATGAATGAGGGAATAGAATAGGCAAAGTTTGCTGCCTATTTTTATTGACCCATGACATATTACGATATAGTAGCCAGAATGCAATTACTGGACACATTTGTAACAGTAAGAGACATAATCAATCCCTTGCCTAGAACATATAACAGACAACTAAAGTGATATGAGAATTCCTCCTAGTGGTGCAAAAAAATCTGCTTCACATTTACTAATACTGGCTTAAACGTGGACACCTTGCACGCCCAATCAGCAAATTTGTTTTATAATTTAAATGATCTACGATTATTTAGTTTTATTGTCATTGTATTAATGCTTCTAAATGCCGATTGATTATATTATAGTTCCAGAAAAGGCTATTTTGTTGTCTGCAACTGAACTATTTTATAAATTTATCATTAAAACGTTTCTACCACAAAATTATAAAATATCTTATAACAGAGTTAAGAAATTATTTTATAAATGTTTTCGTGACCAAGTTATAAAACATTTCGGCTTATAAAACTAAATCGTTTAATAACGATTTTTTAGTAACATTCAGCAGTATTTTTAGCACCGGTATAAATATACATTCGAATTGTTTTATAGTTATTTCTTATTATCTTACAAAACAGTTATATTAAAGATCTATTTGTGATAATTTTGCTTTTAAGAATAAATGTTCCAGAGCATGCTATATAATTATATTATAGCATTGTATTTGCTGTAATATGGAAACAGCAACAAAGTCGTTACAAAACTAAATTGTTTACTTGAGCATAAAAATGTAGTGGCTAACAATACAATAAAACATATTTCAGAAAATTGATTTCCTGCATTAGCTGTGTATTTATATTTAGCCATAATTAAAGTCTGTCTTTGAAAGAAATTTATCATAATTATAGTAGTTATTCAGGTTTCTCCCAAAATTTTGGTTACCAACATTGGCAAGAGCGGTGCAGATTTTGACAGATCATATAACGGCAAATCTAAAAACACCAGATTTAGGACAATGGAGAAACTTAAAAAGTGGTTGTAAAAATATTAAGTACATGTATTAACAGCATAGTGGTTTTGACAATAAGACACAGTTTATACTGCTGTAAAATGAAACGATGCATTTCACTCACTGCACTGTTAACGTATCAGGTCATGTGCCTATGTGCTTTTGGAAATAAATAAACAGCTCTATAAATAAGGTGATTTGCTGCTACTAATTTCTAGGTTATATTTATGAAAATTGAACCAATTCTGTATCCATGGTTGCATTTACAACTCAGTCTTAACAGGTCTATCATAAGAGCTACAAAAGAATCATGAAAGTGAGTAATCTATTTTATAAAATTCACGAAAAAGTTACACTAAGGCGCATTATAGATGTTTTATAGCAATCTTCTAATAATGTAAATATCGTAAAATGCTTACTACTAACACAAAAATATTTTATAGAGGGAGGCCATCTTGAAAGGCCCGTGTTCGTGAAGGTAAAAATGACAAGATATGAAAATTTAAAATATCAAATGTTTATTAGAATTTATGGAATCAGCAACGTGCCAATTATACAGTTATGACTACTAAAACAAAGTAGCGTAAGTTACATTGCAAAAAAACTCAAATTTATAAAGTTTTAAAAATTATTAGAAATCATCAATAAATGTAAAGCCTATTAAAAATATGGCCATAGTTCAAAGTAAAATTTTCTCCACATCAAAAATTGAAGTCAGAACAAGTCACTTAAATCATTATTATAGGTTACTAGGTACCTTGTATTAAATCACAATGCCACATGCTTTTAGTGTCAAAAATACTTCTTCAACTTTTAGGATACATTCTAGAAATCATTCTATTTTATTAGTGTGCATAAGGCAGCATTTTAAAAAAATAATGACTATTTAAAAGCTCTTATAAAACAGTTGTCTAGTTAAAACAAAAAACCCTAAACTTTTAAGGAAGGTTTAACTTTGGAGCCGTTGTACTATTTAAAATTTACGGACTAACTGTCCTAACTAAGTGTGGAGTTATAGTAGCAACGCTGCAATTTAAGCGTCTGTTTCGGGAATTTTGCATCAGACCAGGAGAATCTAGTAACGTTTGGGTCAATAGTCAGAAATTATATAAAATCAAAATCTGTAAACTTTTTGCCTAAAATAAAATTAATTTATAGCATATCTGAAGGGTCAGTTGAACCCAAGCTGAAGCAGGTAGATAGAGCTTCTATTTCGAAATTCTTGTAATCTTCAATTACCATATTTTAATTAGGTATATCCAAAATCTATCTACGCTATAACCTGTATAACCAAGCAATATAGGTTTCCATGAACTGTATAAATTCGTATATAAACCATAAAATTTCTCGATAAAGATTTCAACTATACAGGGTGATTCACGTAGGCCATTCATTAGAAGTTTTTCAACTCGCAGTTGCATTAGAAACTTGAAACTTGGTATGCAGCCATAATCGATCATGCCCGTTCTATCTAAAATATTTTCAGTCCTCCAACTATACAGGGTGTGCCAAAAATTGGTACCAACTTTCTTATTTTAAATGGAAACCTATATTTTTCTTTACATGGTTCGATTGATCTTCTAATTCTGAGTTTAGAGAACCTAAGGTATGTTAATTTATCTATTACAATTTTTGACATATGGCCAATTTTTTGAAAAAAATTGCCACTGTAGTAGTTTACGAACAAATTTGTATCTCGCAAACCTGTCAAAATTATGAAACCAAATTTGTGAAGCAGTTAGCTGGAAGTCCAGGCTAACTTTTGATGTCCCATCGGTGGTCCCATTTTGTACCATATGGGCGCAGTCGATTTTCAAATGACGCAATCAAAAATTGTCAAAAAGTCAATTTTTTCAAATGGCACCTACTATTTTTTTTCACGCCATTCGAAAGAAAATTGAATTTTAGTGTGAGTTACTTAAGCATTCCCTATACCTAACTTCACCCCATATCGAGTTATTCAATAAAAATCAAGAAATACCTTATCTTGCCGAGAGATTCCTTACTTCATCAAGTATGCCATGGAAACAAATGACAGTTGTAATAATTTTTAAAGAAAAATATGAATTCTTATTTAATTACATACACCACCAACAAATTATTATTAACGAACAAGAACAATGTTGACGAAATTCTGTCAGTGAAAACGGTGCACACATTGAGCATTTGTATTGAAATAATTATTTTGTTAATCTGTTTATTTGTTGTTATTTTGTTGTTATTATTTATTATTGCAATACGATTTTTGAATAAAAATTAAAATGAAATGATTGTTTCCAAAGCCTACTACCATTGAGAAAAAAAAACTATGTTTTTAAAAAAATGCCAATAACTCAAAAACGACTGTAGATAGACATAGACAATGTTAATAAAAGTGGCCCTAAAATTCAATTTTGCATTGATTTCTGGCGTCAGAAATGGTAGGCGCAAAGATGTGCTACGCAATCTGTTGAAAGTAGAATAATAGAATATTTGAACAAAAATATGGTGGTCACATTGAACATTTACGTCAGAATTTCGTCCACATTGTTCTTGTTCGTTAATAATAATCTGTTGGTGTTGTGTGTAATTAAATAAGAATAAATATTTTTCTTTAAAAATTATTACAACTGTCTTTTGTTTCCATGGCATACTTGATGAAGTAAGGAATCTCTCGGCAAGATAAGGTATTTCTTGATTTTTATTGAATAACTCGATATAGGATGAAGTTAGGTATAGGGAATGCTTAAGTAACTCACCCTAAAATTCAATTTTCTTTCGAATGGTGTGAAAAAAAATAGGTGCCATTTGAAAAAAATGACTTTTTGACAATTTCTGATTGCGACATTTGAAAATCGACTGCGCCCATATGGTACAAAATGGGACCACTGATGGGACATCAAAAGTTAGCCTGGACTTCCAGCTAACTGCTTCACAAATTTGGTTTCATAATTTTGAAAGGTTTGCGCGGTACAAATTTGTTCATAAACTACTACAGCTGCAATTTTTTTCAAAAAATTGGCCATATGTCAAAAATTGTAATAGATAAGTTAACATAACTTAGGTTCTCTAAACTCAGAATTAGAAGACCAATCGAACAATGTAAAGGAAAATATAGGTTTCTATTTAAAATAAGAAAGTTGGTACCAATTTTTGGCACACCCTGTACAGTTGGAGGACAGAAAATATTTTAGATAGAACGGGCATGATCGATTATGGCTGCATACCAAATTTCAAGTTTCTAATCCAACTGCAAGTTGAATGGCCTACGTGAATCACCCTGTATAGCTTATTTATACTACAAGTAAATATTTCCTTTACAGATATTATATTCTTTATTTAATCTGTACAGTGAGTATGGAGCATTATCTGCATATATTTTCCCTGTATAGAATATATGATTTACATTTATAGCAGATATAAAGTAGCTTTATATTATCAATAACTCATTAATAAAGGTCCTGTAAAGTTCTCCGATTAAAAAATTGCTGTTACGGAAAATTCATTACAACATTATTAAGTCTACGTCATCTATAGATATTCTATACTAAACAGGTCCCAAGTCTTTCATAATCGAAACTGATATGTTCAATTTTCTATACAGATTCTATTTTAAAACTTGCCCTGTTAGTACAGAACTAGCGCGTGTGACTGTTAAATGTGAGGTTATGCGTTCTATGCTACCAAAATGTAACTAATATTTCTGAGAAACCCCATCCTTAGATGGTTAGGATATCATAAACTACCTGTGTACTTTCATAATTCTTTATTCTGTTTAATTCTAGAAACATATTTAAATAGGGACCAAATCTTTGTATTTCATTCTTAGTTGAATCATTGTTTGAAAATGACCTAAAGGGTTGAAACTGCAGTCACGTTTTGTGCAAATATAGTGGTAAAAAACATAGTAGTGTTTTACTCAATTTCATTATAACTATGGATTACCTCAGAGTAACGGTTTCCTCAATCAATTTCTAGAAAGACATTCTTCGCTTGTTTTATAAATTCAGGTAATTTATTAAATTCTGCTGCTCCGTTATGGTATATGGAGGATTTTGTTTTCATTAAGTTTGAAAAATTAATGTTTATATGATTCCTTTGCATTGTGTTATAATTATGAATATAGCCACGATGTTGAATATTTGCTGACAAATATGTTGGTAGTAAATTATTGTGCAGTTTATATAAGAATGTCAGTGTCTTGTACTTTACATTGTCTTTTACCGAAAACCAGTTTAGTGTACATTGCATTCTTTTTGTATTAGTATACATATTACATTTTAAAATTAATAACATACACCTATTTTGAAGTAGCTGCAGTTTAGATATATGGGTATCATTACACATATACAATATACTGGAACATTACTCAAAATGTGGTTTTATTATTGTGTTATAAATCGTTTTCTTAGTAGATGAAGTTAAATGTTTACTTACACGATAGGCAAATCCAAGTTTTTTTGATATTTTTTTGCTTGTGTAATTTATATGGTCGTTAAATGTTAATTTGCAGTCTATGATAATCCCCAGATATTTTATAGTTATTACCCTTACAAGGTGTTCTCCGTTGTATATAACATAAGTATCACCCACATTTTGATTTAGATATTTATTAGAACCTAATATAATATATTTTGACTTTTTAGCATTTACCACTAGCCCGTTCGTTGTAAACCATTAATTAATTATTTCCAATGTCTTGTTAATTTTTTGAATAACTTGCTTTAGACCAGATCCAGATAAATATATGATAGTATCATCAGCAAAGAGATGTATTTTGCATTCTTGTGAATCGATTAGAAATATATCTTTAATAAATAGCGAGAAAAGCATAGGCCCTAGTACGCTGCCTTGTGGTACTCCGTTATTATTTAAAGTTTTTCAGACTTAGCATTATTTATTTTGGTTTGTTGGCTCCGTCCATGCAAATAGGACCTAAACCATCAATGCGCCATGTCAACAATCCCAAAATACTGGTAAAGTTTATTAAGTAAAAGTTCTCTGTTGACAACTTCAAACACCTGTTTTAAATTGAGAAAGACAGTTACTACAGCTTCACCTTTCTATGGAAGATTTAAAATAATTAATTATTTTTTGTAAAGCCGTCTCACACGAATGATTTTCTCTAAATCCGGATTGGTTATCGTGAAGCAATTTATTACTGTTTAAAAATTCAGTAAGGTGGTCATGAACTACTACTTCTAAAATTTTTTCCAGAGATAGTAATGTGTTTATAGATCTATGCTTTTCCTCTAATTTCGTTCCTGAAACTTTCGGTACAGGAATTATTAGTGATGTTTTCAACATTTCTGGGAATTATCCGCTATTCAATGATGTGTTAATAATATGTAATAATGGATACCCGATGACTTCAAATGTATTTTTTATTAATTTAAAGTCAATTTCATCCTAAGAATATTTATTTTGTTGTTGAATAACAATTTTACGTAATTTGGAGAGATTTATGACATTAAATTCTTTAAAAAATGTATGTGGCTGTAAAGCTCTGTTCTGAAAGAAATCATTTTTATTAAGGTAGTGGGCGTTATTTTTTAACCAATCTATAATTATATTAACACTAGAAATTTCAGTGTTAGCTGATGTCCGATGTAGTGCGACTTGGAGCATTCGTTAACAAATTATTGTTCGCTCAAGTTTAATTCGACAAACATATGTCTTACATGTTTCTGTTGTAAAATTTTCTATCCTTTCCAATGGTGCTGTCAGTATTTTCATACAAATTGAATTTAAAAAGTTATTCAAGATATATCATATTTTTGCACCTAAATTGTTCAATAAAAAATTCTCCACACAATTTCTCACGGGTGGGATTTTGGTATTTTGTTCTCCATACCTTTCTGAACACGTTCCAACAAAAATCATCGATCGGAAAATTTTTCCGAAGTGAAAATCTAATTTGACTCCCCTAAGTGGTTTACATAAAATTTGATTTTAACGTAAAGCTTAGCGCTTTGCCACCCTTAGACGACCGTTAATGTTGTGGGAATAATTAAGCAAATAATGAAAATATAACTTTGAGCAGAAAATAAACATTTCATAATTAAAACGGACCTTAATTTTACATTACCTGTAGCATTCGGGTTCATCTTTCTTTATTTCAACTTCCTCGTTGAATACAAATTTTTGGTCCTCCATTTCAACAAAATTTTGCTTACTAAGTTCATTTTCTCCACAAAACGTTTCTTCTGTTTTAACCACAAGATTACCCTCCTCTTTGTAGGCTAACAAGTATTCTGGGGTAATCTGATACTCATTGTCAAATTTCAGATCAGGGATGCCAACAAAATTTTTAATTTCATGTTCTGCCTCCTCTTTTACGTTTCCACTATTTTCACAGAACATATGTTCTAATTTAAACATATCACCTGCATTGCCAATTTCACCCTCAAGAGCATTTTCTCCTTCACAATATGCTTTTTCCGTTTTAATTATGACCAAGTTACCATCTACCTCACTGGCTGTTACATCTCTCATTGTAGGCTCTAATAAGTTCCTTAGATCTATTTGTCCTTTACAGTCTTCATCTAGAGTTTCACGATATTTCTTAATCTTTTCTTCTACAATCAAACAGTTGGTCACAAAATGGAAACAGTTCTGTAGCGAGCCATGACAAGGTTCACAGATGACGAATTTCTTGCCGATACTTGAATTCTGTCAAACAATAAAACCAATATTGAAAACAAAATAGGTACAATATGGACATGTAAAGAATTGTTTAAATGTGATGAGTTTTTCAGAGATAAAATTAGAAGAATATAATGGAAAGTAGCATAACAAAGAGTTTTTTTTATATGGAGAAAGGCGAATGTATGGTAGTGGAGCAGAACTAAGAGTATAAATCCCATTCAAGAACTGTCTTATTATAGCAATTCTATTACTGGAACTTGCTCTAGACATCACAAGGAGTTTAGAAAAAAGTTTTGGATTAGAGCCGTGTGGTGGAAATCTTTTGTTTAAACAAAAGAATTTTCAAAATCGTGTTTTTTGCAGTTTTTCTTCAATAACTCTGGTTCTATCACTTTCATCATAATAAGGAAAGAGAAACAAATTTTTCACGATGAACTTGCAAAGAAAACTAGATGTATCCGAACTCTCTTGGTCAATTGGTTAAATTGCAAAACATAGAAACAATTGTGGGTGGTCATTTTAAAATAATTGATAATAACTTCAACAATAATGCATTAAATTTAGCCAAATTTTAGAAGAATGTCACTAATGGAGACAAATTATGTCGCCAAATTTCAAGTTGAAATGTCAATAACAAAATCGAAAATTGGCCAGTCTTGGGTATCAAGTGGTACAACAAACTTTTTTTCTGCAAATTGTAGCATATTTTATGTACTTTTCAGCTGTGTTAAAAGAAATATTTTCGGTGTTTTTGAAAATCACTTTTTTTTATTTGTTTTATTCTTTCTTTAAACAAATGCATTTTAGTCATCAATATTTTACCCCAAATTAAAAATTATCAGCATACATTAAAAATACATAAGTCAAGAAGCAATTTCAAAAATAAGTTATATCTACGCCAATTGGGAGCCGACATATGACAATTCTTGCACTTTAGTCATTTATAAACAAATGAAGTGAAATAGTGACTTGAAATTATTAGCACTAAACATTTCATGATATTTAAACTATTAACTGACTATGCTAAAATATTTTTAATCACATCAGTTATTACAATATTATCGAATTTAATTTGTCTAACATCACACACGGCTTACTTCGGCAGTCTAAAACCGCTCATTCGAGCATGAATCCTGCTTCATCACCCGTCAATTTCATCGTGTCAGTATGTATTTTGTTTTAACAATTGTTTTCTCTTGTAGATTTCAGTTTTGCTGCACAATTTTGAGATAAACGTAATTAATTCAACAATACTATGAACATTTTAAACTAAAATTTTACTTTCTATTTTCTTCAATCGTTCATTTAGTAACTAACATATAGGTGTTGTTTACATCTTTCTTACTTAGCTCTATTAAGTTTGTTATATTTTTATGCTTAAACACATAATCAATATATAATATTTAATGACATGTTACATAGCAATAAATAAAAGCAAGTCAAAACGGATGTTCAGGTGTATTCTAAAATGCAAAATAATTTTAAATCCCGGAAAGTCAGTTTGGTTCAATGAAAATCTACAAACTATGCGAAAACAACTCAATTTTCTTATTGACACAAACAAGCGAGACCCTCTCTTGATATCTAAGGCAGCTGTAAATGCTTATCGCAATAAATACCGCATTGAAATTTGTAAGGCAAAAAAAGCTGCCAACGATAATTACATAAATAAGTCTCGAAATACACAAGCTGCAATGTGGGAGATCATAAAAGACAATAATAGAAATTTCCAGACAGTACCCAGTGATTCTATAAATGCAAACGACTTCAATACTTATTTTTCAAACGTAGCAGAAAACTTATTAAACGATCTTCCACTAGTCCCATCCACCAAGTCATTTTCAGAGTTTCTCCCTAAAGTAAGTCCCAACATATGTTTTAAATTCAGGGAAGTCTCTTACAATGAAATGAGAGATGTTATTGATAATCTAAAAAATAGTAACAGTAAGGATGCATACAATATTAATGTGCAAATAATAAAAGTAATTAAAAATATTATAGTATATCCCCTGACAAATATAATTAATCAGTGTATCAGGCTTAACATTTTCCCAACGATACTTAAATTATCCAAAGTCATCCCAATTTTCAAAAAGGAATCTGTTGATGACGTTTCCAACTACAGGCCCATTTCATTAGTCCCAATACTGTCTAAGATTTTTGAAATGATTTTAAAAATCCAAATTACACGTTACTTCGAGGATAACAACTTATTCCATACAAGTCAGTTTGGTTTTAGAAATAAGCAGTCAACAACTTTGGCTATCAATAATTTGACTCAAATCATTTTGCATAATTTTGAATTAGGCAACATAACCGGCGGCACTTTCTATGATTTGACAAAGGCCTTCGATTGTGTCTCATAGTATTCTTTTAGATAAACTAAGCCATTACAAATTTGATAAAAATAGCATATCACTGATCGATTCTTACCTATCAGACAGGAAACAATATGTTTCTTATAAAAATAATGATTCCAATCATACAGTCATAAAGCATGGTGTCCCACAAGGTTCAGTACTTGGTCCAGTGCTATTTATCATATATGTAAACGACCTTGCCAATTGTGACAACACGCCCCTTATTTTATTTGCTGATGATACAACAGCTCTCAATGTTGACAAAAATTCTGATCATCTCGCCGAGCAGATTGTGAATACACAATTGAAAATTAAACAGTGGTTCCTAGCAAATAAGCTTACCCTAAATCTAAACAAAACACAAACAATGACGTTTACTCTTCGTCACACTGTCGTCAATCAGACCTCAAATGTTGACTCAGTGAAATTTCTTGGGGTGTACATCGATCCATTACTCAGTTGGGATAAACATGTTTTGAAGCTATCTAAAACTTTATCAAAGAAAATATTTCTGCTGCGAAATCTAACAAATACTGTTTCAAGGCAAGTTCTTGTCTCAGCTTATCATGGTATTTTTCACTCCACTGACATATGCTGTATTAATCTGGGGACACTCATCCCACAGTAAAATAATTTTTAGTCTGCAACGCAGATGCTTACGAATTATGGCAGGTTTGAACTACAGAGACGACTGCCGTGATAAATTTAGAGATTTTAATATCCTCACCATGCCATCAGCCTATATACTTGAATGTCTTCTGTACATTAAGAGTAATTTGCAGAAATTTAATAGTCAGGGTGATTCGCACTTATATCCCACTCGTCTCCGCAATAATATTGCGCAGAATTTTTTTCGACTTGCAAAATCAAGAGTTGGCACTAGCTATTACTGTATAAAATTTTTTAATAAGCTACCTGACAATGTCAGAGGCTTGGATTTTAACATTTTTAAGGAAAAAATTAAAAAATACCTTCTCAGGAAGGCCTTCTACAGCTGCGATGAATATTTAGAGGAACGTTTCTGCGACATTTAGTTATAAAAATTTTATGTTTTTTCTGTTTTTTAATTTAATTTTAAGATAACTGTATATTGTGTTTTAAGCTGTCACTGTCTATTTTAATGATATACTTTCTACCCTGGACTTGTGTAAACATTTTGATGTATTAGCACCAATAAATGATTATTATTATTATTAAGTTATATCTACGCCAATTGGGAGCCGACATATGACATTTCTTGCACTTTAGTGATTTATAAACAAATGAAGTGAAATAGTGACTTGAAATTATTAGCACTAAACATTTCATGATATTTAAACTATTAACTGACTATGTTGAAATATTTTTAATCACATCAGTTATTAAAATATTATCGAATTTAATTTGTCTAATAGGGTTCCCACCAACCTGGAAAAACCTGGAAACCTGGTAATGTCAGGGAATCCAAAATGTGGTCCTGTAAAAGTCAGGGAATCCAAGAAATTTCAATAAAATCCTGGAATTTAAGTCATCACGTAAAATATTTTGAATTGACTTTCTACTGTACAAAAAAACCACTACTACATACAAAAATCACTACTTCCACATCTAGATTTCTCATCCAAGTTACTTTAATGGAAACATCTTGACTATATTTGCACTCTAGTATGTGGAAATTATTGGCCGTAGAATAAAAAATATTAGAAAGAAATCTGAGGCCTTGGCTTCTAGTACATACACCAAATTTCAAGTTTCTGTACTCTTACCAGCTTGCACTTATTTCCCCTTATTTACCCCTATTTACCCCCCAACCCTTCAGCGGATGTGTTCAAAAACACTCCATTTCCAGATCTCGTTATAATATATACGTGTACGAAATTTTAAGTCAATATCTTAAACCGTTCCGGAGAAAACGTGCGGATAACAAAAGTTACAGACAGACAGACCGACAAACAGAAATTTTTTTTCGGTCAAATTTAAAATCTCGACGTTCCATGACATTCTAAGCCTATTTCAAGGAAAATAAATTCACATATTTCGCAATTCTTGCAACCATCGGGACATTGAAAATGATAACACCATACATAAAACATAAACTTTTTCCAGCTACAATCCACTCTCGATCGCGACACCACTGTATTTCGACCTTAAATGAAAACTGGTAACTTGACACTCTGTAATATATGCAACCCATATTACATTTGCATATATCAGCCGTTGCATATACGACACTCTCACTCCACCACGACACCGCTGTCTTTTGACCTTGAACGAAAACTGGTAACTCGACCCCCATATACGAACATACATACAAGCTACTAAGTGGGATGTGGATGTGGAAGTTATTACCTATAAGATTTGAATTTTACATATTTCGCTAAGAAATATAGGTGTAATTTTAACTATTCATTATTTAAAATAAATAACAACAAAAATTACTTTAATGGTTTTCTCATATTTTTTCCATGCCGATCTAATGATAATACAAATACATTAATATCCACTTATATACAAAGTCGTATTGGAATGTAGAATATTTTCATATTTTGGTCCTGGAAAATGTAAATTTTGTTCCTGCAAAGTCAGGGAAAGTCAGGGAATTCAAAATTCCAATGTTGGTGGGAACCCTGTTTAACATCACGCACGGCTCACTTCGGCAGTCCAAAACCTTTTAGCGCTCATTCGAGCATAAATCCTGCTTCATCACCTCAATTTCATCGTGCCAGGATGTTTTTTGTTTTAACAATTGTTTTCTCTTGTAGATTTCAGCTTTGCTGCACAATTTTGAGATAAACGTAATTAATTCAACGATACTATGAACATTTTAAACTAAAATTTTACTTTCTATTTTCTTCAATCGTTCATTTAGTAACTAACATATAGGTGTTGTTTACATCTTTCTTACTTAGTTCTATTAAGTTTGTTATATTTTTATGCTTAAACACATAACCAATATATAATATTTAATGACATGTTACATAGCAATAAATAAAAGCAACAGTCAAAATGGATGTTAAGGTGTATTTATATTAAAGTGACATTGTAGTAATAAAGATGCCGACATATATTTATTCGGCGGTCAAGTGTTTACGCTGATAATAATTGTAGTAAAAACATTTAAAAATGACTTCGAAATATGTATATAAACAAGTACCAACCACATTTACAAAAAACGAATTTAAATTTTAGTAACATAAAATTATAGAGTAGATTAGAAAGAACAAGGTAAAGTGTAACTTCAATAAACTAGAATAAAAACCACAGTAAAAACAGACACATATAGAAGACATTCTTGAGTTTTCTTATTTTATATTTGAAATGGAGAAAATTTAGCAAACTCACTTCGAGAGGCAAAAATATCCTGTGCCTTTCATAGTTTTGGTTAGCCATATGAAATAATTGTTGTTTAAGACTTTTTTATTTCTTCTGTTGCGGGTATGGCTTAATTTTTAATCTTAAAATAATTTAATTTTTTTACTTAAAATAATTTCAGAATCATCTGTCTCAGCCACTTCAATTTGGTAATTTTCCAACAAAATATATGGCAAAAAAAATTGCGATTTTTTGTAACTACTTATATGCAGTGTTACCCATTTTGAATGGAAACACCCCTGTAAAAAATGTGTCTATTATCTGATTTTAACAGACTTTTTTTAAAAGATAGGCTCTACTTTATGACAAAAATTTCGAGATAAATTTCAATTTTCAAGACCTATGATTTTTTTGTCAATGTCAAAAATGGACAAATTTGATTAGCGATTGTTTCTTATAAAATCTAACTATACCACTGGATTCAGAAACATCTCAAATGGGTAAATCCAAGATTTCGTGAAAAAATATTAAGTAATGACAGATTTATGACAAAATTAATGCAGGTAATATTTTATAATAACTTTTACATGGTTCTTTCTAAAGATCGAAGTAGCCCATGAAAAATAAACAATAGAAAGATAAATTAAGTGTGCGCTCCATTCCACATAATTTGATCAATAAAACATGTTCGACTTCAGTTAAAAACTAATGGTAAAGACAAATTCTCTGTGCATACATTCCACATTTACTTACATAATGTTCTTCACAAGGAATGTGTAATGAGAAAAATTAGAATAAGTAATAATTGACTGTAACAATTATTGTAAAATTAGATACTGGATTTATTATATGCAAGTACTTCACTCAGACCATGTATTCCCTTCAGTTTAATTATTATAATAATTTATCATTTATTGTTATCATAGATGAGTCGTTGCTACTCAAAATGAAGCAGCAACTCATCTATGAATAGAATAAGTAATCAATTATTATAGTAATTAAACTATGAAAAAAATACATGGCATGAGTGAATTCCTACACATGTACCGTGTATGTGCAGTGTACCTCATGTATCTATCAATATTTCAATATACGTTCTTGGTTCATAACAAGTACCGTTTTGGTTCATGGGTATGTTGTGGGAATCTTATTCGTATGTCGAGAGGCAGTCATCTGAACGTTTCTTTGATTTTCAGATTATACACATGACATACAAAATGAATATTCATTCTTAGTTCCATGGTACATAAAGTATGTTGCTAATGCTATATGGGTATATTCAACTCACATATACTTTTGTGTGCCCATCACTATTACCCCTCGCATGCGCTCTCAAATCTGTACCCATCATAATATGAAAAATATTGATACCTACCAGCTCTGGAAGACATTGTTCCATCATTTTCTCCAACATAATGTCTCGCCCTTTCAAATCGAGGTATTTACAATGTTCTACTGAACTCATGCAAAATTCACATACGTCTTGGCCCACAGAACCACCACTAACATTTTCATTCTTGTTCGATTGGACATCCATTGGATCCATTTTGACAGCATCTTTGTCGTGGACAAACTGAACTATCTTATCACGTGCATTGATGCACCTCACTTTAAAGTCAAAACATTTTATAAGCAGTTTGGCACAGTTTGTACACATGACGGGTTCCCATACTGCAGTTAAATCCTAAAATAGATTGAGCCATATTAAACTTCACTCCTTGTAAATGAGGGTTAACTCTCAACACTTACTACTTTTGGCAGAAGCATATCAAAGACGTTTTTCATATCTTTCTCTATAGCTTTAAAGTTGGCAGATATTTGCAAACATAGCCTGCATATTGTCTTCTTGTGGTCATCCATTTTCTATAACAAACATATAACAAGAAGTTACTCTCTTGACAATATATTTTAACGGCAATCAAGAACCAGTCTGTTAGGAAAAAAACTGTGTGGAAGTGCCAATATATCTTCGTTGTTTTAAAGACGGTGTGTGTAAACTTCCACTTTGTTAATTTTTGACACTTATTATATTTGGTAGAACTACATCTAAGACGTCTTTCATATATCTCTCTCTATAGCTTTAAAGGTGTGACATATTTTCAAGCAACATCTGCATATTAATCTTTCCTGGGTTTCCATTTCCTTTACAACAAATACGGGAATGAAAGGAACATTATATAATTAGGGTTAGCCAAGAAACGAACGTCAAATCGTCAAAAGCTATTGAATTGAGTGAACTTAGCAACAAATGTACAAATATGAATCGATTCGTTGTGCCAATGTTTCGAATAAGGGAAATCGACACATTCTTTCCGTCAACGTCAACTTCACAGACGTGGGTAGACTTCTCGTTGTTGACAATTCAAAAATGGAGACTGAAACAATAATATGCAGGCTTTGTTTAAAAGTATGCGACAGCTTTAAGTCTTTAGAGGGAAATATGAAAGACTCGTTATATAAACTCCTGCCAAAAATAGTAAGTGTTGATTATTAAATGCACAACTGCAAAAGATGGACAGTAAAGTTTGTGTACGAGTTTGGTTTCACTACATATTTCAGCTGTGATGCTTTCTGCGGATTTTGTTTTAGAGTTTAGCTGTAACACGGAAACCAGTGATGTGTATAAACTGCGCAGACATGCTAAAAAAATGTTTTGAATTTAAAGCGATGTGCTGCAATGTACATAATAATGTAATTCCATCCAAGCCCTCCATAGAACAGGATCCTATAGATGTTTCTAAAACCAGGACTGAAAATAGTACTGATGTAATAGATGATCAGAATATTTGTGGACTTTGCACGAGCCCAGTGAAGAATTATTCTACCATATCTCTTGATGTTGTTACGTTGGAGAAAATGATACAGCGATGTCTTCCAGAATTGGTATGTACCTAATGATATTTTTTGGTAGAAGTAAGTCGACTTCAGAGTGCATTTTGCCGTAACACAAATGAACATATCCAAATCCATATAACAATGCATAGTCTACATAACATAAGACGTATGGTCTAAGAAATGGTCTATTTTTATTTCCTTATTTCTTGTATAATCGGGTAAAAACGTGCATGTTCGGGTAGAATCGCAAAGCAGTTTCACCACGGATCTGACATTTCAGGATAGAATATTTTAATTTTGTAAAAATGTAAAAAAATTATTGGTGATAATCGCTTATAGGCTTTCGTTGGACGAAAATAATACTAATTTTGAATCCATCAATCAGAATACTCTGAATGCAAAGTTCATGGATAAAATTGAATAAATCGACAAAATGTAACTACTTCTGTCAGGTAGATTTGTAGTGTGCTGCGGATGCACCCATCTTACATTTTCTACACTATGAATGCACCTCTCTAAAATTAAGTCAGATGTCTTTATCTTAGGGTAGTTACATCACAGTTCACGTTATTTAAGAAAGTCATGAAACTTGCTGCAGATTTAATTCACGTGTCAATAAACATTCTGGTAAAATTTGAACTCCATTTACCGTTCCGTTTCCGAGATTCATTCGTTCAAAGTTCGCAGTTTTTACCGATATTGGTTCTGTGTTGGGACCACTTCTGTTTATTCTTTTTATAAATGACGTAAATCAAATAACATATAATGATATGATGATGCTATAATATATTGGCATGATAATGATGCAAAGAAATTGGTAGGAGTGCTAAACGATTTTTCTGAAAATTTGGGAGCAGGCTTGTTTTACCCTTATCTTCAAAAGTGACATTGTGCGGAATTGCGCTTTTTGCGTTTTAGGGGTGAAATCAACCCCTTTTGTGAAAAATTGAAAAAATGCTAATTTAAGCATTCTATCAATGGAATCTTACGTAGTTATGTAGAATAAATATTCTTTAACATTTTGAAGCATGATTTATGATTTCCATAAAGTTTTCAACCCTTAAAAACTACCTCGCAAAGTCGTAAATCAGGAAAAAATCGTTTTTTTGTCTCTCTGTCATGAGAAATCGCACATTAACGAAACAAAGAATTGTTTAGTGCTCATTATGTATAATTTATTTATGAATTGTAAATTTTCAACCCTTAAAAACTACCTCTTCTCCTAAAATTAAAGAAAAATTTATTTTTTAGCAGATTTAACTGTTTCAATTTTGGGTTTCCAATAAAAGATAAATAAAAATGGATTCTACTGAATATTTACAAGTTTATTAATTTATTTATTTATCAATTTACTGTTTAATTTCAACCCCTAGAAACCACCCCTAACTTTAGAATCAATTAAAAACAATTTTTTAGCAGCTTTATTAGCTTCAGTTTTCTAGAATCGTTTTCACTGTTCATGATATATTTTATTTTATTTATTTATTTCTAATTTTCAACCCCCAAAATTACCCTTTATGTATAAGTTGGTGAAAAATCATTTTTTTAAGATTTTAAAACATTTTACTAGTGCATCCGTGGCTTATAATAGTTCAATTTATTAGTTTAAATTTAGATTTAGATTAAAATAAGCATTGCAATATATAACATTTCAAAGTTTTTTTATTTTTTATCAAATATTAATGTATAAAAATTACAGCATCCTGTTTTTCAAACTACTCTTCATCGGAGCTATTATCACGTTCGATTTCTTCTTCCTGGTCAAATGGAGGACAATTCTGACAACTTTCACCAGTGCATGTTATAATAATAATAATAATAATAATAATACTTTATTTCCATAAGACTTACAATCATAAGTATAGGAATTGTCAATGAGTAAATAAAATGTACCTAGGTTGGTACCTGTACTACGTAAATTAAGTAAAATTTTACAATAACAGTATTTGACAATCACAATGGTAATAAATGGACTATTATACGCATAGATTATTACAATATTCATTATATTCCCGGACAGAATAGAAACAATGTTCAATTAGAAACTGTTTGACTAGACGTTTAAAATGATTGAAGCTACCTCCGTTTTTTATATTCTCAGGCAAGTGATTGTACATTTTAATCGATGAGATAAAAGGTCCTTTTTCAACTTGTGTTATTCTATGCGCTGTTACATATAGTTTTGAGGCGGACCTAGTAGTGTATTTATTTACATCTCCGCATGTTTTATAATCTTTAATATTCCTCCTTACATAACACACACATTCCAGAATATACATGCAGGGTATGGTAAGAATACCCTCCTGCTTAAAATAGGGTCGACATGGAGTGTTGTACGGTAACATGTTCCACATGTAGCATTGCAAAATAGACCAACTCTGCGGCAACTGCAAGAGGCGCCGCAACCTTTTTTGCAGTTGCAAAATATCATTTTGAGTAGTTCTTCAGGTGCAGGCGGATTTGCAGTTTTGATTGGCTGTAATGAACCTTCAACAATAGTAGATATTTTTATTGCCAAACCATAGCTGGGTTTGCAAATAAACCCTTTTAATATGTTCATCTAGTGCACCAACAGTTGGCACAGGATGTGATAATTTCACTGCACTATTTTTAGGTACAAATTGCTTACTCCAAAAATTTCTCTGAAAAAATGAAAATGGTTTTTTAACGATATCTCCGTCAATTTTCATGCATTTTAAATCAGTGAAACTTTTTGAGCATATGAATAACACTAAAGTAAAATATATTGTAGAAGGAAAATGATGCATTTCAATTCTGGTGGTCGTGAGGTTAATTTTACTGTTCATTTTTTCTTAAAAAAGTTGAGTAGTCAATCTTTTTGGCATTGTATCTCGCTTAATTTAAATGCAATCGACTTTTTACAGTGCTCATTTTAAAGGTCTTTTCAAGCACAACAAAAATTGTTATTAGCATTATACCCCTAAAGTCGATTATTTTTCTGTTATTTCAAGTTGAATGCACCGATTCGAGCACTCACAAAAAAAAAGTTTCCTTTCGTCAACCATATCTCCCTTTATATTGCACCTAGGATATTTCTGAAAAAACGAATCTCTTTGTTTTTTATAAGCTACAATTAGAGGTCCCTTACACTTTTTTTTCATTAGACGCATAATTTTCGAGTTATTCGTAAAAAGCCGTTGAAAAAAGTGTCATTTTTTAATGAAAATGGCGAGTTCTCAATCACGAATAACTTAAAAAGTATGGAGATTTCGAAAAAACTTCATAGAATATTTTTTGCTTAGATTTAGGTTCTCTATCGACTCCCGGGGTTATTTTGGCCATAAATATTTCAGCCCCCACCCCCAGGGTAAAAGCGCAAGTTGGTACCATGTCACTTTTGATATCTGAGGCATACACTAACTTTTCCCAAATTTTCACGCAAATCGATCGGTTGAAAGAGGGCACTTTGGCGATTCCAAATTACCCTTCCTTACTGAGATCCAGTATGTTTTGTTGATTTTGGCCAAATCTTTCTTTGATCATAACTATTAAACCACCCTGTATAATCGGTTCATACTTAGAATATGTTTCACTTATTTCTCTTGATAGAACTTTATTATAAATCAAAAAGGAATCCAGATCCGTCTTAATAAGAAAGTTGACAATATGTCAAAATCAACATCCTGTATGACAAAATTTTGTAGATCTGTTTCTATATTCGAAAAGAGCGAAAAAACTGAATAGAGTAGCTCACTTAATTTGTTTGCGCATTTCATTCATCAACCTTGATTACTTGCCGTAAATCCAATTTCATTAAAATGATCCAGACAGTTGGAACTTGAATATTTATTTCAGGGTTAATTAACAAATAAATTTAAATTGCAGCAGTGACAATTCTGTCACTTCTAGACTAGGTAAGTGAACTATTGTAAAATAATTTTGAAAACAATGTAGATTTGCGCACATAAATTAAAATACTACTTAATTTTGTCTACATTTAAAAATAATATTATTTTTAATGCATGTGTGTACAAAATAACAATAAATGCGTGAAAGTAATAAATACATAACTACAATAACTGTTCAAAATGGCCTCCATTTCGTTGAATACATTTCCTTGCTCTAGTAGTAATATTTCTAATTGCACTTCTAATCCTATCTGGATTATTTCTAACTTCTACGCAAGCATTATTAATGCGTTCCAGCAGTTTCTCTCTATTATTAATGGCTACATCTTATACCTTTGCTTTTAAATGTCTCCAAAGATAATAATCAACAGGATTGAAATCCGGTGACCTTGAAGGCCAATGATGAGATCCATTTCGACCTATCCACATATTTGGAAAATTGCCAATTAGGAAATTTCTCACAATATTCCTAACATGGGGTGGAGCGCCATCATTCTGGTAATACATTGACGAAATATTTTCATTTTCCAATAACACGGGTAAGAAATTTTGTAAAAAGTCTAAATAAAGTTCACCTGATATTCTATTAGGGAGGATATGTTGCCCAATCAAATGATTGTTGAAAATACCGCACCAAATATTAACAGCAAATCGGTTTATTCTGTCTTACAGCATGTGGATTCTCTTCGGTCCAAACATGTAAATTTCTTAAATTATAAATACCATCTCTTGTAAATTGTGCCTCATCTGTAAACAGACATCTGTTGAGAATTCTTCGATTCCGAATATCCAGTTACTAAAATTTAACCGATAAACTGTATCCCCTTCCTATAACCTTAGAACTTGTTGAACATGAAATGGAGAGATTTTTTTTGTGTGTTCTCGAAACACTGACATGTGGAACACCTAAAGCATGACGCACTCTTCTTGTGCAAAAGGATTATTTGCAACAATATTTAGGATATTCTCTTCTACAGCTCAAGCTTGCCTTACTTGATGCTAGTTTAAGCGGTACGCAAAAAATTCTGACGAATAATGCAGAAAGCAAGTCCTTTGGCATGTGTGCTTTGTATATTTATAGAAGTAATTTGACCCACAGCACTTTGACCCCTGACCTCACAGACAAAAATGGCAGCCATTTTCAAAAATTCGGGTAAAATGTTTAAAAACAAAAGAAGAATATATCCAAAGACTGCTTTCAAATCGTAGGTGAACGCTTTAAGGTTAGTAAATGTAACAAAAATAGTCATAGTGCAAGAATAATAGAATTTGTTTAAAAACTCGGCGGCTCTTTTAAACTTAACATTTTTTTTAAATAATGCAATATGTCATGTGAGGTATCGTTTAAGTATAATTTGAGGTCGCTGATTCCAATGGTGATGTCAAATTCTAAAGGAATTATAACAAAAATATAATTCTGAAGTTAGAAAGATGGCTTTATTAAAACACAAAATAAAATCATAACAGTCTCCTCGTCATCACTACTGAAATCAGATGACTTGTAAAAAAAAGAAATTAACGAAAAAGTATTTTAATAAATGTAGAAGGCCCTATACCTTTTGCTGCTACATTTACCTTTGCATTTCTTGCACTTAAGAGTGCAGGGGAAATCATTTTTTCTGCATAGGGAACGCATGGTATACAATCGCTTGAACAACCGCATTTTTCTAGCTCTCTACAACCTTGCCAGGTTCCTGGCAAATTGGACCAGATGGGCTTCCATCTATTTTCAATAATTTTCCACCCCCATTCACTTGACTCTGGTGGACTTTCCAAAACATCAGCTCTGTCCCAGATTTCACCTGCTTGATATGCTGGTCTAAGGGCCAGTTTTACAATACCAGGTTCAGCGTAGGTTCAACTGAGCCACGGCTCAAGCTGAACTGGAGCTCAGGTATATTCCCGTTCTATAAAGCGTAATTCATCCGGGTTCAGTAATGCTAGGTTCTGTTATTTTCAAATGTCAGTTGGCAGTGTCAGCGTTTGCACACTGTAGATTTTGAAGAATTTGTGATGTGACATTAGCACAAACTAGTGGGTAGTTTGTGGACATTAGACATTCGGCATTCATGATAGTTACCTGTGATTCATATTCAAGAGTTTTACAATACAAACGTGAACCTTAGTTTTTGTTTTGAGAGAATATGGATGATAGAAAAAGATCTGCAAACTTTCCTGCTAAAGAGGAGTCTATATTAATCTCCTTGTCAAGAAAATATAGAAATATCGTCGAATTCAAGCCTTTTGATTCCCAAGCAAATTTCTAGAAAGGAGAGACTTGGCGAAAAATAGAAAGTGAATTTAATATTGTTTCTGGAGAGAATCCTCGTAATGATAAAGTTCTAAAAAAAAACGATAATATTAAAAAGAGAACGAAAAAGAAGTTCGCTGATGAAAAATTGTATGTGCGAGGTACTGGTGGTGGTCTTTATCGAGAAACCAAAAATACGATACTGGATGAGGAAGTCAAAGAACTTCTTGGCTCGAGCAAAGTTGATGGAGACATTTCACAGTTTGATGGAGATACAAGTAAGTTGATACAAATATACTTTGAACATATCTGTTTAAAAATTGTTGGTTAGTTACATTTCTTTTGCAAATCATTTTGAACATTTTATTCCAGCAATAATGGAGCAATCCGATGGAGAGAATCAAGCTCTTAAGTCTGTTTTAAGCCAAGAAGACTTGAACGAAATAATTATTGAAGCTGTATCTCTGGACGTTTTAGGAGACCACAGTAAGTTGTTCGCACTACTTACATAAGTCCATGTTTGAGTTATTTCCTTTTCATTATATGCCTGCACTTCAAGCCCATCGTAGCTCCACACTGAAGTTCTACCCGAAAACAAGAAAGAAATTCAGCCACTGATAGAAAATACACTAGAAATTAGCAAAAGTAAATAACAGGTACCTACGTCACAGATTTTCTTACATTTTTTTTACTTTTGTAGTGTCTCAAAGTCAAAATCAATCAGGAAATTGGTGAAAGTACAGTCCGGCCATGATAAGGGCAAGTAAGTCTAAAGCCCTTAAGAATAATACTCGATGCAAGTCTGAAGCTGCAATTAGCAGAGTTTCCCAGTGGGCAGATGCAAAATCTGCTGTAGAAGCAGCAAAGGCACGTTTTATGGAAGAAGAACAAGGCCAAAAACTCAAATTCATGAGAGAAAAGCATTAATTGGAGATGATGAATTTGAAAAGAAAAGCAGATGTGGAAATAGAGCTTATGAGACAATATCATTGAGCAATAATGAAAATATTAGAAATTCAAAGGGCGACGTTACTTATCAGAAAGTTATAAATTATCTACAAATTCACCTGTTATAATTGCAAAGGGCCGTGTTCTAGAAAATTACCTTTATTTCGTATTTTTTTATTATATCAATTATTTATTTGTATTTACACATTTTATACGATATTAAGTAAAAGCTAAGTTAAAATTAATTTTTAAAATATTTCTTTATTTTTTACACACACGAACAAACATACTCGTCACCATATAATGTACAATGAGTGTTAGGAGCGTTTATAACCTAAAAGACTGTTACATAACATTTTTCACAGAAATCCATTAAAATAGTTTATTAACTGTAATGTGATTGTATTATTGTCAATCACCCTGTTATCCCCCATATTCTCCACCATCACTTCATTGACAATGTTAATAGCTTCTTGCTGTTAGTCATCAACTCGTGATATTTCCTTATGCCACAAACGTGTTATATTGTGCAGTATGGCAGTTGCTAAAACAATGGCTTCTACTTTCTCGATCTTCAGTCGAATCCCCAAGGAAAGAACAGGAAATCGCATTTTCCAAACACCGATGCACCTTTGAACTGGATTTCTTGTTCCTGGGCTAGCAATACACTCAAATACTTCTATTATATCATCATATCATCACCCCAATCATAACGCAAGTTTTACATCGAAATAAAAGTTACTTTTTTATAAATTGACCGCCATTTTGGATTTACATGTCCGAAAATCGAAGTGCTGCGGGTAAATTTAATACAATGAATGTGTACAAATCACATGCAAATTTTCTTGCTTTCTGCATTAACCGTCAGATTTTGCCGATTTTCTCGATGTGCCGCTTAAACTATGCTCATTTAAGGTGACCGTTGGATACCGATTATAATTTTTAGAATAATTGACAACTCTAGCAAATTTTTAAGATCAGGAATTCAGCGTCCAGGAAATTTTCTTTGATATTCTCTCACAGCAGCCCGTCCATTGCCATCACAAAATCCATACACATAGATTATATCCGCATTTGAAAATTGATATAAGGCATATTATGTACTTTGTAATGTGGGTAATAATATTAATATAAATAACAAATATTTTAGAATGATAAAAAGCAAGTATATCGAACCAGTAAATATGAACTGTCAAATACTAAAATTTTCAGCATTGCCTACTTGTCGACAAAGTAGCTATGTTATAAAATCATCTCTTAAGTTTTAGTAAATGGATTATTCGGAATCGAAGCATTGTTAACAGATGTCTGTTTACAGATGAGGCACAATTTGCAAGAGATGGTGTTTATAATTTAAGAAATTCACATGTTTGGATAGAAAAGAATCCACATGCTATAAGACAGAATAAATCCCAACATTGATTTGCTGTTAATATGTATGTATTTGGAGCGGTGTTTTCGACAATCATTTGATTGGGCCACATATTCTCTCTGATAGATTATCAGGTGAACTATATTGTTCTTAAAATTATTTTACAATAGTTCACTTACCTAGTCTAGAAGTGTAAGAACTATCGCTACTGCAAGTTAAATTTTTTGTTAATTAAACCCTGAAATAAATATTCAAGTTCCAACTGGCTCGACCATTTTAATGAAATTGGATTTACGGCAAGTAATCAAGGTTGATCAAGGGAGATCTACAAAATTTTGTCACACAGGGTGTTGATTTTGACATACAACATATTGTCAATTTTTTAATAAGCCGGACCTGGATTTCTTTTTGGTTTATTATGAAGTTCTATCAAGAAAAGTAAGTGAAACATATATTCTAAGTATGAACCGATTATACAGGGTGATTCAAGAGTTATGATCAAAGAAAGATTTGGCCAAAATCAATAAAACATGTTGTATCTCAGTAAGGAAGGACGGTGGATGCATTAATGCCAGGCAATTTGGAACCGCCAAAGTGCCCTCTATCCACAAGTAACTTATATACCTTGAACTTCGAAACACCCTGCATATGTTTTTTTTAAATAATAAGCCTTAAGCTTCCATTAGTGTCAAATTAAAAATTTTGTTTATGATATCAAAGGTGACTATATTTACATAAGTAAATCAAATGGGGCCCATATAAATGAAATTTTTTTAGCATTGCTAACTAACTTCACCTGGATCTCAGTTAAAGACCAATAATTGTTGACAAAATGTCATATTTACCTATTTATAACTCTAAAACGACTCAAGATATTTTAACAAAATTTGGGAGTGTTTTAATGGATACCCTATAAGATGGTGGTATTTTTTATTAATTGACCCCATTTTCACCCCCTTAATCTGCATGTCTATGGAATAAATTAAATAGGTATGTTTCCTTTAGTTACCTTTTGGAGGTGGCCAATTTACCCACGTTTAAATCAATTACACAGGCCTGCATGAAATTTGTGATGACGTGATTTTTGTTTGTTAAGCTCAGTTTTTATATAGAAATAACTAATTAAATACCATTGGGCTCCATCACCCACAGATTTTTTTTTCCCCAAAAAAAAAGAAAAAAATATTAAAAACATCTTCTTTTACATAATGGCAATGTTTTTACTTCTGTTCCTGTCGGCCATTCAGTTCATTTAATGGAAAACTATGAAAATTTAGAGGAATTACTTTTAAGAATACAATATAAAGATCACAACTGGGAATTGTGTGGAGATTTAAAAATTTTAGGCCTTCTCTTGGGTCAGCAGTCTGGATTTACTAAATTTTCATTTTCCTGTGCGAGTGGGATAGCAGGAACCGAGAACAGCATTGGATAAAAAGAGACTGGCCACAAAGAAAGACTTTAACACCTGAAACCAAAAATGTAATTCGCGAAAGTCTTATTGACCCTAAAAAAGTTTTACTTCCACCACTTCACATAAAATTTGGACTTATGAAACAATTTGTTAAGGCATTAAACAAAGAAGGAAATTGTTTTAAATATTTGTGTAACACATTTACGCCTCTGTCAGAGGCAAAATTAAAGGAGGGAATCTTTGTAGGGCCGCAGATTAGGAGCTTGATGAAAGACAGAGAATTTGAAAATGTAATGGAAGATAAGGAAAAACATGCTTTTAAAGAAGTTGTACATAAATTTCTAGGGAATTATAAAGACACAAACTATGTTGAGATCGTTGAAAATATGCTGGAAAAATTCAGGATTCTTGGTTGCAATATGAGCATAAAAATTCACTTTTTACATTCCCATTTGGACTATTTCCCGGAAAATCTTGGGGACGTGAGTGAAGAGCAAGGTGAAAGATTTCTTCAAGATATTAAAGAGGTGGAAAAAATATACCAGGGGCGCTGGGACACAAAAATGATGGCCGATTACTATTGGACATTGAGGAGAGATCTTCCTTCAGCTGAATATGACAGAAAAACAACAAAAAGAAGCTTTTCTGAAAAAAGAAAACGGTTTTTTAAGAAGCGTAAAGAATAAACAACTATTCCAAATAGTTTCAATGTCTATATCTTGTATGTTTTTGTATTTTTCTCTTTAATATGTTATAAAACTAGCTTATAAATGAAATAAATCGTGTTTTTCTAAATTTCTTGATTTTGCTGGTTTGAAAAATAACCTTACGTGATACAAAAAAACTGAAAGCAGATTTGAAATCAGTGGTACCCAATTACCAAAAAACAGTTAAAATTTTTAAATCAACTTTGAAAATGTTATCAAATGCAGGCCTGTGTTATTAATACCTGAATTACAAGCTGTTATCATGAAAAGTTGGACACGCTGTATATAACCATAATTTTCAATATTTGTCTTTTGTTTGATAGGATTTAAGTATCTTCAAGAAACCTGCAATCTGTGCATCCTGCCGTGAATCTCTAGAGATGTGTTTCCATTTTGTGACCAAATCCCTGATTGTTGAAGAAAGAATTGGGAAATATTGTGCATCACTCAATATAAACAGTAGAGATCAAATAGAGCTAAGCAGTTTATTACAGTTCCCAAAGAGAGATGTAACAGCAAGAGAGGTAGATGGTAACTCGGTTAATATAATCAAAATCGAAAAACAATTATTTGAGGAAACAGAAAATGCTGATGAGAGTAAAGTTGGTAATGCAAGCAGTATATTTAAATTAGAAGAAATGTCCTGTAATGGCAGCGAAATTGTTAAAGAGGAGGTTGAATATAAAGATGAAAGTTATATGGTGGACATGGAAGATCTGAAATTTAACAGTGAAGAACAGTATATACAAAAAAATCTGTTGGCCTGTAAAGAAGAGAGTAATCATGTTGCAGTTAAAATTGAAAACATATTTTGTGAAGAAAACCTTGTTGAAATGGAAGAAAACACATTTTTAGCTAGCCAAGATGTGGATATAAAACCGGATGATCCCGATTTCTACAGGTAAATTTAAACACGGAATATTCTTCTTATGTTATTGTTTCAATGTTGGATGTTATTTCCAGCGCTCGGTAATTTCATTTCGGTACCAGAGACAGCTCTCATATAGACACTCTGAAACAATCAGAAAAACGACTAAGTGGTGAAATATTCATTATTGCCAGGCACAATGTATTTTTGGTAGTAAATTTTACCTAAAAATTGTTCTTATAGAGTAAGATCTAAGCTAATATGTTGACAATATATAATAATAAGAATGTATGTGTATTTACTAGCTTGATATCGGAGCCCTTTTACTGATAACAGGTACAAAGGTATAAAAAAACCTTACTAACCTATGCTAAAATACGATAGCTGGTTTTTATATATGTTTGACAGAATACTGTTAAAAACCAACATTTTGTACATAATACAGCAGTGTTAGATGGAGCCCCATCTTATTGAATTTTGTTTTAATATACAGGGTGTAATTAGTTTCATGTCATAAAAAAAAAACTAGGGGTAGGGAACGACAAGACAAACAAACGAACCTTATATAACATGGGGTCTAAACCTCATAGTTTTGGAAAATAAAAATAAACAAAAATTTCGCAAATTTTCAATAAAATTTTTTGAGAACTGGTGGATTATTGAGGTAGGTTTAAGTCTAGATCTGATCTGAAGAAAACTATACTCTAACTCTCCCTTGTGCAATATTTTAGTTACTGTCGCTGTTTCGTTATGTACACACGTCCAACTCGCCCGTTCGTTGTTTTTGTTATTTTTGAATTTCGCGTCATTGTGTATTTATAGTTTATTATAGACTATATAGATTTATTTTATTGACTTACCGTTCAAGTTGTCAAATTCTTGATTACGTACAGACACAACTTACTTGTTCATTCTTTTTGTAATCCTTTTGGCTTTTGTACCAAGTTTTTATTTTATTTTTCTTTATTGACAACGTTAGTTGATAGTTTAGTGTTTAGTGTTGAACGAAGTGCGTATGTACTTAATTCGACGTACCGAACTGTGTATTGGCACAGATGCAGAGATTTTGAATCATTTAGGTAGGTAGTAAGCTTATAACCCAGGACACTCATTTATGTTAAAATGTTAATAAACCACATTTAAATTTTCTAAATTATAAACAATCCAATATTTTGTTTCAAATTAAAAAAGACACATGTAAAGAAATGCTCTGTTTAAACCTCTATGGCCATTATTTGCTTGCAATTGTGCACGAAGAGAGAACGAATTATTTACCTCTTTATACTTGCCTTTATACTTGATCCTTTGACACCGCGTGTGCCGGTGAGCACTTTTTTATGACAATTTAAAAGTTGTATAATTGGGAAGTACAAGTCCATCGACCAAGAAAAGCGTGGTTCTCAATAGGTGTCTACCATAATATTAAATATGTTATAGATAGATAGATAGATAGATAGATAGATAGATAGATAGATAGATAGATAGATAGATAGATAGATAGATAGATAGATAGATAGTTTATTCAGTCAATACAATATCCAAATTGTGTACACTCGTCAAATAACATATTCGAAATTACATCAATATTTAAAACAGGCATTTAAAATAACATTTACAGAAATGAAACATTTTTTTTTTTTTTTTAAGTTTAAAATATTAAAATATTACAAATATAACATATTAAAAATTCAACTAGGTATATCATAGTATATTAAAATATTAAAACATCACTTAAAAATTCAAATATATCATAGTATGCCTTTTTTAATAAAATTTCTTTCACTTTATACTTAAATGTTTTCAAATTTGTCATTTTGATCTCATCAGGTAATTTATTAAAAAATGTTGGTCCAAAATGATTTACACCATTCATTGCTTTCGTAAGTTTATATGTTTTTTTTGATATATTAGTTTTATTTCGGGTATTGTAAGAGTGTATATCTGTGTGACATTTATAGTTGTGAAAATTTGTTTTCACATAAACAAGACATTCGTAGATGTACATGCAAGGCAAGGTAAGTATTTGATATTGAATAAAGTAAGGTCGGCAATGGGTCCTCATATTCACGCCCGCGATGACCCTCACAGCCGATTTTTGCATTCGAAAAATATTTACCTTATTCGCACAATGACCCCAAATTAATAAGCCGTATTGTAGGTGGCTGTGAAAGAATGCAAAATATGCTGTGCGAACCATCTCCGGAGAGACACAGAAACTCAATTTCCGCAATAGAAAAAGGTTTGATGCGAGTTTCTTGGATAGGCTTGCCGTGTGAGCACCCCAAGTGAATTTGCTGTCAATATGAAAGCCAAGGAGTTTTACAGGTTCTGTGTTCACGTTATTTGGTTGTTAACCTAGATCAGTTTTTTCAAAGTGCCCCTAGAGGGAAAATTCATAAAGGTTTTTTGTTTGTCTAATCGGTCCCCATTACCATTTTTTTTTAATGACATGAAACTGATTACACCCTGTGTTTCTTGTACTGTCTTTTTTTGCGACAGTTTCTTTGAATTTGTCTCAAAGAGGTTTCTTCATTTTGGTTAACATAATTCAATACTCTATTTTAATATCGAGTTAAAGGACAATTTAAAAAATATATCAGATATAGATTTAATATTAAATTCTTTTTCGTTTTATAGAACTATAAATGAGTACACAAGAGTATCCCACAGCACAACAAGTTGTATCGATATTATTTTCACTAATTTGGATCATGAATATGATATAAATATTTTACAATCTTATATTTCAGACCATACAGCACAAAAACTTACGTTTATATTAGAGAAAGAAAATGTATCTAAAATTCAACATCCTAGATTTTTTTTCAGAAAACAACAAACATAATTTTTGTCTTAGATTACAAGAACAAGATTGGACTGATGTATACTCCATTAGTACCAACGATGTAAATAAACAATGGACCATTTTTATGAATAACTTCCTGTATATATTCAATGAAAATTTTCCGGTTCAATATATACAACAAAAGAAAAAAAAGACCAACCACTTTACAAACAATGAAATAAAAGATTGTAAAAAGAAATTAGATACCTTATTAATATTGTCAATTAATAATCCGAATTATAGAGATATATACAGTGCAACAAAAAAAGATTATGAAAATCTATTAGAACAAGCAAGAAAAATAGTTACGATGAGAAAATAAAAAAAATCAGATAATAAAATTAAAACTATGTGGAGCATTCATAATGAAATTATTGGTAAAAATACGAGGAATAATGTCGAATTAAAGGGGAACCCAGCAAACGTAGCGAATGATTACAATAGTTTTCTCATAAACGTAATACCTGAGTTATTGAAAGGCGTTGATAATGTACCATTTAATTGTAATATCCAATTAAATAATCAATCAATGTTTGTCATACCCATATCAGAGAACGAAATAATTATTTTAACTAATAGATTAAAAAATAAACATACAAGTGGAGATGATAATATTCCCACAAGTATTATTAAATGTTGTATACAGCTTATAAGCCAACCAATATGTTATATAATGAATAATTCATTTAAATATGGTATCTTTCCCGATCAGCTAAAACTCGCATTAATTAAACCCCTCTATAAAAAGGGCGACCCAGAAATGTTTGAAAATCATAGGCCGATCAGTGTATTGCCATCTTTCTCTAAACTCTTTGAGATGGCAATGTGCGATCGTCTTATGAACTTCATGATATCATGTGGATTATTAAGCAACAATCAACATGGGTACATTAAAGGACGGTCTATAGAAACAGCAATTTTTCAGTTTACTGAAAATATTTTAAAAGCGTTTGAAGGAAGTCATCTGTCATTAGGAATATTTCTTGACTTATCAAAAGCATATGATTGCTTAAATCATACATACCTTCTTGAAAAATTAGAAAAATATGGAATACGGGGAACAGCAATAAAATGGTTCAAATCTTACTTATCTAATCGGACACAAAAGACAGTCATTATTAACAATGGAAAAGAAATAAAATCTGACATTAAAGAAAAAAATATAGGCATTCCACAGGGCAGTATCACAGGACCGATTCTGTTTATCATTTACATGAACGATCTAGGTAATATCATATTTAATGAAAAAAATAGTTCTATTACAAATTATGCGGATGATACGAATTTATTAGTTACAGGAGAAAATTATCCTGAGATAATAAACTTCAGTAATACCTTAATGCTGAAAGCAAAAGAATGGTTCACAAAAAATGGATTTTTATTAAATTTTGAAAAAACGAACATTATCCTATTCAGAACACTACAAACAAAAATAGAAACACCTAAAACTGTAAATATTTTAAATGACAAATTAAACATTCAAGAAAACGCAAAATTTTTAGGAGTGTATATTAATGAGCATTTACACTGGTCAACACATATAAAATATTTAGGCAAAAAACTGAACGCTATTTGTTACAGCATTCGGATTATCCGTAAATATTTAAAACAGAAATCAATACGTATTATATACTTTGCGAATTTTGAATCTAGTGCGAGATTTGGAATCATCTTCTGGGGAAGTAATAATATCCAAGAAATATTCCTAATACAAAAGAGACTTGTAAGATTAATGCACAACTTGGCTTTTAATGAGACCTGTAGGGGGGTTTTAAAAAAAAACAGAATTTTAACTATTATTGGAGTATATGTGTATGAATGTTTAATATTTGTTTTTAAAAATAAAGATAAGTTCACAACTTATAATATTTCTCATGCCTATGAAACACGGTGTACTGATATAAACTACCCAGTACATCGGCTAACAATAACGGAAAAGAATCCACATTATATGTGTATAAGGCTATTTAACAAACTACCAGAGAAATGGAAAAAAATTGAAAGAATAAATAAATTTAAAAAAGAAATTAAAAATATGTTGATAAATTTAGAGCCCTATAATTTGGAAGATTATTTTGAAAGCTAAGTTATGGTTAGCGAACTTTTGTTTTTGACGATATTTCATTTTTGATATGTACCTTTGATTGGAAAGTGTAATATCTTCTCTGAAATAAATAAGTATTATTATTATTATTATTTTTTTTTTCCGCGATGCTGGACAGTTCTCCCGTGTCTCCGATATTCTCACAGGGGAAGCGCCAGCGAATTATCTACAACCACTCCCCACATCCCGCAGGGTTAGTGGTTGTAGATTCCAGAATCGTGTGCCCTAAGTAGACGCAGGGACCCTAAGACGACTGCCTTCTGCATTTGGCCTGCCAACCATTCGGCTGATTTTTGGCAGGCCGGTATGGTCTTCAATGCTGAGAGCAGCGTTGGCCTCATCCCACCGAGAACGCCGATTATCAGGACGACCATCTTGACCGAGTAGTCTGGGTATAGCGCTCGGAGCTCATACTGGAGATCTCGGTATTTGGTCCGTTTCTCCTCCTCCTTCAAGGTGATGTTTGTCTCGGCAGGTGCCGAGAACTCGATGACATACATCACCTTGGTCTGGTGGTCGAGGAGGACTATGTCAGGCTTGTTGGCTTGAATCAGCCTGATGGTCGGGAACGAGTAGTTCCAATAAATTCGGCACTTCTCGTTCTCGACAACGGACTCGATCTCTCCGGAAACATAAGGCAGCACTGGTATTTGGTCTACCTCGTACGAGTGCCGAAGATGGTAATACAGCACTCGTAAAGCCGCGTTATGTCTGTGGATGTAGGCTGAAGTCGCGTAAATCGGACATGCAGATAGTAAATGCATGAGCGACTCCGGCGCCTGATGGCAGGTCCTACAATTTAGGTCGGGGACCTCTACACCCATAACACGACTGCGGTAGACCAAGGTGTTAATAACATCATCTTGGCAGGCCACAATGAATCCCTCGGTCTCCGACTTTAGCCCTGCTGACCTCAGGAATGAGAAGGTCAGCTTTGTCGATAAACCCAGTGTCTCTATGTTGTTGTAGAACACTCCATGCATGGGTCTATCGACGTGCTGCCTGAACAGATTTCTCTGCTCGGCAGCTTTGATTTGGGTTGTCAGGCGATTTGGCGGAAGCTCAGTTACTGACTGTGCATCAGCACCTCGCCTGCCTCTTCGCCTGAAGTCGAAAACAAGAACGAGATCATCTGCGGCCCTGCGTGCTGCCTTAAATAAAAATCCGCCCACTCCTACGGTTTCATGATCTCTCACTAACCGCAGGAGTGGATCTGAGCTCCTCAAGATGTTACATGCCATACTCAGCGCTACTCTGCGATGCATGCACTCCAGGCTCAAGAGTCCTCTGCCCCCCCGTTGACGTGGGAGGTACACTTGAGGAACGGACGATCTAGGATGAATGCTTCTGTGAATATGCATCATCTTGCGGGTATCCCTATCCAATTGACGCAGCTCGTCTACTGTCCACTTGACTACTCCAAAGGAGTAGAGCAGAATCGGAACGGCAAGTATATTAGTCGCAGACACCTTGTTCTTTCCCGAAAGTTCGGAAGACCAAATCTTTCGAAGTCGGTGTCTGTACTTGCCGCGGAGAGTGTCCTTAATTTGTTTTACGTCCTGGATGTGATGTTGTTGCACACCCAAGTACGTGTAGGTCTCTCCGGCATCCAGATGTCTTAGGATGCTTCCGTCTGCCAGCTGCGCATCTTCAGGGAATAGCCCGCATCGTCCTCTCTTGAGGTGGACGACTGCACATTTGTCCAACCCAAATTCCATGCCAATAGCCCGCGTGTACTCTTGGACCACCCTAAGAGCGTTTTGGAGTTCGCCCTCTCCGGAGGCATACAGTTTTAGGTCATCCATATAGAATAAATGGGTGACCTTATGCCTCCGGTTGCTGGGTGATCCACATTGGTATCCGCGGGTTTGACGTAGTTCTACAGACAACGGCAGCAGTGAGATGCAGAATAGGAGAGGACTGAGGGAGTCGCCCTGGAAAACTCCTCTCCTAAATGATACCGGCTCTGTCGAAATCCGCTGAGCACCAGATGTTACGGTGAAGCGGGTTCTCCAGAGTGGCATCAGTTGTTCAATGCATCTCACTATTGGTGCGGGTACCGCAAGGCACTGGAGCAAGTGTAACAATAATGCATGTGATGTTGTATCGAATGCCTTACGGTAATCGATCCACGCCATTGATAGATTACGCTTGTATTGCACAGAATCCTGAGCAATACAGCGGTCTATCAACAGGTTCTCTTTGCAGCCTGCCACACCTTTTTTACTGCCTCGCTGCTCGTGTATCTCTAGGAATACAGGCTCAACTGACCTCAAAGTCCTGGCGTACAAGATACGTGTAAATAACTTGTAGCAGGAATTGAGGCAAGTGATCGGTCTGTAGTTTTTCGGGTTATTATTATTATTATTATTATTATTATTATTATTATTATTATTATTCACTTTTCCTGCATTATCCGTAACATGCCCTCGCCTCCTTTTTTGAAAATGAACCATTTGTTTTTAGATTTTGAATTAACTTTCTAAACATAGTTCGATTTGGCTGTGGAGCATCTGGAAATTCATCTCCGTAAACTGTGACTGCAAATCAGTGTCAAAATTCCACTGACAATAAATGCTAATCATATCGAATTTGTCATTATTGGTGTATACCATAATTGCTGATATAAATCTTGTCCTAGAACTCGACAATGCATACATACAACATACAACAGTAACAATCTGTCAAATTTGTTAATAACTGTTTTCACTAATCATGGCATAGCTGATTTTTATGATTCAATGATATGACATGTATTGTGGTTTTCGTAAAATATTAAATATTGACAATATCAGTTAAAATTATTGTGACATGTTTTGTACAAAGAATTTATATAAATAGAAGCAGATACACATTTACAAGAGTGTTGACAACATAGTTCAGTCATTACATTTTATAATCATTCTTTCTTTATGACCAAAATTACCATAGCCCCATCTTTGTTGCAGCTACCTTCATTTTGACATTGACAAATAAATGTAAATATAACCCTAATCGCCCAATTTGTGAAGGATTTTGATCTGTAAGTAAACTATTTTCAAGTACTGAGACAAAATATGACTTAAAATAGCATCAAATAATGTTTACATGCTGTTTCTTTAATACGACAACAGTTTAAAGACAAAATATGTGTCGATCGTCAACCTATTCTAAGCTGTATACATATTTTTCCCCTAAAACTAACATTTATTTACCATCAGACTTTCTTCTTCTTCTTTAAGCGGGGCGCCCAGAGGTCGCCGCACTGAAGCCATGTGGCCCATTGTGCTTCCGCTAACAACTTTAATGAGCTCCCCCATACAGACCGGATTCCAGCCCAAAAGCTGAAATCCTTCCCACGGGAGAACTCCTTATTTCCTCCAGCACTGGAAAACCAGTACCGAAATGTTTGTGCCTCAGGTTCATCAGTCCTGGGCAGGAAGTGAGGACGTCAGACTACAGCAATACAATTAAATTTAAGGGGCTATGGATTCGGAAAAACGTGTATACATGAGTCGAATTAAGAGGTTGTTTCATTTAATAAGCTGATTCACAAATTTGTTTACATCCCTTACAAATCAGAAAAGTGCCGAACTAATTTACAGGAAATCATGCGACAGTTCATTTCTTAGGATTTGAAGTAAATGTCCCCTTGGTTCATTTATATTTTGACAAATTGACCTAGATTTTGAATTAATTGAAAAATATACCTACTGTGACAAAACTTACCAACTGTTCTTAATTCCTACAAGGCTACAAGTAGTGGATTGTAAAATGGAGTTTTACCCGGCGACAAATTGGACTGTGAATTTGAGCATGTGCAAGGAATGTTAAGGGGCAAGGGAATAAAACAATCGTTTACAATACTTAGATATTTTTGTACAAAAATATTTGCACCAAACATGAAAGTAATTTAAAGGTTAGTTGAGTCAAACATAAACAACTGTTATTAAATAACTAGATTTAGACATGTGTCTATGCTATACTCATATACCACGGCCTTGGATAGGCTGCAACAGAGATAGCGTTATAGGCAATGTTGTATCTTAGAACGAAATGGTGAGAAAGAGGTATGTTGGACATGTTGGCAACAGTATCGTATGACTTTTACACTTTATCTCTGCTTCTATTTATATAAATTCTTTGGTTTTATATCGTTGGAAAGAGAAAAAAAATTACAGAATTAATGGTGTCATGGCCTACTTTAAATTTTCTTTTTTACCCACAAGAGGGTATGTCAAAGGCAGTTATATTTTTCGAATTTTTTGATACACATTATTATTCTTATTGTCTTTGCTGTCCACTTTCACTTTAACTTTTTTCTTATCCCTTCAAATAAAGAAGCTATGGCCATTTGTGGTCTTCCTGATTTTCAGGTTTTGTAATATATCTCACAAAGTAGGCTATGGATTTCAAATTTCTTTTTACTGAAATAGAGCTTACAAAAAAGTGGAGAACTTTCTTAAACTTTGTTCTTCTACAATAGATATTGAGCAAGATATTTGGTGTGGCTTTCATAAGATAGACAGACTGTATATAAATTAATTATAATTTCAATTATATGTATTTTGTGATATGAAAAAATATAGGTACATTTTCTATCCAAAAAAACTTGAAAGTATGCAAGTTGCAGAAAAATTACAAGAGGTTAAAATTTTAAAGACTATATTAGCCCATACCTCTGAAATTTTCCATATTTTTATATTTCATAGTTTACGAAATTTTTCATTTTCCGATAAGGGTCTTTGTGCTTTTTCGAAAGAACTTGGACAAAATGCACTTTAGGAAAAAGTCATAAAGGAAAAAAGTCTTGTGTTTTAATAATACATTCGGCAGAATTATTCTGTGATTTTTTCTCATCCCTTTTTATTACTTCCCTCGCATACCGAAGGGAATTATTGTATTCGAGAAAAAATCACCCTCCGAGATTTTTCCGGATTTTGACGTTTCAGAACACGTAGATTACGAAAATATAGGTTTTTCAATTCCGTCAGTCTGTCTGTCTGTCTAAAAAACTACTTGACGGAGAGCAGTCAAATTTGGTAGGTAGTTGACCCTACTGTCAGCGAAGAAATGATAAAACTTTCACTGGAAAATATACAGGGTGGACCGTCTAAACGGAATAAATAGTCAAAAAAAACTTTTTTTGCTCAAATTTAAAATTTCCACGTTTCATGACACGCTTCAGAAAAAAAAATTGAAAATTTTTTTTACCAACATTTTTGAAAAATTTTTTACCACTAAAATAGATGAAGAAAAAAATTTGTTTGTTCAAATTTAAAATTTCCACGTTTCATGGCATTCTAAACCTATTTAAAAAGAATTTTTTTTTTTTTATTTTTTTACCAACATTTTTGAAAAAAATTTTACCACTAAAATAGATGGAGTTTTTTTTCCCTTGTTCAAATTTAAAATTTCCACGTTTCCATGGTACTCTAATCGTATTAAAAAAATGTAAAAATTTTTCTGAAAAATTAAATTATTTTTTTTAAGTACTTACTACTACTAGAATAGATGAAATTATTTTTTTGCTTAAATTTAAAATTTCCACGCTTCATGACATTACAAACCTATTTAGGAAGAAAAAAAATTAACATTTTTTTACCATTTTGGAAAAAAAATTACCACTAGAATAGATGGTAAATTTTTTTCTTGCTCAAATTTAAAATTTACACGTTCAGAGGAAAAAAAATTGAAATTTTTTTAACCATTTTTAAAAAATTTCCAAAAAAAAGGATTTTTTTCTTTGTTCAAATTTAAAATTTCCACGTTTCCATGGCATTCTAAACCTATTCAAACAAATTTAAAAAAAATTTGAAATCTTTAATCCATTTCACTACTTTCTATAGAATAGATGAAAATTTTTTTTTGCTCAATTTAAAATTTCCACGTTTCATGACAGTCCAAACCTATTTCAGAGAAAAAAATTTGAATCATTTTTTTACCATTTTGGAAAATAATTTTACCACTAGAATTAATGGAATTTTTTTTTTGCTGAAATTTAAAATTTTCACGTTTCATGACATACTAAACCTGTTTCAGAAGAAAAAAGATTTTGAAAATTTTTCACCAACATTTTTGAAAAATTAAAAAAAAAATGAAATTTTTTAACCACCATTATACTTCCACTCCACTACGTGAATGTGGAATTGAAAATGTGTCAGATGGCAATAACATTTGACATATGCTATTATACTTTTATCGAAAAATATACAGGGTGGTTATCCCAAAAAATAATTCATGGTGTGCAAGCCTTCCATATTTGGCACCTGTTATTTAGTATTGAACTTTTGCTGTTGGATGAGTACTCTGTATATTTTTTTGACGAAAACCTACCAGGTCTTCTTTGTAATAATAGTGATAACTATATTCCGATTATTATTTTCAATGTCATTTCGTAATTATTAATTATTTAGAGTGACCCGCGCACAAATCAAGAGGGAAGTTCTGTGTAAATTCCTTTACCGATTTTTCTGCTATTTGCCAAATAATATAAAGGATATATGTTAGTACAAACTTGAAGGGTATTATTGTCACTGTATTTTGGATTAAGAGAAGCCGAAATCACTCTTGACGTAAATTTACAATCTCATCATTATCAAATTAATTTTTTCGAATGCATATTGTTTTTGCACGTGGAATTTTATAGAAGCATTGGACAGTAGGCTTGGATCCATATACCGTGCTTTTACGAAATTGAGCACAATAGCATATTGTTTTATTTGTTTTTCGACGGTATATGCATAAATATTGAGTGAAAATTTCATTTATAATCTCTTAAAACATGTTACGTAATTTTTTGTGGTGGTAACAGCAAGAGTATGCACCGACTAAAATAAGCTCAGTGGAGTCGGGGTGGTCCGATTTGTGGTATTATTTGCTATTGTATTAATACTCAAGATACTTTAAGGGCGCCAAGTGATTTCTAAATGACTACATACCCTTCTTAGTTAACAAAGTCACTAAATTAGGTGCAAATTTATGATAAGCCTTCTGAATAAATCAAGCAACGTACTTAATGATCAAAATAAGGGTTTAATAGGAAAATATATTTACATATGCATACATATACACTTTTGACAATCATTAATATGAATGACTAGACCAGGGGGGGAATGCATCCCGGATATTTCTGGCACCAAAAAAAAACCATTTTACAATGTATATAGGTGACCTACCCTCTCGAGAGTGTGACCCTTTGATAAAGATATCGCAAATTAGAAAGCAGAATAAAATCAAAGCGATCTTTATCTGAATGGTCGTTACACAAATTGTTAAAAGGTATAGCCAATAGGCAACTTTATTCAGTGATGTTGTATGAAGTAAACTTATCTAATAATAAATTATATCTAGTTTGAAGAAATAGTGGATCACACCAATAAAAGGGTAAAAACGTGATTTAGATAGGCAAATTCTTTCTGTAATTGTTTACCGAAACAGGTTGTACTAGACACATCCACTATGTGGTACTTATCGTATTCTTTCCTTGTCCGTCTCCTCGCGATGACAGGTTACCACCCCGGGTTTGGCCTTCCCCAGAACCTCCACAGGTACCAAAAAGAATCAACAGTTACTCCCCCAACTAGGCCATGTATAAGGACGACACCCAGTATATATGTAGCTATATAATTCTCTTTCATATAACATCGATTCACATTATTTATGGACAACAGTCTTAAAATGACACCCTGTCACGAAGCTAAACCAACAGGAATAAAACGCCTAAAAATTAGAGAAACAAGTGTTTTGCTAGACCACTGATAAAAATTAAATAACGACAATGGATAGAGTGTAACACTCACCTCTAGAGCGAATTATACCCTATGCAATTCTAGAGACGTTTTTATACTCCTCACCATCTGAGAAAATCATCCCTTCTAGGATCAAAGACAGCCAAAGTTCCATACACCATACAACAACCCAAATGACTCGTCTTTTATATTGTGATAGTGCATAAGCCGTATATCACGATATTTATAATAATTTTGCACTATACACACGTCTTCTCTTTTTACAAAATCACGCCGGCGGTCGAACAAACTCAGCCGCTCGGATCGATAAAATTTCTTGTTCCTTTTTTTTTCCTCATCAAATCGGTTTTTAAATTAACTGCTATACGCAGTTGTACATAAAACAGATAGATGTCTCGACCGGTATTAAAAGTGAATATTTTATATGAACGAAAATATCTCGGAAAATATATACAAATCTACACCAAAGCAATAACCATACTTGTAAATATATTAGTTACTAGAATAGAACATAGAACTGGTAAAAAAAATACGTATCAAACACAATAAAAACATTACATTGTATTCTCGCGATTTGTTGACTGGAATGCATTTTTAATTGAAGAAACTCCTTTAAATCTCTGTTTACTAAGCTTACAATGACACATGCCATAGGCTAGCCGCCATGTTATTTAGTTATGCTATCGGCCACACGTTGCGAATGTCCCAGTGCTTTTATCAATCAACTCCAGCGCTGCCATATCCACTTTAAAATAAAAAATAAAATATTGGTAATATCTGTTTTATTTCGCCTATTTGTTACGTATTCAATCAATGATAAATTTCCATGAGAAAAAAATTATACTTTTATTATTCAAGGCAGTACCAGAAATTATTTATTTATGTCTAAAAATATCAATAATACGAGGGTGTACTTATAGTATATGCAACACCCCTTATAATAATTAAAGTGAACTTCATATTTCTAAGTCAAATAAAAAAGGAGTGAACACGGCGCGAGACGTGGCGAGACACCCAAAAAAAAGCTATAAAACTCGACCATAAAAGTGTCAAAGCCGACGCTGCTCAGGACCGTACCTGAAATTATTGTGCCGTGAGTTACAATCTAATTAATTTAATATATGGTTGATAAATAAATAGTTATTTGTTACAGTGATAATGATAAATTTAAAAAAATTATTGTTTTGCTTGTGTTAAGATAGGAATAATATTTTATATATTGGTGGAGCATTGATGAATTTTATTAGTCTAAATTAAAATTATACCAAATATTCTTTTCTCCTACCTGCCCTTTTATTAATAATCTTGAACCTAAATCCTATCTTTATTATCCAGCGCCGAAGTGTTGCTTTACTAACTGACACTACACCATTTGTTTTCAGTTCCATATGTATTGATTCCACCGTTGGTACCTCATTTTCCATGTACTTGCTATAAATTAAATCTCTTAACAATTTCACTATATCTCTAATGCTCGCGCTGCTCTTTTATCCGATCTAACTTTTCGATTAGGTACTACATCCTTAATTATTCTATAGATAGAAATTTCTGTTAAGTAGGCCGTTTCCCCGGCTCCTTTTTCACCTTCACTTTCTTTTATATTTTTATAAACGTTTAAAATTACTTTTTTAGTATGTTCGCATAAATATTGTCTAGAACTTTTCTCTGTAATTTGCGAGCCATTACCATTTCCCATATCTTCATTAAATTCTCTGCTGGTGCTAGGTTGAGGATCTTCCCAAGGCCTGAATATTATCGCAATATTATTTTACCACGGCCACTAAAAAACGGAAAACACTCGAACATTTCACCATCCGCCGGAATATTTTTACACAACTACATAAAATACGCTTAAACAAAGAGCAATTTCACTTATCTGTTAAAGTATTATACATGCTAGGCACTCACAATCAAAATAAAATGTAAACACTGAACTACACACTATTATTGTATGAAGCACATAACCTATGTATTCTAATGTAACACTCGTTCGAAATATCGCGGAAGACTGTGGTCCGTCTCTGCTTAATACCTGTGCCGTTCTGCTTACCCTTTTAGAGCATTATGTATGTGTGTAAAAAATTAAGTAAACAGTAGTGACCGTTAGATCGTAAAATATTTTAGTAGTGAGTGGCGTAATATTAGAAATTATAACTGATACTGGCGAGTTTCCCTTAATTTCTTATTTTAATCCATGCCCCGCTCTATCCTAGTGGTAATAGGCGGCAAAGCTTTGAAATTTTTTATCTGACAGAAATATGAAGTTTACTTTAATTGCTAATTTTCAGTTCGTTAATAGTAATTATTTTTATAATCTTTTAGGTCGCTGGATGGTGTTTTGCCACATCCAGAAGCCGTCACAAATTTGCATGAAGAACAGAAATATTTATTGTCGGACTATAGAGGGGATTTATCGATACCAAGCACTAAACACACATTGACTAATACATTAGAAGGAACAATGCACATGTGCAATTTTTGTCCATTTCGGTCCAAATATAAGGCTGGGCTCAAACAACATTTATTGGTGCACAAGAATCCATCAGAGGTAACAATGTACAAATGTGACTCTTGTTCATTCCAGACGAAATATAAGGTTAACCTCAAAAAACATTTGGTGCTTCATGAGGATTCTGGAGAATTAACAATGCACAAATGTGACTCTTGCTCATTTCAGACAAAAGATAAATATAGACTTAGAGAACATTTGCAAAAGCATAAGGATCCTTCAGAAGTAACTATGCACAAATGTAGCTCTTGCTCATTTCAAACGATGAGTAAAAGCAGTCTCAAAAGACATTTACTAGTGCATAAGGATCCAACAGAAGTAACAATGTATAAATGTGACTCTTGTTCATTTGAGACGAAATATGATGTTAGCATCAAAAAACATTTGCTAGTGCACATAAATCCATCACAAGTAACGATGTATAAATGTGACTCTTGCTCATTTCAAACAAAAGATAAATACAGGCTTAGAGAACATTTGCTGAAGCATAAGGATCCTTCAGATGTACCAATTCACAAATGTGATTCTTGCTCATTTCAAACAATAAGTAAGAGGATCCTCAAAATGCATTTGCTTGTGCATAAGGGTCCATCAGAAGTAAGAATGTATAGATGTGACTCTTGCTCATTTGAGACAAAATATGATTCTAGCTTGAAGCAACATTTGCTAATGCACAAGGATCCATCACAAGTAACGATGTACAAATGTGACTCTTGCCCATATCAAACAATAAGTAAATGTAACCTCAACAAACATTTGCTAGTGCATAAAGTTCCCATGGAAACAAAAACGTACAAATGTGACTCTTGTTCATTTCAATCAATAAGTAAAAGGAACCTCATGAGACACTTACTAGTGCATAAAGATTCATCAGAAGTAACAATGTACAAATGTGACTCTTGTTCATTTGAGACAAAATATGATTATAGCCTCAAGAAACATTTGCTAGTGCACAAGGATCCATCAGAAGTAACAATGTACAAATGTGACTCTTGTTCATTTGAAACAAAAAGTAAAAGGAACCTCCAAAGGCATTTGCTTGTGCATAGGGATCCATCAGAATTAACAATGTTTAAATGTAACTTGTGTTCATTTGAGACAAAATATGGCCCTAGTCTGAAGAAACATTTACTATTACACAAGGATACAACACAAGTGACGAAGTACAAATGTGGCTCTTGCTCATTTCAAACAACAGGTAAAGAGAACGCCAAGAAGCATTTGCTAACGCATGTGGATCCACCAGAAATAATGTATAAATGTGAATTTTGTACCTTTAAGACAACACATGTGAAATCCCTCAAGGAACATTCTTCAGTGACACATAAGGTGCCTTCGGAATTAATGAAGTATAAATGTGACGTGTTCCATTCAGATAAAACGTAAAGGCGAGCTAAGGAACATTTACAGCTACATATGGTTCCATCAGAAGTAACTGTACAAATGTGGCTCATGTTCTTTGCAGTTAACATTTAAATTGTACCTGATATATCATGAGTTAACCCATAAAAATATTCTGAAATAGCAATGCGGTAATTTGATGAGGATAACTAATATAATGACAATAGCGTAAACATCATATGCATGACGCTGTGGTTTCTGGTTTATTCTCATGGTTCTTGGAGAAAAGAAGGCCGCTGGGTGACATTAGTATTATGCTATTCAACGATAATTATATATAGCTTTACTTAATCTTGTGTTATTATTATAAAACATTTAAAAACCCATTAAATTCCTTAGTGTGCTAGGTGCACAACATTGCACAACAATTTAACAAATATTTTATAAATCTACTCTCCAAGTTAATTGATAAACTTGATGTCACCCCCGAATTAAACATGAATTCTATATCAGTATACCCCTCAATTTCTTTAGAACCTGTGACAGAAAATGGAATCTTTAATATCATTAAGGAAATAAAAAACAGCAACGCATCGGGAGTAGATAATTAAAGTACTAATTTAATTAAACAAATCAGTAAAATTTGTAGTGGCTCTTGCATATTTAATAAATCTATCTCACTGAAGGAATATTTCCATCTATTTTAAAAATAGTTCTTCCTTTACACAAAGGAAATAATACCTTACCTGAGAATTACAGACCCTTGGCACTTTTCTCGACTATCATATAGTAGAACATGTTATTTAAAAAAAAAAAAAATCTGAAAAAATTAAAATATTGTCAAATGCTCAACATGGTTGTTGTAAAAAATATTCGACTGCAACACTAGTGTTTTTAGAGAAACTTTATGAAAATAAATGTGCTGGACTCTGAATCTAAGCAAAAGCCTTACCTAATAAATCATTCAATCCTTATGAGGAAATTAGAAAGACATGGCCTTAGAGGTAAAGCAAGAGACTGGTTGACATCATACCTTACAAAATAGATTCCAATTAGTAGAAGTTAATGGTACTAAATCGAATAAACTAAAATTGAATTTGGCATACCACCAAGGTATTCTAGGGCTTTTGTTATTTTTATTTCATATTACCGAGTTTCTTTGATGAGTGTTTAATCATGTCTGCTGACGACAATTCATATTTATATTGCGGAGAAGCTACGCAAAATACATAACTTCCTTACAAGATAGCTTGTGAGATAAAATATTCAGTATTTTAAAATAAGCAGATTGTTCTTGAACATTTCTAAAACAGTTTATTATATTTTCTCCGAGAAATTCTACATATATTAATAGCCATCTAATCAAATTAGAGGGTAAATGTATACAACAAACAGGTCCTATAAAATTTTTAGGAATACGCATTTGTGAGGTGGGGTATGGTGCCAGTTTCAGTGGCGAGATCTCGATCGGCGAAGCTAAGCTATGCCGGGAGAGTCCATCGCTTGGATGGGTGACTGTCTTATTTCGCCGTCCTGGTTAAGTGGTGGAATAGCATTAGCTAAACTTCGCCAGGACATTAAAATAAATAAGGCAATTAAATAAAGAAATAAAAAAATTAATACAATGCCCTAAATTTGGATATGCATATAGTGTCTGTTGCTAAAAACTTCTCTTCCACCTGATATGCATTATGCAGATCATCTATTGTCAATAGAGAAACACTTTTAACGTACTATTATGCGCATTTTCTGCCAAGAATGTTATATGGTATTATTTTCTGGGATTCGAATCATAAATCCGAAAGATTATTCAGATTACAAAAAAAAGCAATTCATTATATTTTAGGAAGATCTAAATTTAAATCGTCTAAAGAATATTTAAAGATCTACCTTACCCTGTATCTATATTTCAGAAGTACTTGTTTACGTAAACAATTATTTTCATTCGTTAAATAAGTGCTTTTCTTCCAAAAGGTGATTCGCAAAGGTAGAATTATTATTACTAAAAAAAAAAATGATCCATTACACGTTTTTTAAAATTTCTACCTGTTTGTCCCACATATCTTATGGCAATCCCACAAGTTAGCTTATACACTCTCAACAATCCTTTTTTGTTCTTATCCTTACTGTTTTTAATAATAAAGCCTGAAGTATTATTAGTTTTATAAACTATATTCAGACCTTGCTTCTTTAAAAAAAGTACCTACTAATCTTTTCTGATGGGTCGCCAACGAATGTTAATGACCTAAAATTAGATTTTGAATTATAATGATCTTTATAGGTCGGATATACTTTCTGTACCGTTTTTGTGTAATAAGTTATCTATCTATAAAAGAGGCTTGAAATCCGTTGTTAACCGCGATTTGCTTAATCACGTAACCATACTGATAAGCTGTTTTGCTAGTAATTACTGGCATTTGCCAGGAATAAAGTGTCTTGCCAGTAAACTTGTCAGGATTGGCCTAATGTCAGGAATTTGCCAGGAATAACCTGTTGGGGATATGTGAAACTAGTACCCGCCGCTTTAAGAAATTGCAACCGAGGTAAAAAAAATGATATCATGAGGAACCACTCCTGCCTCCCTCTTTTTGTATCGTAAGGAATCACCCCCCACTTTTCGAAATTGTAACTGATGGTATGATATTTTACTGTGGGGAATTTCACCCTCCGCTCCTCAGAAATATGCCGAAGAGCTGGGAGTGGGGTGTCTGCGTACCCTACTACCCCCGGGCCCTGATTCTCTCTCGACGGGTCTTGGGAATACAATATTGCGAAACTTTGTCAGGAATGTAATCAAGTTTCGCCAGTACTGTCGTTTTGACGTCGTGGCAACACTGCATATGATTGCTGTTCATTGAAATCCTCTTTATTTTGTTAACTGCAAACGAAAGCAGTTTTTGTATCATATGATTATGTTCATTGGAATCCTGTTTATGTTCACTGCAAACGAAAGCAGCTGTGGCCTCAACAAAACATTTTAGAATTATGTGTAACTAAATAATCATCTTACCTATGAAAATGAAAAGACAACAGGCTATTTTCATTCAATAGAGCAGTAGCAGCTGACGTCACAACATGGCCGCCCAAAGTTGCCTGGGTGGTAATAACCTAGTTTTGCATTTGTGTGCTTTCTGATTAATTCGAGTTTTTAAAGAATTTGTAGTGCTTTCTTAAACGTTTTTTTCGTATCACATCAATTTTGGGTGTTTTTCGTCTATTATACATTTCGCGATTTATTGATCTGACTTTAATTTAGTGTTTTATTTGTGTTTTTCAACCGGCGTGTTATCTTGCGTACCTGTCAAAAGTTATTAATTTTCGATATGGTAAGTGAATTTATTATAATTTTATTTATATTCTACATTTTAGGAGTCCCCTCATTACATTGTTAAGCTGAAATGTATTAACCCTAATAGCACATGGACGTCCCGAAAACGTCCCAAGAACGTACTCACAGGACATGAAAACGTTCCGAGGACGTACTCTACCGACGTAAGACGTACCGAGGACGTTTGAGGGACGTTCCGTGTCAGCAAAACGGGGTGTCCCGAGGACGTCCCACCCAGGACTTATGTGGGACGAATGTAGGTCTAGAGAGGACGTCCTGAAAACGTTGTTGGGACATACTATGCAAAACATATAGGTACCTCACTACTCACCACCACTTTTAAGGTGTATTCACAGCAGAGGGTATTTATGTTCCTTTTTGGGTTTTCTAACCACACATTTCTTTCGAAATAGAATCCAGTGATTGGATTCTATTTCGAAGGGAATAAATGTGGTTAGAAAAGCCAAAAAGATAAAAAAATGACAACATATAATTACCATGTAGAAAAATTATTCAATTAGATTGATTTTAAAACTTAGTACTTTTATTTATCAACACCAAATGACAAATTTATGCGAACATTTTATTTCTATTGTGCTATTGAAAAATAAGTTATGGCATTTGTATTTTTTTTAAATTAACTTCTTACTCTACAAATTCAAGTGTCAAGTGTCAAAAATACAATTTTTATGGGATTTAAAAGTTATATATTATAATACCTAGTACAGTATAATATAGTTATATATACATTAAGTCATATTGAATATTATAAGAAATAAGCCAAGTATGCAATAAAACGTAAGATAAATGTATATCTCACCTTTTCTTAACGTTTTGCACACTTCGTCTTTTTATAATTATCTTAGTTTATATTATTTTCTAATATTCTCTCTTTTTTGACACCCTCTCTGTTCTTTCTTTTGCCCTCTTCAATCACGATGTAATAGCCATTTCGGTGTCCTTCCAAGACTTTGAAGCGTTAGCGACTGCAGCAGCCCCTGTGCAAATAAAAGAAAAATTAACATTTCAGATGAAATCTTGGCAAAAAACATTAAGACTAATATATGCCACTTGATGGCAAGCTTATATTTAAAATAAATTGTTATAATTTGCTTGGTTCCTATTTAAAAAAAAATCAGTTTAAATGTGAACATTTTTTTGTTTAACTGACTTTTGCATTTGAAAGGTTCCCTTGTTCATTTAAAAATTTTAAGAACACCTCTTTATATGAATGATTGATTCTACAAATGATACCAAAGACCGAGAGAAGCAGAAATATATGTTGACTAATGCTACCGTAGATTAATAACATTATTATAAGTTTAACGCTATATTTTTTGGCAATATTATTACAGAATTCAAGTAAAGAAAATGGCTATGGGTTAAGATGCATTAGGATTTACGGTTAGAAGCAGGTTTATTAGGTTGAACATTGATGATGTATAAAAGTTTTTGTACGTACGTACAGCATAATTTCAGAAAAATATAACAAATAAGGCATATAAGTTACAAATTTGTAAATTTTCCTCAAAAAGTACCTTTATTAGTTTTTTCCTTATATTAATTTACTGAAATCCCTAAATATACTTTACAAGTTTGTTGATGTTTTCTGGCGAATGTTTTTATTACTCGATGTATCAAACCTTACCTATTAAAAGTTTCATCACCTCCACTTGTTCATCAGAGATGTCGAATCATATAACACTTCGTTTAACACACTGCATGAGTAGGTACTTCTTTTCAATTTTTACTTCCCTCGCATACCGAAGGGAAGTATTGTATTTATAATGTTTAACCAACAATTTTCTTTTAAGTGAATAAGTTCGCGCCATGATAAACAACTAAAAACTACATACTCAGGTTCACAGGTGATCTCCCATAGAATTTTAACAGAGCCAAATAAGGTGGGTGGTAGTATATTTATTATTATAACCTACAAATAAGCCGCACCAAATTTATCTAGAATAAATTATCGATCTAAATACTTATATATTAATAAATCAATTAAATAGACTTACCTGTTTTTGGTACTTTCTTTTGTAGCCGTTAAAAGTGACTAGTGCCAGTGTGCGGAAATAAAAATGCAAAGAATTTATACAAATTCTTTGTAAAAATGCATGCAATATTGCAATGCCTGCCAAATTGAATTTCCCAGTTTGACGTTTGACAGCAACTGAGTAACATTATACATAAGCTCTGCTTAAATATTGCGGTGAAAATGGCTGTAATATAACCGAAACTCATGAAAAAAATAGTTGAAACGAATATAAGAATTCTGAAATCAGAAAAATCAAATTGACAAAATTTAAATGGACCATGAAATATGAAAATATTTTGTTATCAAAAGAAATTTTGTTAGTAAAACTTTTTAAGGATTGTAATTTCATTTTTAGTTTTTAATTTCCTTTTTTAATCATATCCTCATCTGCTCAAAAAAAACATCACTCCTAGAGGTTATTTCACAAATGTGTTTAGGTTTGTCTTGACTAGACTCTAGCAGGATGTCCTCAAAACGTTTTATTCAGAACGTTTTAGGGACGATAGCAAACGGACGTCCTTGGGACGTACCATGTAAACCCGGGACGTTCAGACCAAACGAGGACCTAAATGAACGTCCTGGGGACGTTTGGTGTTATCAGGGAATGGAGCCAACCTATATGATTTAAAAGTGAGAGATTGAAACTATTTCATTGGATGATTTTTCAAAAATATAATATAGCATTGAATTAATGAACCATTGTGGCCCTTGTAAATAAAATTTATATCTAAACTATAAGACTATTATTATTCATACTTACCCTTATAATTATGTATAATATGTATAATTTGAAACATTCAATGATGGTAGACGATGCTGTTAAGTGTTATTTTTTAAATTCTGTTGTGTTTTAGCTCACTTACCTTCACTGGTATTTTATTTGTATACATTATCAATATTTTGAACCTCTGTAAATATAATTGTAAGAGTCAGAACAGATACCAAACTAGGTATATAGCTATATAAAGTATTCGGAGCGTATTATGTTGCATATTTGCTCGCAAATTAAATTAAATGGAAACTGAAATGATCTCACAGTCCTATCTTTTTATTAGATTTACTATTACTCCTGCATTTCATAATAAAAACCTCTGATTGTTGTTGTTAATGTGATAAACACTTAAACTTGTTACAAACTTTTGAGCCTAACAAAAGTAAGCTATAAATCAATAAAAAGTTGAAGGGGAATATTTTAAATCGTCAAAAAACTTAGATTTTACAATAGGTTTATAAATCATTAATATATGATTGATAAGTATATTGGCATAAATCAATGAGTATTTTGATAACTTTTAACCTAGTGTAATAATACTACCTAACCTATGTCACTGCCTGGCTGTAACTGAGCCTATATATTAATTAAACATTTACTAAAATAAGTCTTGATATTATATAAGTATGTACAAAAAATGTAAAAAATCCAATATAGCCTTTATTTTCACTAATTTATGGGTTCACAAAGATGTCAACGTTCTTGACACCAAACTTTACACTGGTAAAAACAACATTAGTAAAGTATATATAAAATTTTCTCTCACAGTAGATTTAAAAAATATATATTTATAAACATCACTAGATCTATCTGATGTTAAGAAATCCTCCACTTTAATTTATATTGAACGAAAATTGACCCCAACTCAAATGTCAAATTTCTGAATTTACCACCCAGGCAACTGACCGGTGGCAATACTGTGACGTCACTGCTAGTGCTCTATTAGAGGATTCTCTAATCTTTGCTTAAATGTTAGTTGTTAGTTTTAAGCTTCTTGAATGTGATGTATCTTTCGATCAATCATAATCGAGAACCAGAAGATAGTAACAAATTAAAATGACCAACTATTTTCTCAAGGCCACTAAGTACACAGAGGAAGAACTAACCTAACTTTTTGCCGTCAACTTCTTCGTCTAGGAAGTCAAAAATTGGAAAATGGAGATTCAAAAAATAATATGCAGACTTTGTTTAAAAGTATGTGACAGCTTTAAAGCTTTCGAGGAAAATACGAAAGACTACTTGTATACACTTTTGCCAAAAATAGTAAGTGTCTAATATTAAATGCTTAATTACGAAGAATGAATAGTAAAGTTTATGTATGAATTTGGTTTCACTACATATTCTGGCTTTGTGGCACTTTCATTGATTCTTTTTTTAGAGCCTAGCTGCAATACTGAAACCCGTGATGTGTGCAAATTGTGCAGAAGTGCTTAAAAAATGTGTCGATTTTAAAGTCGCCTACTTCGGTTCACGTAATAATAAAATTCCATTCGCCAACAACAACGAATCCCTGAAACTGAATCTAATAGATGCCCCTTTGAGCAGAAATGAGAACAGTATTGATGGTTCAGAGGAGCAGGACATATGTGAATTTTGCAGGAGCCCAATAAAGAACTGTTCTACCATATCCTTTTCTGTAGAACAAGGAGACGTTACATTGGAGACAATGATAGACCAATGTTTTCCAGAATTGGTATGTATCAACATCTCTTATTATTTTAATGTGAGATTATGTAAATTAACCCTTTAATTCCTGGAACCGGATAAATCCGTAAACATTGTTCGTGCTCCCAGCATGGGATCAGAATATTTACGCAATGCCATATTTACACTGTAGTTCGTATCTGTTTTTATTTTGCAGTTTTATCGTGAAAGTATGTTTTCTTATATTTTTGAAAAGAATAAATGTTTATTTGGTGGATTATTTGACTTTATATGGCTAAAGTAAGTAAGTATATCTTTATTAGCTCTGCTAAGTAATACAAATGGTACAAAAAAGAAATGTATAAATAGTATATGATAAAATGTATATCACACAATGTAACAAAAAATTATTTAACGTAATAGTACACAAATCAGACAAAAAAAATACAATTCTGTTATATTGGCCACTTTTCTTTTACATACTCTGTACATTTACTTTTGAAAATAACAATTTTGCAGGATTTTTTTTCTTGGGGCAAATCATTATAATATTGTAAACCTTTATTAAACAAGTGATTTTGTCCATAGTCTGTATTCACTCTTTCTACATAGAAGTTTTGATTGTTACATGTGTTACGATCATGTATATCATTGACAAACGAACAATGATTGAGTAGATATATAGGTAACATATTGTTTAATAGCTTAAAGAAAAATACAAAAACACTTAACATAAGAATTTGTTTAACGGATAATAATTCGACTTGATCTAACATGAAACGTATACTTGTATATGAATTACAATTTAATATGGATCTTAGAGACTTATTTTGTATTTTCTGTAAGTTGTAAAATTCACTATTGTTAAGCATAAATAAAATAGTAGGGCAATATACAAAATGAGGGGCTATAATAGTCTTATATGCCAATAATTTTGACCATTCACTTAAGAAATAACTTATTCTACACAGGAAGTATACTTTCTTGGAAACTTTTTTTTACTTACATAATTGGCTTGACTAGAAAACATTAAATGCTGATCTATAATAATTCCAAGATACTTAAACTCTGTAACTATCTCAATTTTTTGTTGATTTATCTCTACATTTCTATTGCAGTTATTTATTGGTGAATACTGATTACTCAAGAGCATAATTTTCGATTATTCTGTACTAAGGGTTAAATTATTTTTTGTGAGCCATCTGTATGTATGCTTCATTGTTTTCATTATAAAATCAATATCCTCACCATTTACATAAATCAAGGTATATCTGCGAACATTTATATTTCTACATTTGCAATCCGATTCTTTATAAATGTTACAATATCGTTTAAATACAATATGAACAATATTGGACCAAGCATTGATCCCTGGGGTACACCACGTAAAACTTCTAGAGGTTCACTCACACTATTTTTATATTTACACACTTGTATTCGATTGATCAAATATGACTTGAACCACTTCAAAACTGTACCCCTGAAACCCATTCTCTCTAATTTTTCCAATAACAGCTGTCTATTTATTGTTTCAAAAGCTCTTTTAAAGTCTAAAAATATTGCACCGACATATAGCTTTTTGTTTAGAGCACTTTTTCACTGTACTAACACAGACTGTATTACAGTTTCACAGGAATTGTTTTTTCTAAAATCATTTTGGTAATTTGTTAACAGATTGTTATTCTCAATAAAGTTGCACAGGTCATCTTTTACCAATAATTCTAACACTTTTTCATATGACGGCAGCAGTTAACTGGTCGGAACTCATCGCAATTTGTGGTGTTCGGTTTCTTTTCGATAGGAATTACTGTTGATATTTTCCAATCTTTTAGGACCTCCCCTGTCTCTAAAGATGTACCTATGACATCTAACAATTGATTTCCCACAATTTTAAATGTATATTTTAGTATTTTTGTCGTGATACCATTTGTATTGCTATTTTTATTAGGTAAATTTAGTAAATTTTACGTATGCATTTCCATAGAGAGCACATCGTTACTGTTGTAAATATTTCAAAATGGATTGAACTTATGGTGATATCTTCTAACATATTTTCATTGTCAAAATCTTTATTCAAATCCTCTATAATTTTTGTAATACTGTTTACAAATAATTTGTTAAATTCCATAGAAATAAGTTCATCTTTTTCTATGATGTTATCTCCAAAGACAATTTCATTTTTACCATTTACTTTGCTACTATTTAATAATTCTTTAAAAGTTTTCCACATTTCTTTTGAATCATCTTTTGCTTCATCGATCTTCGTCATGTAATAGTTTGATTTTTCTTGCCTGATTGTCATTACTACTTTGTTTCTTTTCTACTTATAGTTTTCCAGTCATTTTCTACTGTTGTTATTGTCACTCTTTTGGATAAGTTATCATTTTCTTGAATTTGCATTTTAATTTCATCATTCAGCGACCCTTTGTTAATTATGTTGCAATTTTTTATTATCTTCCATGGTGCATGCCTGTTTAAAGTTTGGAGTATTTGATTGATGTATATATCTGTTGAAAATAAATATATCTATCTATCTATAAGTTCAGATTGTGTCATGTCATGAACAACATGACATGATGAAAATCACATCATGTGCCTATTTCTGATGCTTATAAAAACTAATGTACTCATATTTCATATATGACATTATTTCTAATATCTGCGTTCTGTTTAATAGGATTGGAGTACCATCAAGAGGCCTGTAGTCTGTGCAACCTGCTATGAATCTTTAGAGATGTGTTTCTGTTTTATATCGAACTGTTTAATTGTAGAAGAAAAGATTAAGAAATATTGTGAGCGTTACAATATAAGCAATACTGATCAAGTAGCGCTAAGCAGTTTATTACAGCCTACAACAGGAGATTTGACAATCAGAGACGTGCATGATAACTCGGTTGATACAATCAAATTAGAGGAACAATTCTGTGAAGATGGAGAATATGCTGATGAGAAAGAAGTTATTGAAGGAAGTGACATATGTAAATTAGAACAAATGTCCTATGATGACTGCGGATATATTAAAGAAGAGCTTGAATATGAAAATGAAAGTTATCTGGGATTTAAGAATGAAGAACAGTATACACCAAAAAATTTGTTGGCCTGCAAAGAAGAGAGTCATTTTGATTTAGTTAAGATTGAGGAAAAATTTTGTGGAGAAAACCTTGTTGATATGGAGGAACAAAAATTTTTACCTAATGAAGAAATCGAAATAAAATCAGATGAGTCCGATTTCTATAGGTAATATTAAATTAAACTTGATTTTGAACATGAAATATTAATTTTCTTAACTTTGCTTGTTATATCCTCCTTACTATTATTCAAAACTACAACAGTAATTTGTCACACTTAATATGAGTACCTACACACATTGTATTTTCTTTAATTTTATACATAAATAAATAATTTCTATCGTAATAATTGAGCTTCATAAACTGCATCTTTTGAGGTATTTAGCTTAAGCAAAGAGCCTAAACGCGGCCTACTGGGACTGTTTCAAGAGGGCGAAACCATGATATCTCACTTCGCATTGAAGACAAGGTAGATAAATAAATTCATTTTAACTCAATCTTCATGATCGTAGGGGGTTAGTTTAATCTGCATGGCCGTAGGAGACTGTGTGGATGCTAGTGTTAGAATGAGAATTGTCAAATAAGAAATTAGACAAATTCATTTTAGGGAATTTGCTAGCATAACCAGAATTCAGGTTATCGAAAGAATGCAAAGATTTCATTAATATTTTTACACAAAGTTTTTCTTTTAGTTATAGATAGTAATTTTTTCTGCTGTTTGCCAAATCCTATAAAGAATATGTTTCAATACAATTATAAGCAAATAAATAATAATTCATTTTTAAACATCGAAGAAAATTATTTAAAAAGGTTTGTCAAAATTATCTTCTTATCCCATGTACGCGCATTGCTCACAATTTTTATTTTTGGATATATTGTGCTGATTATAAGCTTTATTTATAATTTTGGTCATTATTTTCACTAGTGTGTCTTGTAAACCAAATCAGGTATATCATATATAAAAAATAATAAATCATTCAAAATTAAATTCTATCAGACGTAATTTTTCTATACTAACCCACCATCAATCGGAATGCACTTTTGATTATTTATGGTAACTGTTCTTAATTTGGTTGCGCTGATTTAATTGCAGACTTTGGTTGGCATGGCACAAAGTTTATTATGATTCTCAGGTCTCGATTCGCAAACCTCGTTTTTTATTTTTCTTCGAAAATAAAAATCCAATGAAGTAATATTTGGTGACTTTGGTGGCCTGAGCTCGCAAGGGCTGTTTCCCCTCTGTAAAGTGCTGTGAAAAATGCGCATCTAACCATTGCCAAACATTCTTAGAATTATAAATCGATGCTCCATCTAATTGAATATATATTTCATATCTCATTTCTAATGGGAGATTTTCACTTTTGATACATCACTATCAAAAAATTTACCTATAGAGCTGTGGAAAAGGTAGGAGCCAAATAGACGCTAACCATGACATGTAGACTTTTGGGAATATTGGCTTTTACATTTAATTACGCAGTGAGGATTTTGTTTAGCCCAATACCTCCATTTTTAAGTAGAGATTATCACGTTGACACATTGGTAGTGATAGTGGCCTCATCAGTAAATATAACTGTATTTTGGAAATTTCGCTCATTTAACAAGTTTCCTTGGGTCCAATAACAATAATCTAATTTTTTATTTCCATCGCCTTCCATTAAAGTATGTAGGAATTTTGGCTTGTAGGGCTCTATTTTGTGACAAATAGAACATCATCTTACCTGGTCTTTTGAAAGGTTCAATCGCAATGACAAATTTCTGAGATGATCTCTTGGACTTCCACGGTTTTTGGCCAAAATACTTTCATCTTGGAGATTCGGTTGATTTTGTTCCATGTTCAATAGGGCTTGCATAGGCTAAAATTTTCACTTTGAGCAACTTTTTCAAATAGTATATTATATAGTTGGGTTTGGCAATGGACATACAATACACAATTGACTAATGGAAAAATCCAGTGCCAAAAAAGACATTATCAATTAACTTTTTTAGATATCTCCAACGTGAAGTGAGATATCTTAATTTCGCTTTCTTCATACTGTCTTCATACTTAAGCTAAATAAATACCTTAGAAAATGTGGTTTATCAAACTCTATTGTTGTAAGGAATCATTACGTCCACATCCAGATTTTCCATTCAAGTCTCTTTAAAATATTTATTTTCTCCTATTTACCCCTTGTTTAACCCCGAACCATTCAATCTAGTTCCAGATGTCGATATAATACATACGTGTACCAAATTTCAAGTGAATATCTCAATTGTATTTAAGCCGTTTAATACTGGAGTATGGGACGACCGGCGAGGGGGTTGAAAAATATTATAAAAAATTTAGTCCTTAGCTTCTAGTATATACACAAATCCCAAGTTTCTGTACTATTGCGAGCTTGCTTTACTTATTTTCCTCTATTTAACCCCCAACCCTTTAACGGTATCATCTCAAAATATAATCTAGTTGGAGATATTATAATACATACATGCAACAAATATCAAGTGAATATCCCAATTCTATTTTATTAAACCCTATAATAATGGAGAGGGAGTGGTGGAGAGGAGTTGAAAATATTGTAAAAAAATCTGAGGCCTTGGATTCTAGTATATATGTTATATTTGATACTTTGATATTGAGTTTTTAAAAAATATTTATTTAATTAATTAGAGTCATCGATGACTCTGAGTAAAATATAAAATTGTAGATTTAAAAGTTTATTGTAAAGGTGAGTTAATAACTGAGTACAAAAGCGTCTGCTGCTCGTATTTATAACATTAGGAAAGCAGTGTCAGCTAGACGGAGAACAAAGGAAATGCAAATGTGCAATTTGGCATAAACTATGAGAATGGATACAAAACAATGTGTGAAATATGATATGTGAGATAAGCAATTACCAAGAGAAGTCGTTATCAACATATGTAATTTGATACTACTAAGAGCTTGCTTATAACTCAGTGTCGTACTGTTAATTTTTAATATAACAACTTCCCCCTTAATAAAAAAGTTGATTGTTATACAACAACTTTTGAAAAATGATTATTGAATACAATATAAAGGTAATAATAAAACAAAATGAATATAATGCAAAGATAATAATAAAATATTGAGTGAATAAAATAATAAGCAAAAAATAGAAAGAATAAAAGTTTAAGTCAATAAACAAAAAATTAGTGGTTCACTGGAAAGTCTATGATAACTCGATATCTTCTTCTTGAGGTTTGATACCGGGTCGCTTTCTTGGAGGGATTAAACTTGGGAATTTCATGAAGGTTTTGCTTCGTCCTGGAGGAGGTGAAGGAGAATCGCCTGTAGAGGGTTCGATCTTCAGTAAACGTCTCTTCCTTCTACATTTACAAAACACGTAAAGTAGAATTATGGAAATGATGAAGGTGATGGTGAAATACGTGAACCAGGACATATGTTTGGTCACGAAAGGTTCGTTGATGAGATCGTCCAGATCCTTAGAATATTGCTCCAATTTGTTTTTAGCAATATCCAAATCTTCGATATTTAAATTATTGAGTTTCAATGGTTTTAATTTAGGTAGTTGAATTTTGTCGGGCATCTGGTTACAACATTCAAATGGGATTTGCACAGGATGGGAATTGTCTTTAATTTCGGAGAGGTCCTTGGCACTGGCTTGTATCCTGGTAATACCTGCGAAGGCGTAACATCCAGGTTGTAATTTTATAATTGAATTTTTATTAATCAGCTCAGTTGCTGGTTCTCTCTTCGGGCAGCTAATAGTAATATGGAGAGGTTCGGAATTTATTATCAGCCACGTGTTCTCTTCGAGTTCTTGAACATTGTACCCTTGACTAATAATGAAGGAGGTTTGGCAATTTTCAGGAAGTTTAATTGGTTGTTTCAGAATTCTAGCTTCACATATGGCATTCTGATCAATAGGATATGCAAACAGGTTTGAGCAAAGTTTGGTTCCAAAGTAGAGGGGTTTGCATTCTTTTAGATTTGTTATTGGTATGTACATTAAAGAATCATCGTCTCTCGCGATAAATTTTTGAGAAATAGATAAAATATGATGAAGACCAGTTCTGTTATCAAATATTGGGATAGGGTATAAACGGTAGGTATTATAGTTTTGAGGTTCAACAAGTGGTATCTTTAAAACAAATATTAAGTTGGAATCTACTTGAAATGCCTTTAGTTCAATAATATCTAAATATTGAGCAACTGCCGATAATTTGATTGGAAGTGGCAAATTGTTTCTTCGCAAACTCTGTGAAATTTCTTGTAATGCTCTTACTAAGTGATCGGGAGTTATGATCGACGAATGAATTATTCCTAATCTAGCAAATGTTATTGAGTTTAAAATGTCATTGAAGTTGTCTTCAAGATACAAATAGCTTGCCATTAATTGTTCACAAATGTGTAAGAATTTTAGCTTTATTTCTACAGCTTCGATGTTTCGCGTCATGGTATCGATTGTGCGTTCGATCTCTTTTATGTCTTTGTTAAACGTTTCCTCGTCAATTTGCAATTTTTGAATAGTTGAGTTGAAATTTTTGATTACTGATGTTGTAACTGAAATTTGATTTTTTATTAAATTTTCTAATTGGTGTTCGTCGTTATTTAATTTATTAATACAGTTAGCGTAATATTCGCCATCTTCGGCGTCTAGATTTCCGGTTATTGATTTGAAAATTGTGCCGATACCATTTAATATTCCGCGCTTATATCTTTTTGTGTCTAGAAATACCTCATCAAATTTGGATTGTATAGTTTTGGAAATTTGTGTCAAAAGGTTAAGGTCTGTTTTGACTTCGCTTCTAAACGTGATCATTTTTTGATGAGCACCGTCGAGAGTATTTAATATCATGTCTAGAATTTGTTGGTTCTTGTCAAAAGCTAGTTTAAGGGATGATATATTTTTATGTACCAATAATGTCCATTTTTCGTTTGTCACAACGATGTCCGTGTCTTTGTGGTAAAATACACCAATAGTGTTGTTTATTGGTATTATTTTATATTGTGCGAGTGCTGATCCGAACAGCAGGATAAACCTGAAAATAAATTTAATTTTCAGTATATGGTTTCATTCTATCGAAATTTACTTTAGTTTCTTGATTTGTTTCAAGATTTAATAAGGTAGCAGAATTTTGGAATATTTCAATGATTTTAAAAGGACCGTTAAATTTATTTTGAAGTTTGTTTTTAATTTGGGAATCTTTCACATATACTTTATCACCAACTTTGTATTCAGGTCGATTTTTTGGAACATTTCTGTCAAAGCGAACTTTCGCTTTCTCCTTTTGAGATTGCGTTCGACTGCGGGCGATTTTATAATAATGAGATATTCTGTTATTTAAATCTCTTACATATTTCGTTATTAGCTCTTTTTGGTTGTATAAAGTTTCAGGTGGTCTAATAGACGTATGTCCGAAAATGAGTTCATACGGAGTGAAACCGTGTGTTTTGTTAACCGAATTGTTGTAGCAAATAATTGCGTATGGTAATATTGTGAATGGGTGTTCATTCGGATTTTCAGTTTTGTGGACTCTTATCATTTCGGCTAATGTAGCGTGAAATCGCTCGAGAGATCCGTTGGATTGGGGATGTCCTACGCTTGAGTATGTCAGTTTTATGTCATAGAGCGTACAAAGGTCTTTTAATAATTTATTGTCAAATTCACCGCCGTAATCACAATGAATTCTCAACGGGGTACCGTAGTGTTGAAAGTAAAGCAATAAGGTATTTACAACTGATTTCGCGGATTTATCCGGAACAGCATAGGCTTGAGTAAATTTTGTTAATTCGTCGCGGATTGTAACAGCGTAATTTCGCGTGGGAAATTCGAACAGGTCGACATTAATTCTTTCGAATGGCGTTTTTGGAGTCTCGGTGATTACTAAAGGATTGCTAAGATTTTTACGACAGACTTTAGTTTTTTCGCATGTCTCGCAATTTTTTATAAAGTTTTCTACGTCTTTAGTTAAGCCTCGCCAATTGTACTTTACTCTAATCCTTCTAATAGTTTCGTTAATACCACGGTGTAAGTTGATTTTACCTGAATGATTCTGATCTAAAATAATTGGAATTTCGTCTTCATCGGGGGTTTTAACAATATTTTGACAGATAACTATTTTCAAGTCTTTTTCTGCAAAAATAAAAGATAGCATTTCGAGTATTGGAAGATCTAAATTATTTTCTACATAGTATGTTTTAGAAAGATCCAAAATGTCTTGTCTTTTGTACAATACCATGAATAAATGTTCGTTTATTGAATCTACATCTAAAGGTAAAGGAACAATAAAATATTTTCTATGCCTGACCGATTTGCTTGAGACAACGTTAATAGTGTTGTTATAAAACTCGGGGTGTTCTTCGAACATGTCCTCAATAATTTTATGATGCAAATCTTCTAACTTATTTTGTTGAAAGAATGTTATAATATTTTTGTGTTCCCTGTCTAAAAGTTGTCTGTTTGAAGTTTGAATTTTGGAATAATCTATTAAGGATTTCGTCTTATACAAATTGCAAAAGATATCAAATTCTCGAGAGATTTGTTCTTTAGTGATTTTGCCGTTATTATTTGGGTTTTCGTCATTGTTTGGTTCTTCATCTTCTGATTCGTCGTCCTCGTTCGCGGCTAGAATTTTTGAATAAAATTTGGAACATTCCGAAAAGTGATTGATTTTAACTCGCGATAGCGCGTCCGCGTTTTTATTGGTTTTGCCTGGTTTGTAAATGATTTCATAGTCGTATTCTTCTAATTTAAGTCGCCAACGTGCAAGTCTGCTTCCTGGGTCTTTTATCGAAAATAGCCAGGTAAGTGGTCGATGATCGGTTACTAACTTGAACTTTCTTCCGAATAGATATGGCCTAAAGTGTTTTACTGACCATACTATGGCTAATAGCTCGCGTTCTATGGTCGAATACTTAGTCTCCGCCGCGCATAAAGTTCGAGATGCATAAGCTATTGGTAAGTCTTTGCCTATATTTCCTTGCGAGAGCACGGAACCAATGGCAAATGCGCTAGCATCAGTAGTTAGGATGAAAACATCGTCAAAATTAGGATAAATAAGAATCGGAGTTGTTGTTAACGCTCGTTTCAAATTTTCGAAGGAGTTTAAGCAATCATTGTCAAAGTCGAAAAGTATGTCTTTTTGCAATAATTTTGTTAAAGGTTTAGATATCTTTGAAAAGTTAGGGATAAAACGTCGGTAATATCCAGCTAAGCCTAGGAATGATTTTATTTCCTTAGGGTTTCTTGGTTGAGGAAAATTTAGAATCGCGTCGACTTTAGCGGGATTTGGTTTTACACCGTCTTTAGTAATAAGATGGCCTAAATATGCGACTTCCTTGCATAAAAATTCACATTTGTCCGGTTGAATTTTGAGATTAGCTTTTTGTAGACGTTTGAATACTTCCGTTAATCGCGAAATGTGATCATGAATGGTGGGTGAATAAATAATGATGTCATCCATGTAAACGAGACACCGTTCGTTTTGGATACCTAACAAAATGTTGTCCATCACTCTTTGAAATGTTGATGGAGCATTTTTCAGTCCAAATGGCATTCGTACAAATTCAAAATGACCGTTTTCTACTGTGAAAGCAGTTTTTTGAATATCTTTCGCGTCGATTTCTATTTGATGGAATCCGGAGGCAAGATCTAACGTGGTAAAATATTGACATTTGCCTAATTGATCAAGAAGGTCCGAAATATTTGGAAGTGGATATTTGTCGTCGATAGTCAGTTCATTGAGTTTTCTGTAGTCTACTACAACTCGCCATTTTTGTTTACCGGAGGCGTCAAGTTTTTTAGGTACAACCCAACCGGGGATGACCAGGGTGAAATTGATGGTCTGATTATACCTTGGTCTAGCATTTTAGAGACTTGAGTTTTAACTTCCTCTTTGTGAATGTGAGGATAGCGATATGATTTTGTAAAAACTGGTTTAGAATCGTTCGTATCAATAGAGTGTTTAATCTCATTAGTGAAACTTAAATTGTCGCCTTCTAAATAAAATATATCAGAAAAATTTAGACAAAGTTCTGTTATTAATTCGGCTTCTTCTTCGTTCAAATGATCTAATCGTAGTTGGTTTCTGATTTCGAAAATTCTGTCTGTATGTTGAGGACTGTCCGGATTCTGAGAGTTTAAATTAAAAATTGATCTAAATTTTTGAACTGGTTCAAGTTTAAGATTCGAGAAATCGATTATTTTGGGAATTGCATTAGCGTTTATTATTGATGTTAAGAATTCTCCGTTGTCGTCGATTTTGACAATAGCATTTGGTAAGCGTACCTTTTCATTTTCCTGGGCTAACAGTATAGCCTCAGTATTTCGTAAATTACATTTTAATTTAAATATTTTTTCCATGCGTGGTTCAATTGAAATTAAATTTTGATTTTTCACGTTACATGGAATTTGATTCCGAATTTGATTTGAGTTTGTAGTTGGTTGCAAAGGTAAATTTTGTGTTTTTTCGTCACCCGTAGCTTTAAATATCGGTACGGTTTTGAAATTGGTAATTAGTCGCTTATTTTTAATATCTACCATACATTCGTAGTGTTCTAAAAAGTCTGCGCCTAATAGTCCGTCAAATTCTATATCTAAATTATGGATGTAAACTTTGTGTGGATTATTGTCGGTAAATGGTATAAGTACAGATTCGTTAATGTTAATTTTTTGTTCAGTTATGCCTTGTATAATAATATTTTCAGAAAATCTTCTTTTATAATTTTCTGCCGTTTTTGGTTTAAAAATCGAAATTCCTGCACCAGAATCAATAAGAATTTTAAATTTATTTGTGATGTCTTTAATGTAATAGAGATTATTTGAATTTACAGTCAATAAAGCGTGCGAAAGTGTTTCTACATGAACTTCTGTTCTGGGAAGTTCAGAAACGGGTCGAAATTGTCGTTGAGGTTCATATTTTGAATTTGGTGGGAAATTTGGTCCAATTCGCAATTCGCTGTTGGAGTATCCGTGAGATACTCCGGACTTTTGCAAAAATCCTGAGGATTAGCAGTATAATCCTCCTGTGGTAAGTGAGAATTAGCAGTATAATTCTCTTGTGGTAAGTGAGAATTAGCAGTATAATTCTCTTGCGGTATCTGAGAATTAGCAGTATAATTCTCGTACTGTTCTTGAAAATTAGTTGCATAATTTTCCGAAAAATTTTGATTATCTTCAAAATTAAAATTGTCGTACATTGTATCTACGTTTTGATATTCAGGAGAATAATCTTCGCACTGATTAAAATTATATTGGTTATCATAAGGTTCATAATTTAAATGATGAGTTTTTTGTTGATTGAAACGGTTAAAATTCGGATTTGGTTGTATCGCTGATGGTCTTTGTTGGACAAAATTAGGATTTGGTCTAATTGCTGAAGGCCTATTTTGTTGTGCTTGGCTAACTTGATTATTTTGTGGAAATGTTCTGGTATTAAATTGGCTAGTTTGTTGTGCAAAATTTTGAAAACCTGTATTACCTTGAAAGTTTGGTCTTTGGAAATTTTGTGAAGTTGATGGCATGAATAATTGTTGTTGCTTTGTGCGACATTCGTTTATTATATGCCCGCTGCGTTTACAAAATGAACAAAATTTTTGTTGGAAATTTACGTTTGGTCGTTTTTGTTGAGGAGGCACTGGATTTTTAACATTATTATTATTATTTTTTGAAAATTTCTGTGATTCAAAGTAAGAGAGTTGTAATTCTCTTCTAATCCTATTAATTGCTTGCAACATACTTGTTGGGTTTCCAGCCCGTATTATTTGCCCTAATTTAGACTCTAAACCCGTCAACAAAGTGTTCAGGGTCATAGTTTCGATTAAATCTGACTGCGATAGTTTTTGTTCACCAGATAAACGTTGTTTTTGAATAGCCGCATGCATTTTCGCATTATGCGTCTGTAGACGCGCAACAAAAGTTAATGCAGATTCACCTGGCATTTGGTGAATGCGTTGTAAGTCTTGGATAAGCGATGTCAAGTCGCGAGAGTCTCCGAAATGAGTTTCGAGCAAGACTCTTATTTCTGCCCATGTATCGGGATTACGGGAATTTATTAATTCGGCAGCTCTGCCACGCAATTTATTTTTTATATGTAGCGTTAGTAAAATTTTTTGGTCATTGATTGCCATGCCTTGTGCATAAATGCAAGAATTTAAAAATGTTTGTAAATTAATGGCATTGCCATCGAATTCCGGTATAACGGAGAAAATTTCAGAGAGCTTGTAAGGCTCAATTTGCTCTATCCTTGCACTTTGTACTGTTTGTGTAGTTTGTGAAGTTTCTGGCATTGTTGCTTTTATTTAGAGATTACAAAAAAAATTAATTAAATGTTAACTTGAAACTATTTTTAAAAAATGACCTTTTTAGAAAAGGAAATTAGTTTTAATAAAAAAAAAAAATTATTTAGGCAGTTTGTGTATTAACTGTATAATACACGGTGACGTATTAGCAGTATAATACGTTTCTTATGCTAATTAAATTAAATTAAACTTGTTGCGTTTACTTTGAGAGGGAATAATTATTCGATAATAGAACTGTGTTTTGTTCGCTGAGTGTATATAGCACTTTTATAAAATAATTGTGAAAAATAATAAAATAAAGCGAGATGATTCTTAAAATGACTTACGTTATTGTCTTCATCCGTAGATTCTTTTTTTCTTCTAAAGGATTGGGATCCACCACCTCTGTCCTGAAGTACTCCTTGTTCTCTCGGGCTTTCCCACTAGTTAGGCACCTTCTTCAGATGAACTCCTTGTTCTTTTGGGTAGTTTTCCTCGAGTTAGGCTCCGTCAACAGGGTGTTTTGAAGATCCTACCACGACTGCGCCACTGTTATATTTGATACTTTGATATTGAGTTTTTAAAAAATATTTATTTAATTAATTAGAGTCATCGATGACTCTGAGTAAAATATAAAATTGTAGATTTAAAAGTTTATTGTAAAGGTGAGTTAATAACTGAGTACAAAAGCGTCTGCTGCTCGTATTTATAACATTAGGAAAGCAGTGTCAGCTAGACGGAGAACAAAGGAAATGCAAATGTGCAATTTGGCATAAACTATGAGAATGGATACAAAACAATGTGTGAAATATGATATGTGAGATAAGCAATTACCAAGAGAAGTCGTTATCAACATATGTAATTTGATACTACTAAGAGCTTGCTTATAACTCAGTGTCGTACTGTTAATTTTTAATATAACATATATACCAAATCCCAAGAACTCTACTCTTACGAGCTTGCTTTACATATTTTCCCTTACTTACTCCTATTTAGCCCTCAACCCTTCACTGGGATTAGCGCAAAATGTAATCCATTTCCAGATATCGTCATGGAACATTTATGTATCAAGTCAATATCTTAAACCGTTGCTGAGAAAACGTGCGTACAAAAAATTTAGACAGACAGACCGACCGACAGTCTGACAACTATTTTTTGATCGCTCAAATTTAAACTCTCCACGTTTTATGACATTCTAAGCCTATTTCGAAAAAAAAAATTTGAAATTATTTTTACGATTTATTATACTTCCACTCCGCTACGTGAAAGTGGAAGTAATAACAAAAATATAGGATTTCTTCATATTAAGTGCGACCACTGTATAGTAATTAACAACTTTTGGTTCGGTGGTGATATCAGTTTTTCTAATTTTTCAGGTTGGAAGATGGTATTTTGCCAGATCAAGAAGTCGTCACAGGTTTGCATGGAACACGGGAATGCTTAGTGTCGGACTTTGAAGTGGTATCGAAACCAGACACTAAACACACATCGACTAATAAGGACGTCTCGAAATTACGAGTAAACCAGTGTGAATACTGTTCATTTCAGAAAGAATATAAATATAACATCAAGGAACATCTGCTACATAAAGATCCTTTAAAAATAACAGCATATAAATGTGACTTCTGTTCTTATGAAACAAAAGATATCAAGTATCTGAAACAACATCTGATAGTGCATAAGGGTTCATCAGAGGTAACAATGTACAAATGTAACTCTTGTTCATGTCATCAAAAACGTGAAGGTGACATCAAAAAACATTTGCTGAAGCATAAAAATCCTTCAGAAGTAAAAATGTACAAATGTGAGACTTGCTCATATCAAACAATATGTAAAGGTAACCTCAACAAACATTTGCTAGTGCATAACGTTCCTGCAGGAACAAAAATATACAAATGTGACTCTTGCCCGTTTCATTCAATAAGCAAAGGCAACCTTATGAGACATTTACTAGTGCACAAGGATTCATCAGAAGTAACAATGTACAAATGTGACCATTGTGAATTTGAGACAAAGTATGACTTTAGCCTCAGGAAACATTTGCTAGTGCACAAGGATCCATCAGAAGTAACAATGTACAAATGTGACTCTTGTTCATTTCAAACAAAGAGTAAAAAGAACCTCCAAAGGCATTTGCTAGTGCATAAGAACCCATCAGAAGTAACAATGTACAAATGTGACTTGTGCTCATTTGAGACAAAATATAGAAGTAGCCTCAAGACACATTTGCTAGTGCACAAGGATGCATAGATAACGATGTACTAATGTGGCTCTTGCTCATTTCAAACAACATATGAAACATGCAATGTAAAATGCCTCAGAATGCATTTATTGTTACAAAAGGTTCCTTTATCAAATATAATGTATAAATTTGAATTTTGTACCTTGTACACGTCAGAGATCCTTCCAGGAACACTCTTCACTGATACATAAGGTTCCGTCTGAATTAATGAAGTACAAATGTGACATGTTCCATCCAGATAAAACGTAAAGATGACCTAAGGAACATTTACTGCTACATACAGTTTCCTCTGAGGGAACGGTGTACAGATGAGGCTTATGCTCTTTGCAGTCAACATTCATTGTGTCTGACATGTTATCCATAAAGATATTCTGAAATAGCAATGCAGTAGTTTGATAAGAATAACTAATATAATAACAATAGTGTAAACATCATTTGCATGACACTCTAGTCTATATGCGTGGTACTCCGCTATCTGGTTTCTTTAGAAAAGAAAGCCGCTAGGCGACAGTTCTATGCTATTCATCTTGTCAACAGAACTTATGAGCTGGAAATTATATATAGTTTTACATAATCTTGTGCTATTGTCAAACATTTAGGGTCTGTTTATCAATGAGAGGATAGCAAGTTATCCTATAGTTAAAGCACAGTTTATAATACAGTTGTGTCGCTTCCCCTACTGAGTAGTCCACACGTCCATACCCTTACTCGTGCTACCGACATGTGGGCTACACTCAGTAGGGGAAGTGACCCTCTATTATTAAACTGCGATTCAACCATAGGATAACTTTATCCTTGAATTGTTAAACCGGTCTACAGTGGGTAATTTAGCACTTTCTTTAGACAAAAGTCCACTTGATGTACAGTTGTTGATCAATTTCAATTTTTTTTTAAACACTCGTGAATGATTCTAGTTTACCCTCCAATTGCTACAATTTAAACATCTATTCTTCTGATGAACGTATCTGACCCAATATAGGAACATCAGCGCGCTGATGTTATTGTATGTATCATGTAATTAAAAATAGCTATCATTTGAATTAAAAACGCAAGTAAGGTAAAAAAGTAACCAAATTTAAAATTTAGAGCAAAAAAGCATAAGAAGTTGCAAGTATAAGAAGCCCATGGACATGCAACCTCACAAAGTTGCTTATCTGCTACTTAATTGTAAACACAAATACATCTATTTTATTTTATTTAGCTTGAATTTAACGTCATCCTTGAGTAAGTCTTCTTATTTTTTTATTTTAGGCTTTTTAAAATTAATTTTGTTCATACATACAATCAAACAACCTAGAGTCATAAATTATATATCAAAAAGATCCTGAAAACCTGTATGTTTCGATATTGGGTCAGATACATTCATCAGAATAATAGATAAATAAATTGTAGCAATTGGAGGGTAAACTAGAATCATTCACAAATATTTAAAAAAAAAATTAAAATCGCTGAAGGACTGTGCGTCAAATGGACTTTTGTCCAAAAAAAGTGCTAAATTTCCCACTGTGTGGCCCTTAAAGAACCCATTGAGGCCCTTAATACGCATTGAACCACAATCTTGCATAATGCGGCATACACTAACGATATGATTAAAAGTTTTTGGTTTTGACTGTACTCGTTGCCAACCAAGTTTCAGTCCTAGTGTCGCAGTTATACAGTCTTTTCTTGCTAGTGCAATTTGCGATGCCGACAAAATGTCAATTTTCCTTCCACTCGATGAATTTATTTAACTATGATCGTTTCAGAAGTTGATGTTTTTGGCGTTTCACCTACGAAGTCATTAAAATTTGGAATTTGCATTGTGTTAAGTGACGACTACCCAAGTGGAGTTCTGGCTTCGAATCCCATACTAGACTTTCTTTTGGCGAATATTTGAAAATTCTCATGCTCAAGTTGATTCATTTTCTGAGAAGATAGTAAGAAGCATTTGCAAGTAATAAGAATAAATGTGGCTGTTTTCACCTGACATAGGCGATCTAATGGTAAAGAACTAAATTTCAACAATAAATATCTCCCATTTTATACTGTATCATATTTTAATACCTAAATATTAAAACGTGTTACATCGGTGCGAACGGCAGCCGATTTTTGGTGGAGAGCATAGGTCGTGGGTTAGGATTGTGTGTGGACACTCAAAAGGGCGCCACCGGCTGTATGTTACGTAATATGATTTAAATAATCTTGCCAGCACGGAACAAAATTAAGTTACAAGCAACCATGCGATGAAATTCTCAAAATATATCTGTAATATCAAAACTCTACTTTACTCTATAAAGTTTCAAAATTTAAACAAATATCAGGTGTACCAGTGCAAATAATAAGAACATGTAGACATTAGACATTTATTACAACACACATGAGATGTACAACAGTAAAGAGTAAAAATAGAAAAACTTCAAACCTTACCTAATCGTGGTTCATACGTATTAAAGAAATTCTATACAGTTGATCAAAAACTTGATTTGAATTCAAACTTCAATCTCTAACTGAGATTCTCTTGCAACTACGAGTTTGCTAATATGCAACTATGAGTTATAACTTACAACGACGAACTAAAGATTTACCATGAATTGAATATTATATGTGTGACATAATAGTAGGTGAATTAACATCTCACGGTACCATGGGTGTTTTACAGTAAAACTCTTAAATGTATCATCATTCTACACACAAACTCAGAGCTTGATTTATAGTTGCAAGATTGTGGTATAATTTACTTCAACATACGAACAAAAACCACTGAATTAAACTATAATGTTTTCTTTAAAATATTTGACTAAAATGAACAAAAAAACCTGGTTAAGGCCTTGGCATTTTCTGTGACGACTGCAACGGGACTCGTCATCACTTTTCTAGATGTTCTCGACGTTGGCTGCAACTGCGACTCCGTGTCACTCCTAAATCTCTGCCCAAATCTCTTAGAGACTGCTGCGACCAAAACTTCTCAAAACGTTAGCAGGACCCACATAAAACCAAATATCTGAGTAATAGACTTCCTCCTATTACTCCTCTAAATGCTGGGGCCCCTTACATAACCAAAATGACAGCATCAAACACGTGCTTATCCCAATTGTGAGCGTCTCCAAACACTCTGTAACAATTACAATAAATAGGAACTAAATAAGATCCCAAACTAAATAAAACAAGAGCTCACCTCATATAGAGAGTATTACATAACCTTGCGAAACACGTGGCGGTCAGATTACGACAAGCAACAGAATTCCTTCCTGGAATTTACAAAATGCTGGCAGTACGGTAAAGAAACACTGGGTACATCAAATCAAATCCCTTTTCAGTGTCAGCGATGTAAAACCCAAATTCTTCACTACAAAACCGGGACCCCTTCAGCTCTCTCGTCGCTGTCGAAAAATGAATCCCCCAGACGGAAGTGTCCTCCAGTTCTCAGTGTTGCCAACTTGAGCATCTAGAGAACTCTTTGTCCAGCCAATAAAAATGCGCCAACAAAGGGCCTTGCATTTAAAAGACTGAATTACACAATTGTGTAATATCCCAACAACAAGAATATGTGAGTAACCCCTCTAACTCGAAATCATACTTAAAGAAAGCATGTTTACTACACATAATTCCTCATCAAGATAGGCAACCATCTACTATCGAATTCTAAATCGTGGGTTGCATACTCAAACAAATGAATTAATCGAGGTTAATTTACTGTATTCAAACTGAAATTATTAATGTAGCTTTTTCAAATGCTTCAATACGGTTAAAAGATCTGAAATTTCATCACTCCATCCGTAGAATATATAAGAGTATCTACGCAATATTTCAAGGATTTCCCAAGAAACCTGTCTAATAAGGCCTCTACCTTAGCTACTTTACTACAGTAATCTAAAGAGTAACTTTTTGTATGGTTGCTTAGAACCAATAATCTATTTTGTTTCAACTCTCCTTAAGTAATCACTCGTGCAGTGATGGGGGGCCGGATGTTTTGCTTCTGGGCGATTACTTGCCCTGGGATGGCGACCTGTTGTATTTTCGGAGTGGCGCTGGGTGCCGTCGTCTGGCTGGCTGACGGTAGCTGGTGTAGAGGGGTAGTCATCCCCCGGAAGCCCAGTCCTGGTTCGCTGGTCGATAGGTAGGTGCCACTGGTCGGCGAAGTGTGAGCGATGAACCTATCAAAATGCTGCTCATCTGGTGAGAGCGAGTCTTCGCTGACCCGGAATGCTGTTGGGTCTGCCATACAGTGAGGAGGGGCCGCCGTTGATGCGTCGTTCGTAGTCCTCGGGTCCACTGCTTTGCCGTCTCGATTGAACCGGGCTTCGCTGTGCTGGGGTGCTGTCGGATATGCCATGCAGTGAGGGAGGATGCGTCGGCCATGATCCCTGGGCCCACTGTCTTGCCGTCTTGGGTGAACAGCGCTTCGCTGTCCTGGGGTGCTGTCGGGTGTGCCATGCAGTGAGTGGGGGCCGCCGTCGAAGCGTCGTTCGTTCGTAGTCCCTGGGCACACTGCCTTGCCACTGCGGGATTCCGGCGTGCGCTTTTATGCAAAAGCTAGCCGGCCAGCGCACATCTGATTGGCCAGAGCTGTTTTCGCCGAGGTTATAAGTATAGGTGGCGTGTCATCGGCAGTCAGACATGAAATGATCTGCGATGCGCGCCGCCACCTATACTTATAACCTCGGCGAGAACAGCTCTGGCCAATCAGATGCACGCTGGCCAGCTAGCTTTTACATAAAAGCGCACGCCTGAATCCAGCGAGGCATCAGTCCATCAGTCGGTCAGCAGCTACCGAGCAACTAAGTCGATAAGACCGCTCACCCTTTCTTCAAGTTTAAAGTTAATTGTGTGTTTTATTTACTACCCTCGCCCTTTCCAGGGCGCCTCTCTGAACTAATAATCCAGTTTAAGATTTCACAAGTGAACTATGTTCACCCGCAGTGGCAAGGCAGTGGGCCCAGGGACCACGAACGACGCTTCGACGGCGGCCCCCACTCACTGCATGGCACAACCAACAGCACCCCAGGACAGCGAAGCGCTGTTCACCCAAGACGGCAAGACAGTGGGCTCAGGGATCATGGACGACGTATCCACGGCGGCCCCCCCTCACTGTATGGCATATCCAACAGCACCCTAACACAGCGAAGCCCGGTTCACTCGGGACAGCAAGGCAGTGGACTACGAGCAACGCATCGACGTCGCCCCCCCTCACTGTATGGCAGACCCAACAGCATTCCGGGTCAGCAAAGACTCGCTCTCACTAGAGGAGCAGCATTTTGTCAGGTTCACTCCGCTGCCCGAAGAAGTCTCCACCTCCTGCCCAGAGCCGCTCAGCGACCGACCGTTTAACATCAATTCTACCCCGGACTGGCCACAGTTGTTCAGCGACGATTCACTGACTCCACGTCGACTGCCGGCCACCCCTCGCTGCATGGTACCATCGACCGCCGGCTGCCCAAGTAGGAGTCCCTCCCCGGAAGGTCAGCGATTTATCGCGCACACTTCGCCGACCAGTGGCCCCTACCTATCGACCAGCGAACCAGGACTGGGCTTCCGGGAGATGACTACCCCTCTACACCAGATGTCACCAGCCAACCAGACGACGGCATCCAGCGTCACTCCAAAAAAACAACAAGTCGCCATCCCAGGGCGAACAGCCGGGGCGATCCCTGCCCCCTCAACAACCACAACAGGGAACCATCAGCCAGGCCTAGGGCTACCAACATACGAACAATTGGCCCAACTACTGGCCCTGACGACGTCAAATCTCGCTCAAGTAACCGCACAGCAGCAAAATAGCCGCCCCCCCATCACTGCACGGAGCTCCCCACAGCCGTATGACGCCAGGGAGCCTAATTTCCGTGGACAGGCGGCGCGCATCGCAGGTCATTTCTTGTCTGACTGCCGATGACACGCGGCGCGCCAACCGTTCATTTATTCCCGAGCAGCGCTGGCGATGACAGTATGTTACGAAGCAAACTGTTTATTTAGTAATCTTGGGTTCTAACAATCAGCTGAATTCGGTCGTTCTATTAGGACACTGTTGTCGATTTTTCACAAATGGCCTCTCTAAATTTACCGTTTTTGTGTGATTGATACAATGTGGCAACTGCTCTATAACCCTATCCTCGACATTCAACCACATACCGAAGGGCAGCCATCAATGTAGTTCGAAGAACATTGATATATCGGTAACATCGATATTACTGTGCTATTTCTAATTGCTTGTAAAATAAATTAAACTAGCCTTCGGTTATCCTACTTGTCTGGAGCATGTATAATTAAATTTTGTTTCAGTACAGAGCTTCACAATGAGTACCTTTCAAAAATAGTTCTGCAGAAACTTGAGTATAAGCGATTGTAAACTGAAAAAAAAAAAAATTGTTAATTGTAAATTAAACACTGCTTTTAGATTAATCAATCAATATATTATAAATACATATGTTTCGGCTTATTAGGCCTTTATCAAGAGTATTACATAGTGAATACTAAAGTTTCCGACGTGCTTATTCAATTTATATCTAAAAGTATTTATGTCTTAATCTATTTATGACCTAAGATATTTACGACTTAATTTAACATCCTTAATTATTTGAATGTTTGGAGTGGACCCAAACTGATTATATAAATCAAAGGGTATTTCTTAACAATTGGTTTATTATTAATTGTTAAGAAATATCCTTTGATTTATATAATCAGGTAAAGTATAGTATAGTGTGGGAAAAATCCTTAAAATTATATATTTACGTCAATCAAACTTTTGACAAGCAGGGGGTACCTATATATTTACCTCGATCTAAATTTTGAAGAGCGGCGGGGGGGGGAAGATTACTTAAAATTATATATTTACCTCAATCCAAATTTTGAAGAGCAAAGGGCAGATACCTTCGTTGACGAGCGAGGGGGGGGAGATTCCTCATGCTTACAATACTTACTTTTAAAACAAAACAAGCGTTATAAATGCACTATAAATACTCCATCGATCTACTTCACATCACTCCGTCTAATCGTCAATCGATGTAAGCAAAACATATAAAGCTCCATATAAACATCTATGCCATAAAAAAACGCGTACCTACCTAATAATATTTTTTATATCATAAAACTTATATTTATATAAAACAATCACATCACGCTTTTCTAAACCGACTTTAATAACAGTCGTTACCTGTGATTTTTTAATATCAATTGACCTGTAACGCTGTAACTAGTTATTTTATCATTTTGGAACGCGACAGAAAAATACCGTTCCAAAATAACGTTACAGAAATACCGTCCCACCTCTAACCTTAACCTTAGATTTCTGACGTCGACCTCTAGAAAGTTGTTGGCTTCTGGTGGTTGAAAATTAGAAAATGGAGACTCAAGAAATAATATGCAGACTTTGTTTAAAAGTATGTGACAACTTTAAAGCTTTCGAAGAAAATATGAAATACTCCTTGTATACAGTTCTACCAAAAATAGTAAGTGTTGATATTAAATGCTCAATTACAAAGAACGAAGTTTATGTATGAGTTTGGTTTCGCTACTTATTTTGGCTGTGTGGTGCTTTCTATGATTCTTGTTTTAGAGTTTAGCTGCAATACAGAAACCCGTAATGTGTACAAATTGTGCGGAAATGCTTAAGAAATGTTTTGATTTTAAAGTATCGTACTTCAATGCACGTAATGATAAAATTTCATCCGTCAAAGACAAGGAATCCCTGAAACTGGATCTAGCAGAATATGTCCCCTTGGGCAGAAATGGAAGCAGTATTGATGGTTCAGAGGAGCAAGACATATGTGAATTTTGCATGAGCCCGAAGAAGTGTTCTACCATATCCTTTTCCACTGAAAGGGGAGGCATTACATTGGAGACAATGATAGACCATTGTTTTCCAGAATTCGTATGTATCAATATTTCTCATTATATTAATGTTAGATTATTTAAATAAAAGGAGAGGAGGGTCAATAAAGCCCGATTTCTGCCCCCCTTCTTATTTGAAAAAAGAATCATTGGAAACTCAGTTGTGAACGTAAATATACCTCTTATTGTCTGTAATTGTTTATTTGTGGCATATTCAGATTTTCTTACTTTTTATTGGCCATTGAAAAATATTTAACAATTTCAATGAAAAAACCTCTGTGCCAAACGAATCAGACAGAGGTTGGTTTTTGAATACTTGACTGTTTCAAAAAGTCTCACACCTAAAAATATATAAACTAGAACAATGTAATAAACTAAAAACTGAAAATGAAAGCTATAGGTAGTTAAGGTTTCAGAAGAGAATCTACTTCCGTTCTCAAAACTTTTCTGGCCGTCAACCATGACAGTTCTTTGCTTATGTATTTCCATAGTCACGTGAGACATGAAATTATATTTATCTTATTTTTACTTACTTCGTCTCTAGGGATGGGCAACCAACTAGTATAAAAATCTATTGAATAATTCGAAACGCATCTATCCTCGTTAATAAAATAATCGCGGATTCTTTAAGTTTTCTTTTTGTTCCGTTGCTCTTTTTCCGAAATCTTCGCCGAGACCCATTTAATCCTGTGATTATTATCCCATGCGTGTTCACAAATTTTGAATTGTTCAAATTCTCTTCTAGGGTAATTTCTATGTTCACCAAGCCTTACATTGAAAGGTCTAGATGATTCACCTACGTAATGTTTTCCGCACTCACACGGAACGCTATAAATACAATTTTTTTGAATTTTGAACAATATTTAGAGGTTTGGTTTTTGATAAAACCGATCTTAGCATGGAGCTCGTTTGAAAAACCGTTCGTACGGAAAACCTATTCCCAATTTTTCGTAATTTATCCGATAGACCATGTATATAAGGAATTACTGCCATTGACCTAAAACCTCAGGTTGTGATAGTATATTCTCTCTACTACCAATGTTCAATAACTAACAATCAATATCCTGAGAGTTTTGTTGAAAATATTGTTCAAAATTCAAAAAATTGTATTTATAGTGTCCCGTGTGAGTGCGGAAAACATTATATATAATAATCACAGGATTAAATGGGTTTTGGCGAAGATTTTGGAAAAAGAAAGCAACAGAACAAAAAGAAAACTTAAAGAATCTGCAATTATTTTATTAAATGAGGATAGATGCGTTTCGAATTATTCAATAGATTTTTGTATAGTTGTTTGCCCATCCTTAGAGATGAAGTAAGTAAAAATAAGATAAATATAATTTCATGTCTCACGTGACTATGGAAATACATAAACAAGGAACTGTCATGGTTGACGGCCAAAAAAGTTTTGAGAACGGAAGTAGATTCTCTTCCGAAATGTTAACCCCCTAAAGCTTTCATTTTCAGTTTTTAGTTTATTACATTGTTCTAGTTTATATATTTTTAGGTGTGAGACTTTTTAAAATAGTCAAGTATTCAAGAACCAACCTCTGTCTGATCCGTTTGGCGCAGAGATTTTTTCATTAAAATTTTTAAATATTTTTCAGTGGCAAAATACCCAATAAAAAGTAAGAAAATAAATATACCTCTTTAAAAAGATTCCATCCTAAACAGAGACACCCCACTATCTCCGTAATTTTCAGCTCTCCCACCCATTTTCGTGTTTCTATGCTTCTATGGTGTATCATATCTTATTTATCATCTTAATTACACTCCCGAGTCCTTCTTTTGGCTCGAAATACATCTCCTGCTTGTTACTGACCCATCACCACTACTTACTGCGTCTACGATGCTGTTCCTGGGTAGCACTAACTGTAGATGTGTTCAGAATCTTGATTTAAATATAAAATACAGATTGAACTCTAATAAAATGAATTCACTCGTGAGGGGCACTGTGGGTGGGAGGGGTGAAAATGACTTGGAGAGGGTGGTATGTCTCTGTTTAGTCTGGACTCTTTTTAAACAGGTATATTTATGTTTACAATTAAGTTTTCAATGATTTTTTTTTCAACTAAGAATTGGGCGGAAATAGGGCCTTTTTGACACTACTTCTTTTTAGAGGTTTTAGTAGCTAAATTCAAACTAAATATGATTACATCGTGAGGTTGCAGATCATGTGTTTATCTATTAGTACCTAAAATAACATTAGTAAATATACACGCACTAACAAAAGACTCTACACACATTTTGACGTCCGTCATTGGTTAAATTCGCCCAAATTTTGATATATTGCTCTACTGGAAGAGTATAGAAGTCTCCATGGGCCTCGAATCCCAATAACACACCCTTCTTCCCACCCCTTTTCACTCTCTAAAGGAATAAAAAACGTTGGAGTAAATGATATCTCTACAATAACATTTTACACCTTCAATAGTTACGAAAAATTCAGTAAAAAAATGTCATATTTTGACACCCACCAGTGGCGGCTCGTCAGGGGAGGCAGGGAAGGCTGAGCCTCCCCTTGGAAGAACCACCATATCTTCAAAAGTAATATCTTAAGAAATTTCTATTAGGTATATCTCAATTTTCAATATTTTTTATTGTCTATTATTCATTAATTAATTTTCAGTTTAAGTATATATAACATTTTTGCATTTCCTTTCCACAAACATATACCTATAACGTTACAGTCCGGATAGTCTTTGTATGCATATTTCCCGGTCGGCCGGTCTTTTACTGAATGAACACTGCGGTTCGCTGGAGGCTAATACGAAATAGCTTCCAACTTTACCGCATTTACTTATAACATGAATGACCTTGAATTTCTTTGCGCTGTGTAAAATAGCAACACTTGGAATAGCCAAGTATGAGGCTAGCCTCCAGATCTCAGTTCTTTATAGCGCATGTGCACAGGTCAGAGTCAGGTGATTCACAAAGAAAACGAACTGACGTTTGACAGTTGCGTTTAGCCGGTTATAAGAACAACTTGACGTATAAATACATAAAACATTTGATAGGCGGGCTAGAAATAAGTGCTCTAGGTGAAAATATTCCCAACAACATGTCTTCTTGTCCAGACGTGGTGGATTATTTGTTATTAAATGGATTTACTACTCTTATTTATGACGAAAAGGTAAGAATTAAAAGAAATGCCAGGCCTACACCAGCAATGCTTTCGTTAGTTTTTAAAAGTGGTAAACAAAACAGAGGGTTTTGTGATAACAATTATAAAAAAGTCGAGTGGTTAACGGCATCAACAGTTAGAAACAAATTATATTGTTGGAGATGTTTATTATTTACTAATGATCAATCCTCAATTTGGGGCAGGGCCGGGTTTAATAATTTGCAAAATTTGTCGCGAGGTTTAGAAAGGCACGAAAAATCCCAGGAGCACATTTCATCTTGCATTAAATTCGAAATGTTTGGTAAACAAAATATTGTAAATTTCTTGGATTCTGCACATAAGAGAGAAATAGAAAATGTTAACGAAAAGGTCCGTGAGAATAGGGAAATATTAAAGAGGTTAGTAGATGCCGTTATATAGTTATCTTCGCAAGAAAATTCTTTCCGAGGACGTGACGAAAAACGAGAATCGTGCAATAAAGGAAATTTCAAAGAGCTGGTAGATTTTTTAAAAACTTATGACCCAAAATTAGAGAACTTTTTGAATAACGCCACTATTTTTTGAGACAATTCCGGTAAGCTTCTGTAGAATGATCATTTTCAGCACTTAAACGCATAAAAACATTTTTACTAGAAACAAAATGAGTCAAGACCGCCTTTCAAATGTATCGCTTATTTCAACAGAAAAACGTTTTTTGTCAGAATTGAGGAAACACGATTCATTTTATGATGAAATAATCAACCATTTTGCTAGTTCCAAAAATCGCAGGTTACCACTCATTTATAAAAATATTCAGGCTTTAAAGCAGAGATTAATATAGGTAGTTGTTATTTTAGAAAAAATATTTATTTGTGTTATTTATTTTTCAGGAAATATTTTTTATAATTCTCCATAATATAGAGTTCCGCGGTTATATTTTTTTTTATATAACTTCTTTCTCAAAACTATTTTAATTTCTATTGAAACTTATAATTTTACACGCCTGGCAGTGATAATGAATACAATTTTTTGTTTGTAGAAAAACACACAAATTTTTTTACCAAAACTATTTTTATTTTTATTAAAAGTTATATAATTTAATTACAAGTGGGATAGTAGGACTCCTTTGGATACCGATACTCGAGTCGTAGGAACGAGTATTTCATGAGAATGATTTTTTCATCTCATCATATTTTCTATTTCCTTTTCATTCTATTCTTTTATTAGTTCTATTCTCTCAAGTCGTGAATCGGTATCCTGGCGAACAACCCACGGCAAAAAAATGTAACGCGCCGTTGTAATACCTCAGGGGTGGTGGGGAAATGTACAAATTGTAGTCATATTGCACATCAGTTGTCTTTCAGAATATCAAGCCTCCTCTGCAGACAATATCACGAGCCGCCACTGACACCCACCTTCCTACTACAAAAAATATTCTTTTTATTTCACTAATCAAATTTCCTTCCATAAAATGACATGCCTATAAAAACATACCCATATATTATGTATGACGTTATTTCCAATATCTGCGTTTTGTTTAATAGGATTGGACTACCATCAAAAGGCCTATAATCTGTCCGATCTGCTGTGGATCTTTAGAGATGTGTTTCCATTTTATATCGAACTGTTTAATTGTAGAAGAAAAGATTAAGAAATGTTGTGAGCGTCACAATATAAGCAGTAGTGATCAAGTAGGGCTAAGTAGTTTATTACAGCCTACAATAAGCGATGTGACAATGAGAGAGGTACATGGTAACTCGGTTGGTAAAATCAAAATAGAGAAACAATTATGTGAGGATAGAGAATATGCTGACGAGAGAGAAGTTATTGAAGGAAGTGGCATATGTAAATTAGAACAAATGTCTTACGATGACTGCGGAAATATTAAAGAAAAGCTTGAATATGAAAATGAAAGTTATCCGGATATCACTGATCAGGAATTTAAGAATGAAGAAGAGTATACACCAAGAAATCTGTTGGACTATAAAGAAGAAAGTAATCTTGATTTAATTAAGGTTGAGGAAAATTTTTGTGCAGACCTCGTTGAAATGGATGAACAAAAGTTTTTACCTAGCGAAGAGATCGAAGTAAAGTCGGGTGGATCCGATTTCTATAGGTAATATTAAATTAATCTTAATTTTAAACACAGCATATGAATTTTATTCTCGTGCTATTTTTTCAACTTTGCTTATCATTTCCTCTTTACTTGCTTGAGACTAGAATAGTAGTTTGTCTGGATATACAATGTATCGCAGATACTATTAATACACCATTATGTTTTCTCTACTTTTAGATGTAAATAAATAATTTCTATTATGACGATAGAGCTAGATAAACTGCAACTATTGGGGTATTTAGCTTATGGGTGTAATAATAATAAAAAAAAACTTTATTGCCGTATCATCTTACAAAGATATTGACAACCTAGATAGCAATAATTAATAGATAAACCGATCAATAATAAACACTAGATGTGAAATCTTATGAATTAAACGATTAAAATAAATAAATAAAACAGAGGTAAAAAATTCCCACTACGTATCCAAAAGAGTAAAAACTTAATGCAATAATGCAGTTTAAATTACTTATTGTAGTATTCTTGAATAGAGTAAAAACAGTTGTCGAGAAGGTAGCCCCTTACATATTTTTTAAATTTGCTTACCGAATCAATGTGTTTAAAAGAGTTAGGTAGGTGATTGTATATATCACTACAGAAGTAATAGGGACTTTTTTTATACATAGACAAATTAATGTTTGAAACATAAATGTTAGTATTTGACCTAGTGTCATGAAGATTTATTTTGTGGAAACTTTCCTTCGTTCATTTTTACAAAAATTAGCGCTTGGTAAATGACTATGCAAGGGAGTGGCAAAATATGGTGCATTTTGAAAATAGGCTTACAGGATTCAAGTGGACCAACAGAGAAAATCTTGCGTATTATTCTTTTTTGTATCAAAAATGCGATTAAGTTCAGTTGTTTGGCCCCAGTAAAGTACCATATAGTTTAGTTGTGAATAAGCCAAGGCATAATAGACATTCATTAGGTTTTTAATATCTAAGATGTTTTTAAGATTAACAATAGCAAAGTAGGCACTATTTAATTTACTGATCACAAAGCCAACATGTTCCTCCCAATATAATTGAGAGTCGATGTAGAGACCCAAGAATTTGCAATTGTCTACTCTGTTTAGCAAAGTATCGTAGAGTTTTAAGTTCTGGAATTTTACGTCTTTTAGAGAAAATCATATGTGTTTTTGATGGATCAAGAATAAGCTTGTTTTTGTTGCACCAGGTTGCAAATTCAGAAAGCAATATCTGTGCGTCGTTGGCGAGTTCATTTTCTGACGAGTCTGATAATGCAATTGTGGTTCCATCCGCATACAAAATCAAATGCATATTAACTGTAATACCTATATGTTTTTCCAGATCATTGACAAATAGCGTAAATAGAAGTGGAGATAGAGTGCTGCCCTAGGTACACCATATTTCAGCACTCTCAAATCTGATCATTCTTGACCAATTCTAACTCTTACTTTAGGGTTACTTAGAAAAGACTTAATCCAGTCACTCGTGCAGCCCCTAATGCCCATCGAGTATGGTTCTTTCACCAGATATTGAGCATCCACACATTCAAAAGCACGTGTGAGATCAAAGAACGGGGCTAAAGTGTAATTAAGTTTGTCTAATGACTTATAGACGAATTCAACAAGTTGGAAGGCTGCTGTGTTTGTTGAATGATTTCTCTTAAAACCATGTTGGTTTATTGATAATATTTTATTTTTAGTTAAAAAGGATTCAAGTCGGTTGGCATTAATTTTTTCATGAATTTTTAAGAACGTCATTAAGCCAGTTATAGATCTATAGTTTTCTAGTAATTCAGGGTCTCCTTTTTTATAAACTGGTATGATTTCGCCCATTTTTAAGTTGTTTGGAAAAATTCCTGTTTTCAATGAAATATTATAAATAAAGCACAAGGGAAATTTATTTATTTATTTATTTATTTATTGCATACACTGTTCAACAGGTAAGATACCCAATTACAGAACAGGAATAAAGGCATACAAAGCATTAATTACATAATATACAACATAGAAAGAAAGTAAAATTAAGAAAAAATTTACTTAAATGTACGAACTATGAATCACTAATGATACGAAGAAAGAGAAAAAAAATAACATGGGAAATGTTTACATATAAAAACTATATATACATATATACACATATGTGATTCAAAGCAAATTAAGAAAAACAAAGACACTCACTGGTTATTTAATTTAGAACAATTTATTTTATGTCACTAAGGCTGCAATTCAAAATATCGAAGTCGCTACATAATTTGTTAGAAGTACTGCAAATCGTATATAAAGGTAAATTATTTAGTACGTTGGTACGCGGCGTAGGTAAATAGAAAACTTGGTGATTACGAGAGGTTAATCTGGGAACGTGAAAATTAAGCTTGCTAATTATTTTGGGTGCGTCAAAATCATTGTGTAGTAATTTAAACAAAAATACTTGAGAAAAGTACGTACGCCTATCCTCAAGAGTAGTCATAGAATACCTTTCAAGCAAGTTACTTTGCGGAAAACCAATCACTGGATAGGTACCGTCGGATTTGAACCACAGTAATTTAAGAAATCTACGTTGAACTGCCTCCAAGTTATTCTTGTGAACATCATAACTGGAACTCCAAATTAGCGATGCGTACTCAAGTTTCGATCTGACGAAGGATTGATAAAGAATTTTCAGAGTATCAGTATTAGTGAATTCTCGACTAGTACGAACGATAAATCCAAGGGCTTTGAAGGCTTCAGACACAATGGTATCGATATGATCAGTGAAGGATAATTTACTATCAAAAGTTACGCCGAGGTCGCGAAATGTTATAGGTCTTTGAAGTATGACATTATCTAACCTGTAATCAAAAATAATAGGTGATGTTTTTAAAGAAAAGGACATTACGTTACATTTACTAGGATTCATGAATAATTTATTTACTATACACCAGGTGTTTATTTTGTCAAGTGAAGTCTGAAGTTGAAAACAGTCATCGATTTCATCAATTACTGTGAAAATTTTTAGATCGTCGGCATATAAAAGGTGAGGCAAATTAATTTCGTTCACTATGTCGTTAATAAATATGTTAAAAAACAAGGGCCCCAGAATAGATCCCTGGGTAACTCCAGATGTGGCAGCAAATTCGATCGATTTGAACCCATTTAATGCAACGTACTGACTCCTATTCATTAAATAAGATTTAAACAAAAGGAGCAAAGGATATGAGAAGCCGATTTTTTCTAATTTTTTAAGTAACAACTGGTGATCAAGTCTATCAAACGCTTTGGAGAAATCGGTATATATGACATCTACCTGCCCACGTTCATCTAAGGATTCAGAAATATATTGAGTTACACAGAATAAATTTGTTGTTGTTGAACGCCCTTTCATAAATCCATGTTGATTAATAGAGATTTTGGTGTTAATTGAATGATATATTCTATCATGAAGTAATATTTCTAAGACTTTACAGAAGTTACAAATTACAGAGATTGGTCTAAAGTTCTCAATATCTAGTTTGTTTCCCTTTTTGAAGATGGGACATACTTTGGAATATTTCCATAGGTCAGGAAATAGGCAGTTTTTTAAGATTAGGTTAAAAATTAGAGTTAGAGGATATGCAAAGATGATAGCGCAATCTTTTAATAAAAAAGCTGGAATGGAATCAGGACCGGTCGTCATTTTGGGTTTAATTCGTTTTAGAGCCCGAATAACCTCATCTTCACTGAAAGAGTTTATGCTAACAATAGGGTTATTGTTAGGTATATCGGTCTCAATGTGATGTTCCTCGATATCTAATGAGGACTCATTATAAGATTGACCGAAATAATTGGCAAATGCATTTAGTATATCAGAGGGATTGTTTAGCGAAGATTCCTCAAAGAACATCTCTTCAGATACACTGGCCGAACCTTTTCTACTTTTGATGAAAGCCCAAAATTTATTGGGATCATTTTTTATATTGTCTTCAGAGTTCTGCACGAAATTTCTGTAGGCTAGATTGGTATCATATTTTATTTCCCTTCTGATGTTTTTGAGGTTATTGTGTATAAGTGGATCACTGGTTCTTGCCTACTGTCTCCTAAGACGTTCTTTAAGGCTAATTTTTTTTATGATACTGCCATTAAACCACGGAGGATATCTGCCGCTACGAGAAGTCGATTTCTTAGGTACACAAGATTCAAATACAGAGTCAAGTTTGTAGTAAAAATGAGTGCATGCACCATTGACGTCATTAAAAGACGAGAGGGAGGACCAGTCAATGTTGAGAAGGTTTTCATACAATTTGGATAAATCACATTTGCGGAAATTATAACTAACGTCATGATTAGTTGGAAAATTATTATTAAGGTTCTTAACAGTACTTATTTCAGTTGATATGATCAGAGCAGGGTGATGAAAATCTTCATTAGTTAACGGACCAGAAGATTGAGATACATCACAATTTTTGTTGTGTAATACTAGATCAAGAATATTGTCATTGCCATTAAAAATTGAGTTGTATTGAGATAAATTATTAGTATCTAAAAAATTATTCAAGGCTCTAATTTGGACGTTAGATTTTGAGTCTTTTAGGTAAGATGTATATTTGGGGATATTAAAATCGCCCAAAATGACTATATCATTATCGTTATTTTGTAAATACTTCACGGTACCTAGTGTCTCAAAGAAATATTCAAAATCGGCAACAAGTATACTCGGTGGTATGTAGATGACAAATATGTAAAGAGACTGATAATTATTTGAAATTTTTATACCTAAGATGTCGATGGCAGGTATGTTGTTAAAACCTGCAATATCAAGGCTTAATAAAGAAGAAGTGTATTTTATATTTACTGCTAATAGTACCCCTCCACCTTTTGATCTATTAATGGCAGCAAAATCTCTATCTGAACGGAAAACATTGAATTTATTGCTGAATAGTTCGCTATTAAAAACGGAGGAATCTAGCCAGGTTTCGGTTAAAGCTATCACGGAATATTCGGAGCACGCCAATGCGTTGTAAAGTTCGACCGTCTTAGTTCTGACACCTCGCGTATTTTGATAGTAAATTTGATATAATCCCAGATGAACTCGAAGGCATAAATCGGCATATCATCCAGACCACTACACGCAGATTTGTTTTCAGTTGTGACATAGCCAGGGATAACTCATCAACTGTTAATTCCTCAACGAAAATAGAATTAACAATCGAATTAAGAAAAGTGCCGCCTGTGGCACCTGAATGTAGGTTTTGACTTAGTAACTGCTCGATACTGGTAGTATAATAATCACAAAATGCATTATTAATATCCAAAGGTTTACTTATATTGATTTCATTTGAAGTTATTGTGGAGGGATTAGTTTTTTTCTTTACCCTACCAAGATTTGCATTTACCACTTGCCAGATCGTTTTAGTGCAGTTAACAGAGTGTATGGGAGGTACAATCGGTAACAAAATTAACAAATATTTTTAATTCATCAATCTGTACCTGTTGTGTAATATAGATGAATATTATTAAACTAAGCGATTATTATTATTCTGCTTTTCCACTGTTTTTTCGTTTTATTTGAGAATTTATAATTTTTATGATTCAAACTTGGCCTCCTGATATTTAAAAAAAATTATTGTTATTTGTTAAATTGATGAAATACATTTTGAAAATAATTAAGAAGGGTAATTACGAGATTTATATAATTAATAAGTATAATTTTTTTATTATTAACGATGAAAATAAAGCTTTGATGAGAAAGTGAAATCGTGACAACACTGTAATAGTGTTCATTTATTATTCCTACGTTAGCACCAATGCACAATGTACAGGTTAGGTACATTTAGTAGAGATCGGAGCAGTTCCACTTATGTAGCCATTACAAGGGCGAGAGCTCCAGAAAAATATTGCCACAAAATAGCACTAAATGGAATGAGCACGAGTAGAAAATAAAAATCTTAGTAGACTAGTCATACAAACAAACAAAATAAAATCATACATTCATAAAGAAATACAAGTATATATCGTGTCATACACAATAAGTCTACATACACACCTAGATATAAGTAAATATAAAATTGAAATAAATTGTAGATTTAAAGATTAGAATCCAAAAATTATCGATAAATAAGATAAGATAAGATAAGATAGTTTATTGGTGTCAAGTATACATCAGTATTTACACAGGTCAAAGAACACACAAAATTTAATAGTTAAATGTACGTACATTTTAAAATATTTAAAAATATAATATAAAAGTAGATTTATGATATAAAATTAGATATAAAAATAGATTTATGACATAAGACGAACATATAGCGTATTTATATTTGCAAACAGATAAAATACAATACAATGATTAAAAGAAGACAAAAGAACATTTTCATCCTTTTTTTTATATTTCTATTAGACTACTATTTAGGAATTCCTGAAAGGTATAGAAGGCATTACGTAACAGAAATTGCTTAATTCTATATTTGTAATGATTCAGTGTGAGGAGTTTAATTTCTTGGGGTAGAGCATTGTAGAACTTGATGCCCCAGTATGCAGTGCCATCCCTAGTTTTTGTTAATCTTAAGTAGCTAGTAATTAAGTCATTACGATGACGTGTTTCGTATGAGTGTATTTCGTCACGTGTTGCGTGTGTGTTTAAGTTTTTTTTTGTATATAATAAGCATTGCAATATATATGTACATGGGACAGTTAAAATTTTAAGTTCTATAAACTTTGATTTGCAATCATCTCTGAATTTTATAATAGTTAAGTTCCCTACTTTTAAAAAAATCTGGTGTCGATTATATTGTTGGTAAGATTAGTACTTTTCAAAATTAAAACGTCTTATGGCTACACTTTTTGACCAGTTGCTTGGGTTATACAAATCATTTTTTAGTTGGAAATCGACATTAAGTATAAGGCACTTATTTTGCATTTGTATTGTCTGCAGCTTCCTAATGTTAAATTTAGCTGTTTTAAATTTTGAGATTCCTTTTAAGTGTTTTAATATCTTTTCTTTTGCATCGTGTCTTTTTAATCTCTCCGTCTATTGTTACATTTAAACCTATGGTTTCCATTTAATTCTTTATTCTTTTTAAAGCCTTTTCTATATTTAACTTCTTTATACCCTTCGGTTTCATTATTTCCCTCCTTACTTTTAACTTCTTCAATAAAAATGATATTGCTCATTCACGTTTTAGAGGGTAGTGTAACGTAATTCGAGTGATAATAATAACAATAATAATAATTTTATCAGAAAATATTACATTTTCTAGACAGGTCAAAGCATAGAAGTTATATAAAGTTAAAATGGTAAAATACAATACAATAAATATATTATTTCATGAAAGCGAGTTATTGGATGATTTAAAATTAAATTTAGAAAAAAATTAGTTTTCATCTAGCGGCACTCCTATTTGCATTATAGTCAAAGATTAGAGAATTAATTTTCTAATGTTTGCTATAGTGGTGGTAGAATATTATTTTAATAATCGTTTTTGTCTAAAGTCGCCCTGCTCTATAAAGTCTCCTAAGTTGAGGGAAATATAGGTCAGCCGTCAGCTACCGATTGTTAAGCCTATTTCCAGTAAAGTTGCGATACAGATGTATATTAATCCTTATAGGAATACAAATAGTTTTCAGTATTTGGAAGTGACTGCTGAACGCCCATGGTGGAAGATTTGTGAATCAGTAATGAACTGCTGCGCCACATGAATAATGGTTTATTGAACCACCTTGTCAATCTCGGTATCTGCCTATTGTCAGCTAATTGGTTGGCATATGTGTAAATTTGTAAAGTTCTCGCCTAGAGTGCAAGAGGTCCCATGTTGAACTCCTAGACCTACTGAACTTTTTAAAAATTTTGTAACAATGTATTTTTTCACAAATTCGGGTTTGATTTAATGGCAGAAATAATGTTTTCCTTCTTTTTTCTATAATAATTTCATACTTTAATGTGATTTTTTTAGGTTAGGTTAGGTTAGGTTGATTTTTATTCTGCTATCTAATTGTTAATAATTATCAGCGCCACCATAAGTCACTATCAAAAAAATTACCAATCGAGCTATGTGGAAAAGATGGGGGCCAATTAGTTGCTCCCCATGAATTGCGCAGCGTGCTTTAACTTTTGGGAATATTGGCTCTTACAGTTAATTATGCAGTAAGGATTTTCTGTAGCACAATATCTGCAATTTTGAGAAGAAATTTTTCCATTGACGAATGTGGCCTAATCAGCAAATATAAATGCATTTAGAAAATTTCGCTCATTTAAGGAGTTTCCTTGGGTCCAATAACAATAATCTAATCTTTTATTTAATGAAAAATACTTAAATTGCTGCCAAGTAAACAATTCTTAATTGTCAAATCAAAATGACTCGTCGTTTTACCTTCTTTTATTTCCACCGCCTGCTTAGTAAATATTTTTGTTGCAGTACAATATTCATTACGATGCAATAACATTCGATACTAATTTTAATGAAGAAAGCAAAATATGATAGGCACAGCAATTGTATTGGACAAAAATAGAAGATAAATAAGTATTTTTTAACTAGGTGAAGTAAAAAAATGGGGTTCCTATCTTGGTTTTTAAGATATCGTGGGTTGTTTAAAGATATTTTTTTTAAATAAGTTAGATCTTATTAGTCTGTTCAGCTACTGGTTATTCCCAAAAAAATATGAGGCACAAAGTTGCATGCCAGAGGTCTTTCGATATCACGGCACACTAGGCATCAATATCTGCCAAGGTTCATATCAGGACCACCTAGACTTAACAAACTAAAATTGATATTAACTGTCATTTTAAAAACAAATGCCATGTTCAGATACATGGTTTAAAAGAGAATCTAGGGACGAATCAGATAGGTAAACAAAATATACAGGGTGCCATTTAAAATAACAGAGTAGATGTCACTTCCGGTGAAACCGGAAGTGGTGAACATACATTTTTTGTACTTAAAAAAGGACAATCACGCATTATATAAGTGTACCAAATTTCAAAATAATATCTTTTTAAATAAACATGCTACGGGGTGTTACATGTCTCCTGTGTCACCCGGTATAGGAATTTTGTCTTGAAGGGCTATATTTTGAGACGAGTAAAACATCTTACCATTTCTTTTAAAAGGTGTTACAATATTTTAAGAAATCGTAAAATAACAAGAGTTCCTGGACTATAAACAATTATTATATTACTTTTTGATACTCTAGGAGACATCTGTAAGCCAGCGTGCAAAGCCTTGTGTTTTGTTGCTCTTTGTAGGTGATAAGAAAATAAGTAAAAAACTGTCAAGTTTTTAAAAAAGAACTAGCGTTCTAGAAAGAAGTACAATAGGCAAGGTAACGGCCGTGTGGTAGTTTTGATTAAGTATTTCGTAATTTGCGGATAAAATATACCCATAGTGCCACTAAGAGGGAGTCTAATTAAGGATTGGTTGTTTGGTCAAAAATACCCTCTTTAGCATTTTATTTATGAGTGTTTTTGGATATTAGATAACCTTGCATAATTGTATAAACGTCTCCTGTTGATGTTAGGGAAAATCGGCACGAGGAGGTAAGCGTTTTGCATTAAATAATCATAAAAAATAATAACAATGTGTATATTTGTTAGTTATGGTTGATAAAATATTAAGACCGGTCATTATTATCTTTTTAGACGTTTTTGTTTGGCTCCGCTTACTTTTAAGCAGTAAAAAGTAATATTTTGGGAAAAGTTAAGTATTACTAAGAATAACTTTTGAAATAGTCGCAAATCCTAAGGAATCAGGACAGTCAGGAAATTAGGAAAGTATTGAAAATCTTTAGTACGGAATTATCCGGGAGAAGTCTGAAGCCGACACCTCGTTTCACCTTTAAACGAAGTATATATATAGTTATAAGTGAGGGATTATATAAGGGTGTTTGGACAACTAGCCGTTTTGAGTCCTTGGTGTCCAAAAACTCTGACTCTTGCAAGGGCAACGTGCACGTTATAGAAAAATATTTGTACACCACTGTTTTTGTAATTTAGGTATTTGTTGTTGATATATTTATTTATATACAACTAAGGTCCGTGCTCTTTAATTTTGACATTATAAATTTGAAACTCAGATTTATTTAGTGATTTTTGTCTGAGCTATCATACATTTTAGTTAGGGTAATATTATTATGTAAATCACTTGGCGCCCATTAGTATTCACTATTTTTATTGGTTCACTAAGATCTTCGATCCACGACCCATATCACGAGCAGGAACATTACCTGTCGAACTTAAACCTTAAAAAAAAACATTATCACTTGTAAACTAACAAACACCCAGGTGGGCGTTATAAAGGTTCAATCATAATGACAAATTTCTTAGGCTGGCTCTTGGACTTGTACAGTTGTCGACAAAAATACTTTCGTCTTGGGGATTCGGTTGATTTCGTTCCATATTGATCAGGGCTAGCATAGACTAAAAATTTTACTTTGAGCAACTTTTTCAATTCGTGTATATTATATGGGTGAGTTGTTGTATTAGGTTAGCTTAGAGATGAATTTGGCAGTGGACATACAATACCACAGTTGACTAATGGAAAAATCCATTGCCAAAAAAACTTCTTTAAATAACTTCTATCTCCAATGAGAAGTGAAATCTTGATTTCGCTTTCATACCGTCATAGTAGGTCGCATTTAGATAATTTGCTTAAGCATAAGCCTAAGCATCATAAAATGAAGTTTATGAAATTCTCTTGTACCAAGAATAACTTGTTTTACTCTAAAAACACCGCTGCCGAAGGTATCACTACATTCAGATTTTCCATCCAAACTTCTTTAAAGCGAAACATCTTGACTATGTTTGTACTCTAATATGTGGATATAATGTTCATAGAATAGAATAAATGCTCGTTGCCGAATGTCAGCCAAGCCTCTAGAACTAGCGGATGCTGCCGAATAAGAAGACAATTTCCGGGCGATTCCGAATGCATATCCAGCACAACAGAAGTCATTCGGACACTGGCGAATACCAAAAATATTTCCCCCTACTTACCCCTGTTTAATCCCGAACCCTTCAACGGAAACATCTGAAACTATAATCTAGTTCCAGATGTCATAATACATACATGTTCTAAATTTCAAGTGAATATCTCAATTTTATTTAATTAAGCCTTTTAATAATGGAGTGGAGGGCGAGTGGTGAGGAGTTGAAAAATATAAAAAAATCTGAGACCCTGGTTTCTGCACCATACACCATATCCCGTTTCTGTACTCTTACCTGCTTGCTTCACTTATTTTGCCCTATTTACCCCTATTTAACCGCAAGCCTTCAACGGACTCATCTCAAAATATAATCTAGTTGGAGAAATCGTTATAATACACATGTGCACCGAATTTCAAGTGAATATTTCAATTCTATTTTATTAAAACCCTTTAATAACGAAGAAGGGGTCGTGGAGGAGAGTTGAAAATATGAAAAACCTGCTCATGGCTTCTAGTATGTACACCAAATCCCAACTTGCTTTACTTATTTTCCTTATTTAACCCCCAGCCCCTCACTAGAATTAGCGCAAAATATAATCTAGTTCCAGATCTCGTCATGGGAATTTGTGCACCAAATTTCATTTCAATATTTTAAACCGTTGAAAAAAAGTTACAGACAGACTGTCCGACGCTCAAATTTAAAATCTCGACATTTTATGACCTAAGCCTATTTCAACAAAAAAAATGTTTGAAATTTTTTTTACGATTACTATACTTCGACTCCACTATATTGGTATGGAAATAATAACAAAAATATAGGCTTTTTCATATTAAGTGCGACAAACTGTATAATAATTAACAATTTTCGGTTTGGAAGTAATACATTTTTTAAAATTTTTCAGGTTGGATGATGGTACTTTGCCACATCAAGAAGTCGTCACAAGTTTGCATGGAAAACAGAGAAGCTTAGTGTCGGACTTTGGAGGGATACCGAAACCAGATACTAAGCACACATCGACACTCAAAGAACATCTGCTACATAAAGATCCTTTAGAGATAACAGTGTATAAATGTGACATCTGTTCTTACCAAACAAAAGATAACAGGTATATGAAACAACATCGGATAGTGCATAAGGATCCATCAGAGATAACAGTGTACAAATGTGACTCATGTTCATTTCAGTCAAGATACAAAGGTGCCCTCAAAGTACATCTGGTGAAGCACAGAGATCCATCAGAAGTAATAATTTACAAATGTGAATCTTGTATATTTCAGACAAAAAGTAAAAGAAACATCAAGAGGCATTTGCTAGTGCATAAGGATCCGTCAGAAATAATAATGCACAAATGTGATTCCTGTTCATTTGAGACAAAATATGATTTTAGCCTGAAGAAACATTTGCTTGTGCACAAGGACCCATCACAAGTAATGATGTACAGATGTGACTCTTGCTCGTATGAAACAAAACATAAAAGGTGCCTTCAAAAACATTTGCCTAAACATGAGGATCTGTCAGAAGTAACACTGTACAAATGTGAGACTTGCTCATATCAAACAATAAGTAAATGTAGCCTCAACAAACATTTGCTACTACATAATGTTCCCGCAGAAACAAAAACGTACAAATGTGACTCTTGCCCATTTCAATCAATAAATAAAAGGAAACTTATAAGACATTTACTAGTGCATAAGGATTCAATGTACAAATGTACCTCTTGCTCATTTGAGACAAAATATAAATTTAGCCTCAAGAAACATCTGCTAGTGCACAAGGAACCATCGGAAGTAACAATATACAAATGTAACTCTTGTTCATTCCAAGCAAGGAGTAAAAGGAACCTCCAAAGGCATTTGCTAGTGCATAAGGATTCATCAGAAGTAATTATACAAATGTGAGTTGTGTTCATTTCAGACAAAATATAGAACTAGCCTCAATACACCTTCGCTATTGCACAAGGATACATCATAAATAGCGATGTATTAATGTGATTCTTGTTCATTTCAAATAAGTAAATGCAAGCAGATTTTCTAATGCATATGGATTTATCACAAGTAACAATATAGAAATATGACTTATTCATATGAAACATGCGATGTAAAATGCCTCAGAACACATTTATGGTTACATAAGGTTCCCTCGGTAGAAATAATGTATGGATGTGAATTTTGCACCTTTAAGACAACACATGCGAGATCTCAAGGAACATTCTTCACTGATAGATAAGATTCCTCCAGAATTAATGAAGTGCAAATGTGACGTGTGCGATCCAGATAAAACTTAAAAGTGACATCAGGAACATTACAGCTACATATGGTTCCATCAGAAGTAACAATGTACAAATGTACCTCTTGTTCATGCAAGACAAAATATGAATTAAGCGTCAAGACACATTGCTAGTGCACAAGGAACGGTCAGAAGTAACAATGTACAAATGTGACTCTTGTACATTTCAAGCAAGAAGTAAAAGGAACCTTCAAAGGCATTTGCTAGTGCATAAGAATTCATCAGAAGTAACTACAAATGTGAGTTGTGTTCATTTCAGACAAAATATAGAACTAGCCTCAATACACATTCGCTATTGCACAAGGATACATCATAAATAACGATGTATTAATGTGATTCTTGCTCATTTCAAACAATAAGAAAATGCAAGCAGAATATTCTAATGCATATGGGTCTATCAGAAGTAACAATATAGAAATATGACTCTTTTTCATATGGAACATGCGATGTAAAATGCCTCGGAACGCATTTATTGTTACATAATGTATGGATGTGAATTTTGTACCTTTAAGACAACACATGCGTGATCTCTTAAGGAACATTCTTCACTGATAATAAGGTTCTTTCAGAATTAATGAAGTACAAATGTGACGTGTTCCATCCAGATAAAACTTAAAAGTGACATAAGGAACATTACAGCTACATATGGTTCCATCAGAAGTAACAATGTACAAATGTACCTCTTGTTCATTTAAGACAAAATATGAATTAAGCGTCAAGAAACATCTGCTAGTGCACAAGGAACCGTCAGAAGTAACAATGTACAAATGTGACTTGTTCATTTCAAGCAAGAAGTAAAAGGAACCTTCAAAGGCATTTGCTAGTGCATAAGAATTCATCAGAAGTAACTACAAATGTGAGTTGTATTCATTTCAGACAAAATATAGAACTAGCCTCAATACACATTCGCTATTGCACAAGGATACATCATAAATAACGATGTATTAATGTGATTCTTGCTCATTTCAAACAATAAGAAAATGCAAGCAGAATTTTCTAATGCATATGGGTCTATCAGAAGTAACAATATAGAAATATGACTCTTTTTCATATGGAACATGCGATGTAAAATGCCTCAGAACGCATTTATTGTTACATAATGTATGGATGTGAATTTTGTACCTTTAAGACAACACATGTGAGATCTCTTAAGGAACATTCTTCACTGATAGATAAGATTCTTTCAGAATTAATGTACAAATGTGACGTGTGACTTAAAAGTGACCTAAGGAACATTTACAGCTACATATGGTTCCATCAGATTCAGAACTAACAATGTACAAATATGACTCGTGTTCTCTACAATCAACATTTAAATTAGGTGTTTTCACTATGTGCAAATTTGCTTTTTTGATATTATTAAAATGAAGTACTTGTTGATATTTAAACAGCATTTTATCGTCCATCAAATTAAAATTTCAACAAATAAATTATATAAAGTTTTAGTATTTGAACTAGTACGCAAAACGCGATGACGTCATCGGTTATATTAGTTTCGTAAATCGCGTTTAAAAATTGTGTAACATAACATTTTACTCATTTTATTTACGTTTTACATGTGATTAAATAAGTAACGCCTATCTAATACGGGATTTGTAAAAGCCACTTTAGGAAATTTATCTTCAAAATAACGTGTTTATAACACAAAATGACACTGACAATATAACTGATGACGTCATGAGTGCGTAGTGAATTGATGTAGTGTTTTTGGCGAAAAATTATAATTATATATAATTTTACTTATTCTTGTTATTATTATTAAACATTTCGGCCCAGTTGATCAATGCGAGGATAAGAAGTTATCCTATAGTTAAAGTACAGTTTATAATAGTTGGGTCACTTCGTTACTGAGTGTCGTCCACACGTCGATAGCCTTACTCCTGCTATTGACGTGTGGGCTACACTCAGTAGGGAGGGTCCCTACTGTATTATTAAATTGTGATTTAACCTTGCGATAACTTTAGCCTCCCATGATAAACCGGCTCTTAAAGAACCCATTAAGATCCTTAGTACACGTTCAACCAAAATCTTGTGTAATGCGGCAGATACTACCAATATGATTAAATTTTTTTTATTTTGAGTGTACTCGTCAACCAAGTATCAATCCTAGTGTCAGAGTTACACAGTATTGTCTATGAGTCAGCGATTATGGCAACCCCACGTATTTCGCCAAGTTGGCTCCACTACCAAAGAGAGCAAATCGATTCGGCAAAATGTCATTCATTCATGCCGAAATAAATTTCCGATTTTGCCAGTGCAATTTATGATACCGATAATATGCCAGTTTTTTTTCCCATAGGTACGGTACATTGTACCTGACTTCGAATCCCCTACTATACTTTGTCTCAATTGAGAATGCTGTGCTTGTAAAGTCAGGGCACGTGTATCCTAGTCTCTGATTGGTCCATTTGCAAGCCAAGTTTACTCAGAGGAAATTAGTAAATCAGAAAGATTTCTTATTTTATTCTTACCGTAATAAAATAAGAACAGTTATGCTGTAATTTAAATTAAATAAATTCAATGTATTTATAAGATAACCAAATGCCAAATGAAAGTGAATTTAAACCATTAATTTTTATTTTGTGTACCAATGGATTTGAGACGGCCTCGATGGGGATTCCACTTACTTCAGAATTCCTATGTGCCCATGTAAACCGTGCTCAGTTCATAGCATAAACAACTGCATTCTAATCTGAGACCTACTAGACTTTTTTTTTGGAAACTTGTGTTTCCACATCACTTCGTGTTTATGTCCAAAGTCACAAATTCTTCATCCCTTTGCAAGTTAATGTCAAGAACCAGGCGGTTGAAGTTTTCGCGAATTATACAGAATAAACACTCATGTACCATTCCACTTTAGAGTACACACAGAGTGGAATGATTTTTTGAGAAAATAGTAAGCATTTGCAAGTAATAAAAATAAATGTGGCTGTTTTCATCTGACATAGGCGATCCAATTTTAAAGAACTAAATTTCAACGACGAATATCTCCCATTCTGTACAGTCAAAGGATCTGAAATTTCGCCACACCACCTGTAGAATATATAACCTATGTAAAGTTACATGGATTGCCCAAGATTCGTCTAAGGCCTCACCTTAACAATTATATCTCATACTACGCATGATTAGATCTTGAGATTGAAGTTTAAACTATACCTATCCTATCCACCGATTGATAGTTAAGCTCAATTTGTCCATGTTTCTAAAACATCGATGAACGTGACCCAGCACTAATCCTATCTTTTCAATTCTACAATTTTTCAAACATTCTTATCATTTTTGAACAGTAAGTTTACCTTAATTTCAGTTAATAAATATATGTGACGTGTCAACTATTAATGTAAGCAATAAAAAAGTATGTATGGGACACAAAATACATACTTATCTATATTTCTTTCTTAAGCCCACTAACCTGAGACAACCCTAACTAAAACTCATTGAATTAAAGTACACAGCCAACGGCAATAACACCATAGACAAATGAATATACCTAACAAATAACAATAAAAGCGTAAAAGACAGGTACATATATTACGTGGTGCCAAGAGGCTTTAATCAAAGATTAGAGGATTTTTTAATCTTTGCTTAATTGTTTTAAGCGTCCTGGTTGATTGAGAATCAGAGAACCAGAAGATAGTGACAAATTAAGCTGGCCACCTATTTATTTTCCTCAAGGCCACTAGCAAATTGTTGGCATTTAAAGTGGTTGAAAATTAAAAAAATGGAGACTCAAGAAATAATATGCAGAATTTGTTTAAAAGTATGTGACAGCTTTAAAGCTTTCGAGGAAAATATGAAAGACTCCTTGTATACACTTCTGCCAAAAATAGTAAGTGTTGAACATGCTCAATTACAAAGAATGAATGAATGGTGAAGTTTATGTATAAATTTGGTTTCGCTAATTATGGCTGTGTGGTGCTTTCTATGATTCTTGTTTTAGAGTTTTACGTAATACAGAAACCCTTGATGTGTACAAATTGTGCAAAAATGCTTATAAAATGTTTTGATTTCAAAGTCCCACCTCAATGCACATAAAAATAAAATTCTATCCGTCAAAAACAAGGAATCTCTGAAACTGGATCAAGCCCCATACAGCACAAGGACATCCTCAGGACATACTGGGGACAACTTTTCAGGACATATGGGATATCCGGGAAGATCCCATTATCACCTTAGGATATCCGTAGGATATCCAAGTGGGACAGTTCGGGCTTTGCTGATGACGTCCTCAGGACATCAGTACGGGAGTATACAGGACATCATCAGCTCTAATATGGGTTATGCCTGGGCTTTACTATGAACAACCTGAGGACATTGATTGGATTTTATATAGGACATCCTCAGTTCTTTTAGGGTTTGTTGGACATTTCTAACGACAGCAAAAAATACATATTATTTTATAAGATCATTACTTTTAAACTGAGCCAATAAGCGAAGACAAAGAAATACAAGTTTTTATAATGGCAGAGGTAAAATGACTAATAAAAATATGATACATATAATAATATGTACAACTCCATACACATGTGTATCTATCAATTGGCTTATATCGCTTTAAAAGTAAATCTACCAAACTAATAGAGGTTATTTATAGTCCAATGAAATAGGTCGACATTTCAAAATTTTAAGGTAAATTTTTGACATGTTACTTTGAAGTTCTGAAAATGAACGTGGAAAAGACATCGACGCTCAGCGGATTTCTTAGAACTTTCGACTTGTCACAAAAAGGCGGCTAATTCAAAACACAGTAAATGTATTAAAACCAAATTATAAATATATTCTATTTAAATAAGATATACATTTTTAATAAATTATTTGTACTGGAGGGGATTATCAAATAGAACAAACAATAAGTTTTTAGAAGCAAATTTTACAAACCAATAAAAGATACTATAAATAAACAGCCTCAAAGCAATATTTTTAATACACTTTGACTTACAAATATTTGTGTGTAGGAACGTTCATGACTGTTATATATAGTGTCCCGTATTATATATATTGTATAGATGGTTTTTTTTTCTATTGCTTGTATTATCTTATGTGACGCGTTGTCATTTATTGTGTGTATACTCTTACATATATACATATTATATATATTTTTTTTAATGAAGAAATAAAGATTATTATTATTATTTATTGCTGAAATCTCCTAAATAATAATACCTATAATAGGACAACTCTAGTACTTGCCCAGGATATTCCCACAGTGGATATTTTAGGCTTTTAATATCTTTGCAGGATATTACTAGGACATCCTGCCAGGATTTGTCTAGGATATTCCCATTTGGGATATTCTCAGGTTGTACATATATTTTATTAGGATATCCTAACGATATCCTGAGGAATGCTGTCCTCGATTGGGATATATGGGACCAAATGAGGACATCCTAGGGATGTCATGTGCTGTGTGGGGCAGACGTCCCATTGGGCAGAAATAAGAACAGTATTGATGATTCAGAGGAGCAGGACATATGTGAATGTTGCACGAGCCTGATAAAGAACTGTTCTACCATATGCTTTTCCGTTGAAAGGGGAGAAGTTACATTGGAGGCAATGATAGACCATTGTTATATTAATTTGAGATTATTTAATTAAAAGAAGGAGGGTCAATAAGGTCCGATTTCCACCCCCGTGAACATAAATGTACCGTTTTTAAAAAGATTCCATCCTTAACAGAGATACCCCGTCATCTTCATGTAATTTTCACCCCTCCTACCCATTTTCATGTTTCTACGCTTCTATGTTGGATCGTACCTTATCTATCACCTTAAGTACACACCCGAGTCCTTCCTATGGTTCGAAATACATCTACTGCTTGTTATTGGCCCACCACCAGTGCGGCCTCCACGTAGCTGTTCCTGGGAGCACCAACTGTAGATGTGTTCAGAACATAGATTTAAATATCAAATACAGATTAAACCCTAATAAGATAAATTCACTCGTGCGGGGCACTGTAAGTTTGAGGTAAGCGGAGTGAATGATGCTTGTGGTGGACCAGTAACAAGCAGCAGATGTAGTTCGAGCCATATGCAGGACTCGGGAGAGTACTTACGGTGATAGATAAGGTACAGTTCACTATAGAAGCGTAGAAACATGAAAATGGTTGCGAGGGGTGAAAATGACTTGGAGAGGGTGGGATGTCTCATGTCTCTGTTTAGGCTGGAATATTTTTAAAAAGGTATATTTATGTTCACAATTAAGTTTGATTTTTTTTCAATTAAGAAGAGGAAGGAATAAAGGCCCTATTGACATTCTTCCTTTCTAGAGTTTTTACTAACCAAATACTAAATATGATTACATCATGAGGTTGCAGATCATGTGTTTATCTATTATTACAAGAAATAACATTAATAAATACACTGAGAGGACCTCACACACCACAACTTGTATACAGACTCACTCCCTATCATCTACTCTCTAGAAAAAATGGGACTTCGTTCCGTTTTTTATGCTGTAGACCAGACCGAGTGCGCATGACCGCGCGCACAGAGCCAGTTTAAAAATCGAGTAGCGAACACCGGCGCGCAGCGTACCGAACTAAATGTCAAATTTGTTGGTTATGTCCTATGTTGTAACATAATCATAGCACAAAATTTACATAATTAGGAACAGTTTCAAGCATTAAAGAATATTGCCATGGTGTTACACGCATAATAATGTAATGAATCAAATAGTTCATTGAGATTCGTACGATTTCTGAAATAATTGTACTTTAAGCAGCTGGAGGTGTTGCTAAATGAATTCCTTAATAATTTAAATAACTTGCAGTACTCATTTTTCCAATCGCTTTGAACTTTTGAATATGAAAACAACACACATCAGGCAATCGTATTTTGCAACAATTGAACAATTGACCTATTCGTACGTTATAATCATAGACATGGAGAGGGGAGAACGCCCTTTGCATCCTTCCCGCCAATACATGCGCGAGATTTCATGGGGATTAAAATGAACCGAGTCTGAGACTGCGCACAGATTATCTTCATTAATTTGATAGAAATGGAAATAATTTAGAACTGTCAGTTGTCATTTATATGTTATTGTTAACCTCGTTCATTGACGAATTAAACCTTTCAGCCTTTATAGTGTTATTTATGAACTTTGGAACAATAATCCGAGTGCACTCCAATTTTATCGAACCTATAAGAGATTATTGTTACATCATGATATTAAAAAATTAAGTGGAAATTGTGTTGGGCAGGATGACACAAATGTATTGTGTGTAACAAAAGGCAAAGATACTGTAGTACCAATAACTGCAGATGATATGAATATCATGAGAAAGTATAGCCTTGAAATCGAAGAAAATGTTATTCACGACCATGAATACTCCCTACCACTAACACCAACATTAACAGACATAACCGAAAACGTAGTGGCATATATATATCTGGATTTGTAGTTAAGATGAGTAAAAAATACATTAAATGTGAAGAATGTGTAGACTTATTAGAAGACACCTCAGCAACTGTTAGAGAAGATTCAGCGCTACTTTTGTTAAAAAGAAAAAAAAGGGGTGCTCTAATTGTTCCTTCGGAAGACTTAATATATATATGCAGCAAAGCCGAGATCCAATTTAGAAAAGTGTTAGCAGTGACAAATGGAAAAATGCCGAACGATGCAAACTTTCTAAATTTATTAACATTATCGTTGGGTTCATCGATATATTCGGATAATAAATGTTTTCAACGTCATGCACTATATGATACGGAAGATCATCGATCAAAATTAATAAAAATTATTATTCACAATTATTTGAAAATTAGGCTATATAATTTAGGAAAAAGTCAAACTGCCGAAATGATGGGAAATCCACTTCGTCGGAAATTAACTAAACTAATATTATTTAATAATCAATAAAATGTAAAAATATAAACATTGCGTATTCTTTCATACACATTTTTACCCAACCACAAAAGGGCAATAATCCTTTTCGCATATTTGTATGTATGCGAGTCCAGTCGTTTATCACTTGCAGTTTTAACATGTTGATGAATGATGTGTTACTAAAGACATTTCCTCTAAAAACAAAGGTTAATAACATCATTTAATTAAGGGCTTTATTAGGTTAAACACCAACAGACAGTAAATACCTCCTATAAACAAACATACAATAAATAATTATTTCACTTTAAACACATTTTAAATAAATATAGTATATTGTGTCACACAAGGGCAGAAAATGAGCATTAGGCAGAGGGCAGCTGATAGCTAAGGACTACTAATGCGTTCTCTGCATATGTGACACACAACTGTCCCATATAGTCTGAGTTACCATTCATTTTAACTTATTCACAAAATTACAATTTATTGCTATTTTGCACTTGTTTGTTACTTTCGGTCATATTTTTAAGGTTAATATGCTTCAATTTCACATATGCTAGGCGAAAAATATATTTGATACTACTCACATACTGATTAATACTCAAAATTCATGTTATTCCTAATGAATAAGTTTTATGTATCATAATATGCATTTGTTTTAAATTTCAAAATGTGTGATAACTGCGCGCGCGCACCGTCGGTCTGACCGTTCTTCAATTTGGCACAAAACAATTTTATTGAAAGATCATTCTCCCCTCTCCATGTCTATGGTTATAATCGAGAACTAACTTGTTTCAAAGTGACTGTTGCCCACGCATCGATGGCAAGAATGGGGGGTCATAGACAATAATGAGGGAAGTGACTCGACTGTATATTGTTAAACTGTGATAACGCTTATTCATGCATTAATAAACCGGTCCTAAGGGTCAGTTTATTAATGCGAGGTTAAAGTTATCCTATGGTTAAAGCGTAGACATGTGCAGAGGCTTTAACCGTAGGGTACTTTTATCCTCGCAAAACCTCGCATTGATAAACCGACCCTAGACTAATTTTCGTTTAAATTAAAATTACGACGATGTGAAGTTAGCAATACATAGAGATTTGACATTGTATTCTGAAAATTCACAGGTGATGTTCATTTTCACATATAAATACGGCGTTTTTATGTAGTTTTAATTTAATTATGGTGTAGACCAGACCAAATTTTGTATGTTACCTAGCCCGTCAGTGATTGCTGTATGTATACGTTTTGTTATTATAAATAGGTATACCTGTTATAAAAGAAGTCTTTCCCATTACCTACTTGTTCTAAAAGGAAATGGGGACTCAAGTAACAATATGCAGACTCTGTTTGAATATATGTGTCGACTTTAGAGCTATAGAGGGTCATATGAAAGACGTTCTAGTTAAAGTTCTACCTAATATAGTAAGTGTTCAAATGATCGCCCAATGGAACAGTAGCATCATATTGTTAGTCGTACCTGAAATTTTATGTCCAAGTTATTCTCATTTTTAATGCTTTCATTCGTTTTTCTAGATTGGAACCCGTGTAATATTAATAAACCCTCTCATATTAGATACATCCAATTCTCTAATACCGTTAAACGTTAAAAACAGACTGTTAATTATAGATTGGACTTTCAACATGTAAATATAGGTAAAAACAATAATATTAAAGAATTCTGTGTCAAATATTTGAGAGATGTTACACTGGCTCCAATCTAGAAATGCGAATAAAAACATTAAAATGAGAGTACCTTACTAAATTTGAGGTTATGTTACCTATATGGTGCTTCTGTTCCATAAATAAATTTAGTTTGGACGAATGCTTGTTGTACATTTGGATTGTGTGATGCTTTTGGCAAATCTTGTTTTAGGATTTACCTGTAATACGAGAGCCTGTGGTGTGTACAAATTGTGCAGAAATGCTTACAAAATGTTTTGATTTCAAAGTAATTCGCTTCTACATAAATGATAATAAAGTCTCATTTGTTGACAAGGATCGTAAAAAACTGGATGTAAAAGATGTCGATTTGCACAGTAATGAATATGGTACTGATTTTCAAGATCAAAACTTCTGTGGATTTTGCATCGGTCTGGTGAAAGATTTTTCCGTATCTGTTGAAGTTGAAAAGGGAGACGTTACGTTGGATGCAATGATAGGCCGATTTCTTCCAGAATTGGTATGTATCTTTCCCATTAGACATTACTAATATTAGTATGAGGCCATTTAGTAGTAATATTCTTTATAGTCAATATAATATTACAAGAAGCTGTTTTATCGAAACCTAAAATATTATTCACGAGAGATGCACATTTTTCAAGATTTAACGAATTAAAAATCGGTACTGTAAAAATCTCTCTATAAAGCAGGCCATTTTTGAATATCATTTAGTAGATCTGCAAAACTGTTAACGTAGGTTGTTCAAATTAAATAATGATTTACGCTGGACACGTTTTTTTAAAATTTGTTCAGCTCTTCTGTTTTTGCAATATACACTGTGAAACTGAGGGTTTAGTACAATTGAATTATTAACAAAATTTCAGCCTAAATGTAATTACCACAGATCGAAACCCAGTTGTTACTTGAAGATTGATGTTAGGGACCCAAGTAGCACAAAAACTGCGTTAACATTGTGGCAGCAAATACTGTAACAGTCAGTGTGAACCATTATTTTGTTTTGAACATGTAGCTACAGCCTTTCAGTTGATTTGAGTATTTCTAGATCATATTGCTTAATTTTTAGTAAGGGGTTCAAAGCTTTAAAAATTGATATAAGGCATTCCAACAAGGTAAATAATTTTTTGGAACGAATTCAGGAAAAGAACCCTAAGGGGCGTCAGAAATAGCTTGTCGGACTTTTGTTGGTGGTTGCTCTTCATGAGAGAGAAAGTTGGCAAAATGTTATTTTAATTGTGTATTTGAATGTTTACCTATTGCTAAAAAATTAAATACTTCCGTTATTGTTCTGATTTTTTATATCTGCCTACTACAGACATGAGCGCATCTATCTGTACTAATGGAATTTCAAAACCACAGGTTTTTTCCTAAATATATCCAGAATAACATGAACGAAATTTGTGTTTTAAATTTCGACACACAGGAAACTATACCGGGTGTAACAGGATCATGGTATACCCCATTTTCTCCTTTGGTTTTGAAGATAATTGATTGAAATTTAGGATATGCTACATACATAATAAGCGGCATTTTTTGACATACAATTTTTTTTCACTTCCGGTTTCGCCGGAGGTGACACTAACTTTCGATTTTTAAATGGAACACCCTATACCGGGTGAGTCACGAATTGCGCTCGCCCCGATATTTCCTAAAATATTTGGAATAGAAAATTGAAATTTGGAGACCTTATTACACGACTAAAATGCCATATTTTCAATAAAAAATCAAGTTTGGTGCACATCCGGTTTGACCGGAAATGCCCACAACTTTCTATTTTTAAATGGAACACCCTATATATTTTTACATTTTTGGAATCTAGAGGAAATTTTGAATACAATACATCCATTTTGGTCACTTTTTGATAAACATTAAAAATTCTATTAAAAAATCTATTTCTGAATCCAGAGTGCTGTGGTGCCCAAAATATATTTTAGTTGTGTGCTACGTTACTATAAAAATAAAAAGAGCAATATGATTGCATTACTTAATTCTCTAGAGGCGTTTAAATGTGATTTTTACCCATTAACTCGGTTTTTTTTAAATGGGAATTTAATCGTTCACCAACATTTTTAAATACCTCATTTTCATACGAATCTTATGATACCGAAATTTTGAAAATCCGCTCAGAAATATTTGAGATTTCAGCCAAAATACAATGCAACCAAGCTTTTAGAAACATGCGGCTAATAGATAATAGATTAGTGGGCTTTGGAAACTAAAATGGCACATTTCTGTGTAAATCTGGTAACCTAATAATATTGGAAAAATCATAGTAGCCATTGAATATAATAAAACAATATCAGCTGCCAGACAGATACAAAATAAAGCGTTGCGGAAATCTCTTTGAGCAAAAATTAAAGAAAATGAATAATTTTAGTAGAAATGAAAGGGTCGATATGTTACTGATATATGGAGAGCGTCTCAAAAATTCAACTGCAGCTGCAGAACTGTATCAGCAACGATATCCCAACAGACGTCATCCAAGCAGACACTTGTTTGCCAGAGTGGAACAAGAATTAAGAAACGAACCCAATCAACAAGATGACCATTAAACATTTATTGTAAGTGAGCACAAAGAAATTGATGTATTAGGATTTGTGATGGTACACCCAACAACATCAACAAGGGAATTGTCAATGGAATGCGACATTAGTCAGTCTTCGGTTTGCAGAATTTTAAAGAAACATAAGTTTCGGTCTTATAAATACCAAATACACCAACATCTTTATGGAGATGATAACGACAGGAGGCTAGTATATTGCAACTGGTTCTTAAATGCAGTACAACAAAACCCAGGTTTTCCTTTTCATATTTTATATTCAGATGAAAGTAGATTTACGAACCAAAGTATGTTTAACAGAAATAATACTAGGTACTGGACTCAAGAAAATCCGAGGTTGGTAGGGCGGGGGAATATTCAGGAAAGATTTGGGTTTAACTGTTGGCTTGGAGTACTTGGAGATCGAATAATTGGACCCTTATTTTTTGATGGAACATTTACTGGCGAACGATATTTATTATTTTTACAAAACCAGACAGCAGAATTTCTTGACTTACTTCCTCTTGCCTATTTACAAAATCTGTTTTTCCAGCAAGATGGTGCTCCCCCACATAATTCCAGAAGAGTGATGGAATATTTAAACAACTTGCATGGTGAACGCCTTATCGCAAATCAAGGTCATATCAGGTGGCCTCCTAGGTCACCTGACTTAACACCCCTCGACTATTATGTATGGGGCACTCTCAAAAATAAAGTTTATAAAACTTCTTCAAATACCCGTGAAGAGCTGCAAAATAAAGTTGTACGGGCTCTTAATGAAATAGCGCCGGCTGAATTGCGTAGAGCCATTCAAGCAACTGTACGCAGAGCCGAATTGTGTATAGAAAAAAATGGTGGACATTTTGAACAGTATCTATAAATGTCAATTTATGGTTTAATTATATTAATTATTTTAAAGATACCTACTGTTACCTAGTCTAAGTTTAATTGTTCAAACGGAATTGATTTTTATTTATTTATAGGCCCGATATTTATGTTCATTTAAATAAAACTCTGAAAACTGAACTGATGTAGCATTCTATTGCAAATGTCCTTGTGGATGTAATTGTGTTTACCTCCACATACCTATGCTAAACTTAATTGTAACGTTCTTTGCGCTCACAATTATTAAATGTTTGATAGCTCAAGATTGCCTATAACTACACGAGTCTGTCTGACAGCTGATATTGTTTTATTACATTCAATGGCTACTATGATTTCTCCAATGTTATTAGGTTACCAGATTTACACAGAAATGTGCCATTTTAGTTTCCAAAGCCCACTAATCTATTATCTATTAGCCGCATGTTTCTAAAAGCTTGGTTGCATTGTATTTTGGCTGAAATCTCAAATATTTCTGAGCGGATTTTCAAAATTTTGGTATCATTAGATTCGTATGAAAATGAGGTATTTAAAAATGTTGGTGAACGATTAAATTCCCATTTAAAAAAACCAAGTTAGTGGGTAAAAATCACATTTAAAAATTTTAAACGCCTCTAGAGAATTAAGTAATGCAATCATATTGTTCTTTTTATTTTTATAGTAACGTAGCACACAAACTAAAATATATTTTGGGCACCACAGCACTCTGGATTCAGAAGATTTTTTAATAAAATTTTTAATGTTTATCAAAAAGTGACCAAAATGGATGTATTGTATTCAAAATTTCCTCTAGATTCCAAAAATGTAAAAATATGTAGGGTGTTCCATTTAAAAATCGAAAGTTGTGGGCATTTCCGGTCAAACCGAATGTGCACCAAACTTGATTTTTTATTGAAAAGATGGCATTTTAGTCATGTAATAAGGCCTCCAAATTTCAATTTTCTATTCCAAATATTTTAGGAAATATCGGGGCGAGCGCAATTCGTGACTCACCCGGTATATGCTTTTTCTACACCTATTAAACAAATAAATTAAACTGAAATTTGATAACACCAATCGGTACCTACTCATAAGAAGGGGAAAACGTAAACAAACAATATAACGGTACACATTTTCTATAATATTAAGTTTTTCTAGTTCCCTACATTAAGAGGCAATGCCGAAAATGTCATTGACTGAGTAAAGTTTGTTGTTAGTTTATATAAAAGTGTATATAGGTATATTATATTCCTTTATACAAACGAACATACAATATATGTATATACCGACCTATCATTTCACCACATAATTTATTATTAATGGCTAAAGATTTTTTAAATATTATGGAGCATACATTGCCTTGAAAAGTAAGTTCCACGTGCCTATGGATGGCATGCTTTCGACCTCGGTTTACAAAGGATGCCACGCTCTTGTTTTTTTCTATTGTGTCAAACTGAGTTTGGATAACCTATACCATATTTTGTTTTTTATTCTATGTACTTTGGTTTGGTCAACAGTCAATCACAATATTATCCATGCACTGTGTGAAAACATTCCTTTTCTTTCACTATTTATTTATTGCATAGTTGAAACTGTATCCTCAAACAGAGATGACTGTACTTACAAATATTGGTTGACACATAAATATTTCTCTGTACAGAATTTAATTTTCGATGTCTTTCTTGATTCACAGGACTTAAGTATCATCAGGAAATCCGTAATCTGTGCGTCCTGCCGTAAATCTCTAGAGAAGTGTTTTCATTTTGTGACGAACTGTTTGATTGTAGAGAAAAAGATTAAGAGATATTGCGAAACTCTAGATTTAAACAGTAGGGGTCAAATAGAGTTAAGCAGCATATTAGAGTCTATATCAAGAAATGTAAGAGAAATAGAAATACAGACCTGTGAGAAAGGAGTCATTAACGAAGGTGATACATTAGACAAATTAGAACAAAGTTTCTGTGATGATACTGAATACAATAGAGAGAATGTTGAACATAAAAATAAAAGTTTTGTGGACACGGATAATCTAACACTTGACAATGAGGAACAGTTTATATCAAGGTGTAAAGAAGATAGTAATGTACTTGATGTCATTAAAAGAGAAGAAACATTTTGTAAAAGTAGCGATACTGAACTTAAAATAGAAGATTTTGACGAAATGGAGAATCCAACATGTTTGGTTAATGAAGAAATTGAAATAAAAACAGAGGAATCTGATTTCCACAGGTAATACTAAATTAAGTGTCATTTTAAATACGGAAAACCGTTTCTTGTGCAAATACAATGTTCAATAATAGAAGCGAGTATAAGAAACATTTTTTTTAAGTATTTTCTATTTACAATAGGCTCATTTAGCAATTTTTTATTATTAAAATATTCTGAAGGAGCTTGATGAATATTTTTTTCTCGAATTCTTTGGAACTTCCTGCCACATGTATTTTTTCTTTTTAAGTAGGTCTCGGGAAATCTACAAAATATCACAATTAACCAGTATGTTATTGGTAAATAACCTCTACGCCTGTGACTTTGTGGCGTTGTTTTGAAAGGTTTTATTTTGCCCAAGTGTTCAAGTGTGGGCCACCCTACGAGCGACGTGGTTAGCGTCACTGGTTTCACCTGGCTAGCACAGTAAAGATACGGAGAGCAAGAGGGCGTCGAGTTCAAGGCTTGGGCGCCATTGATTACTAAGGGTAATCAAAGAAAATTAAAGATATAGATAAACAAAAGACAAAAGTTACATATATACAATAGTACTATGTTACAAAAATATTATATTACAAAAAAAATTGAACTATCACAGCATCAATGATACTGTATAGCAAGGTATCACACAGAAATATATACAAAATACTATATTACAATAACCGAAGCTCAAGATAAGCTTGAGACTTTTACGAGAGCCAAATTAAATATATTACAGAGAGATGACTCGTAAATTGTCTCAATTATGAAACAAAAGTATATATTACAAGACAACAAAGTACTATAATACAAGTTACTATATTACAAGATACTCTATATTACAATGTGCCCCAACGGCAAAGCAAATCTGAGGCGTGTACGAGAACCAAAAGTATATTACAAAAAATACGTCTCGTAACTTTCACCTCAATACTAAAATCATCTATTACAACAAACTTAAATAAACTTGAGATCTTTTACAAGAGACAAAATAACTATATTACAAAAGATAACGTCTCGTAAATTTATCTCAAAATTTATAAACATTAGACCCTCTCGTTACAACAAACATTGAACCACGACTTACGATATCACTAACAAACGCGCATTATAGTACTACAATAAGATATTAATCATAAGGAAGCACGACAAAAGCAACTACGAAACAATACTACGGCGAAGTATTTGCGACAACGAATTCAAGATATAAGCAACTATGAGTTAATATACAACAAAGGATTTAATCATAACAACGGATTTAAAATGTAATCTAACCAAAAATATAATAGATTTAGCTTCAATCTAATATTTTAAATTTAGACACTTTTAACTCTTATAACTCAACAATCATGTGAAAATAATCCCTTTTATTGGTAACAATGAAAAGTACTTATCTTTTATTTTGTTATCCTGATCCAGGAAATTCCTAGATACGGTCCTGTTCTCCGATGGTGATGTTAAAATTTACGTTTCACATGTGGCCGTCTTAATCCCATTGTGAGGTTATGAAGTCGTAGAAGGTTGCCGCCAAGACAAAATGAAGAAAATCTCTTCGCCCAGAATGTTTTCATATATTCTAATTCAAAATGTAGTATAGCAAGGTTGACTTCATATAAAAATTGCTCGCTTAGTGGAAAAACGTAGTAGGTATCGCAATATGAATGTACATAATCTCAAATCTTGCTTAAAGCAAATAATATAACGTTGAAAGGCTTCTACGTTAAATGTATTAGACGTAACTAAATTTGATTAAGAAGTTATTCTTTATAAGAAAATACTTATCAAAAAAATTTATAAAAAAAATCATTCATGAGAAAATTATAAGAAAATACGTATATTTATAATTACGAGAAAATTATAAGAAAAAACCTAAAACAATATTTCAAATGTTAGACGATATTTGCCGGTATAATAATTAAAACCTTACCTCATGTGATCATCACGAGGTTTTTCAAATTCTATTATCCCCTTTACAGGTCAAACGAAATTATAAATACGTCTTATTAGTTCAATGGTTCAATGAGAAAGAGTTTTGCCCGGCGTTATTTAGTTGAAATATCATTCCTCGAGCGCTATCTAGTATTCGCTAGCGTTAACTCTCACAGATGACGTATGTTTATCATAGTACAAGGAGTAAGGGCACTCTATTAATACTAAAGTTTGTGGGAATAATATTTCCGATAAGTTATAATTTTTCTAATAATTATTAACAGTGTAACAAAGGATGCTATCGAGCATTCCGAATGTTACAACTTTTACTTCAAAGGATCAGTTAGAGGTTGCTTTTATTAAACAAATAACACAAACAAGTATAAAAACTTGAAATTAAATATTTCGTCGACGTTTCGGAAATCTAATGTTTCCTTTTTGAAGGCTTTTTTGAAAAATCTTTTTTGCTGTGTATTATAAATACACAGCTCTAAGAATGTTTGTTATATTCAACATCGTAAACATTACAAGAAATAGCTATATTCGCTCACCATAAAAAGATTCATTTATACATACAAACATAATTTTTTATTCATATCAAATAATCATATTTACTCTTCAGTTATTTCATTATTATTAACCAACTTCATCTGTCGCAGCTGAACATGGTTTCGAATTTTTTGTTTAGCATTGCTTGCCATGTTTATATAGATCTTTCCTTCATGAGTAAATACCGACTTTTTATCGAATGATCGTTGAGCGTCCTTGAATAATGACAATCTGCTTTTCACTAAATCTTCACATATCACTATTTTTGTTCCCTTTAACTTTTTATGATTTTTTAATACATTGTTTCTTTGCTGCAATCTTTCAAATTTTACTGTGACTGGACAGGTATTTTTTGTATTACAATTCTATAACTTTTAATCAAATCTTCATATCTTATTGGTACCTTGATTTGTTCATTACATAATTTCAACACTTTTTCATTCAGGTTTTCGTGTTCATTTTCCTTTATCCCATAAATGCAGATATTGTTTTGTTTATGCTTTGGTCAATATTTACTAGTTTAGCTTCTAAAGAGACCTTCATAAATATTCTTTCAATAAAGTCCTCGTCTGCCAACAAGTTTAGTTTTTTTAATAGCAATATTCTCGCGTTATTTTTGGCGACATTTTGACTTCACTATTTGATGGTACGAGGACTAGCTGAAAAACTTTGCACAAAATTATGTTTTAAGTGTTTAAATATACCACGCTTTTTCACCTTTTTTACGAAGAGGAATTTATAGGTGTTATACACTCAGCGCCATGACAACTGTCCGATTATAAACAAACAGAATGAAAAGGCGCCAGACCAATGACATTGGATTGAACTATTTGATACTATTAGATTAGATGACAAGGATTGTCTAGGACATTTTTTGCATATTAGCCACCCAAAAATCATTTATACTGTGTCATTCAAGATCAATTTTCTGATGTGCACTTTAAATAGTTTTTAATTTTGCAATATACCGGGTGAGTCACGAATTGCGCTCGCCCCGATATTTCCTAAAATATTTGGAATAGAAAATTTAAATTTGGAGACCTTATTACACGACTAAAATGCCATCTTTTCAATAAAAAATCAAGTTTGGTGCACATCCGGTTTGACCGGAAATGCCCACAACTTTCGATTTTTAAATAGAACACCCTATATATTTTTACATTTTTGGAATCTAGAGGAAATTCGCAATTCGTGACTCACCCGGTATTATGAGTTAACTAATTGTGAAATTTTATATACAACATACACAACATAAAATAATAGTTCAGTGATATTAACATGTTTTTATAATTTCCAGATTAGAGTATGGAGTCGTTATTCCAAGAGAAATGTCAACTAAATTACGTAGAGTACAGAAATCTTTAATATCCGACCTTGAGGGATGTCAATCGAAACCGCACATTAAGCGTACATCGACGAATAAGAACGTCTATACAAAAAGAATGTATCAGTGCGATTGCTGTTCATTTCAGACAAAACATAAAAAAGGTCTCAAAATACACAGCCGGCGGCACAAGAGCTCTTCAGAAATACCAACAAATCAATGTAACCCTTGTTCATATCAGACAGTCTGCAGAATAGGCGATCTCAGATCACATTCGCTAAAACATAAAAATCCTTCAGACGTACCAATCTACAAATGTATCTCTTGTTCATTTCAGACAAAAAATAATAAGGACCTTAAAACTCATATGTTGAAGCATAAGGATCCTCCAGAGGTCACAATGTATAAATGTCACTCTTGCTCATATAAGACGAAACAGAAACACTATCTCAAAAAACATTCATTAAAGCATAAGGATCCTTCGGAGGTAACAATGCACAAATGTGACTCTTGTCCTTTTGAGACAAAATATGAGAAGTCCCTTAAAGGACATCTACTCTTGCATAAGAATCCTTCAGAAGTAACAATGTACAAGTGTGACTCTTGTTCTTTTCAGACGAAACATAAACAGTACATCAAGGGCCATTTACTGCTGCATAAGGATCCTTTAAAACTAACAATGTACAAATGTGAGTCTTGTTCTTTTCAGACAAAAGATAAATATTATATCAAAGACCATTTACTGCTGCATAATGATCCTTCAGGGGTAACAATGTACAAATGTGCCTCTTGTTCATTTCAGACAAGAAGGAAGTCATACCTTAAAATTCATTTGTTGAAGCATAAGGATCCTTCAGAGGTAACAATGTATAAGTGTGCCTCTTGTTCTTTGCAAACGACAGATAAACTTACCCTTAAGCAACATTTACTGCTGCATAAGAATCCTTCGGAAGTAAGAGTTTACGAATGTGACTCTTGTTCATTTCAAACAAGATATGTTCCTAGCCTCCGAAATCACTTGCGAATACATAAGGATTCTTCAGAAGTAACAATGTACAAGTGTGACTCTTGTTCCTTTGAGACAAAACATAAGAAATGCCTTATAAGACATCTACTCGTGCATAAGAATCCTTCAGAAGTAACAATGTACAAATGTGACTCTTGTTTATATCGGACAACACGGAAATATTATCTCAATAAGCATTTGCTGAAGCATAAGGATCTTTTAGAAGTCAAAACATTCAAATGTGAGTCTTGTTCTTTTGAGGCACATAGTCTCTATGTCCTTAGAAAACATTTGCCGAAACATAAAGATCCTTAAAAAATATGCAAGAGTTAAATCGTCCTCAGCGAATATCCTATATTTTTTTATGAGTTGGAAAATTACGTCAGATGTACTAACTGCCTTATTTAGATGTGTTGCTTGTATCAGGTGGGGTGATCTAAATATTGATTTATTATTGGGTCACAAAGTTCACTAATTAAGGAGTTGTTTAGATTCGTCTGACAAAACTAGTCGCTGAACTTACAAGTCACTCATTCAATGCAAGCACTAAGAGAATTTTTAATTATCTCGGATACTGAATGTTTTCTGAAAATATTGTAATAAATTTTGATATTCGTAAATGTAATATTAAAATTAAGTGTTACGTTTAGGGATTTTCATAATTTTGATGGAAATTTTCTTTTAAAACTTTCACAATAGAGAGTGTGATCAAGTATATGTTCGGTAGTAGACGACGTTCTCGGCACTTCTGTCGTTACATGTTTAACACTCCTAGACATGTCAAAAGCTTTTGACATAAACTTGCAATATTTATAGGCAACACTTCAACACTATGTTGTGACTAGTAACATACTGGAGTGGTGTAAGAATTACTTACAGGGCTGCTCTCAGTATGTCTATAAATTTGTCTTAACAAAACTAATTTCTCTGAAAGAGCAATAAGATCGGGTGTACCTCAGGGTTCAATCCTGGGCTCCGTATTTTTATCACTTTCACTGCAGATTTACAGTTTGTCCCAAATTCCTGTCAAATTCATATGTATGATGATATACTCAGTTATACCTTAATTTTATCCATAAGATGCTCCTGAAACAGCCAGAAAGATTAATAACAATCTTTTCCTAATTGACAATTGGACCAGGCAAAACTTATTGGTACTCAATCCTGAAAAGAGTAAATGAATTATTTTTGGCACTAGTAGTAGCTTGCAGGCTAGAGCCAATTTTGAATTATCAATAGACGGTGAAACAATTCCTCGTGTCACTACTATACAGACCTGGGACTTGTTACGAGTAATAATTTGAAATTTATTGATCATGACAATTGTCTGTCAAAAATCTTACATTAACTTAAAAAGGTTTGCACCATATAGTAACCTACATTTAACTAAGCTGACGTAGTATGTGGGCCATGTCTTAGTCAGGAAGGTAAATATCTTCTAAAAAATCCAAAATAGATTAGATTCATAACTGATGTCGCAATATTTCATCATATAACTCCCTTTTTAAGATTTACAAATTCTTAAACTTGATCTCCGTTTACTTCATGCACACAGTCATATTTATTAACAATATCATACATACAAAGATATTCATAGATATAATATGAGAGGTAAAAATAATATTCATATAGCCAAAAGTAATTGTCATAACTCTATGAATACATTGTATTTGAAGGTTTTCAAAAACTTTGAGTTACCCAAATCTATAAAAGATGCTACAATCTTACACAGCTTTAAGACTAAACAAAAAGAATTTGTTATGAATAGTTTGTGATTAAAGCAAATGATATAAAGATAGAATGTCTGAAGTATTATGTAATTTGTAAATTATTGTTAATTCAATAAAGTTTTTCATTCATTCATACTTTATAAATTTCCTAAATACATATTTGCTAAAAGAGAAAGACAACGTGATGTCCATGTAAGAGAATGAAGACACATCTCTCTCAATTCCTCGACAACAGTGCTGCATTCCGCAAATCATTTACTTTTCTGGTCTCTTACTGTTATAATAACCTGCCAGATCAACTTTGCTAGCTCTGCTAAATTGAAACCCAATATGAAGTCCCTACTCCCAAAATGAAAAACTTTCATTTCTAAACCCAATTGTTTCAATGATTGCATACTCATGTATGCCGCACACTATTTTAATCTCATTTCATGTACATTTTGTCATATTAACTTTAACGGCTTAGGGTTAGGTTTTATATCTATCTTATTGTACAAATGTATTTGATATTTTGGACAATAAACTATTATTATCATTATATATAATTTGGTCGAGTTTTTTTCGAGCTTTAAGGCTTCTGGCGGAAATTAGGGCCCACAAAAAATAATGAATGTTGTTTTTTAACAGTATACTGTCAAAAGTAAGTAAGGTTTTTTGGACCTTTTGTAGCTTTCAAGCTAGCAAATATGCATACGTTCTTAACTACATATCACACTATGTATTGCCAAAATAACGTAGGTCTGGCGGCTCTGGGATCTTGCTCTATATGGTTTGTTGTTTTTTTTTTATAAAAAAGATACAGGGGCGCGACTACCAAACTGAAGTCACCCAGTATATAACCAGACATTCATATTTGTTTGTTATTATATCTATGTGCTTGAAAAGAAATATTCGCAGTTGTCCAATCCTGCCACAATAATAAAGTTCAAATAAATTAACAAATAGGTACTAAATGTTTCAGAGCGAACAAGAAGAAGTGAGGTTATATATATTTACCGTCGAGAAAGATGGTTTCAAAAACGAAAGTGTCTACGCAACCGCCGCGGCGGATCTTTTGCAGAACTTATTGAACCGCCGCACAGAGAAATTGGAATATTTTATGCAATTTTCTGAAGAACAAGGCGGGGGGACACCCCCCGCACCCCCCTTTTTGTCTGCGACACTAATGCTGCCTGCGGCGCTGATAATTTATTAACAATTATTTAGCAAAATAAAAATCAACCTAACTAACCCAACTACCTAACAACTTAAAAGAATCACATGAAAGAGATAAATTATTATATGAAAAAGAAGAACATTATTTCTGTCGTCAAATCCAACTAGAATTTGTGAAAAAGGATATTAATCGTTACAAAATATTTTAAAAAAAAGTCCAGTGGGCAGCAGTTGAACCCGGGACCTGTTGCTCCACAACGCGGCAACGTTACGTATATACTAGCGATCCACGTCGAGAACACCGCTATGGCACAGAATAAATAGTATGTAACCAAACCAATTGTCGCGGCGGTCACGTAAATACTTAAAGCAACCGCAGCGGCGGTTCGATAGCAATTTATTAAAATACCGCCGGCGGTTTACTAGACACTTTCTTCAAAAACTCAAAACGTGCCGTAACGTAAACTTGCGGCTACAGACACGAATATCACTTTGGCTCCCTGACTTCCGCATGCGCAGTTTCAATGACGCTTACTTTGAATTATGTTTTTGACCAGCTATTTGCATGAAATTCTATTCAAATAATTTCGGAAATTATTTTGCTCTGCTTTAGCACTATAGTGCAAAAGCAAGTATACTTGTGTACCTAGATCGGTAAGTAAAGGATGAAAGAAGTAACTAAATTTTATTTTAAGAACGTAAGGTTTATTCGACACAAAAATATTTAAGCAATTAAAAGTTTGTTTGCTATAGAATTTGCTTCATCTGCATTTGGTTTCGTAAGCAGGTTCTTTTTGGATTTCTTAGATTTCTTTGTTGAAAAAAAACGTCTTTGTGGATCAATTTTTGCATTATGAGGGGTATTTATATGGCTCTTAGCTAACTGGTTTTCCCGACCATTATTTAATAATGCCATTAAAGTGGGCTCCAATGGTGTTGTAATTTTTTTGAAGGCCTCAAGTTGTTCAAATGATGTAATATTCTGTATCAGCTGAATATGAAATAGTTTCAATTTCTCCTTTTCTATCTCTAGTTGCTCTTTAGTCTTATTGGAGATGAGATCAGAGTTATTTAGTATTTCAACTAGCTTTCCTTGCTCTTGAATACGTTTATTCTCTGTCTGATCTACAATTAATACACGTTCATCTGTGGAAAAACAGAATTTGAAAAAAGTACCTATTATAATTAACGAAAATTCGGGAAAATTAGTTCTGTTTGAATCATAAACATATTAATTGTAGGTATAGATTACCACCACCGCATAACACCAACAACCACCAGAAAATACCTATTACAATAAACATACATGGCATTTCATCCTGTTTTATCCTGTGCATGTCAAAAGTGACGCGTCAACAACTGAAGAACTGCATCTAAGAAAAAATGCACACATTGTTACAGACAAATAATGCATTTAAATATTATGATAAAATGTCATTTTTAACAACTACTTAACTTACCTTCAGACCTAATTTCTGGAGCAGTATTTTTAGTGCTTTCTTGATAGCGACAAACTAGATGGATATGCTTGCACATGTTCCAACGGATACTATTGTCCAAACAAGTGCAAGAGTAAGAATGAAGACATATATGACATAAAGTACATCGTAATTTGCAGTCACAATTTAAGTTTTTCTCCTCGATAAGATAGAGTTCATTTGTCGAAGAAGATGGTACCTCCCAGCCCATTTCTGATGGTATAACAGAACTAGTATCCAAATTTTGACTGGCTTTGTGTCTTTTTCTCAAATCTTTAACTTTTGTAGAAATTTTTCCTTTATTGATAGTAATCATCCTATCAAAAAGTTTGTCTTTTATGAATTTCATAAGGATATTAATAGTTTTATCCAGGCGCTGAACATGCTTCCAATTTAAATATAAATATTTGATGGTTTGATGCATGCGTTCTATGCTCATGTTTGTGTTGATACCCGCTCGCAAACGATGACAGTAAGCCCATGATTTTGCATTTGTCAAATAATGTTGTTCAAAATAACGCCCAAAATCTGATTTTTCAGGAGACGACAAAATTGTAAATACAAATTTTTGTATCATTTTTGGGAATGCATCAGCATCACTTTCTTGCAACAATGTGTGCAATTGTCTATACACAGTTACCTTAAAACAGTTTCAATACACATTTTATTCTACAGATATAAGAACATTTTAACAAGAAACTTACTTTTTGCTCTTGGCTGTCAATTTTGCACAAGTTTTTTCGCCAGGCTCTGTCAACGTGCCAGGTACAGAATAATCTGAAATGTATGTGATTATTAGTACTACAAACCTATATTTAATTCAATAAAATAACTTACTGAAACTGTGCTGGCGACATAATTTGCAGCCAAGCATTATAATAGTAATGGGCCATGTCTGACATGAAAACCTGAGGCTTAATTTCTCTACCCAATTTTTCTTTTATTGCCTTAAAAAATATACATATGATTTCTTCGTCAGATCTGTTTGATATTAAGAAACTACAAGGGAATCCCTCACGCATGTAATCTGAAACAAGTAGAGTCGTCAATTCAAACTCGTGAGCATTAAGCCCATGAGTTCCATCGATGCATATGCAATCTTCGGAGCATTCTTGTAAAATTTCAAGTTGGCCAGGATGCATGATTATTAAAATAAAATCTTCTATTTTCAAACATGCATAAGCATCACATGATACACCCTGTGGTTTATAAAATAAAACTATTCCACTGTTTTTGACTTCGTTAATCCATGATTCGATGCTGATTACTTCATTTTTATGTCGTACACCTTCACTGTTCAAATTAAATGATCGTGTTATATTATTAAGGTCTTTTCAGGTTAAAAGGTGCATTCTTTCCAATTTATTGTTGGTAATTGAATCCCTGATATCGTCCAAGATGCACGAAAGTGGTACTTTAGCAGCAATTTTACTGGCAACTGCCATTCTTTCAGTTTCAGTTAGATTCAGATGACCTAAGTTATTATTGTGTCCAACGTGCGTTTCGACAAAATTTACTTCATGGTTTCCATTTTTGAATATTTTGACTTGCAGTTCAGATGGGCAAATTCCATTAATTTTTTTGCTCCCTTGTGTTTTTAAATGTCTAACATCACTACCCTTTTTTATATAAAAACCTGAGCGGTGGCAAACATATGTGATGTTCTTAATGTTATTTATTGTTGTGTAGGAGCCATGGTTATTAATATATAAGGAATATGTCCCCTTCTCTAAATTTGTTTTCCATATATGGAACTCTTGTTCATTAGAAAATAGGAGTTTCTGAGTCACTATTTTGATATTATGATTTTCATCAAAATGATTATATATAATTGACTTTAAATTGGTTTCGTAATCGCACAAACTGCATTTAATTAATCCAACCCTTTTATCAACACTGCTGTCTCCCACATAGATTTTCTGATGGTTTTTGTAATGATTTGAGTGTGAAAAATTTTTTCCACATTCTTGACACTGATATCTGTACACTTTTGGAGATGTCAATTGGCTTAAATTATCTAAAAAAAAAAACAACAAATAAGTTATACTTAATCATGGAAATAATAAAAATAATCTTTTAACTTTACAATAAAGATTGGTACCTAGGTAGACACTTACCAGGATGAAACTGTATGACATGCTTTTTTAAATTTGAATATTTCGAAAGACTTTTCAATCATTTATACCACATAGCTTCACGTTTGTACATTTTATTTGGTGCAATTTCATTTAACTGATCTAAAAATACGAATAAAGGTTTATTTTCAGAATAAAGGCAATCAAATTATTAACAAACATACCTGGATGAAACTTTTTCACATGAGTTCTTAAGTTACAGTGCTTTGAAAACTGTAAATTACATACATTACACAAATGTTGCATTTTATTTAGGTAGGTATCGTGGAAAAAAATACTATTATTACTTCATAAAGTAAAATCTGTAATAGCCACGAAACAAACATAGGCAAGTAGATAGATAAACCAAAGGATGAACCGCTGACCAACCGCAAAACAGACTTAAAACAACTAAAAAGTAAAACATCAAAATGTAGGGTTAGGATTTTTAAGAGTGCGCATGCAGAAGTCAGGGAGCCAAAGTGATATTCGTGTCTGCAGCCGCGAGTGTAACGTAATACCGGAAACCCTTCTCTTCGAGGTAATGCGCATGCTCAGTATGAAGTTTTATGTTTGTGTGTTATCTAGCAAATTTAAGTGCCCTAAAATTTCCCTATTGTTTACTTATTGCAACTAATTGGACTAGCCTAATAGCACAAATGATTTATACTGCCAAAAAATCCAAAAATGGCAATTGCTATTCAATATATTGAGAAAATAGCATATCTGTCAGAAGAACAGTTTTGTTGGTTTTATTTTAACCTAAGATTAAGCTTATTTACTTTATTCCAAGTGTCTTGATCTGACTTGCAAGTAATCTATGCTGAAAATGATTAATAAATAGTAGAATAATATATTCTAAAACAAGTTATGGAATGGTCCATATTCTACACGAGCGAAAAGTCTGTGCCGAAGGCGAGAATTACGGTTCGCGAGTGTGGAATATGACATTCCAAACGTGTTGTAGACTATACTTTCTCTAACAAGATTTTAGAAATTATACAAAAAAAACTTTAAAACTGTTCAAAACGTCAAATGCGAAGCTACCTTTTGTTCGACGTAACCATAACAACCGAACCACACCGAACGACCGAACCACTAACAGCTTCTGATTCGTCGAAAGCCGTGCGGTATTATACCATAACAGTATGTTGGAATGATACTTGTCGTGTTCCGACCACTGAACTATTCATAATAAATGGAAGACCGATACAGATATATGCGCGTGAATAAAATACTTCATTCATGCAATTGAAGGTCCCCGGGATTTGCGTCGCCGCAGTAAAAATCTAGCTTTAAAAGTATGTTGGTGCTTGAGTCGGAATTCTTCTGGAGGACGTTATGCGCAGACGCAATTTTTCTTTGGTTTGTCTCCCGTGGCGGAAGGTCCTGAATTAGTGCAGAATTTCAGAGCCGGCATCAAGTAATTCTCTCGTTTTTATCGCTCGTTGAAATTGAAAATTAAATAATTATATTTTGGGCATGACAACCGTTATGTCCTTTAATAAAAATTAAGACAAATGTTAACTATATAAGAAATGTCAATCTATACACGCATATTTTTGATGATTTCGGAAAAAGGACAAATTAAAAACACTTGCAATAAAAATAGAGACGGCCCTCATGTTCTACACACTGCGATTGAGCTCCTACCGGGGGTCGCCATACTTGCGCGAGATTCAATTTGACGCACAAATAGGTATGGACATTGGCATTCCATTTATATGTATAGGTCAGTGGTTCCGACACAATTTTTAGTTGTGGAATTTGTAATTTCTGAAATGGTGTTAGAGAAAATACTTTATTATTCAGGAGCTACATATGTAAAAATAAAAAAATATATTTTACAAACTCTGGTACATCCTGCAGCTGTTGGATCAGTAGTGTATTCGATATCATTACATGTTATTTTTAATACAGTGATCAGAACTTCTTAATTGATGCTATGTTATTGTTTGTAACTAACTTTTAAGCTTAGATTCACATCCACCACACAACATTCATCAGTCCACCATCACAAGTTTAAGTGCGCAGTGGTGCCACCAGATGAAATTCATAATCGATCATAAATAAAAGAAAAATTTTGGTCCATTCGGTTGATACTAGTGTCGGGCGATATCGTGATTTTCCAATCACAACGTGAATCGTCACGGTGATTTTCTGATATGAGTGAATTTAAACCGTGATGTAATCACGACTTTTCATAATACAGCATATGGGAAAAATTGTTCATCGTTCTCTATTCCCGTAATGTGTCGACAGACGGTGAATAGTGAATTCACTACTTTGGTAATCTGTACAACTGTGGATATGTGTAATACTTACACGGTGTCGTCGAGAGATCATCGGGACCCGGGGATCATAACATACGGATCCACCAATCTTCGATATAATTTCGAACTTATCTCGATACAAATTTCGGAATGAAGAGGGTGATATTCCTTAAATTTAAATATTGACCTCGATCCAAATTTTGAAGAGCGGCGGGGAGATTCCTCATGCTTATAATACATTATAAACATAATATTTGTTTATATAGTCCTATTTGCCATTATTTAATAATAATATTTATCTCAATTAAAATTTCGAAGAGCGATATTTCAACGATATATTGCAACAAGAAAACGATATAAATATAACCTACTTTCGTTCAGCAGAGTGATTCGTAGTCATAAGCTGCTTTCGTTCAGCTGAGTGATTAGTAATCATAATAAACAGAATTTTAATGAACAGTAATGATATGATACAACATTGCATGGTAGGGACAGAGACAACACATGAAACAGTACCTTATGATTATGATTACGAATCACTCTGCCGAACGAAAGCAGCTATAGTAAACAGGATTTCAATGAACAGTAATCATATGATAGAAAATTGCATGGTAGGGACAGAGACAACGAGACAACACACGAAACATGTACCTTATGATTACGAATCACTCTGCTAAACGAAAGCAGCTATATTCATGGTTTAGGTTTAGTATATCGATACTTATTTTATATCGATACATCGTTGCCATGGTTCCCATCGAAATGGGGACTCAAGTAACAATATGTAGACTTTGTTTGAATATATGTATCGACTTTAAAGTTATAGAGGGTGATATGAAAGACGTCCTAGTTAAAGTTTTGCCAAATATAGTAAGTGTCCAAATTAATGCTCAATGGAGCAATAGCACCATATGACTAACATAACCTCAAATTCTATGTTTTTGTAAGTTATTCTCAATTTTCATGTTTGTATTCGTTTTTCTAGATTGGAACCAGTGTAACATCTCTCATATAAAATACATCTAATTTTCTAATATCGTTAAATGTTAAAAAAAGGCTGTTAATTATAGATTGAATTTCCAACCTGTAAATATCTACAGTTTATAAAAACAATAATATTAAAGAATTCTGTGTCTAATATTTGAGAAAGTTTATTAATATTACTCCGGCTCCAATCTAGAAATACGAACAAAAACATTAAATTGAGAGTAACTTATTAAAACATAAAATTTGATGTTATGTTACTCATATGGTGTTTCTAACTCATTGCAAGAGGTGTAGGTTATGCATAAATAAATTCGGTTTTAACTAATGTTTGTTGTACATTTGGGTTGTGTGATGCCTTTGGCAAATCTTGTTTTAGGATCTAGCTGCAACACGAGAGCCTGTGGTGTGTACAGATTGCGCAGAAATGCTTACAAAATGTTTTGATTTCAAAGTAATTCGCTTCTACACAAATGATAATAAAGTCTCATTTGTTGGCAAGGGTCGTAACAAACTGGATGTAAAAGATGTCGATCTGAGCGGTAATGAATATGGTACTGATTTTCTAGAAGATCAAATCTTCTGTGGATTTTGCATCGGTCTGGTGAAAGATTGTTCTATATCTCTTCAAGGTGAAAAGGGCGATGTTATGTTGGATGCAATGATAGGCGGATTTCTTCCAGAATTGGTATGTACCGGTATCTTTCCCATTAGTCATTACTAATATTAGTGTGAAGCCATTTAGTAGTAATATTCTTTATAGTCAGTTTAATATTACAAAAAGCTGTTTTATCGAAACCTAAAATATTATTCACAAGAGATGCACATTTTTCAAGATTTAACATGTTCGCTGTCCAGTGATCCACCTATGGGTCATGCCTTATATTTCCAAAGTCCTGTGCCCTATATTTGGCTCACATTTGAGTTCTATTTCATATTGGATTTTAATATGGAAGCGTCCTATCTAGCATTTTGTTAGTTTTGAGATATTGAAAGTTTTAGCTTTTTAACTAAGAATACTGTCCTTGTTTATAACACGTTCTGCAATAGCGGAACCGATATAGAACAGTTCAGCTATTCATGTAACTAAACTAAAAAGGAATTTAAGGCATATAGGACTTATTTTTAGTACAATACAATTAGGACATTTTGAATTATAAATATATACTGTTATGAGCACTTAGAATCAGAATCTTTATTCATCACAAAATTGATACATACAGCGTCAATTATTGGACTAGTCACAACAGAAACTTAATAACTAAAAGACAAAAATCACTAGTAGGATACACATTAAATTTAAAACTGAAATTCAAGACAAACAAGATAAAAAATGTGATGAAATACATAAGCTGTTATTTAGTAAAATACATAAAGACCAGAATAAATAAAACTACACATTAAAATACATATTTTAGAAAAAAATTAATTTTTAAGGAATTCATCCACAGAATAGAATTATTGATTTACTAAAAAATAGGACAAATAATATAAGAGTTTTTCACCTTCTTGTTGCATATCGGCCATTTTTAACTAGAAAATAGTTAGAACACATGCAAATGGGACAGAACATGTAGTAGCCTGAAAAATGCAATTTTTGCAGATAGGACGTTTTTCCTTAGGGCGGCAGTATAGTAACTTGATAACTGATCAGAAATGTCTACTCCCTGTTTGCCTGTATTATATTAATAATAATAATAATAATAATAAAATAATTTATTGTATGGAATAACAAACAAGCTACAAACATACAAATGGATAAGATACAGAGAACTGATATATTAACCTTTTCCTAAAAGATAAAATAGTTTTGTAAATAATCTATTACCTATATAAAATATAAAATCATATAACGTCACTACTTTCAGTTTCATTTTCTTGTTTCCTTTTCTATCTGTCCCGATTTTCACCATTTCATCTCCATAGCAAGTAGAAAGCATGTGCGCGTCTTGTTGATTTCAGAAGCTTCACATATTCTTGTGTGGGAGCTACACATTTCACCTTTTTTTAGCTTGGCATTGATGACTTCCTTATCCAAACCTTTTCGGTTTTCCTATCAGTACTTGTCAAATTGTTTTTTTTATTGTTAAGTACTTCACCAAATGGAGGCTCGTATAGTAGTTATCGGTTATTAATAGTCGATCCTCGTCAAAAAGTTTTTCTGTTAGATTGACCACTATTGAACCTGGAAAATCTAGGTCTGGCAGTTTTTCACTTTTTCCATCGTATGTATGTACTTGTATTATATTGGAGTTATATTGTATTATAATGTAATTGGAGTTCGCACAATATTCGCAGCATCTCTTATGCATGATATACGGCATATTCAAAAGAAAAAACTCACCAATGAATGTCTCCATTTCTTCATTATTCATGTCTCGCCAATGAGAAAGACGAACGTACAACACGTTCTATATAAACCGATCTACTGATGCGACAACCAAGTTGATTCCTAAAAACTAATGAAAAACAGTTGAACCAAGTATGACTCATTGGACTCTATGCATGTAATTTTTTAACTACAGAGTCCCATGACCCAAATATGGTATATCAGTTTTTCATATGGGGACTGGTGACGTATGTTTATGGTTAACCATATGGACAGAGGACGTGCTAAGGGACTTAAAATTGGTAGGGTGAACATCTCCTTAAAGAGATAGGCTATTTTTCAATATCATTTAGTAGATCTGCAAAACTGTTTTACGTAAGTAAGGCATGTAATACAGTTACTCCCGAAATGATAAGTAATACTTTGAATGTAGTACCTTGCCACGCTCGATTGTGCATAAGAAATCGTGGTGGACATTTTGAATACTTGATTTGATATTTTAAAAATTATTTTGAGGATTAGATAAATATTAATGTTCTGTGTGCTATGTCCGTTTTAATTATCAATTTTTCTTGTTACCTGAATTTACTTTAAGTTTTTAATTGTACCATTTAATCATAATTCTCCACAGCAAGTATGATGGTAATTAAAAAAAAATATTGGTTTAAAAAATGTTTTTATAAATATTTGCTTAGTTCCAATGAATAGATATGGCATGTGATATATCGTTGGACAGGGAGAAAAATACTCTATTTAATGCCGCTATTTCTCGCCCGTAACTCTATTATCTATAGTATGACCTATTAACGCCCAAGCGTCCACTTACAGACAATCAAGATGGGATAAAAATCTCACCTAATAGGTAGGTAAAATTGGCTGTTCTTTCAGATTATGCTCAGTTTATTTGCTGCAACCCCAACCATGAGGTCATTTTGAAGTTCAATAGTTCTTATGAGGTATAGTTTGAAAAAGAATTACTAATTCGTATTCCTTGGACAATTGTGTAATTAAGAAAAATTAAAATGTTACAAATTTATGGCAAAATGTAATTGTTTAAATTAATTATTATTGTTTAAACAATTTGATTAACATTAAAATGTTAATTATAATAATATATTGTAACTAATTAATAACAATTTGTGCCACGAGAATCTCAAATAAATGATAATAAACGTCAAAATTATGCGATCTCTACTTTTGCCTATGTAGGGTCATTTTGGGGCCCTATAAAAGAGTCTTATGAGGCTTTAATTAAAAAAGGAATGATCAATTCGTGTTCTCGCAAATTTACGAAATTTGTCTTTTACCCATAAGAAATACTTTCCTATGTAATCACGCATTTTGAGGCACGGGAAGGGGCTGAGCTAACCCCTCAAATTTTTGTGTGATTTTTTCTTGTTATGTTAGAACGGAATGGGTGAGAAGACCACATAAAAAAAAAATCTATACCTATAGCTAAGGATCACCCTAATAGACACCCTAGGATATAGACATAGGGGAAAATTAGAATCTTAAGTTTTATAAATTGATCTTTACAATCATCTTTATAGTGTCTGTAATTGTTTATTTGCGGTATATTCAGATTTTTTTACTTTTTATTGGGTATTTTGCCACTGAAAAATATTTAAAAATTTTAATGAAAAAACCTCTGCGCCAAACGGATCAGACAGAGGTTGGTTCTTGAACACTTGACTTTCAAAAAGTCTCACACCTAAAAATATATAAACTAGAACAATGTAATAAACTAAAAACTGAAAATGAAAGCTATAGGTAGTGAACGTTTCGGAAGAGAATCTACTTCCGTTCTCAAAACTTTTTTGACCGTCAACCATGACAGTTCTTTCTTTATGTATTTCCATAGTCACGTGAGACATTAAATTATATTTATCTTATTTTTACTTACTTCGTCTCTACGGATGGGCAACCAACTAGTACAAAAATCTATTGAATAATTCTAATCGCATCTATCCTCGTTTAACAAAATAATCGCGGATTCTTTAAGTTTTCTTTTTGTTCCATTGCTCTCTTTTTCCAAAATCTTCATCGAGTCCCATTTAATCCTGTGATTATTATCCCACGCGTGTTCACAAATTTTGGATTTTTCAAATTCTCCCCTTCTAGCGTAATTTCTATGTTCACCAAGCTTTACGTTGAAAGGTCTAGATGATTCACCTACGTAATGTTTTCCGCACTCACACGGAACACTATAAATACAATTTTTTCAATTTTTAACAATATTTAAAGGTTTCGTTTTTGATAAAACCGATCTTAGCGTGGAGCTCGTTTGAAAAACCGTTCGTACGGAAAACCTATTCCCAATTTTTCGTAATTTATCCGATAGACCAGGTATATATGGAATATTGTTCCAAATTAAAAAAATTGTATTTATAGTGTTCCGTGTGAGTGCGGAAAACATTACGTAGGTGAATCATCTAGACCTTTCAACGTAAAGCTTGGTGAACATAGAAATTACGCTAGAAGGGGAGAATTTGAAAAATCCAAAATTTGTGAACACGCGTGGGATAATAATCACAGGATTAAATGGGACACGGCGAAGACTTTGGAAAAAGAGCAATCCAAAAAAAAAAAATTAAAGAATCCGCGATTATTTTGTTAAACGAGGATAGATGCGTTTCGAATTATTCAATAGATTTTTGTACTAGTTGGTTGCCTTAGAGACGAAGTAAGACAAAATAAGATAAATATAATTTAATGTCTCACATGACTATGGAAATACATAACAAAGAGCCGTCATGGTTTTGAGAACGGAAGTAGATTCTCTTCCGAAACGTTAACTACCTATAGCTTTCATTTTCAGTTTTTAGTTTATTAGATTGTTCTAGTTTATGTATTTTTAGGTGTGAGACTTTTCGAAACAGTCAAATGTTCAAGAACCAACCTCTGACTGATCCGTTTGACACAGCGGTTTTTTCATTAAAATTTTTAAATATTTTTCAGTGGCAAAATACCCAATAAAAAGTAAGAAAATCATCTCCATACTTTTAACAAGAGAGTAACTGAATGCATCTGCGTTGCAAACCAAATATTTTAGTGGTATGAGTTGAGTGCCCCAGTTTAAGATACCGTATGACATATTTGCATGAAATTAGACGTAGTAAGCCGCAATTAAGAAGTTTTGTGATAAAGTGTACCGTAAGAAAATGAACGTTTTTAAAGAGTTTAGTTGATAATTTTTAGGTGTAATACCTGAAAATTCGAACTCAACGTACTTGAAAACCCTACGTTTCTAGCATGTACATATTAATTATATACTATGAGTTACGTTCGTAACTTGACGTCAACGAAAGCCTGTCTCTCTATCCTTTAAGAGTACTCTGGGTATGGTGCGTATGCCTCGGTGACGCGCGATTGTGACAGTTCAACTGAATATAGAAGGTAAATGGTCACAATTTAATCGGAGAAATTGGCCACTGGCCTGTTACATTAGCACTCTTCCTTACTCCTTCATCAGATCGTGTCGTCAAAGCATGCGCGTTGGGTCTCAAGTTCCCAGCAGAGATAGAAAACTATCTCCTTCTCTAGCCTCAAATCTGAACATAGTGGCTTATAGGGTGTTACCAGTATATAGTAAATAGGTATATGGCTTCTAGTGTTAATCCTGAAAATTTATATGTACAATTTTTCCCCCCATTTACCCTTATTCCACTCCTTGTAACAACTCCCCAAATGTATTGAAAGCGGATTTGGAGTACTTACATTTGGCATGTCAATAAACAATATTTATTTAAGCTAATTCATACAAATTAGAAACATAATTAATTCATGTCTCGTAGTAATAAAAATTTGAAATAAGACAAAAAACAAGCCTCATGTAGAAACTCTTTTAATACAAAAAATCGGTAGAGGTATTTACACAGAACTTCCCTCTTTATTTGTACATGGGGGTCACTTTAAAAAATTATTATTTACGAAATGACATTGAGAATAATAATCGGAACATAGTTATCACTATTATTACAAAGAAAACCTGATAAGTTTTGGTCAAAAAAATATATAGAGTCCTCATCCAACAACAAAAGTTCAATACTAAATGACAGGTGCCAAATATGGAAGGCTTGCGCAAATACCTTTACAAATGTCCACCATGATTGAATTATTTCTTGGGATGACCACCCTGTACATTTTTCAATAAAAGTATAATAGCGTATGTCAAATATTATTGCCATCTGTCCCATTTTCAATTCCTCATTCACGTAGTGGCGTGGAAGTATAGTGGTACACATTTTTTTTTTTTAATTTTTCAAAAATGTAAAAAAAATCAAATTTTTTTCTTCTGAAATAGGTTAAGAATGTCATGAAACGTGGAAATTTTAAATTTGAGCAAATAGGAAAGTTTCCTTCTATTCTATAGTAGTGGTAATTTTTTTTTTTTTTTTTTGAAATAGGTTTAGAATGCGATGAAACGCGAAAATTTAAAATCTGAGCAAAGAAAAAATATTTTGCCATCTATTTTAGTGGTGAAAAATTTTTCAAAAATGTTGGTGAAAAATATTTTCAAATTTTTTTTTCTGAAATAGGTTTACAATGTCATGAAACGTGAAAATTTTAAATTTCAGCAAAGCAAATTTCTTTCCATCTATTCTAGTGGTACATGTTTTTTCCAAAATGGTTAAAAAAAATTTGCAAAATTTCTTTCCGAAATATGTTTGGAATGTCATGAAACATGGAAATTTTAAATTTGAGCAAAAGAAAAATGTTCATCTAGTCTATAGCAAGTAGTGATACCTAAATAACATTTCAAAAAAAAATTAAAATTAGTTTGAATTGGTTTAGAATGCCATAGAAACGTGGAAATTTTAAATTTGAACAAAGAAAAAAAATGTTCCATCTATTTTAGTGGTATAATTTTTTCAAAAATGGTAAAAAAAATTTCTACATTTTTTTTTAATAGGTTTAGAATGGCATGAAACGCTTTTTTTTCACACCAGCGAAGACATGTTTATTGGATTCTTACAGTTAACATCTGTTGGAATTTTTTCTTTTCTAATATTTTGAAATTGCATTATTTTACATCCTTCTTCCACTCCCTTGGAGTATTTGCGACAACCAAGTAATAGCATAATCTGAAAAGCAGCCAATTTTACTTATAAGGTGAAGTTTTTATTCCAATTTGACCATCGGAACAGTTCTCTTTGAGAGTCTGCATATGGACGCTTGGATGTTAATGGGTTAAAACAGGGTACTTAGGTTGTGTGAACAGAATAGCATTTTGGTACTATCAGACACATATTGTTATATTTAGTAGTTCAATTAGTCTTGACAAATTGCAGTCGCTGTTAACGATTCCTCAAAGATTCCCGAAAATCCCCCACTACGACTATTAAAATCCATGTATACGAATTGATATACATGTATGACTAAACAGTATTATAAACAATAACCCAGCAATAATTAAAATCGTTGGTTGTCAATCTAAATATAAACTAGTTTATTGATACTTTCGAAATGTTTATGTTTGTACAACTTTACAAGTATATCCTATTACGGAGTTCAAGCAGGCATCCCATTCAAAACTTAGTGCTCTTGCTTTATCACCAGTGGCGGCTCGTGATATTGTCTGCAGAGGAGGCTTGATATTCTGGAAGACAACTGATGTGCAATATGAATACAATTTGTACATTTCCCCACCACCCCTGAGGTATTACAACGGCGCGTTACATTTTTTTGCCGTGGGTTGTACGCCAGGATACCGATTCACGACTTGAGAGAATAGAACTAATAAAAGAATAGAATGAAAAGGAAATAGAAAATATGATGAGATGAAAAAAGCATTCTCATGAAATTCTCGTTCCTACGACTCGAGTATCGGTATCCAAAGGAGTCCTACTATCCCACGTGTAATTAAATTATATAACTTTTAATAAAAATAAAAACAGTTTTGGTAAAAAAATTAAAGTGTTTTTCTACAAACAAAAAATTGTATTCATTATCACTGCCAGGCGTGTAAAATTATAAGCTTTAATAGAAATTAAAATAGTTTTGAGAAAGAAGTTATATATATCTCCAACATGGAGAAGACATGGAGGTTGGGATAAATCCCACTCCAGAAACTTACCCGATCCCACAGGATCAGGGAAGGGAGCCGCCAAGGCCCCCGACCGCTGATCCTGAGGGTGAAGGTATGTCAGGGGAGGAAACATCCAATCCTACCCTGAAAAGAAAGCGACTGAGTGGGTCTAGAAAAAGGCGCCTCAGTCGCTTAATCAAGAGTGGTGTCCCTTATGACACTGCCTTGCAAACGGTGTTGGAAGCACGTGGCACCAACCAGCCGCCTGAGGAAGGACAATCCACCTCCGGCCGCGCTGAAACGGCAAAGCGTCTGCGCTCCGACGGCAGCTCACCTGACCAACAGGCTAAAAGGCCTCGGGATGGTGAAACTGTCAAACCATCTTTCAAAGCCGTTGTGGGGTGTATCAGGGTGGGAATTATCCACCCTGATTACCCTGGGACGACTCTGACAAATGACCAGCTGGAAACGCTGCAGAGTTCCATAATGAATTCTGTGGATGATCTTCCAGAAGGGAGTCCTCAGGTAAGGTTCCATGGCTGCACCCATCGGCCTGGATACCTCCTGATTTCCTGTGCAGACCAGACGAGCGTTTCATGGTTGGAGGAGACATTAAAGTCCCTCCGACCTTGGGATGGAGCTCGTCTCAAACTTGTGCAGGGACAGGACCTCCCTAAGCCACACATTTGTGTGGCATACATCCCAGACGAGGCCGGAAATCGGCTCTCATCTGAGAAAGTATTAAACAGGCTGAGGAACATGAACCACGGTCTGAATACCCGACAGTGGGTTATCCTACATCGGGAAGAATCAGGTCCGGGGCAGACTTGGACATTTTCAATAGACGAAATGTCTAAGGCTGCACTGGAGGGGCTGGAATACAGGCCTTTCTTTGGATACGGGCAGGTGCAATTCCGCCTGAAATCCAGAGGAGGGAATGTATCCGTCCCGCAGCTGACTCCGGCGGCTAAACCCAAAGGGAGCAAGCCCGTCTTGCCCCCCAAAGAGGGAAAATCTCAAAAACCCGGGAAAGGAAAATCCTTCCCAAACAAACCTTCTCTGAAGAAGCGGGGTGCAATACCACCTTCTAAGGAGAAGGACAACAAATCGCCCCTCCTAAAACACCCACCCACCCACACCCCCAAAAACAAGTAAACAAAACTCCCCTCCTTCTTCCCTCTCTCGCAGCCTTCCGAACTCCTTCCCTTCCCATCCTAGCACCAATCCTAACCTGATGACTACCCACATCAGGTGCCTCCAAGCGAATATACAACATGCCAAGGCTGCTACATACGTCCTTGGCAAGCGATTCAAGGAAGAGCAATTTGATGTTGCTTTTATCCAGGAACCTTGGACAACCAACACAGGCCGAATAAACGGACTAGGCAACACTTCTGGTAAGGTAATATCCACTGGCTCCGGCGAAAGACCAAGAGCCTGTATCTTAATCAGAAACAATATAGAATACTCTGTACTTTCAGGTTACTGCACCCAGGATGTTGCAGCCATTCATCTAACGGTACCGGCGAAAGAGGGCAGGATGGACATAATAGCCTGCTCTGCTTACTTCCCGGGAGACAGGGATGCAGGTCAACCTCCTCCGGCTGCAGTTAGGTCGCTAATCGCCTACAGCAAGAGGAACAACATTCACCTGGTCATTGGATGTGACGCAAACTCCCATCATACTGCATGGGGGAGCACAGACATCAACCAAAGAGGTGAGTCACTTTTTGATTATTTATTAGGTGAAGGACTAATTGTGAATAACATTGGAACGGAACCAACCTTTATCACTAGAAATAGGAGAGAGGTACTAGATTTGACAATCAGCTCAACCTTTATGAGCAATAAGATATCCAATTGGAGGGTATCCTCTGAACCCTCATGTTCAGATCATAGACATATCCAATTCAATATAGAAGTTGGACCAAGACCAGTGGTGAGTTATCGGGATCCCAGATGTACAGACTGGAAGGGATACAAACAGTCCCTCGCGTCGCACCTTGGATCCGCTCTCACCACAATCAGGAATCGTGATGAAGTAGAAATTGCGGCGGAACAGATCCGGAATGCAGCTATTTCAGCTTATCACGAAAATTCTCCACTAAAATCCAAAAAGGACAACAGAGGGGCACCATGGTGGAACAAAAAACTAGATAAAATGAGAAAAGAAGTTCGACGCCTCTTTAATCGAGCTAAAGATTCGGGCAACTGGGAGCAATATAGATCTACACTAACAGATTATAATAAAGAAATCAGAAAAGCAAAAAGGGAATCTTGGAGGAAGTTCTGCGAGGGTATTACAGACTTACCTGGCAGCACTAGGATCCACAAGATCATCTCCAGAGAACCGGCTCGAGTATTTGGTATGGTAAAACGACCGGATGGCTCGTTTGCCGAATCTGGAAAAGAAACCCTAGGAATTCTTGCACTGAACCACTTCCCAGGAAGTTCGATTCTGATGGATAATCAATTGCCGCCACCATCGGGGGGACGACTAAAACGTCCACACAAAAACGACTGGCAGGTGGCAAAAAAGGTTATCACAGCCTCAGCGGTAGAATGGGCTATTGGATCGTTCCAACCATTCAAATCGCCTGGTGAGGATGGCATATTTCCAGCGCTACTACAAAATGGACTGGAGGTACTGCTACCTTTCCTCATCAGACTATACAGAGCTAGTCTGGTATGGAATTATATTCCATCCAGTTGGGCGGCGATTAAAGTGGTATATATACCAAAAATGGGTCGGACAGAACCTGACCCAAAATCGCTTAGGCCCATTAGCCTGACATCATTTCTGTTGAAAGGTCTGGAGAAGGTACTGGATGGGCACATCAGAGGAAACATCCTGAGTATACGTCCTCTCAGTGTCCATCAATATGCCTATCAACCGGGCAAATCAACAGAACTAGCATTAAATAACCTGGTTGGGAAAATCACCCAATCTCTACAGGCAAAGGAGATTGCGGTGGCAGCATTTCTCGACATTGAAGGAGCATTTAATAATGCACTGCCCGACTCCTTATACACAGCAGCAGCTGCCAGAGGAGTCGAGCCAACCATAAGTGACTGGATTCGAGCTATGCTAGAAAACAGAATCATCACGACGTCTCTAAAGGGGGAAACGGTGAGCTTTAAGGCCGCGAGGGGATGCCCACAGGGCGGGGTTCTCTCCCCGCTCTTGTGGTCACTCCTTGTGGATGACCTGCTTGCCATTATCTCCCTGTGGGAAGTCGAGATTCAGGCATATGCTGACGACCTAGTCATTCTGGTTAGAGGAAAATCTGAAGAGGTACTCTCAAATACCCTTCAAGAGGTACTAGATGCTATTCACATCTGGTGTGAGAGAGAGCAGATGTCTGTTAACCCCCACAAAATGGTAATTATTCCCTTCACCAGAAAAAGGAAGCTGGACAACCTGGAACCACCTTCCATATCCGGTGAAATTATTCCATTTGCGGAAGAAGTGAAATACCTAGGTGTCACCCTAGATAAGTCACTCAACTGGAATTCCCACTTGGAAAAGATAATCCACAAAGCGAGACTGTCCCTGTGGACATGTCGAAGAATTTGCGGAAAATCTTGGGGCATTCGTCCCCAACAATTGTTTTGGATATACGTTACGGTCATCAGACCAATGATAGCGTATGCTTCAATAGTTTGGTGGTCGAAAGGGCTGCAACAAACGACCAAAACCAAGCTCTCTGGATTGCAGAGACAAGCAGGCTTGGCAATAACTGGTGCAATAAGCACCACACCGTCAGCTGCTCTGGAGGTCCTCCTGGAACTACCTCCTCTCCATATTTACCTGGAGAGAGAGGCCAGGTGGGCAACATACAGAATCTATCAAGCGGTAACTAATATGCCGCAGGCTAGCATCATGGAGCACAACAGGCTGTTGGATGACTTACACTGTCACAACATCCTGGGAATGCCTTCAGATGTGATGCCTACCTTTATCAACCATGAACTGCCCTTTAAAGTCCTGTTTCCTGGAAGAGATGAATGGGATCGGAACAAAACCGACCTACAAAGGGCAGATAGTTGTTGGTTTACAGACGGCTCCAAAACCCCTGAGGGAACTGGAGCCGGTGTATATAGTCGCAAGCCAAAGGTAAGGATAATTTCGAGCCTTGGTGACAATGCGACTATATTTCAGGCAGAAATTCATGCCATTGAACTGTGTGTACGGAGGCTCGAACAGACGCAACCTAGACACAGATCAATAAAAATATTTTCAGACAGCCAAGCGGCTCTTAAAGCCCTTGGATCCTACCGTTGTAACTCTAAAACGGTTAGGAATTGCCAGGAAGCTCTTGCCCGACTGGGCAAAAACAACAAACTGACTCTGATTTGGATACCTGGCCACTCTGGTATGGAGGGCAACGAAGTTGCCGATTCCTTGGCCAGAGAAGGTGCGGCAACCAAATTTATAGGTCCAGAACCGGCACTTGGCATATCCGCAAATTCTGCCAAGGCTGCTATCCTAGCCTGGGCTGAATTGAAGACAATCCAGCACTGGCAGGAATTACCAGGATTAGTTCACTCAAAGGAGTTTATTACATACCCCTTGAAGTCAAGAACTAAAAAACTATTAGAGTTGAATAGGTTACACCTAAGAACTCTAATTGGCCTATACACTGGGCACTGCAGATTAAATCATCACCTACACAGAATTGGACTGGTGGAAAGCGCCGAATGCCGTCTGTGTTTGGAGGATGATGAAACGGCAGAGCACATTTTATGTACCTGTCCTGCTGCAGAAAGAACCAGGTTCTCACTGTTTGGCAAAGGGCGACTGAAGCCAGAGGACCTGGACAGTTTCTCACCCAACAAGATTATCAGCTTTATTAAAAAGCTGAATCTGTTGGGTGAACTATAACTAGGAGTGAGCCACAATAGACCTGATGGTCGCAGTGGAGGGTCTGATAGGAGCCCACTCACATATGAACCTAACCTAACCTATATAAAAAAAATATAACCGCGGAACTCTATATTATGGAGAATTATAAAAAATATTTCCTAAAAAATAAATAACACAAATAAATATTTTTTCTAAAATAACAACTACCTATATTAATCTCTGCTTTAAAGCCTGAATATTTTTACAAATAAGTGGTAACCTGCGATTTTTGGAACTAGCAAAATGGTTGATTATTTCATCATAAAATGAATCGCGTTTCCTCAATTCTGACAAAAAACGTTTTTCTATTGAAATAAGCGATACATTTGAAAGGCGGTCTTGACTCATTTTGTTTCTAGTAAAAATGTTTTTATGCGTTTAAGTGCTGAAAATGATCATTCTACAGAAGCTTACCGGAATTGTCTCAAAAAATAATGGCGTTATTCAAAAAGTTCTCTAATTTTGGGTCATAAGTTAAGTTTAAAAAATCTACCAGCTCTTTGAAATTTCCTTTATTGCACGATTCTCGTTTTTCGTCACGTCCTCGGAAAGAATTTTCTTGTGAAGATAACTATATAACGGCATCTATTAACCCCTTTAATATTTCCCTATTCTCACGGACCTTTTCGTTAACATTTTGTATTTCTCTCTTATGTGCAGAATCCAATAAATTTACAATATTTTGTTTACCAAACATTTCGAATTTAATGCAAGATGAAATGTGCTCCTGGGATTTTTCGTGCCTTTCTAAACCTCGCGACAAATTTTGCAAATTATTAAACCCGGCCCTGCCCCAAATTGAGGATTGATCATTAGTAAATAATAAACATCTCCAACAATATTTCGGAAGGCCGACTTTCCCGCTCTCTATCACTCAATCCTTGAAACCGATTGGTCATTTTTATCTACCTTTCAAGACATTAACTCAGCTTGTAATTCTTTCTACAGCGTGTTTCACTCGTTACTAGACGCGCATGTGCCGCACTATAAATCTGTTAAATATAAATACCCAGTTTGGTACAGCACTGAATTAAGAGCTGCCATTCGTGCCAAGGAACGTCATCGCAAACAATATAATAAGTGCCATAGTGAAGAATCTCTAAATAATTATAAACAGTCCAGGGCCTCAGCCAAGGCACTTAGTATTCGTGATTACAAAAAATATATCGAAAGAGTGGAACACTCGATCAAAACCAACCCCACTATGTTTTGGTCTTTTGTTAATACTAAAAAAGGCAAATCTAGGATACCCGGGACAATGCGCTATAATAATGATGAGCTTCACAACCCTCAAGACATTGTTGAAGCCTTTAGTCGACTCTTTGAACAAGTTTTTCCTCACTCCGAACTTAACGACACCATTGACATCGAACACAATATTGGCGTTAACCTGCCAAGTTTAAGTGTGATCAATTTATCAGAGGAGGAAATAACTGATTCTATAAAAAAATTGAAGAATAAAATGACAAGTGGACCGGATGGCATTCCTAGCTTCCTTATCAGAGATTGTGCCTATGTACTTTGTCAACCGATGAGAATATTATTTAACCTATCTCTTAAGTTAGGTACTTTCCCAGATATTTGGAAAAAAGCTAGGGTCTGCCCCATCCTCAAACAGGGAGATTCCTCTGACATTGCTAATTACAGACAAATTACATTATTATGCAACTTTGCAAAGGTCTTTGAGATGTCCCTGTATAATCGCATCTACCCCCTTGTTAAAAATCTCATTTCTGTGGACCAACACGGCTTCATGGAAAAACGCTCAACCACTACCAATCTATTGTGTTTCACTCAATATCTTTCCGAAAACATTGACATGCGAGGTCAGGTGGATGTGATATACACGGACTTCTCCAAGGCATTCGATCGCATTGATCATTGCCTTTTATTATCCAAACTTCGACAGTATGGCTGCTCTACCACTCTTGTTCAGTTCTTCTCATCTTACCTGTCAAACCGTCTTAATTATGTTGCTTACAATGGTTACACGTCTAACCCATATACCATAACATCAGGAGTACCACAGGGTTCCAATTTAGGTCCGCTATTTTTCGCTCTTTTTGTCAATGATCTCAATGACAATCTTTGCTGCAAAAAGCTTTTTTTCGCAGATGACCTGAAAATCTTTGCGTCAATAAATTCCAAAGACGACTGTCATGTGCTACAAAGGGAACTTAACAAAGTGGCACAGTGGTGTCATTTAAACTCTCTGGCTCTAAATATAACCAAATGCAAGGTTGTAACTTACTCACGAAAAGATGAACCCATCGACTACGATTATCGTATCGGCACACAATCTTTGCCACGTACTGACTCAACTAGAGATCTAGGAGTCTTTTTTGATGACAAATTATCATTTGCCAAGCATATCGAGTTAACGGTCTCCTCGTCTATGAAAACCTTAGGGTTCATTTTAAGACTAAGTCAGGTCTTCCGGAACAATGACGTCTTAATTAAACTATTTTATTGTTATATACGGTCTAAACTCGAGTACTGCTCACTTATCTGGAGCCCTATCTATGATTATCAAGTTAAATCAATCGAGTCTGTTCTGAGGAAATTTTTAAAATTTCTCTGCTTTCGCACTGATGGCAATTATCCAAACAGAGGCTGCGACCAGACGTATCTGTTAAATAGGTTCAACTTTGACTCACTACAATTTAGAAGGCAATTCTACGCTATAAAATTCCTGTATTCGCTCATACACAACAGGGTTGATTGCCCTCCTGCACTAAGCCAGTTGAACTTCTTGGTTCCAAGAGCCGCTAGTCGCAAACCGCTCACATTTTATTGTCAACCGGCAAGAACCAATATAATGCTGAAGTCTCCTATATTCGTTATGTGCTCTACCTACAACTCAATTTGTGATACTTGTGATATATTCGACTGTTCGATAAATACAATTTATACTTCTCTTAAGAATTGCAGCATCCCATAGTATTAAATAACACAAACATGTAGTGCACTTGTAATTAATTTTAGATTGTCACTCATGTGTATGTAAGAAGCTATGTATTTGTATATATATATATTTTTTTTTTGTATTTTGTTGCTTTCTTGTCCTGTAATTGGTTCTTTTGTACTGTTGGACAAATGTATTAAATAAATAAATAAATATAATTTGTTTCTAACTGTTGATGCCGTTAACCACTCGACTTTTTTATAATTGTTATCACAAAACCCTCTGTTTTGTTTACCACTTTTAAAAACTAACGAAAGCATTGCTGGTGTAGGCCTGGCATTTCTTTTAATTCTTACCTTTTCGTCATAAATAAGAGTAGTAAATCCATTTAATAACAAATAATCCACCACGTCTGGACAACAAGACATGTTGGGAATATTTTCACCTAGAGCACTTATTTCTAGCCCACCTATCAAATGTTTTATGTATTTATACGTCAAGTTGTTCTTATAACCGGCTAAACGCAACTGTCAGACGTCAGTTCGTTTTTTTTGTGAATCACCTGACTCTTGAATGACCTGTGCACATGCGCTATAAAGAACTGAGATCTGGAGGCTAGCCTCATACTTGGCTATTCCAAGTGTTGCTATTTTACACAGCGCAAAGAAATTCAAGGTCATTCATGTTATAAGTAAATGCGGTAAGGTTGGAAGCTATTTCGTATTAGCCTCCAGCGAACCGCACTGTTCATTCAGTAAAAGACCGGCCGACCGGGAAATATGCATACAAAGACTATCCGGACTGTAACGTTATAGGTATGTCTGTGGAAAGGAAATGCAAAAATGTTATATATAAACTGAAAATTAATTAATGAATAATAAACAATAAAAAATATTGAAAATTGAGATATACCTAATAGAAATTTCTTAAGATATTACTTTTGAAGATATGGTGGTTCTTCCAAGGGGAGGCTCAGCCTCCCCTGCCTCCCCTGACGAGCCGCCACTGTTTATCACCAATCCATAAATCAGGTTAGTTGGATAAGCAAATCATAATACGTATGTATATATTATAGAGTAAGATCCCAGAGCCGCCAGACCTACGTTATTTTAGCAAAGCTAATATTTTGGCAATAAATAGTGTGATATGTAGTTTAGAATATATGCATATTTGCTAGCTTGAAAGCAGGGCCCTTTTACAGATTACAGGGACAAAAGGTACAAAAAATCCTTGGCTTATTAACCTACATTAAAGTATGATAGCTGATTTTCATATATGTTTCACAGCATCCAAACGTAACATAACTGTGGAACCTTCTCTATTACCAACTAATGTAAAGAACGAAACAAAACAAAAAATTTATTATATTGGGTTAGGTTGCATTTTTTCGAGCATTACAACGTCTGGCGGAAGTTAGGGCCCACAGAAAGTATCTGACAATAATGAATGTTGGTTTTTAACAGTATTATGTCAAACATATATGAAAACTAGCTATCATACTTTAAGGAAGGTTAGTAACGTTTTTTTTGCACCTTTTGTACCTATTGTCTGTAAAAGGGCCCCACTTTCATGCTAGCAAATATGCACACGTTCTTAACTACATATTGATGGCCAAAACATCAGCGTTGTTAAAATGACGTAGATCTGGCGGCTCTGGGATCTTGGTCTATAATACATGTTACATATCTGCGGCTGTATAATTTTCACCGTCTGTCGGCGCTTATTTAGGGATAGGGAACAATTAACAATTTTCTCCGTATGTCACCTTATGAAAGTCGTCATCACAAATTTACTGATATAAAAAATTACAGCCGGTAACGAGTCACGTTATGATTGAAAAATCATGATATCGCCCAGCACTAGTTCCCGCCGCGAATCTGTCGCCTTATATACCCCACAAAATGGTGTCTAGAGCATTCCTGAAAGGTCTCCCCATTTTCATAACCTTCTCGTGCATGTATCTCGAACAATCCAGCAAAGTTTCGATCCGTCATTTTCTAGACACCATAATTTGATTATAGAAATCTATTTATTCCCTGTTGCCACCTCTGAAGGGATAGTTGAACTAGTGCAGATTTCTGTAAAGTGATGATTGCCTTTAATTATGATTCATATTACTAGCACCTAGAGGGCACTATAATACTTAACTTGCACCTGCCATATTTTATGTTTACTCTGTGTACTTTGGTTTGGCCAACAGTTGATATCAATATTTTCCATGCACTGCGTGAAAAAATCCTTTACTTTCACTACTTATTGTATTCCTGAAATTTTTATTTATTTATTTATTTATTTAACTTTATTTATTTATTTATTTAATTCACGGGTTAGCCCAATTACACATTACAATTGACTTACTTAAATGACTATTAATAAATAAATTACAAAAATAGAACAAAACAACAAATAGAAATACACTTTAAATACGACAATGAGAGTATATAAAACAACACAAATAACGGGACAGATCATAAAAGTATATATCCTTAATTATTATAAGCGAACAAGTTATCCGTAAGCTATCCATAATAATTACATCTCAAGTGCCTTTTTAAATTATCGACTGAGATATTGAAGAAGTCTACTTGAATATTGTTAGCATTTTAAAAAATTCTACTTATGCCTAAATTGGTACCATATAAGGTTCGGTGATTCTGTATAGTGAACATATATGTTTCTCTTAAATGTCTCTGTGGAACATAGAAGTCTATTGTGGAAAGTAATTCTGGAGGGTCAATAATGCCACTACTAATCTTGAATGCCAAGATAATATCTGCGTTGATTCTACGTTGCTTCAAGGTACAAAGATATAAGTTACGTAAGATTTGTTTATAATCAATATCTTCAGTAGCAATGTTGGTCTTATATGCAGCATAGCGTAAGAATCTTTTTTGCACTCTTTCTATTTTATCTATATGTGTTTGAAAATATGGGGACCATATAACTGAACAGTTTTCTAAATGAGTTCTTACCAATGAAATATATAATGATTTTATTGCAGCTATGTTTTTAAAGTCTTTAGTATGTCTTTTAATAAAACCTAGAATTTTTAGAGATTTATTGCATATTAGGTCAATGTGATACACAAATGTCAGTTTAGAATCAAAATATATGCCTAAATCACGTATTACATCTACATTTTTAATTGATGTATCCTTAATTACGTATTTATTTATAGATGGGGATATCTCTTTACTGAACTTGATATATTTGCATTTTGAGATATTCAGTGTTAGCTTTTTCCGCTCACACCAATTCTGAAATCTGTTAATATCTTGTTGCAGTTCAACCATGGAGTTGGGATCTTTAATTTCTTTAAATATTTTAATGTCATCTGCATACATTAGTACTTGACTATGTAAGAAGCATTCTACAACATCATTAATAAACAGATTGAACAACAAAGGTGCTAAGTGTGCTCCTTGGGGAACACCCGACCTAACTTGAATTTCATGAGAATAATAGTTATTAATTTTTACAACTTGAACTCGATAATTTAAATATGACTTTAACCATTTCAAAAGACTGCCGTGAATATATCGTGATAATTCATTTAGAAGCAATGTATGATCTACTTTATCGAATGCCTTGGAGAAGTCCGTGTAAACTGAATCCACAGAATATCCCTTCTCCAAAGATTTGACGATAAAGTCTTCATATATTAACAAATTTGTTGTTATAGATCTGCCTTGAAAGAATCCATGTTGCTTACTAGTGATACAATTTTTTAGTTTGGCTGTTAGGAAGTCATTTACCAGTGATTCAAAAATTTTAGGTATGTGCGAAATTCTAGTAATCGGTCGATAGTTAATAACCATTCCCTTGTCTCCCGACTTTTTATAGATAGGAACAATATAGGATTTTTTCCAATTAGTTGGAAATACTCCCTCGGATAATGATTTGTTAAATAGAAGCCACAGAGGCCTGGAGAGAGCAAAGGCGCAGGACTTTAGAAAATAAGCTGATATGTTGTCTGGTCCTGAGCCCTTTTTAGAATCTAGATTACTTAGTTTGTCTAGAACTTCAGTTATTCCTATACATAAATTATTGATGTTAACAACATGCACAACGTCATCTATATTCTGTGAATTAATATTGTTATTTGTTTTCTCAGGTCGTAAGTCATTATAAACAGATGCAAAGTGAATTGCAAATAGATTTGCAATAGACTTTCCATCTTCAGCTGTTTGATCAAGATAACTGATAATGTTAGGTATAAAATCTTCCTTATTTTTATCGCGTATATAGTCCCAAAAAATTCTTGAATCACTTAGCACGCTATTTTCAACTTCATTAATATAGTTTCTGTAGCAAATGGCAGCTTGTTCTTTACAAATTACTCTTAAATAACTGAAATGATTATAATCTTCTATTCTTCTAGTAATTTTATATTGTCTATGTGCAGCTCGCTTGTTTATAATATTTTGTTTCAACTCATTGTCAAACCAGATTGGAAATTTAAAATTACTTTTTATTTTCATTTTAGGAACAAATAGATCAATGCATTCACATAAGGTTAGATAAAATAATTCAACAGCAGTATTTAGCTCGGCATTCAGAATCGTGTCCCAGTGAACACTTAGAAGATAATCATTTATATCATTAAAATTACAATTTTTAAAATTATATATGAGCACCTCAAACTCCAAACACTGATATGCTTTATCACAAGGCACAAAGATAGCAATAGAGGGGTGATGCTTATCACATTTTACTAAATAATCAGAGGCAAGAGAAACATCTAATAATGAGTTGCTGGAAAAAACTAGATCCAACATCACATTATTAGCATTTGGTATTGTATTTAGTTGAAACAAGTTCAAATATGGGAAGGATTCGATTAAACAATTGGCAGAAGAATTGTGACCGGATGATAGAAGTCCTAGATCATCATTCCCCCAAGTAATTTCAGGCAAATTATAATCACCAACAATTAACAACATCGCGTCACTATAAGTTGATGCCATAAATTCTGTCGAGTCACAGTGGAGCTGATAACTGTCTTTATTAGATCTTGGAGGAATATAAACAGCACCTAACACCATCATTAGATTTCCATAGTTAATAAGCAGCCAGAGTTCATCGAATTTGATAGAAGAGTCTACATGATTAAAGTTAATAACTTGGACATTAATTGATTTATGCACTGCCAATTTATGCACTGCCCACCACGTGCTTTTCCCGTAGCCTCTAAGTCACGATCTTTTCTGAATAACTGATAGTTATAGAATCCTAGTTCGGAGCTATGAATGTCCGATGTTAGAGAACTTTCCGTGATAATATAAATGTCATATGTATTGATAGAAATATTTTCTACCAATTCAGGGATTTTTGTTCGCAAACCATTTACATTTTGATAATAAATTGATAGACCATTTAAGTTTGATGAAACAGAAATTATTGTACTTACAAATATTGGTTGACCTATAAATGTTTCTCTGTACAGAATTTAATTTTCAATATCTGTTTCTTGATTCACAGGATTTAAATATCGTCAGGAAATCCGTAATCTGTGCATCCTGCCGTGAATCTCTAGAGAAGTGTTTTCATTTTGTGACGAACTGTTTGATTGTAGAGAAAAAGATTAAGAGATATTGCGAAACTCTAGATTTAAACAGTAAAGGTCAAATAGAGCTAAGCAGTCTATTAGAGTCTCTAACAAGAGATGTAGGAGAAATAGAAATGCAGACCTGTGAGGAAGAAGTCATTAACGAAGGTGATACATTAGACAAATTAGAACAAAGTTTCTGTGATGATACTGAATATAATAGAGAGAATGTTGAACATAAAAATAAATGTTTTGTGGACAAGGATAATCGAACACTTGACGATGAGGAACAGTTTATACCACGGAATCTGTTGAGGTGTAAAGAAGAGAGTAGCGATACTGAACTTAAAGAAGAAAACTTTGATGAAATGGAGAATCCAACATGTTTGGTTAATGAAGAGATTGAAATAAAAACAGAGGAATCTGATTTCCACAGGTAATATTAAATTAAGTGTCATTTTAAATGCGGAAAACTTTTTCCTGTGCAAATACGGTGTTAAATATTATAAGAGTATAGGAAATGCTTTTTTCTTAAGTATCTTTTAGAAGAAATAGAACTATTTACAATAGGCTCATTTAAGAATTTTCTCTAATTAGGGAGTCCAGTTGTGACGTCAGATGGCTGAACAACCTAGAGAACACTGCCAGTGTCTGGCTGAAAAAAAACATTAAACTATTAGCATTTTGTTTTGTTTAAATGTTTTTGTATTTTCATTCCTTTTTGAGAAATCCGGAACCTTATTATACAATTTTTGTTCTATATATTTTGGTTTTTTTAAATATTTTAGTGATGTTTAAGTACTTTATGGTACTTTATCTGATTGTTCGGTATAAACTTGGTTAGATTATTTTTAACATATAAAGCATATGTCTAAAATATAAGTGTCTCATAATACCAATATATTTAAATATTTAAATAGATTACCATAATGTTACAAATAGCTTTCTTTTAAAGTTTAAACAATCTGTCAAAATGACATGAATAGCCCCAAAAAATAATTCTACGTGTTATCCTTGAAATAAAATTAGTATTATATTTTAGCGCTTCATCCTTAAGATCACCGTTTTACTACTTAGTAGCGCTTTTTGGTGATAGATGCCACAATATTAAAAGACGCAAAAGTTGCGCCCTACCTTACCCGCCATATACACCTACCACTTCTAGCCGGATGCACCACCATTATGTTTTTTGTGCCGTGAGCCAATATCCTGTCATGTAATTTAAAGAGAAGCTGGAAACAATGAATTGGTCCTATGGTACATCACCACTTACCGGTCTGTATTGTCCTTAATATTAAGGGGCGAAGCTGAAATAGATTTGCAAATGAAGAGATTTATAACGGTCATTTCAAAATTAAGGCCACGAAGGACAAAATACAATTTATATGGAGCTCCCAAGTCGTGTTGGACCATATACGTACACTGTACCCAACCGAGGACTTACCTCTATTAGAATCAAGGAAGAAAACATATCTTAGGAACAAGGTGTGATAAAAACAAGACTGAATTCAGCAGAATTGTCTGCAGATTGAATTATTTTTAGAATGCCCAGTTATGTGCAGCGTCAACTCTGTTGATTTATATAGAAAAAACAGCAGAACTAATATTAACGTCGGAGATTTACTTATTTATAACGTCCAGGAAACTATTCACTATTGCTAAATATAATTTTTTTCACCTTATGTATATAATGATTCTTTTGTGCATACTATACCGGGTGAGTCACGAATTGCGCTAGCCCCGATATTTCCTAAAATATTTGGAATAGAAAATTGAAATTTGGAGGCATTATTATACGACTAAAATGCCATCTTTTCAATAAAAAATCAAGTTTGGTGCACATCCGGTTTGACCGGAAATGCCCACAACTTTCGATTTTTAAATAGAATACCCTATATATTTTTACATTTTTGGAATCTAAAGGAAATTTTGAATACAATACATCTATTTTGGTCACTTTTTGATAAACATTAAAAATTTTATTAAAAAATCTATTTCTGAATCCAGAGTGCTGTGCTGCCCAAAATATATTTTAGTTTGTGTGCTACGTTACTATAAAAATAAAAAGAGCAATATGATTGCATTACTTAATTCTCTAGAGGCATTTAAAATTTTTAAATGTGATTTTTACCCACTAACTCGGTTTTTTTAAATGGGAATTTAATCGTTCACCAACATTTTTAAATACCTCATTTTCATACGAATCTAATGATACCAAAATTTTGAAAATCCGTTCAGAAATATTTGAGATTTCAGCCAAAATACAATGCAACCAAGCTTTTAGAAACATGCGGCTAATAGATAATAGATTAGTGGGCTTTGGAAACTAAAATGGCACATTTCTGTGTAAATCTTGTAACCTAATAACATTGGAAAAATCATAGTAGCCATTGAATGTAATAAAACAATATCAGCTGTCAGACAGATACAAAATAAAGCGTTGCGGAAATCTCTTTGAGTAAAAATTAAAGAAAATGAATAATGACAAGAAAGGAAAGCAATGCCAGCATCCAGAGCATTGAAAAACATGCAGAAGCTTCACCGGTATTAAAGATGCACCACCTGTCATCTGTTCAGCTTTACTAGCAGTATCTGTGGCCAAGAAAACCAAACTGGCTTCATTCAGGCCTGTATAAAATGAAAACAAATATTGCCATAATTTGAAACGAAATAGATTACTTTAAAAATGGATAATAACTGAAATATTAAACATGTTCTGTTTTTGTTTGTTTTTCCATGTCTATTTGTGTGTTTTTTTTAAATAAAACGTCTGATTTTACTTGGTGTTCATCCTTCTATAGTTATTGAATGTAGAGAAAAAAATAATAAATACGATTCGATCAATACGTTATATTTTTGGAAGAAATAGCTTAGAAGAGCATATTTTGACATCCTTGAGGAAACTGAAGTGTGGATAATAGCATTTAAACATGTTGCACAGTGATCTATGGTACATGGTGATTATGGCATTACCAATATCCAAAGAATGGAAAAATAACTAAGAAAAAATAAATGGTCTAAAGAGAGCTTTTTTCTAATACTTTGAACCCATTGAGGAATCTGAAAATAACAAAGTACCGTTTTCAATTTTTGCACAGTATTAATAACCACCAAATGCACATTTTGATAACTATGTGGTAATAATTCTCGAAAAAATTTTGAAAATCTCGTTTTTCGTTCCACCCTGTCTACTACATTTGTTGCATATTAGCCACCTAAAAATCATTTATACTATACCTATGGTTCAAGATCAATTAAACATTTTCTGATATGCGCTTTAAATAGTTTTTGGTTTTGCAATACTTCTATGTTATCAGGTAACTAATTGTAAAATTTTATATACAACATATATAAAATAATATGTCAGTGATATTAACATTTTTTTTATAATTTCCAGATTAGAGTATGGAGTCGTCCTTCCAAGAGAAGCGTCAACTAAATTACGTAGAGGACAAAAATCTTTAATAATCAACCCTGAGGAATGTCAATCGAAACCGCATATTAAACGTACATCGACGAATAAGAACGTCTCGCCAAAAAGAATGTATCACTGTGATTGCTGTTCATTTCAGACAAAACATAAAAAAGGTCTCAAAATACATAGTCGGTGGCACAAGAGCCGTTCAGAAATGCCCACAAATCAATGTAATTCTTATTCACATCAGACAGTATGCAGAGGTGGTCTCAGATCACATTCGCTGAAACATAAAGATCCTTCAGAAGTACCAATCTACAAATGTAGCTCTTGTTCATTTCAGACAAAACATAATAAGGACCTTAAAACTCATTTGTTGAAGCATAAGGATCCTTCAGAGGTCACATTGTATAAATGTCACTCTTGCTCATATAAGACGGAACAGAAAAATAATCTCAAAAAACATTCATTAAAGCATCCTTCGGAGGTAATAATGCACAAATGTGACTCTTGTTCTTTTGAGACAAAGTATGTGAAGTCCATTAAAGGACATCTACTCTTGCATAAGAATCCTTCAGCAATAACAATATACAAATGTGACTCTTGCTTATTTCAGACAAAAGATAAATATTACATCAAAGAACATTTCCTGCTACATAAGGGTCCTTCAGGAGCAAGAATGTACAAATGTGCCTCTTGTCCATTTCAAACAAGCAGGAAGTCATACCTTAAACTTCATTTGTTGAGGCATAAGGATCCAATGTACAAATGTGACTCTTGTTCTTTTCAAACAGCAGTTGAACATACCCTCAATAAGCATTTGCTGCTGCATAAGGATCCTTCGGAAGTAAAAAGACACAAATGTGACTCTTGTTCATTTCAAACAAGATACATTCCTAGCCTCCGAAATCACTTGCGAGTACATAAGGATTCTTCAGAATTAACAATGTACAAATGTGACTCTTGTTCTTTTGAGACAAAGCATAAGAAATGCCTTATAAGACATCTACTGGTGCATAAGAATCCTTCAGAAGTAACAATGTTCAAATGTGACTCTTGTTTATATCGGACAACACGGAAATATCGTCTCACTAAGCATTTGCTGAAGCATAAGGATCTTTCAGAAGTAAAAACGTTCAAATGTGACTCTTGTTCTTTTGAAGCGCATAGTAAATATATCCTCAAAAAACATTTGCTGAAACATTAAAGATCCTTAAAAGATATGCGAGAGTTAAATCGTCCTCCCTCAACGAATATCCTATATTTTTTTAATGAGTTGGAAAATTACTTCTGATGTACTGCCTTATTTAGATATATTGCTTGTATTAGGTGGAGTGATATAAATCTTGATTTATTATCGGGTCACAAAGTTCATGATTAAGTAGTTCTTTAGATTCGTCTGACAAAACTAGTTGCTGAACCTACAACAGTCACATTCAGTGAATACTGAATATTTTTTTGAAAGGATAGTAATGTTCATAGCGTATCTCACCAGTGTGATATTTGTAAATTTAATAATATTAAACTTAAAAGTGTTTAGGGATTTTCATAATTTCGATGAAAATTTTCATTCAAAACTCAGTATAGAGTGTGATCAAGTATATGTTTGGTAGTAGACGACGGCGCTTCTGGCAAATCTATCGTTACATCTTTAACATTCCTAGACATGTCAATAGCCCTCGACATAAACTTGCAATGTTTATTAGCAACACTATAACACTATGGTGACTAGTAACACTGGAGTGGTGTAAGAATTACTTACAAGGCTTCTCTTGGTATGTCTTTAAATTCGTCTAACAAAACTGATACCTTTGAAAGAAGAGCAATAAGATCGGGTGTACCTCAGGGTTTTATCCTTTTCTTCATATTTTTTATCACTTGACGTGATGTAATGTTCATGTAATGCTAGCTCCACACGTTGGGCCATATTGTAGCCGAAACAATTGCCGAAATATTTGTCTACAAATATACCATCCAGACTTTGGGCCGATACCAGCGATGCCACAGCTACCAAATTTAGATGAAGTCTATGGAAATACTGATTTATGAAATTGTGTCAAACACTTTACTTAAGTCGGTATCACTAAAATAAAAAGAAATGTGATTATGTGTACCGTGTACCGCGCATCGATACGAAATGTACCGAAAAATTTCAACCTATTCTACAGAAATCGCCGGTGAGGCTGTGGCAACACTGGCCAATACAGCAGTGCTTGCTGGAACTTAGAAGATGATAGACATAGAAATTGCTGCTGCGACGTCAATGGCTAGTGATGCATTTAATTATTTAGGTAATTCTGGAGAATAACGGGGGGGGCATTGGAATTTTCGCGTAATTTTTTCAGGATACACTAATTTGGGGTCGTAGAACACGAATCTGAAGTCGGTTTTCAATGCAAATGAGTAGTTATTCCAAAAAAAAATTTTGAAATTTTCCACCATAACACAAACTTTTTGTCAGTGTAAACAGTCTGTTGAAAGTCAGTAGGTGGTATCCGATAAGGACAAGGAACACTTGCGCCGTTTCCGTAATTTGTTTTCAATTGCAAAAATGGCGCAAATGTTCTTTACCCTTCTTGGTTACCACCTACTGATAACTAGAGATAACACCACAAATTTGACAAATCACAAATATGTTCATGTGATTCTTTGCCTCAGGGATGTTGAAATTTTCGGTATTTTTAGTAGCGAAATATGACTTAACAGTAACAGCGTTATTTTTCCGTAAGTTTAAGACTTATGTATATTCTTTAATATAATTACATTCATTTGAATGAGAGAAGTATCAACATGTAAACTTGAAAATATACATAATATTGCATTGTCTTATAACTTTTATAACATTATATAGAGAGGTACGGAACTTTTATAAACTAGCAACAAACAGGATACACATTCCAACTCTAAAAATGGGCTCATATCTAATACTTTTGTATTTTAAAATACGTAACGGTCAGTCGAGAGGGTTCATTGGTAAGTTTAATACATTTTCAGCTTTTAACTTATTTATATATTACTGCTTATTATTGATTGACTGATTGATATTTAAAATGGCTTGTACGTCTTGCACATATGATGTTTGATTTTATTTTGTTGCTTAATGAGGAAGAGAGATTGATGGTTTTTTGCAAGAGCATGGAGTTATAGCAAGTAATGATGTATTATGCCCAAACTGCAACAAAGAGTGCACATTTTTTCCGAACGATAGGTTTAGATATAGATGCACAAATTCGAGTATTATGTTGATAAATCGGAAAAGGGTTAGAGTAAAATGTACATTTTCGGTTAGCGGACGAAAGAGTTCATTTTTTGAAAATTCTAAATTGACTGTAAAAGACATTTGCAAGTTTGTTGCATTTTGGCTATATACGGGGCCCTCCCAAGCATGAAAAGTTAGAGCGCGAATGTCACATGGCTTCTCGTACGGTGGTGGACTGGTCCAATTTTTACAGAGAAGTTTGTTTAGTTTGTATGGTCGACGAATCCGAACGTATTGGAGGTGTCGGAAAAACAGTCGAAATCGATGAAGCAAAAATGGGCAAAAGAAAGTACAACAAGGGTAGAATGATAGAGGGTCAATGGGTTTTCGGTGGTTTTGAACGCGGATCAAAAAAATATTTTTTCGTTCCTGTTGAGGACAGAAGTAAAGAGACTGCTGGAAATAATTAAAAAATGGATACTACCGGGTACTACCATATATTCTGACTGTTGGAAATCTTACGATTGTTTACAAGACGAGAATTTCCAACATGCCACGGTAAACCACTCTTTCGTTGACCCTGACAGTGGTGCCCACACTCAGAATGTATGGGATTGGTCTACCCACCTTGTGGTTCTCGTTCTGATGAGGAAACCTCAGAAGAATCAGACTAACCCTGTTGATCTGGTACAGTCATATTTTATGGTAAGTTAGGAGAAATTTTACTCATTTTTGATTTTTCAACATATTGTTGCAATTTTTATTTATGTTATATATATATTTTGAAAGTTTATTTCTGTTGAAATTTTTTAGAGTATTTCTTTATTTAATATTTTAGTTTATTTATTTTAGAATTTTATATTTATTTTAGCCCATGTGGCATTTTCTCTGCATTATTTCGTATGTAAAATAATTTATTTTCATTTTTTTAACCTGTGTTATGCCTAAATTAACAATCCAGTACCCATCCTTTCCTGGCAAGGTATGTGATCTCACCTCCTCGCTGGTCCTTGCTGGGCAATAACAAAAACGGGCCATTTCTAAGTTAATCAATTTGGGACCCACTATATATTGAAAATATTCTTAATAGACCAGTTTTTGGTATTGGCTAAGATGATCATAAAAGCATGCTTAAGTATTTACATTATATTTTTTATTTTATCAATTTGTAAGTAGGTATTTATAAAACGAATTTCTTTGTTGTGCCTTGAGACACCAACTTTTCAGGGTATATTGTCACGCATGCGCGATAATTTAATGGCTGAAATGTCAAATAATGGAGTCTGGATAAATAATTTACTATTTACTGTATTATACCATGAAAAAGCAATTTTTTGATAGTGCGTAAAAAGTGCATTGCTCTGAAAAGCACTTGTATTGTGAACACGGGATCCGAATCGGCCGAAATTGAGGTGTTTTTAGTGTTTACACTGACAAAAAGTTTGTGTTATGGTGGAAAATTTCAAAATTTTTTTTTGGAAAAATTACTCATTGGCATTGAAAACCAACTTCAGATTCGTGTTCTACGACCCCAAATTAGTGTATCCTGAAAAAATTACGCGAAAATTCCAATGCCCCGTTATTCTCCAGAATTACCTTAAATTCATCTAACAAAACTGATACCTTTGAAAGAAGAGCAATAAGATCGGGTGTACCTCAGGGTTTTATCCTGGGCTTCATATGATTTATCACTTGACGTGATGTAATGTTCATGTAATGCTAGCTCCACACGTTGGACCATATTGTAGACGAAACAATTGCCGAAATATTTGTCTACAAATATACCATCCAGACTTTGGGCCGATACCAGCGATGCCACAGCTACCAAATTTGGATGAAGTCTATGGAAATACTGATTTATGAATTGTGTCAAACACTTTACTTAAGTCGGTATCACTAAAATAAAAAGAAATGTGATTATAAAGTGAGTGAAATTTGTTTTTTGAAATTCCCTGTACCGCGCATCGATAACGAAATGTACCGAAAAATTTCAACCTATTCTACCGAAATCTCCGGCGAGGCTGTGGCAACACTGGCCAATACAGCAGTGCTTGCTAGAACTTAGAAGATGATAGACATAGAAATTGCTGTTGCGACGTCAATGGCTACTTTAGTGGTGCAGTTAATTATTTATTACAAGCTGAAGTCGCAACTAACAAAAAACCTCGACGGAAAAGATGGTGGATGACAATGGTACATAAAAATAGAACAGTAATTTTTTTAAATTCGGAGATTTTTCTATGATTTTTACTTCCCTCGCATATACCAAAGGGAAGGATTGTATTTGAGTAAAAATCACCCTCCAAGATTTCTTCGGACTTTTAAATTTCATATCATGTAGATTACATAAATATAGGTTTTTTACTTCCGTCAGTCTGCCTGTCTGTCAGTCTGCTGGTGCATTAACTAAAAAACGGCTTGACAGAACGGTCAAATTTGGTAGGTAGCTGACGCTAGTGCCACCAAAGGAATGGTTCTAGACTTTCATTGGAAAATAAACAGGGTTGACCGCCTAAAGGGAATAGATAATGATAAAAAATTGTTTTCGCTCGAATTTAAAATTTACACATTTTATGACATTCTAAACCCATTTCAGAAAAAAAATTGAAAAATTTTTAACCACGAATAACTGGAAAATAATGATTTTTGCTCAAATTTAAAATTTTCACGTTTCATAACATTCTAAACCCATTTTTTAAATATTTCTGAAAATAAGAAGAAAATTTTGAAAAGAAAATGACATGAGAATAATAATCGAAATGTAGTTATCACTATTATTATAAAGAAAACCCAATAACTTGGTCAGAAATATAAGGAGTGGTCATCCAACAGTAAAAATTAAATATCAATTAGAAGGTGCCAAATATGGAAGGCTTGTGTAAGTACCCATGGTTGAATTATTTGTTATCAATCAATCAATCTTTTATTGCCATAGTTTACATCCAAATGGACGGGGCATCGTCAGGTACAAATTACAAATTTACAAGTTAAAACTTAATTACCTCGGGTTTACACACTAAAAACATAGGAATTGAGACAAAGAGAAGTACAATATAACTATAAATTTACATTTTTCCAACCGTGGAAACTGTAAAAACATTTATCCTGTAGATAAATACTTACGGAGGCCCTGAACTTATGTTCACTATTTATGTTCTGTATTTCAAGTGGTAATTGATTGTAAGCAGTGAGAGCCCTATAATAAGGTCCCTTCTCGTAAAAGGCAGAGTTGTGCTGAGGCGCCCTCAATTTGTCGGCATTTCTTGTCACAACATTCATTGCATATTCTCTGAGTAGCTGTTTTTGTTACAATATCTTTTGACAAACATTACAAGGTTCAAGTAATACAATTAGGATGATCACCCTGAATATTTTTTAACTAAACTATAATAGGTGTCTTTGAACACGAACGTGACTTTCATTTTGGTCAGATTCGCGCATAAGAACACTGCATAATTAATTTTGGTATGATTTTATTTTTACTTGGTTCGGCGAAAAGATAACACCCTGTATTGATTTTACGAGAATTAAAAGTCAAAAATTCTGGAGTCACAATAACGATATATTACGGTTCACGTTCTAACAATACATTTATTTATCACTAAGTATGTTTAAATTAATTAATTATGTTGATAAGTAACACTTTAGAGTAGAAATTTGCGTTTTGTTGTTATGTCGCGTGGCTGGATCCCGAACTGACTGACTTGACTCAACTGCGTTGAGCGCGTCTCGGTTTATATAAGAAAAATCAAAGCTTCTGGAAGTGTTCGAGAATCGAAAATTCCAGGTGTTCTAGACGTTCCAGATTGTTCGCCGTTCCCGAAAATTCGATCAGTACCGCCTCATTCAGGGGGAGTGGCTTGTGTATACTCTCCAGCAGCGAAGGCTTGCTTTTCGAATTATTCTAATAATGTAGTGTTTTTTCTAGCTCGCCGGCTTTACAGAGCGACAGAGGGACGTTAATTCTTAATTTTGACTATGAATTACCGGATTTAATTTGTTAAAGAGAGACACTTTGACATCTTCATTGCCAAGTGTGTTAACTATATACCAAATATTATTGCCATCTGTCAAATTTTTAGTTCCACATCCACATAGTGCAGTGGTATTTTAGTGGTAAAGTTGTGTGCAAAATATAACACTCAAAGCGGCATCCCTTAAGAATTACATCACAAAGAGAGCCGCCTCGAGAGCCACGCGCTTGCAAACGAACATCTATTTAAAAAAAAGAATAAAGGAAGCCGCAAATGCTGCTTATATTTTGGATTTGAGTTTAAAAAATTTTTCAAAAATGTTGGTAAAAAATTTTCAAAAAATTTTTTTCTTTTAAATAGGTTTAGAATGCCATGAAACGCGGAAATTTAAAATTTGAACAAAGAAAAAACCATTTTTTATGTTAAAAAATTTTTCAAAAATGTTGGTGAAAAAAATTTTCAATTTTTTTTTTTCTGAAATAGGTTTAGCGTGTCATGAAACGTAGAAATTTGAAATATGAGTAAAAAAAATTTTTTTCACTATTTATTCCTTTTGGACGGTCCACCCTGTATATTTTCCAGAGAAAGTTTTACCATTTCTTCGCTGACAGTAGGGTCAACTACCTACCAAATTTGACTGCTCTCCGACAAGTAGTTTTTTAGTTAATGCACCAACAGACAGACAGACTGATGGAATTGAAAAACCTATATTTTCGTAATCTACGTGATCTGAAACGTCAGAATCCGAAAAAATCTCGGAGGGTGATTTTTTCTCGAATACAATACTTCCCTTTGGTATGCGAGGGAAGTAAAAATATATATTTTTTGTAAGTTAAAAACAATATATTTTTTTTGTGAACGGGAATTGGTATCTGACTCAAGCACGTCACAATTCCTTTGATTTGTACTATTTACCGACTCAACATGTGGAGCTAGCATTTGAGAATGAAGACAAGCTGGCACATCTCTTTCAATTCCTCGACACAACAGTGCTACACTTCGCACTACTAATCCTGCTAAATTGAAACCTATTCTGAAGTCCCTACTCCTAAATGAGGAGCTTTCATTTCCAAACCCAATTGTTTCAATGATTACTTACTCATTATATATTCTGCACTCTATTTTAATCTCATTTGATGTATATTTTTTCCAATTATCTTTTTTGTTTTGGGTTAGATTTAATATATATCTATCCTGTAAGATGTATTTGATGTTTTGGACAATAAACTATTATTATTATTTGTATCTGTTATCTGTAAAAGGGTCCACTTTTAAGCTGGCAAATATGCATACATTCTTAACTACAAGTCACACTATTTATTTCTACAACGTGAAACATTTCTTTAAGCAGTGTAAAAAAAAACTGTTTTCAATAATGCAATAGTTTTCATTTTTCTATAATAAGTAGAATTTGTCTAAATTTGTTTCTGTTTGTGTTCTATTCTTTTTATATGTATATTTCAACTAATTATCAGTCTCTTTACATATTTGTCATCTACATACCGCCGAGTATACCTGTTGCCGATTTTGAATATTTCTTTGAGACACTAGGTACCCTGACGTATTTACAAAATAACGATAATGATATAGTCATGTTGGGCGATTTTAATATCCCCAAATATGCATCTTACCTAAAAGACTCAAAATCTAACGCCCAAATTAGAGCCTTGAATAATTTTTTAGATACTAATAATTTATCTCAATACAACTCAATATTTAATGGCAATGACAATATTCTTGATCTAGTATTACACAACAAAAACTGTGATGTGTCTCAATCTTCTGATCCGTTAACTAATGAAGATTTTCATCACCCTGCTCTGATCATATCAACTGAAATAAGTACTGTTAAGAACCTTAATAATAATTTTCCAACCAATCATGACGTTAGTTATAATTTCCGCAAATGTGATTTCTCCAAATTGTATGAAAACCTTCTCAACATTGACTGGTCCTCCCTCTCGTCTTTTAATGACGTCAATGGTGCATGCACTCATTTTTACAACAAGCTTGACTCTGTATTTGAATCTTGTGTACCTAAGAAATCGACTTCTCGTAGCGGCAGATATCCTCCGTGGTTTAATGGCAGTATCATAAAAAAAATTAGCCTTAAAGAACGTCTTAGGAGACAGTATGCAAGAACCAGTGATCCACTTATACACAATAACCTCAAAAACATCAGAAGGGAAATAAAATATGATACCAATTTAGCCTACAGAAATTTCGTGCAGAACTCTGAAGACAATATAAAAAATGATCCCAATAAATTTTGGGCTTTCATCAAAAGTAGAAAAGGTTTGGCCAGTGTATCTGAAGAGATGTTCTTTGAGGGATCTTCGCTAAACAATCCCTCTGATATACTAAATGCATTTGCCAATTATTTCGGTCAATCTTATAATGAGTCCTCATTAGATATCGAGGAACATCACATTGAGACCGATATACCTAACAATAACCCTATTGTTAGCATAAACTCTTTCAGTGAAGATGAGGTTATTCGGGCTCTAAAACGAATTAAACCCAAAATGACGACCAGTCCTGATTCCATTCCAGCTTTTTTATTAAAGGATTGCGCTATCATCTTTGCATATCCTCTAACTCTAATTTTTAACCTAATCTTAAAAACTGCCTATTTCCTGGCCTATGGAAATATTCCAAAGTATGTCCCATCTTCAAAAAGGGAAACAAACTAGATATTGAGAACTTTAGACCAATCTCTGTAATTTGTAACTTCTGTAAAGTCTTAGAAATATTACTTCATGATAGAATATATCATTCAATTAACACCAAAATCTCTATTAATCAACATGAATTTATGAAAGGGCGTTCAACAACAACAAATTTATTCTGTGTAACTCAATATATTTCTGAATCCTTAGATGAACGTGGGCAGGTCGATGTCATATATACCGATTTCTCCAAAGCGTTTGATAGACTTGATCACCAGTTGTTACTTAGAAAATTAGAAAAAATCGGCTCTCATATTCTTTGCTCCTTTTGTTTAAATCTTATTTAATGAATAGGAGTCAGTACGTTGCATTAAATGGGTTCAAATCGATCGAATTTGCTGCCACATCTGGAGTTCCCCAGGGATCTATTCTGGGGCCCTTGTTTTTTAACATATTTATTAACGACATAGTGAACGAAATTAATTTGCCTCACCTTTTATATGCCGACGATCTAAAAATTTTCACAGTAATTGATGAAATCGATGACTGTTTTCAACTTCAGACTTCTCTTGACAAAATAAACACCTGGTGTATAGTAAATAAATTATTCATGAATCCTAGTAAATGTAACGTAATGTCCTTTTCTTTAAAAACATCACCTATTATTTTTGATTACAGGTTAGATAATGTCATACTTCAAAGACCTTATAACATTTCGCGACCTTGGCGTAACTTTTGATAGTAAATTATACTTCACTGATCATATCGATACCATTGTGTCTGAAGCCTCCAAAGCCCTTGGATTTATCGTTCGTACTAGTCGAGAGTTCACTAATACTGATACTCTGAAAATTCTTTATCAATCCTTCGTCAGATCGAAACTTGAGTACGCATCGCTAATTTGGAGTTCCAGTTATGATGTTCACAAGAATAACTTGGAGGCAGTTCAACGTAGATTTCTTAAATTACTGTGGTTCAAATCCGACGGTACCTATCCAGTGATTGGTTTTCCGCAAAGTAACTTGCTTGAAAGATATTCTATGACTACTCTTGAGGATAGGCGTACGTACTTTTCTCAAGTATTTTTGTTTAAATTACTACACAATGATTTTGACGCACCCGAAATAATTAGCAAGCTTAATTTTCACGTTCCCAGATTAACCTCTCGTAATCACCAAGTTTTCTATTTACCTACGCCGTGTACCAACGTACTAAATAATTCACCTTTATATACGATTTGCAGTACTTCTAACAAATTATGTAGCAACTTCGATATTTTTAATTGCAGCCTAAGTGACATAAAACAAATTGTTCTAAATTAAATAACCAGTGAGTGTCTTTGTTTTTCTTAATTTTATTTGAATCACATATGCGTATATATGTATATATAGTTTTTATATTAGTTATTCATAGTTCGTACATTTAAGTAAATTTTTTCTTAATTTTACTTTCTTTCCACGTTGTATATTATGTAATTAATGCTTTGTATGCCTTTATTCCTGTTCTGTAATTGGGTATCTTACCTGTTGAACAGTGTATGCAATAAATAAATAAATAAATAAATATGTTATCAATTTTATAATGTATTATACCAAATTATTATAGTTTTTATAGAATTAGTATGTCATACTACTAATCCTAATCTGTATTATTGTACTTTTGACTTGTGTAATGATCTTAATTGTATCAAAAACACCAATAAACTTTACTTTACCTTTTGTAAGTTAAAACTGGTCACAGCTATACCACTTTTTAAAACAGGCGATGAAAATAATTATGCCAATTATAGAGACAGTAAGTCTACTTTGTAGTATTTCTAAACTCTATGAACTTGTAATAGAAGAACAATTAACTTTCTTTTTTGACCAAAGTCATGATATTAACCCTTTCGCTCACGATTTTTTAGTTTTTATGAGTAAATTCTGAAATACAGCATGCATGTTACTCAATTTATTTTGAAATTTTTGACGTTAGTTGTAAGTGTCTATCTGTTACGGTTTGTAAAAAAATTGACGTCCACTATAGTGGACACTGTGACTCAACGGTAGTTCTGCATATGTCACACTTTATTTCTGGAGTAATATATGTCATTCCCGTCCGCCACGTGATATCTTTCTTAGCAGTCATCTCACTTCTGGAAAGATATTCACTAACTCTTGTTTTGATAGAGTTAACCTTGGGTGGTGCGGTCGACGATGTTGGCATATCGGGCAAAGGTTCTTTTATATCTGTTTCCTGGTCTTCCTCGGACTCTGATGCAGTCGTAGCTTCCTCATCATCAAGATCTAAAGAGTGATGTATTACCTGATGATTTAAGCGAGAAATTAGAATAAGGATACCTTTTGGAGGAAGAAAGTGGTCACTCTCTCAACCCTCCCCTTCCTCCTTACTAAGGAACTCTAGGTCCGACGTATCGTCTTGAAGGACTTCAAAAAGCTCCTGGTCCGTCAGCCCTCTCTTATATGAGCCATTTTGACATAAATATTTTACAAAATTTTTAACTATAGCAGAAGTTTTAAAAAAGTAAGGTTAGATTCACCTATGGAATTTATGTCGTTGACTCACAGTGTCCACTGTAGTGCACACACTTCAAATGACAAAAAACACAGCATAGTTGCTTCAAAACGCAACGAAAATTCCAGGATATCAAAAAATGAACACTTATAAACACGCAGAAAAATCAACAAGAGTTTCACCAACTGTATACTTGCTTGAAATAAAATTATCTAGGAGACTACAGTGCGCACTAATAATTTACGTGAATAAGAACCTTCTGCATAAAAGGGAACTTTTACTCTTCGCATCTAGATGACAAAACTTATCACTTTCTTTTAACTATTATATCAATTGAATAGGGAACTTGATATATTGCGGAAATTATGGCGCGTAAATTTAAAAAAAAATCACAAAGGTCATGTCCACTGTAGTGGACACCATGAGCGAAAGGGTTAAACAGGGTGTGCCGCAAGGGTCAATTCTGGGACCTTTGCTGTTTATAATTTTTACAAATGACATATAAAATTCTTGAACAGTAACTTCCCAACAACTCGTACTACATGTTATGCCGATGATACCAATGTCTTAGTAGTGGATGATGTGTTAGACACGCTTAAAGCTGCAGCTGAACATGTATACCAAAATATAATATAGTGGTCAGAAAAAAATTGTTTGCAATTAAGTAGAGGAAAGACTAATTCAATTTTAGTTAGAATATGAGGAGAGGGTAATCACTTTCGTCTCTTTGAAAATGAATGTCTTGAAATTACTTGTACTAAGTCAGTTAAAATGTTAGGTGGTATTCTCGACTATAAATTAATATGGTCACCACATGTTGAGTCACTTTGTTCTCAATTGCGTTAGAAGTTGTTATGCTCTCCATTACATGGTGAAACATTGCAACCCTCAGGTGCTATTATTAACATTATATTTTGCACATTTTCATTCACACTGAAGTATGGGATAGTTAATTGGGGAACAAGTGCACAAGTTGAGAGAGTACAGAAGTATGCTGTAAGAATAATTGCTGGACTAAATTATCGTCAGTCAGGCCGTGATGCTTTCAAAAATTTAAAGATTCTAACAGTAGCTATAACATACATTTTAGAAGTATGTACATATGTGTATAAAAATGTCACTGTTTTTAATGAATCGGCAAGATCACGGTCACAATACTAGGTCAAGAGGCTTGCTAATTCCAAATCACTTCCGAACTACATTTTTCAAAAGAAGTTTTCACTACACTGGGTGTAAATTTTATAATGCCTTAAATTCAGACCTCAAAAACTCCTCTAGTGTTCGCACATTTAAATCTAGATTAAAAATATATTTGCTGGAAAAAAACTGTTATACCATACAGGATTTTTTTTAAAACTAATCAATTTCATCTTTTGAAACTTCATTGACTTATATATTTGTCCTATTAAATTACATTGATATATTTTGTGTTTGTGATTTTTTATTGTTATGTACTTTACATATATACAGTGTGTCCCAGGATAGATGTAACAAGAGGTGTAATGGACCAAAAATTTTGGAATGGTATTTGGGGAATGAGTCCTGCTTGTTGTTAAACTAAAGTATACCAAAAATTACTTGATTTGGTGTTCTACAGGGTGTTTTATAAGCAAAGTTATAAAAATCACCACTAATAAAGTACCTTTATTTTTCAAAATATGAAAAAATTCAACTAAGAAAAGTTATTTAGAATGCAATTTTATACATCTATACCAAATTTCTGGAATATAAAATTATTTTTTTGAACCTTCCCATTTTTTCAATAAATTCGTATTTTATTTTGAACCATTCAATTAAAACTGCATAGAAATTATTTTTTGTGAATTAATATTTAAAGTTATGTAAAAGCTAAAAGTAGGCTATGAGAAAAGCAGTGGATACACATTTATCATTTATTATTGGACATATCTGTTAAAAGTAGTCAATATTATCCTTAATTTCTGTTTCAAATTAACGAACCAAGCATAAAAATTTAAGTGAAAATGGTACTCACAGTGTGTAAAAAAATTTATATTGTGCAATGCAACGGAATTGGCGGTGAAAACTCGCTAAGAGAAGGTGTAAGCCAATTTAATTTGAAATTTCCAAACGCTGCTTTGTCACGTATCAAAAAGTTTCTGGCTACTAGTAGTGTTCTTAACATGAAAATAAAAATAAAAGCATATGATGAAGGCAATGTTGGGGCTATTATAGCTCATGCCTGTTATAGAAAATCCTAGAGGATGCCACTAAGAGAGAGGCCAGCTCTTATTAATATTAGCAAGTCTAAACTCCAAAGAATTTACAAGGCAAAGAAAATTAGGGCATATAAAGCAAATTATAAACATACGCTTGAAGAGGGAGATGACGGCCGTAGGTTGGATTTTTGTTTGACCATTGGAGAAAAAATCATGGAAGAGAGATTTTTTCATCGTTTCATAATTTTCTCAGATGAATCCACATTCACAACCAATGGTGTTGTTTCATCTCAGAATCGTCGGTTTTGGGCTTCTGAAAGTCCAAATTTTAGAATTCATTGTAGAAGACAATATTATAAAAAGGTGAATGTGCGGTGTGTCTTTTCTTATCACGTTGGAGTTATTGGACCTTATTTCATTAAGGAAAGGTTAAACCAGCACTTATTTACAACTTCTTGAAAGATTTTCTGAAGAACATTTAAATATTTTAAGATATGTCTTTAGTTCATTTTCAACATGATGGTTGCCCTGACCACCCCACGGAAATGGTTTATCGGTGGTTGAATATAAATTTTGTAGAAAACTGGATTGCCAGGAATGGACCGATGAAGTGGCCGGCGAGATCCCCAGACCTATCAATATTGGATTTCTTTTTATGGGATCGCCTCAAGCAGTTGGTTTACGCTGAACTACGCCCTAACGATGTAGCAGTATTGAAGCAGAGAATTACAAATACCGTAAACTCCATACCATTAGATCATATTCGAAACAGTGGGTGGTAGCTACGTCGAATAATACAAAAATTGTAAACATTGTTTTGTATTAGTCGATAATTAATTTGTTTGTGAATCTGTTATGTTTTTGACATTTATTGCTTGTTATAATTTTTAAATTAACATTATACCTTCTTACATCTCGTATATTCAGTTTTTTATTTACCAATAGCCTACTTTTTGAGATGATTAAACATTTGCTCCTACACAACAAGTTTCAAAAAAATAATTTTATATTCCTGAAATTTGGTATGGAGGTAAAAAATTGCATTCTAAATAACTTTTATTAGTGGAATCTTTTCATATTTTGAAAAATTAAGATATTTTCTTAGTAGTCAGTATTCAGTTTTTTATTTACCAATAGCCTACTTTTTGAGATGATTAACATTTGCTCCTACACAAGTTTCAAAAAAATAATTTTATATTCCTGAAATTTGGTATGGAGGTATAAAATTGCATTTTAAATAACTTTTATTAGTGGAATGTTTTCATATTTTGAAAAATAAAGATATTTTATTAGTAGTCATTTTACAACTTTGCTTATAAAACACCCCGTAGAACACCAAATCAAGTCATTTTTGGTATATTTTAGTTTTACAAGAAGCAGGACTCAATCCCCAAATACCATTCCAAAAGTTTTGGTCCATTACACCTCTTGCACATCTATCCTGGGACACACTGTACATGTATGTTTATCTTGTTTATATGTATTTAATGTTATACACTTATTTTGTTTTTATATATTTAAATGAAAAAATTAAATGTATTATTATTATTAATTTAGAAACTTTCTTGCCTATTGAAAAATATCGTAAAATCGACCGTTTTTGAGAAAAAAGAACTAAATTATATCTGCCTGTGATCAGAAGCGGCAAGTCCTATTATATTAGTGAAAACACTAAGTAGGCTGGTATCACATCATAATTTGGCAGTATTATGTACCTACTTATGATATGATCATTTGGTGCTTATAAATTATTTTCAGATAAAAATTAAAAATCGTTTTTTTGCACACCCTGTTAGGGGGTACAGCTGGACAGGAAAGGCTTATTTAAAAAAAATTGATATGAGCAACCCACCTTCATTTTCGATAAGGAATTGGTAGTTAAAATTTTGCACGTTATTACGACACATCCTGTATATATCCGTCTACATAATATGTTCTGTCTCATAATCTTGGCTTCAATTTCCGCATTTTGAAGAAATAGGACAATATCGTAAAATTCAAAACATCCACAATGTTACTAATTTAACAGACAAAATAATATTATTTGATTAATTTTCTATGCTGAATTAAAACTCGACTAGCATAGTTTTATTGAACAAAAAAAAAAATAATAAACAAAACTGAAAATCATAAATAGAATTTTTATTTCAAATTTAAAACAGTATTATATTTCTTCTTTCCCCCTTAAACAGGGGAAAATAAGACACAACAAAATTAAGTACAGTGAACATATCAAATTAATGAAAAATAACCTCATAATATTGCATGATTTTAGCAAGTTTGACAGTAATTTCAAGGAACCCTACAAGCTTAAAAAGGAATATAAAACAGCACTAAAAGCTGAAACTATTAATCATAACACTAATACTACTGCAAACGCCTCGAATAAACAAAAGACTGCATGGTCAACCATAAATCAGAACAAACGCAAAGAAACTGTTCTTAAAATATCTGTAGAAGACTTAAATAATTTTTTTGTAAATATTTCAGGTAAAATTACAAATACTCTTAACCACAACAACTTAGATTACCTTAATAACATAAGAAATAGTAATTTTAATAGTGACATGGTTAGGTTAGGTTAGGTTCTCTTAACCACAACAACTTAGATTACCTTAATAACATAAGAAATAGTAATTTTAATAGTGACATGGTTAAAATAGCTAAAGACGAACTCTTATCACAGCTTACACATCTAATTAACATGTGTTTTGAGACAGGTGTATTTCCTGATTGTTTAAGAAAGTCTAAGGTAACACCAATTTTCAAAAAAGAAGATAAAAATCTTGAAAACAACTATAGACCAATCTCGTTAGTTCCTATATATCCTGTCAAAATTCTTAGAGTTAGCATATTAGGTTAATGTATTATCTAAAAAGTAATAATCTAATAAATTGTAATCAGTAGGGTTATAGAGATGGAAAGTCTACTATTACTACCTTAACAGATATACAGGTCTATTCTGTAACATTTTTGTTAAGCTTTAACGGCAAGATCACTTTTAAAATAATTAGCGAAATGAAGTTAACGGTCAGTGGTATTCTGTACACTTTTTTAAGGTTAAATTTAACCAACATCGTTTAAAATTAGAGGCGACTTTGGACCTGCCACTAAAATTTAACGGTACCGTTAAAGAGGCAAAAACACCGTATTTTATTTTTGGTTCATAAAATTTTGTATAATATCATTCAGTAAATGGCACTTTATTTATGTTTGTCAATGAGTTTGAGATTCTTTTGACGACCCATTTCCTCATTTATATTCAGTAATTATTTTTCCGCCTTCAAATAATCGTAATCATAACCTCAAATAGAAGCGCGGTCGTTAAAAACTAATGACTTTAACAGGTCCGTTAAATGGTCGCATACAGAATAGAAAAATGAGTTATTATTTTTAGCATTCCGTTAAAATTAAAAATTTAGCAGGGCGTTTATTTTTAACCAAAAAATTACAGAATAGACCTGATTATAAGTTTTTTTTATGGTTGAAATTGAAAATGGAAATATGATCATGGCATCATATTTAGATCTATCCAAGGCCTTTGACTGTGTTTTTCCCGAAGTACTGTTAACAAAATTCAAAAGTTATGGCATCAGAGGGCCTGCTCTAACTTTTATTCAAAGTTATATTATGAACAGATATCAGTGTGTCAGTCATGGTACTATGAAATCCTCACTATAGCCTGTAAAGCATGGAGTACCCCAGGGATCCATCTTAGGAGCAATTTTGTTCATAATATATGTGACTGACATATGAACCAGTCTTTCTGGTAAAAATACAGAATATGCCTTACCCTCAGCTAATAGAAATTTAAAACATCTGATCAGTATATCGGAGGAAACACAGTTACAAGCTCAGGATTACTTTGACAAAATTAAATTAATGTTTTTTGTAAGTATATAATGTATTTTTAACATTACCTTTAATCTGTTGACAAGTGTATACATTGTATTATATCTCACATGAATAAACTGTCTGTCTGTCTAAAAATGTTCGTTAAACTTGTGGTATGTATAAATTTGACACATGTGGTGTATTCGTTACTGAAGAGAACCTCAGCAAATTACAGAATAGACATTTTAACACACAAAAATTAAAATAAACACTGATAATAAAAGAAATTAACTAAATGGTTGGTAGTTTTGCTGCCACCACTCTGATTTAACAGAGAAATAATAATAATACCCGACCACCCAACGGACATCCGAACTGCGTACTCCCAAATAGCAAATTTGTTTTATAATTTAAATGTTCTACGATTATTTTGTTTTATTGTCATTTTATTAATGCTTCTAAATGCTGATTAATTATATTAGAGTTCCAGAAAATACTATTTTGTTGTCTGCAACTGAACTGTTTTATAAATTTATCAATAAAACGTTTCTACAGCAAAATTATAAAATATCTTATAATGGAGTTAAGAAATTATTTTATAAATGTTTTTGTGACTAAGTTATAAAATATTTCGGCTTATAGAACTAAATCGTTTTATAACGATTTTTTAGTAACCTTCAGCAGTATTTTTAGCACCGTTATAAATATACACTCGAATTGTTTTGTAGTTATTTCTTAGCATCTTACAAAACAGTTATATTAAAGATCTATTTGTGACAATTTTGCTTTTAAGAATAAATGTTGTTCCAGAACATGTAATATAATAATTATATAGCATTGTATTTGCTGTAATATGGAAACAGCAACAAAGTCACTACAAAACAAAATTGTTTACTTGAGCATGACAATGTAGTGGCTAACAAACTAACAATACAATAAAACATATTTGAGAAAATAGATTTCCTGCGTTAGCTGTGTATTTATCTTTAGTCATAATTAAAGTTTGTCTTTTAATGAAAATTTATCATATTTATAGTATTCATGCAAGTTTATACAAAAATTATTCTCCCAAAATTTTGTTTAAAAACATTGACAAGAGCGGTGCAGATCTTGACAGATCATATAGCGGCGAAACTAAAAACACCAGATTTAGGTCAATGGAGAAACTTAAAAAGTGGTTGTAAAAATGTTAGGTACATGTATTAACAGCATAGTGGTTTTAAATATGACACAGTTTATACTGCTGTAAAATGAAACGACGCATTTCACTCACTGTACTGTTAACGTATCTATCAGGTCATATGCCAAAGTACTGTCGCTTCCACTAGTAAAAGTAAGTACGTATTTTTGGCCATATATAAACCATAAATAAACAGCTCTATAAATAAGGAGATTTACTGCTACTAATTTCTAGGTTATATTTATGAAAATTGAACTAATTCTGTATCCATGGTTGCATTTACAACCCAATCCTAACAGATTTATCATAAGAGCTACAAAAGTGTCATGAAAGTGAGTGATATATTTTATAAAATTCACGAAAAAGTTACACTAAGGCGCATTATTTTATAGGTTTTATAGCAATCGTCTAATAATTTAAATATCGTAAAATGCTTGCTACTAACACAAAAGTATTTTATTGAGGGAGGCCATCTTGCAAGGTCAGCGTTCGTGAAGGTAAAAATGACAAGATATGAAAATTTGAAATATCAAATGTTTATTAGAATTTATGGAGTCAGATACGTGCTAATTATAAAGTTATGACTACTAAAACAATTAGTGTAGGTTACATTGCAGAAAAATTCAAATTCATAAAATTTCAAAAATTATTAGAAATCATCAATAAATGTGAGGCCCGTTAAAAATATATTAAAAATATGGCCATAGCTCACAGTAAAATTTTCTCTGCATCAATAATTGCAGTCTCTGTAAGCCACATTCTAGAAATCATTTTATTTTATTAGTGTGTATAAGCGGCATTTTTTAAAAATAATGACTATTTAAAAGCTCTTATAAAATAGTTTAGTTGTTTTATAGCAGCAATTTAACAAACAGTGAAGTGTGTTTTATAGTACAATTAAATGAAGCTCTAATAAAACTGCCATGTCTTCTATTGGTTCCTTGTACACTTCACTTTTTAAAAATCCTCATAAATAAAAGTCTAACGGAGTAATGTCAGGAGATCGAGCGGGCCATCTAAGTACTCCATTGGTACCTATCCATCTTCCTGGGTATGTTTGATTTAAATAATTAACAACATTGATGATTATGTGGGCCTGCTCAATCTTGATGAAACCACATATTATCCAACTGAGAGGGCAAATTCCTTAATAGTACTTGTAAATAATTTTGCAAAAATTGTAAATATCTTTCACCTGTTAAATTATCATGGTAGAGGTATGGGTCAAGAATGTAACCATTAATGATACCACACCAAACATTTACACCAAAACGATTCAGAGATCTAGTATGTCTCATCCACCTAGGATTCTCTTGAGACCAGTAATGACAATTATGTGTTGTGATTATTCCATTGTTGTGGAATCGACTTTCATCACTCCACATAATTGTATTTAAAAGACTTGTACTTTCTTCTAAGAGAATTGAAAATTGCGCCAAACAATCAAATCTCTGTTCATTGTCCCCTGGAATCAAATTAAGAACTAAATGAACTTTATATGGAAAAAAATTGTTTGTTTTAAGAATTCTGTGGCAGGTGCAATATTTGTTGCTTCCGTCAACTTGAGAACTGACATGTTTGGGTTATTTTCTACTTGATGTAATACCAATGCAATATTTTCATCAGTTGCAGTTCTTTTTCTTCTTGTTTTTGGTTTCTTAAAACCTCCATAATTTTTCAAATTAAAACACAAACTTACAAAAGTTTTCCGATCTGGTAAAGGTCTGTCAGGAAAACGTAATTCATATAAACTTGCAGTTCTTAAAGCATTTTTACGACATTCCCCATAAATTGAAATCATGTTTAATTTATCTTCATTTGTATGAGAAACCATATTTAATAATAAATATTCACAAAGGAAACAATAATTAGGTACAATAATACGGTTCTATTGACACACCAATAAACAGAATGTGATTGAAATTGAGAAATGTCAAAACTATTATTCCAAAGGAAACTTTAATTGTATTTAATTTATACGGTATTATACTCACTAGATATCAAATACTTTTAATTATAATCTAATCTAATAACAAAGCAATTATATGAAAAATGCTTTAAATATTTTCTTCTAAAGTTTGTAAATTAAATACAGATTGTTCCACTTAAAGGACTGAAATGTGGAAGAGATTAAAATTATTCAATATTGGCAAATGCCAACATTTGGACTCAAATATCTCGAAAACGGTTAGTTTTATGGTATTTTTTTTAGAACATAATCTGCTTAAAAATGTATTTTCTTTCACATAAACCCCTTTGCAAAGTTTCTTCCATCGAAATATAATATTTTAGAGCACAGCGCCATCTATATACTGATATATTAAAAAAAAAAAACAATTGTTTTAAAAATGAAGCTCTCTTTATGCTCTACAAATTGGCATTTACAGAATTAAAATATTATTTATTGGGACACCCTGTATAGGCGGCGCATGGGTATCGAATACATTTCGGACACAATTCCTTGATCGGAATCAGTTCAGAACACACTACCGATTATGAAAATACATGTTACCAGACGGTAACCTAGTTTGATATTGTTTAAAACAATTTTGTTTACAAGAAAATATTAAATTTTTCAGACAAATAAATTTTTTTAAATATTTTCTGACCGATTCTCAACAAGAAATATTGGATAACTTTTCTTCGTTAAGTTGATATTTCCATTATTATTATATTTTATTTGAAATAAATGCAGTCTCGAAGCGATTGCAATTTGTAACTATAAATTTGTCAGATTGCGTGCTAGCGGATGTTATCAGAAACCATACACAAACTGAAAACTTATAGACAATCTGGATATGAACAGATGAAAGTTGCTGCTATGAGATTGCAGAGGGTCTTGAATACAGTACAGAGTTTCCGGCTGAAACTGAAGTTAGAGAAAGAATAGAGAATAAATTTAAAATAAATTTTTTTTAATTAAGTTCTTGACACATTACCCTTAAGTCTCGCTGAACGTTTCTCGCATCTGGAAACCCTTAGCAACAAATGTCAGTTTTTATATGACATTTCAAAACTAAGAAATATATATGGCAAAATGTTAGAAAATAAGTATTGAATATTCTAGCTAAGTACTCAGGTTTCCACCACTGGACATGAGTCCTTCCCACAACTAAGGCATACCATTATTGTTTGTTCTGCTTCTTCCGTTAGATCTCCACTACGTAGAAGGGACAGTAATTCTTTAAGAGATCTAATCTTTTTTTTGAGTCTTCGGTTATACTGTAATATTGTTTTTATTTGCCTTTGCTTTACTTCGACAGTGTTTTTCAACAATTCATAATTTCTTTTCGCTTTTCTTGGCGTTGCAAAATCTTCTGCACTCAAGTTGCCACTATGTCTAGGTAACACGAATTTTCGTTTCTTTGGACTTTGTGAACTTTGCAGATTACATTCATCTGAAAATTAAGTGCTACTCATAATGTCATAATATTTCAGTACTACAATTATTACCTTCCAGAGATATGGTTGTGTCACTTTTTGGATTTCTGGCAGGAAGATTCAGCGAATCAACTCTATACTTGGAGGATGAATTTGATGCACATATTGATCCACAAACATTCATTTCGGAAACAGATGGACGCATATTGGGTTTCTTATCGGAAAGGTTCGATGAAGTACCAGGCAAATTTGTTGCTAAAAGAAAGTTTGCTGAATTTAAAATATAATTTTAATGGACATAAAACAAGTGACCTACTATCTTTATCTGCTGAAAGTAATTCTTGTTTAGAAACGAAGGGGTTTAAACTCGGCAGCTTGTTGGTTATAAATTTGGTTTGAGGCACAGCTCCAGGTTTTAGCCTTAGAACACCCCCACATTTTCTCGCATTTAAATCCACATAATCATCAACAGTGAAGTGTTTCGAACATATATACAACGTAGAAACATCATCTATTTTTTCATTCAAATTGCATTTCCTAATCCATAACAAGCGGGTTTCTATATCTTTGGGAAAACTAAAAACATTTCACGATTAGCACACATAACTAGATTTTGGATTAAATAAAACTTATTACCGATGATATGACAGGTTACCGCCTTGCTTCGGCTGGCTTTTACACAAATAACACCGTTTCATTTTTAAGGCAGGTTAATAAAGCGTGGATATAATTTACAGAAATACCTGTTTTAGTAAACAATACATAAAACAACTTCAGAAGCTTCCATTGAACGCTTATATTGTTTGGGATCGGAACCACTGTCGCTGCGATGTGATGTCTATACTACACAATTTCTCATTAGGTTATGGTTATGACCATTTACCTTTTTATATAAATTTTTTGTTTTTATTTAGTTGAACTGTCATATCTTATATCTCGCGTCAACGTTGCCCCCACTAAGGCATGCGCACCATACTAGAATACTCGGGAAGGATAGACAGGCCTTCCTTGGCGTCAAGTTTGGAGCGAAACTCATTATAATTATATAATATATAGTATATGGTCCGTGGCCTGTGGCGGAAGTAGAAGAAGTGAAGTTTGCAACAGTTGGAAAAGTTCATTTTATGTGTTTACTGTGTAGGTCTGTAGGAGTGTAGGCTTTAGGCTTAATTTGTGGTTAATACGTATTGGAAAAAAGACTGTTAAATATTTGTAAAAAAAAATGGACTCTCAAAATGAAATAATATGCAAACTTTGTTTAACAATATGTGGCGACTTTAGAGCTATAGAGAGAGATATAAAAGACGACTTAGATATACTTTTGCCAAAAATAGTAAGTGTTGAAACCTAATGCTCGAAAATTTATATGAATTAGTCTTGAGGTGCTCACACCATTTTTACTGAGCCAGCTTATTTCATTCAGCTTCCTTAAATGAGTCGTCCATCGGCAGCCCTTCATTAGAATAGTGTGGAATAGAATAGTGTTTATTTGTTCAGTAGTTTTCAGTCGATGTGGACATAGAACGTGTCAAATAGCATACATCATATAAAATAAACAATAAAGAATAAAAATAGTACTTAACCTAGGTTTGTATCAGTTAATTATAAACGCACTAAAAACACAAATATAAAGCAGACAGTGAATTGAAATTATTATGGTATAGAACAGACAAAGAAGATGCAACAAAAATTTGGAGACAAACGATACGTGATTATCAGTTTACGTTAAATTTTTAAAGGTTAACATTAAGTTTTTAAAAGTACTACAATCTGTTTTTGATAAAAATTTTCTGTATGAGAGGTATGTACCTATATAAAGTATTTTAAGCTAGTACTCACAGCCTAATGTTCAGAACATCAGTATCATTTAGAAACTAATGTAGGGAGTAGTATGCTTTACTTTGAAAATAGAGTTTTAATTTATTTTTTTAAATGTCCTACTCTGTACCGGGTGGCCACAAGTCAATGTACGCCCCCAATATTTTGGTTGTTTTTGTATTTAAAAATTTGGTTTTTGGTACACATAAATTAGACAATAATAAGCTACTTTTAGACTAACAGGAATGAAAATATCACTTCGGTTGAACCGGAAGTGACATCAACTTTTTTTTCTTAAATGGAATGACTATATTTTTTTGATGGTTTCTCATTAAGCATAAATTTCTAAGTGCAACAGTTTTTTCAGATGTAAGAAATTCCAAAAAATAAGTGAGATACGAACAATTTTTGAATTTTTTCAAAATGGCCACGTCAGATGAATGCAATGTAAGAAAATTACTAAGTAGGCTATGGAAATTATTAGTAAGGTTGTAGACTTGTCTGTAAAGAAAATAGTTGTTTGAATTACTAATAGGTACCAGTATTTTCAGTTTTTTTTTCAAAAAAACGGAATTTTATTTTCTTTTCCGTAGGGGTCCTATGAAATTTTTGTTAATGGAACTGTGCTATTTCTTTTAATAATTAGAAATAATGATTCATAAACTATAGTTTTTTCGCCATTAATCATTTCCTAACGATATCCTTCGCAATAATAGAAGTATTTTTTAAAAGTAAGCGCCAACAAATCATTTTAATAAGGTACCTATCTACATTTAAATCCAAAATTGCAGATAGCTATGAAAATTACATACATTCGCAACAATTGAATTAGTGTTGACTTACTCACTAATTTTCTGAAGCAAGTGTATTAAAGTTGTTATAAACAAGAAAATTAATATAAAATGGCTGAAAATTATTCAAGAGATGAAAAAGTTGACATTGTCATTATTTATGGAGAGACTCGACGTAATGCAACTAGAGCACAAAGTTTGTATGGACGGAGATATCCAGAAAGAAGACAACCTCCGAGAAACTATTTCGCCCGGTTGGAGCAACAATTTAGAAGTGAACCTAATGTAGAAATTGAAGAAAGATTTATTGTGGATGAAGAAACGGAAATTAATGTATTAGCTTTAGTACATGTTGACCCAACCATTTCGACAAGATAAATTGTACATGAATTACCAGTTTCCAAAGAATCAGCCAGAAAATTTTTAAAGAAACACGGCTATCGTTCTTAGAAATATCAATTGCATCAATTTTTGTATGAGAATGATTATCAATGAAGAATGATCTTTTGTAATTGGTTACAGTTACGCCAATTAAGAAATGAGAATTTTATCAAAAACATTTTGTTCACTGATGATTCGAGATTTACAAACCTTGGGTTATTTAATCGAAACAACACGATAATCCTCACATTATGAGACAGGGGCCATTTCAGAAGCTGTTTGGCTTCAATGTTTGGTTAGGTGTACTGGGCGAACATATCATAGGTCGAATAATTTTTAACGAAACTCTAACTAGACCAAGATATCTAGAATTTCTCCAAAATATAATAGTTCCACAGATTAATCAAATTCCCAATACCAATATTGACGAGGTTTACTTCCAACAAGACGGGGCTGGACCACACAATGCTATTATCATTAGGGATTACTTAAATCAATTATTTCCAGATCGTTGGATTGGGACCCATGGTCCAGTCAGATGGCCTGCAAGGTCGCCTGACTTAACCCCACTCGATTTTTTTATTTGGGCGCATTCAAAAATAGAGTCTACATGACTGCTCCAACCACAAGGCAAGTTCTGGAAGAAAGAGTTCGACACTAAATTGCACAAATAACACCTCAACAATTACAGAATGTTAGACATGTAACGATAAGTTACGCTACTCTGTGTATTAATCATAACGGTGAACAGTTTGAACAATTTTTATAATGGTTTATTATAATTTAGGTTTTAAATAAAATAAAAAATGGACTCTCAAAATGAAATAATATGCAAACTTTGTTTAACAATATGTGGCGACTTTAGAGCTATAGAGAGAGATATAAAAGACGACTTAGATATACTTTTGCCAAAAATAGTAAGTGTTGAAACCTAATGCTCGAAAATTTATATGAATTAGTATTGAGGTGCTCACACCATTTTTACTGAGCCAGCTTATTTCATTCAGCTTCCTTAAATGAGTCGTCCATCAGCAGCCCTTCATTAGAATAGTATGGAATAGAATAGTGTTTATTTGTTCAGTAGTTTTCAGTCGATGTGGACATAGAACGTGTCAAATAGCATACATCATATAAAATAAACAATAAAGAATAAAAATAGTACTTAACCTAGGTTTGTATCAGTTAATTATAAACGCACTAAAAACACAAATATAAAGCAGACAGTGAATTGAAATTATTATGGTATAGAACAGACAAAGAAGATGCAACAAAAATTTGGAGACAAACGATACGTGATTATCAGTTTACGTTAAATTTTTAAAGGTTAACATTAAGTTTTTAAAAGTACTACAATCTGTTTTTGATAAAAATTTTCTGTATGAGAGGTAGAGGTATATAAAGTATTTTAAGCTAGTACTCACAGCCTAATGCTCAGAACATCAGTATCACGGGGGACGGTAGCTCAGTGGTTTAGCGCGTCTAGCTTGCATACTGGCATACCTAGCAAAGCAGGTTCAATCCCTGCTCACCGCGAAATAATTTTAATTATAAAATTATCCCCAAGATGTGGTTCGGACTCCATTATAAACTGTAGGGCCTCGTTTCTCTTTACCTTACACAAAATCATTCTGGATTTTCAAGGAGTTACCTCGGTGACTTGAGAAGCGGTTAAGAAAACATTTTAGAAAACAAAACATTTAGAAACTAATGTAGGGAGTAGTATGCTTTACTTTGAAGATAGAGTTTTAATTTATTTTTTTAAATGTCATACTCTATACCGGGTGGCCACGAGTCAATGTACGCCCCCAATATTTTGGTTGTTCTTGTATTTAAAAATTTGGTTTTTGGTACACATAAATTAGACAATAATAAGCTACTTTTAGACTAACAGGAATGAAAATATCACTTCGGTTGAACCGGAAGTGACATCAACTTTTTTTTCTTAAATGGAATGACTATATTTTTTAATGGTTTCTCATTAAGCATAAATTTCTAAGTGCAACAGTTTTTTCAGATGTAAAAAATTACAAAAAATAAGTGAGATACGAACAATTTTTGAAATTTTTCAAAATGGCCACGTCAGATGAATGCGATGTAAGAAAATTACTAAGTAGGCTATGGAAATTATTAGTAATGTTGTAGACTCGTCTGTAAAGAAGAAAATGTTTGAATTACTAGTAGGTACCAGTATTTTTAGTTTTTTTTCAAAAAAACGGAATTTCATTTCCATTTCCGTAGGGGTCCTATGGAATTTAACGGAAATTAATGTATTAGCTTTAGTACATGTTGACCCAACCATTTCGACAAGACAAATTGAACATGAATTGCCAGTTTCCAAAGAATCAGCTAGAAAAATTTTAAAGAAACACGGCTATCGTTCTTATAAATATCAGTTGCATCAATTTTTGTATGAGAATGATTATCAATGAAGAATAATCTTTTGTAATTGGTTACAGTTACGCCAATTAAGAAATGAGAATTTTATCAAAAACATTTTGTTCACTGATGAATCGAGATTTACAAACCTTGGGTTATTTAATCAAAACAACGCGATAATCCTCACATTATGAGACAGGGGAGGTTTCAGGAGCTGTTTGGCTTCAATGTTTGGTTAGGTGTACTGGGCGAACATATCATAGGTCGAATAATTTTTAACGAAACTCTAACTGGACCAAGATATCTAGAATTTCTCCAAAATATAATAGTTCCACAGATTAATCAAATTCCCAATACCAATATTGACGAGGTTTACTTCCAACAAGACGGGGCCGGACCACACAATGCTATTATCATTAGGGATTACTTAAATCAATTATTTCCAGATCGTTGGATTGGGACCCATGGTCCAGTCAGATGGCCTGCAAGGTCGCCTGACTTAATCCCACTCGATTTTTTTATTTGGGCGCATTTGAAAAATAGAGACTACATGACTGCTCCAACCACAAGGCAAGATCTGGAAGAAAGAGTTCGACACTAAATTGCACAAATAACACCTCAACAATTACAGAATGTTAGACATGCAACGATAAGTTGCACTACTCTGTGTATTAATCATAACGGTGAACAGTTTGAACAATTTTTATAATGGTTTATTATAATTTAGGTTTTAAATAGTTTTGTTATTCTTGGTAATTTATTCATGGTTGTAACGTTATACCTATTAAAATTATTTCTTGTTTAATTTGTGTTTACTTTTTACAAATACTTCCATTATTACGAAGGATATCGTTAAGAAATGATTAATGGCGAAAAAATTATAGTGTATGAATCATTATTTCTGATTAATAAAAGAAAATGCACAGTTCCATTAAAAAAAATTCCATAGGACCCCTACGGAAATGAAAATGAAATTCCGTTTTTTTGGAAAAAAACTAAAGATACTGGTACCTATCAGTAATTCAAACAACTATTTTCTATTTTACAGACAAGTCTACAACCTTACTAATAATTTCCATAGCCTACTTAGTAATTTTCTTACATCGCATTCATCTGACGCGGCCATTTTGAAAAAATTAAAAATTGTTCGTATCTCACTTATTTTTTGGAATTTTTTACATCTGAAAATGCTGTTGCACTTAGAAATTTATGCTTAATGAGAAAGCATCAAAAAAATATAGTCATTCCATTTAAGAAAAAAAAGTTGATGTCACTTCCGGTTCAACCGGAAGTGATATTTTCATTCCTGTTAGTCTAAAAGTAGCCTATTTTTGTCTAATTTATTTGTAACAAAATTTAATTTTTTTGTGTTTGACATAGTGTAGACACTATTAGAAGTAATTTATGCATAATGAAATAATGTGCAAATGTCTAATAGTCCTACAATCATACGGGATCATGGAGGGAATAGGGTGCTGAGTGGGTAAAAGTATGTAAGAAGAAATATGTATTGGCGCAAATTTGTTGTATTTAAGAGTAATTTTGAACAGTGGAACAATGTCTGGCTTGCAAAATTTTGAGGTAAGTTAAGGTCGTCTGTTAAAGGTCTGTAGGTAGTATCCGAGAAGGGCAAGGAACATTTGCACCGTTTTTGTAAATGAAAATAATTTTGCTAACATTCTGTTCTGATACGTGTTATTTCATTTGTGTACTCAACATAACATGTTTATGTTATTAATAACGTATATGTTCCATCATATGGGTGATGATATCACTATGATGAAGCATTCACATTTTTCATGACACGTATATTACCAATAACTATTTCTCTCAGTCTCACAGACATTTACATGAAAAATAACATGACTCACGTACATTAAATTTAACAACAACAGCTGCGTTGTAATTAACGTAAACTTTCCTTCATAGAGCTGAATAGTAATGCTGTAGCAAGTTTGAGATTGACGCAGTGGTACGAAGTGCTAATTGTACATTGAACAAGTTGTGTTTAAGATGTTGCTCATGAACAACCCATCACTGATATGAATAAATTTGGTTTAGTTCAATATTTGTTACACGTTTTGATTATGTGATGTTTTCTGAGAATTTTGTTTTAGAATTTGGCTGCCGTGCGGGAGCCCGTGATGTGTGCAAACTGTGCAGAAATGATAAAAAAATGTTTGGAATTTGTAGCAACTTGTTTTAACACACATGATTGTATGGTTCAATTTGTCAACAATAAGGACACTGTCAAACTTGATTTAGTAGATGTTCATGTCAACCAAAATGAAAATGGCGCTGGCATTATAGAGGATCAGGACATTTGTAGACTTTGCATGAAGCCCTTGAAAGATCGTCATGCTATATTCTTTAATGCCGAAGAAGGGGATGTTCCGTTGAAGAAGATGTTAGAACTATGTCTTCCAGAATTGGTACGTAGCAATGAAACCCCGAAAATGGGTGGGTGGGTGGAAATCTAGGCATAGATGCCTCCTTGCGGTGAGTTGGACCTCGATATCTCGAGTTCTACGATAGCTAGAACTTTTAAAAAAAAATTGAAAGTAAAGTAGATAAAAAAAGTCTATAACTGGAAATTATTTCCGAGCATACAGGGCGAGCCAAGACAAAATTACAGGACCAAGTGCCCTTTTTTAATGTTTGTATGTATATCAGTACTTTTTTTGAAGCTTCTTTCTGAAATGAAATTTTGGTATTTTCCAAAGTAGCATTCAGCCCTATATGATTTGATGGATTGTTTATGTTGTTAAATATAACGTACATGTTATATTATGACTTGTTCGAGGACTTGTTACTGAAATATTTCATATTTTAAGTTGAATATGTGTATTGTATGATATAAAACGATTTTAATAACATTAACATTAAATGGTATTAAGTTTCGGTTATTTAAAATTTCACGTTCGTATTATCACAAGTTGAAAATAAATTTAGTCCTAACATGTAAGTAATATTGATACTGATTGTGAGGAACTGAAATTCTCATAGAGGTTTGATTAAATAAATCAATACGAGTCAGTGTCAAAATTCAAAACAAGAAAATACAATTTTTTTTATTGTTTGCACGTAAAATTAGACCATACCACAATATTCACCTTGTGAAACTCCAGAATATTGAGTGAAACTAGAAGATTTGTATCCTAGACAATGGACATACTGGGTACGTTGATATAGGTATGATTGGAAAAGCATCAACAAAATTATAACTCAGACCTATCTTATTTAACTTCATAAGTAATAAACCATGATCCAGACTGTCGAATGCCTTGGAGAAGTCAGTGTAGATCAAGTCTACCTGACTTCTCTCATCAAGGGCGTCACAAATGAACTGAGACGTGCAGACTAAATTAGCAATTGTTGATCTTCCTTCAATGAAACCGTGCTGCTTGGGTATAATATTGCTTCTGACATGAAATTAGAGGTAACTAGACAGAAAAATTTCAAGTGCCTTACTGAAATTACATAGTATTGTTATTGGCCTATAATTTTGTGATGTCCATGTTATTATCTTTTTTATATACGGGACATACTCTGTAAATTTTCCAGGCATCTGGAAATACTTGTGTCTTAAAAATTAAATTGAATATAATTCGTAACGGCTTGGAAAGTACAACGGCACTATCATTTAGCAGTCAGTTTGGGTTTGATTTGTTTTAATGCCTCTGTATGACTTGTTCCTCACTTACTGATTATTCCACGATTATGTTGTAACCTAAAATTCCAAAATTAACAAACAAGCATTAGGTGAGAAAATTGATATGTGATGAGGTTTAAAAAAAGACAACCTTTTTTTCAAGCTAGATTTCATTTTCTTAATTTAATTAATTTTTTGTTGATAGGATTTAAGTATCTTCAAGAAATCCGTAATCTGCCCACGCTGCTATGAATCTCTAGAGATGTGTTTCCGTTTTGTGACCGACTGCTTGGTTGTAGAAGAAAAGATTAAGAAATATTGTGAAATTCTAGGTGTAAACGATAAGTGTCAAATAGAGTTAAGCAGTTTACTGCAATTTACAATGACAGATGTAACAGTAAATGAAGTAGATGGAAACTTGGTCGATATAATCAAAGTAGAAAAACAATTTTGTGAGGAAGATGAAAATGCTTATGCGAGAGAAGTTCGTAACACAGGTGATGTATTGACACAAATAGTCTGTGAAGATAGTGAAAATGTGAAAGGGGAGGTTGAACATGAAATTGAAAATTTAGTGGACATGGATAATATGAAATTTAATAAGGAGGAACAGTTTACACCAAAAGATGCATTGAACTTCAAAGAAGAGAGCAATAATTTTGATGTGATAAAAACGGAAGAAACGATTTGTGGAGAGAACCTTGGTGAAACGGAGAATAAAAAATGTATACTTAATGAAGAAGTGGAAATAAAAATGGATGAGCCCGAGTCCAACAGGTATTGTTAAAGTGACGAGGGGTATAGCAGAATTAGTAAAGTAAAATAGCTCCAGAAGCATGTAGTTCTAGGTGTCAGTAAATTGACAATAGAGAGAAACGTTGTCCTTTAGGTTTAGCCCCCTGTCGCCACTGCACTGAAAGAAATTTCTATTATCCATAAAGAGAAATTGACTAACCCCTAATAAATATCTGCATTAAATAGGCTCCAGCAAGACTGCTCTGTAACCGCAACAAAAATGATCTTGCTAAGATGCACTTATTTACCGTTAATAAAAGTTTTTCTTATTATTTATTTGTTACTGTAGGTTGATTGCTTTGCTATCAGGAATCACCACCTATTGTAATCTTAATAAGTTTTTTGTTATAGTTAGTAAGTTCCTATTCGTTACACCATTACTACCTTGTAACCGGAAAAAAACTTTCCTGCTGCTAATAGATGACTTTTTAACCACTATGCAGCTTACATTATAATGGCAACAAATAATCTCTCTTGACCTAGTAATGTCACTTTGCAAGTACGTTACTTGTAAATTCAATATTTTAATTTTATATTTTTTAGAAAGACTTCACACTTCATATTAAAACACGTTTTTAATACATTTCTATGTTGACTCAGACAAAGAATTATTGTTGGTAAAATTAAAATAAATGATTAATTTAAGGAAACAAACGACTAATAAACAATTCAGGGTGCCTATTAAAAAAGGGGAACTTTGACTTGCAAGAAGACACAATCACAGTTTACTATATAATAGCTGCTTTCGTTCAGCAGAGCGATTCGTAATGATAAGGCACCTACCTGTTTCATGTGTTGTTTCTGTCCCTATACCATGCAATTTTGTATCATATGATTACTGTTCATTGAAATCCTGTTTATTATGATTAGGAATCACTCTACTGAACGAAAGCAGCTAATATACAATAACATAAAACACAAGTTTTTTTTATAAAAATTCTTTGCATGAAACCTTTCCCACAACTGTCTCGTCGAATGCCGAATTGCTTACTAGTTACTGCATGCGTCGCTGCATGGATGAAATGGCGCGCGATGATAAAAACTCAATTGCGCTTGTGAAACGTGTAAAAATAAATAAGTAAGACGTTACGATTAGTAAGGCCGTCTTTATAGTTAACAGGTGACTTACCAACCATAGGTCTATTTGAGTTTTAACCATTAAATAGTTAACTTTAACTTAAGGCACTTATTTTATCGTAAGAAATTATTTAGTTACCCCTAATAAAAAGAAAACTTATAACAATATTTTACCTAGTTTAAGTAGGTGCTGCTGTTGGGACAAATAGTCAAAGATTTACTGTTGCAAAATCTCATTAGCAAAACAGTTTTTCTTATGGTTAGATAATGATAATGTAGTCTTAATAAAAAAAATACTTATGATAATGCAGATCTATTCTATTTGGTCGATTTCTTTCAGTGTGGTAACCCCTGTACTGTCGTGTGCAAAAAAAAATAGGTCAAGTCATAACTTATTTTTTCTAAAATCTAGTTGTGTACATCTAACTTTAATTTTTGTGACATTCTCAGTTAGTTGTCAAAATTCATTGCATGTGTGCCAAAACTAATATGCCCCATATAAGCGATTTAGTTAATGCTGGAGTTATTGCTAAAACGGAAGATGGACGGTCAATAGGACAAATTGCTCTGCATTATAATATTAACAAAAATTCATAAACCTGACATTCCCTTAAGACCAATTGTGAGTTCAATTAATTCTCCATGTAGTAAACTCTCAAAATATTTATTAAAAATCCTGAATCTTTTATCAGGTTCCTCCGAGTCTTATATTAAAAATAGCAAACATTTTTTGGAAAAGCTGTCAGAAAATCATTTTAACAATAATCATCTAATGGTCAGTTTTGATGTAGTAAGCCTATTTACAAATGTTCCTGTAGATAAAACGTTAATAATACTTAAAAACAAATTGCAACAAGATGGGAATTTGGCGAATAGAACTAAGTTAAGCATTGAAACTATAATGGAATTACTTGCACTTTGCATTAAAGCAACATACTTTCAATTAAATAATGACTTCTATCAACAAGACTTTGGGATGGCCATGGGTTCTTCATTATCTCCAATATTAAGTAACATTTTCATGGAAAATTTTGAGGAAAGTAATATTAATAATCTAACTTATAAACCCATTGTATGGTGAAGATATGTAGATGATATTTTTGCTATATGGCCTTATAGTAAAGAATGTTTGAGTAATTTCTTGAGTCAGATTAACGAAAAAGAACCTTCAATTAAATTTACAATAGAAATAGAGAATAATAATGAATTACCTTTCTTAGATATTTTAATTAAAAAATTAGATAACATATACCTAACCAGTGTGTATAGAAAACTAACACACACAAACAGATACTTAAATTTCAATTCAAATCAACATATTAGTGTTAAGAAAGTTGTTGTTAAGTGTTTGTATGACAGGGCCAAAATTATGTCTTCAAATGATGGAATATTAAGAAACGAAAAGCAATTTATAAAAATTGTCTTATTAAATAATCAATATCCCGAGAGTTTTGTTGATAGTCAGTTATTGAACATTGGTAGTAGAGAGAATATACTATCACAACCTGAGGTATTTAGGTCAATGGCAGTAATTCCATATATACATGATCTATCGGATAAATTACGAAAAATTTTGAATAGACTTTCCGTATGAACGGTTTTTCAAATGGGCTCCACGCTAAGATCGGTTTTATCAAAAACCAAACCTCCAAATATTGTTCAAAATTCAAAAAATTGTATTTATAGTGTTCCGTATGAGCGAGGAAAACATTACGTAGGTGAATCATCTAGACCTTTCAACGTAAGGCTTGGTGAACATAGAACTTACGCTAGAAGGGGAGAATTAGAAAAATCCAAAATTTGCGAACACGCTAGGATAATAATCACAGGATTAAATGGGACTCGGCGAAGATTTTGGAAAAAGAGAGCAACGGAACAAAAAGAAAACTTAAAGAATCCGCGATTATTTTCGAGGATAGATGCGTTTCGAATTATTCAATAGATTTTTGTACTAGTTGGTTGCCCATCCTTAGAGACGAAGTAAGTAAAAATAAGATAAATATAATTTAATGTCTCACATGACTATGGAAATACATAAACAAAAAACTGTCATGGTTGACGGCCAAAAAAGTTTTTAGTATGGAAGTAGATTCTCTTCCGAAACGTTAACTACCTATAGCTTTAATTTTCAGTTTTTAGTTTATTACATTGTTCTAGTTTATATATTTTTAGGTGTGAAACATTTTGAAACAGTCAAGTGTTCAAGAACCAACCTCTGTCTGATCCGTTTGGCGGAGAGGTTTTTTCATTAAAATTTTTAAATATTTTTCAATCGCAAAATACCCAATAAAAAGTAAGAAAATCTGTGTTTAACATTTTAAAAAAGTGGAGAACATGAGATCCTGGATCAGGGCGACGAAGGATACCAGCTCAACAGCAAGATTTGCAATTGGTAAATAAATTACTAGAAAATGCATTCCACTCAGTAATTCTTCTGCTGAGGAAATTAATTTTCCTGGATTGAGTAGTACTGGTCATCGGCGAGTAAGAGAATTGGAGCTATGCTGTCATCCAGCAGCACAGAAATACCTACTTAAAGCTGAACATAAAGAAGCTCGACTGGGATTTGCGCTTGAATTTTTAGGGCGTGATGTAAATTTTTGGAACAATGTAATCTTTACAGATGAAAAAACTTTCCAGTCTACACACAGTGGTCGTATTCATGTTTACCGACCTCTGAATACTTGATTCGATGAAAAGTATATATCTAACAATGGCAAAAGTGGTAGATTATCCGTTAACATGTGTTGAATTCATATTTCAACAAGAATTGTTCAGTTCATACTGCTCATACCATGACTAACTGGTTTCAAGATAACAACCTTAATGTTCTTAACTGGCCCAGACATAGTCCATGTCTTCACCTTGTGGAAGACGTAAGGGGACTGCTCTATCTTATCTATATTTTGACTTATGTAAATACTTATACCTGTATATTAACATGAATAAACGTATTGTATTGTATTGTATTGCTCATAAGAAGTCTCCAAAAACGAAATGTGAGACCATGGAATGCCCAAGAATTATTGGAAGTAGTATATAATGCATGGAAAATATTACTAATAATTATTGTATAAGTTTATTTAATTCTATGCCAAACAGACTTATAGAAGTTATAAATAGAAATGGTGCAAAAACAAAATATTAATAGTTAGTTTCTTGTTAAGTTGAATATCTTTTATTTCCATGATCCAGGATTTCTACTAATCGTACCGTTTATTCTCCAATTTTTTTAACGTTAAGCAGATAATTTATGTTAATATTATAACGCAATGCAATATGTCTCATTAACAATCCATCTTCTACTTTAGCAATGACTACAGTATTACAATAAGAAATACGATAAAAGTGCTAACTGTTTTATTTCGGCTACTCATTACATATTCAAATAGAAACAGATTTACATTAGAAAAAAATAGTTGTCTAATTTTTTTTTTGCTCACGGCAGTACCCTAATAAATATAATTTTTCGTTTTTATTTTTTATCTATGCAAGTTGTGCATTAATTATTATGAAAAAAAAATGGAGAATATAGGTGTAATTTTAGTACATCAAAAATTGTGCTGAATTTGCTGCCCTTTTCGTATAAAAGAAAGATATTGAAGATATGAAATTATTTCTTCGAAAAAATAATGATATTCATGTACACAGAATTTTTACCAAAAATGCACTGCTATGAGTGGTCAATTTAGAAGCGGTGCGCCACACTTAAAAAAAAATAAAAACTGTTACAGTGTAATGTTTAGTGGTGTTTATCATTAAATATCTCTTACGTTTTATTTGTTCGGATACTGCTATTGAGGAAGAGGATGACAATGTCCAAAATGTTGGTCAAGTAATCGTAATATAAACATCACCACTTCATTATGGTTGTTTATCTTATTCATTGGAACATAAATTGTTGACACAAAAAATTGTACAAGAAAATTTACAAAAGTAAATGTAGTAAAAAATACAACCTGTATATGTTATTTACGTTGAGACTAAATGGAAATAAAAAAGAAGTTTTAGGTAAATGTACAGGGTGTCCCACTTAAAACTCCCGGGGCCATTTTCTTGATAATAAAAACAGATATTTGAATTTTATTGAAACTGAAAATAAACTTCTTGTAGCAGTGTATTTTGTGTAAAAATCCTGTGTACCCGAATTACTAATTTCTTCAGTAAATAATTATTTGATTTCTTCCATATATCTTTTTTATTCGAAAGGCGCAGCAAAATTTTAATTCACATCTACATCCTCCATTTTTTTCGTAGTAATTAACACATAACTTGCAGAGATAAAGAATGAAAACAAAAAATTATATTCATTAGGATCCAGGGTTTATCAGTGGCGACAGGGGCTTAAACTGGACGAAAATATTTCTTTTCCACTTGACGATCTACTGACATCCAATTTGATCCAAACGCTTCTGGGACCATTTTACCATATTTATTCTTCTACAAGGCGTTCTTAGTTCTATAAATTGAATTGCTGTACTGCAGTTGTATTCCGAACACTCTTATTTAAATCAATTCATTTATTTTTCAAAGTTACATTACAAGAAAAGTTTGTGATGGTAAAAAACGTTTTTTACCTATGAAGAAATTTCGATACGGGATGCCATGCTAGACAATGCTGTTTTAAAGAATACACTTGATCTGTTGGAACATATTCTTTATAGGATTTTGCAAACAGCAGAATAAATAAGTATCTATGAGAACTAAAAGGGAAGCTATGTATAAGAATACAATTAAGCAAACAAATAATAATTCAGTTTTAAAGAAAAAGAAAATTATCTTTTTAAAATTCTCTCTACCGTGCACCGAGCAGAATTTTTGTCTGCCCGTGTAACTGGGGTATATCAAGTACATTCATTTTTTTTAAAATGTCCCCCCCTCCATATTCTCCCGCCATACCAAAAATTTTCAGATAGAAAAAAATGTCATAGTTATATGTGCTCTTCGATCACTATTAAAAGGCATCTTGTGAATTTTTTTCACCCCCTTGAGTGCCTCACCAAGGGGTAGAATGGGCAACCGCTAATATATTTTTAAACATATTTTAAAATCTATTCATTTTACATTTCAGAATAAAATATTTTTTGAATCCCTTGTTCATTCTAAAACTTTTTTATCTCTTTAAAAAATGCCGTAGTACCAACCGTTTTCGTGATAAAAAATAAAATTTATGTTCATGCAATGGAGTTCATTTCAATCATTACTGAACGATAATGTTTTAAAACTTTTAGTAGGCTGCCTTCAAGTTTCAATTTGACAGTAGTATTAACATTTAAGTATTTATTGGAATTGGTCTACCACATCTAGTAGGCTCATGTCAATTATTGGAAATAATTACATAGTTTATTTCTTACTTAAAACCATTATTTTTTCTATGTCGTAAGCTTTTAAAATGCCTAGACATATTTATAGTAGTGAAGAATATGCTGATATGCATTTCATTTATGGTGAATGCAAAGGAAACTCTCTAGCAGCCCAAAGAAAATACAACCTGAGGTTTCCTAACCGTGTTACACCTAATGTGGCGACTTTTACCAATATCCACATACGGCTCAGAGAAAGGGGTTCTTTTGAAAAAAGGAATCGAGATACTGGTCGTGAAGTAGAAGTGGCACCTGTCTTAGAAGAACAGATATTAGAATATTTTGGAGAGAATCCTGAAATGAGTATTAGACGGGCTGCTCTTCATTTTAATGTAAGTAGATGGAAAATATGGAAGATTTTGAAGCGGCAAGGACTGCACCCTTACCATCTGCAAAGGGTTCAGGAATTGCTCCCGCGTGATTTTCCAGTAAGGAAGGCTTTTTGTACAACTATTTTAAGGAAACCATTAGAATTCACAAAAAAAGTATTGTTCACTGACGAGTGTTGTTTTACTCGTCATGGGATTATAAATTTTCGTAATCAGCACCTATGGAACGATGAAAATCCGCACGCTGTGGTAGCTAAACGATGTCAGTACAACTTCTCTATTAATATTTGGGCGGGAATTATAGGCGATTATTTAATTGGACCAGTTGTGTTACCTCACAGATTAAATGGGATATCGTACTTGCATTTTTTACAGAATGACTTGTTTCCGCTTTTCGATGACTTACCCATTGAATTACGCCAAGATATGTGGTATATGCAAGACGGAGCGGGTCCCCATTATTCCGTACAAGTTCGGGAATGGCTTTCGCAATATTTTAGAAATCGTTGGATTGGAAGAGGACAAGAAGCTACAATTAAATGGCCCCCCCGGTCCCCGGATTTGAATCCATTAGATTTTTACTTCTGGGGGCATATGAAAAATGTCGTTTACTCTACACCACTTCCAAATGAAGACGTTTTGAGGGAAACCATTTTTAATACTGCTGACGAAATTCGTAACTCCCCACTAATTCTACGGAGCTTGTACGGCAATTTGAGACGAAGGTTACAAACATGTGTTCGTACTGAAGGGCGCCATTTTGAGCAGTTAATTTAAGTTTGGAAAAATATGTTCTTGTTTGTCAAAATTGTTTCACTTTTTTTAATATTATTGTTTGTATTTCATAAATTATTCCATTAATAAATATAGTATTTGTCAATTTGATTAAAAAATATGTACGTTTATTATTACATAGAATTTGTTAATGAATATTTAGATTATTCGATTATAGCCTACTAGCAGCCTACTAAAAGTTTTAAAACATTATCGTTCAGTAATGATTGAAATGAACTCCATTGCATGAACATAAATTTTATTTTTTATCACGAAAACGGTTGGTACTACGGCATTTTTTAAAGAGATAAAAAAGTTTTAGAATGAACAAGGGATTCAAAAAATATTTTATTCTGAAATGTAAAATGAATAGATTTTAAAATATTTTTAAAAATATATTAGGGGTTGCCCATTCTACCCCTTGGTGAGACACTCAAGGGGGTGAAAAAAATTCACAAGATGCCTTTTAATAAATGTAGTAGATACGCCAAATATTGTGTTTGTTGAAATTTTATTTTTTGAGTAAAAAAATCATAACAGTTTTTAAATTACCCCTTTAAAGGGGCTGTAACTTGACAACGAAGGGGTATTTTGAAAAATGTTATATGAAGAACTCCCATTAATTTGGGCTAAGGAATCTTCAGTTAATTTTTTTCTACTTTGTTTCCGGACACCCTGTATACAGGGTGTTTTTAAAAAGTATGTCAATCACTTAACCACGGACTCAGCATGTCAAAAGAAGTTGATTCAGCCTAATTTACCTCTATCCAAAATCGCACCCCTATGAATATACAGCCCTCTAAAGTTGGGATTAAAAATATTTATTTTTTTAATATTGTGCAAATGGCTGTAGATATCTTTTTCAATTTCGGAACACTGAAATGTATGTCAAAGGGTAATAGTTTAAAGTAAAAACTGTTTAAAATCAAATTTTCTAAAAGGCCGATTTGGGGGTAAACTACCCTTCCCTCCTACCCCCTCTTTTAGTGGTACGCCTATGACTTTTTTGATATATCGCATTTTATATAAAATTTAATTATAAAACTTTTTTTTATCTTGTTTTTTTTTCGTTTAGATAACCATTTTCAAATGAATCTGGAAATATTAAAACCATTACCACGCCTTTGTAGAATAACACAAATAATGTTTAAAATTAATGTAGATGATGATCAAAGGCACCTGTGAAAATTTAATAGGTAGTTGACACCTGTCATTTTTGTCAAACTGCTTTAATAGATATCAGTTATTAATTGTTAACAATGGCATTTAATATGAGTTATTCTAATACCGAAATGGTGGATATGATTAGAATATTAGGCGAATGTAATGGAAATGGTTCTAGTGCAGCTAGGCGTTATGTGGAAAAGTTTCCAAACCGTCGGCATCCTGATAGACGTACATTTTTTGCAGTCGATCGTCGTGCAAGGGAAACTGGAAGTCTATCAAATGATCGTGCTGGGAAGTGTGGCAGACCTAGGACTGTGCTAGTTCCAGAGATCGAAGAGGAAATTTTAGATATTGTATCAGAACGGCCTGAAAGCAGTGTGCGTAAAATAGCTTCTCAGGTAGGAGTATCGTATTATTCAGTATGGAGAACATTAAAAGAACAATTACTAGTTCCATTTCATATACAGACTGTTCAGGCATTGGAACCTCAAGATTACGGTTCTCGAATGGAATTTTGTAACTGGCTTCTCAGAAAAAATGGAAGAAATGTAAGTTTTGTAAACACCATTTTGTCAACTGATGAGGCCTCATTTCATAGAAATGGTATTACAAATCATCATAATTATCACATTTGGTCTGAAGAAAATCCCAATGCAAAGATTGAAACGCATTTTCAGCGTAATTTTTCTGTTAATGTTTGGGCAGGTATTGTTGATAACCATCTAATTGGACCTGTTTTCTTTCCACGTCGTTTAAATGGAGCTGACTACCTAGATTTTCTGGAAAATGAATTGCCTGAGCAATTAGATATTGTTAATCTTAATATTAGAGAAAACATGTGGTATTTACAAGATGGTGCTCCACCCCATTATAGCCTGCAAGTCAGGCAATGTTTATCAAGGCGTTTTCCTGGACGTTGGATAGGTCGAGGAGCTGATGCTCCAGTCAGTTGGCCTGCTCGGTCCCCTGATTTAAACCCAATTGACTTCTGTCTTTGGGGAGCTGTGAAGGAAAAAGTTTATTCTGTTCCAATAGAGAGCGTTGAACATCTCCGACAAAGAATTCAACAATCAGCCGAGGAATTTAGAAACATTCCTGCCGTGTTTCAGAATGTGAGATTTTCGCTTCTAAAAAGGGCAAGGTATTGTGTACGACAAAATGGAAATCATTTTGAGCACATTCTGAAATAAAATTTTAATGTTCGATATTTTTTTATTTTATTTTTAATTTATTTCATTATTTGTTGTTTTACTTCTAATATTATTTTAATTTACTTTGTTGCTTTAATGATTGATGTTTTAGTTTCTGTGATTTTTATTTAATAAAAAAACCTATTTAAACATTTTTTTAATTTTACAATTTATGATAGCAATGCACATCTTTTATTATAATACCAGTAACTTCAAATGCCAAAATTACACAGAAGAACTTTTTTATTTCATATGTTCCACTTTTCATAATGGTTTTAGTATTTCCAGATTCATTTGAAAATGGTTATCTAAATGAAAAAAAAACAAGATAAAGAAAAGTTTTATAATTAAATTTTATATAAAATGCGATATATCAAAAAAGTCATAGGCGTACCACTAAAAGAGGGGGTAGGAGGGAAGGGCAGTTTACCCCCAAATCGGCCTTTTAGAAAATTTGATTTTAAACAGTTTTTACTTTAAACTATTACCCTTTGACATACATTTCAGTGTTCCGAAATTGAAAAAGATATCTACAGCCATTTGCACAATATTAAAAAAATAAATATTTTTAATCCCAACTTTAGAGGGCTGTATATTCATAGGGGTGCGATTTTGGATAGAGGTAAATTAGGCTGAATCAACTTCTTTTGACATGCTGAGTCCGTGGTTAAGTGATTGACATACTTTTTAAAAACACCCTGTATACATGTGTCATTGTTTATATCCACATATTCGGTTTATTTTTGTCTTATCGCAGGTAGTTATATGTTCGTGGCCCAAACACTTTGCTTTTAAGGCCAATAATTTTAGAGAAAAATATTGTTTGTTGCTCTATATTACTTTTTTGTTTCTGTTAGATTTCAGGCGTTAGTTCTAAGCTTATTGCATCATGCATTCTGTTTTTAGGCCGGATACCATAATATTTTTTTTGGTCAGAAATTTAAAACAACAATTTTATTGCACTGAACACGGTGACAACATTAAAAAATTATAGAATGCAGGCTTCATCGTTAAGAACAATATATTTAGCGAATATCCTCATTTTTTTATGTTCCTTGACTTTTCAACGAATACGATGCATCAGACAAAAAAAAGTCAAGATATAAAAAAAATTAAGATTTTGTCAATGCGCATTGTTTGAGACTGTGTCGATATCTCGCGTATTTTGCAATTGTTTAAACCTATTGTTGCGTATTTTCCACCTTTTAGGAAACACCCTGTATGAATCCGTGGGTTCTAAATAATTTCAACAAGAGATAAACGCTAACACTTTATTTAATAATTTACTGATTATTTACATTTTGTTTACTTGATATTTAACCTCACTTTTCCCCTACTAATTTCACTTTAATAAACTGCTTTTCTAATAAACTACTTCTCCTACGCCGGTAATCGCGCTTTATATACTCTGAAATTACCTCTAGATTGAACCAGAATCTTCTCCAACCACACTCTGGAAAAGTACATGGTTCTTTCTAGAGTCTTTCCAGTCACTATTAGTAGGCATGGGCGTATCATCTCCAGTTCCAAGGGGGTGTAATTCAAAACACTATAAACTAATTTGTTTATTAAGGATTTGCGACTTTCCATGGCATTTTGTGCACTCGTCACCCCCGGCAATGGATAAATATTGATAACAATTGACATTTCTATGTGGTCCTACCCCCTTTTTTACCCTCCCGCCAATGTTATTAAAAAAATTGCTTAGTAAACAAATGGAATGTCTTAGCTCAGGAAAATTGTATCAAACTGAAATTCTTGACAAATGAAAGATAATAAAAAAATAAAAATTTTGAGCCTATATAAACCTCGATCCGTTAACTAAAACCGGAGATATAGACCATTCTGTGTTTACGACTGTCAATTGTTTATTAATTAATTTTTTGAAAAAAATCTTGTAACGACATAAAGTTAATACATTAAACTAGCTAGTTTTCAGTTGTCACAAAAATCCATTGGTTTTTTCATACATTTTTTGTTTCATCCTCAAAAAATAGAAAAATGCAAAAATGCAAAATTGCATTTTTCCGACCGTTTTTTGAGGATGGGAAAAAATTGTGATGAAGTGGGGCAAAACTGACATTGGATACGGATTCACCAAGCAAAATACACTGGATATGATTGGTCTGGTCCGTGTAATCGACAACTTTCTTTTTGGTGTGCCTGTGTGTGTTTTTAATTAGTTTCAATTTGAATTTAATTGTTTTAATCAAGAGTTGTGCATCTGGCGAGAAAAAAATGCAAAAGACCGTTTTCATATACAATTGATCGGGCTGATGAGAAAAAATATCCTCGTGGAAAAATGTCAGTGGCGTACCACTTTCTTGGTAATAAATATCAGATATAACTCGCATGGACGCCACTGGAGGAGTGATAAAATAACTTTGCTAAAATATGTAGTTTTATATCCTATTAACACAATAATATCTAAAGCACTTTCCGATATATTAGAAAATAACGAATAAAAAAATGTCCTACTATCGCAAAAAATTTAAGCCGTTGCGGACATGTGTTTATATGAACTTTTGTTCATAATGACCTAAGGAACCCACCTTGAAATATTAGCGTGTCATTAAGGAACACCCTATATAAAAAAATAATACAACTTAATAGAATTAAAAAATAAAGTTAAAATACCTTTAAATGACTACACATTCAAACCGAGCGCGCTTTGAATTTTATGTATGCACAGTCGTTACTGCGCAAGTCACTCGGGTCATAAATACTAAAAAACTTTGTATGGTGTTCATAAATTAATTGTTATAAAAGCAAGTATGAAAAACCAATGAATTTTTGTGATAATTGAAAACTAGTTAGATATCACAAATTTTTCTTCTAAGGATTAATTAATAAACAATTGACAGCCGTAAACGCAAAATGGTCTATAACTCCGGTTCTAGTTAACGGAGCGAGGTTTGCCTAGGTTCAAATTTTTTTTATTATCTTTCATTTGCCGACCACCAAGTATTTTTTAGAATGTTGGCGGGGGGTAACAAAAAAGAAAAAGGCAAGACCACGTAGAAATAGTAGTTTTTATCATTCTTTATTGATGGCCGGGGGTGGACAGTGCAGAAAATGCCATGGAAACTCGCAAATCCCTAATAAACAAATTCGTTTATTTGTTTGAACAATTTCAAAATACGCGAGATATCAAACAAAAAAACTGTAAATTCTATGAACAAAATGCAACTTTTGATCACAATGAAATATTTGTATTAACTTTTGTTGAACAGAAAAAAATTGTTAATGCCAACATAATCATATAAATGTCCATTTAAGAAAAGGTAGGTAAACATAATATCCAATGAGCAAAAGTGGCAGGTATGCGTAAGGTATAGGGTGTTTCTTACACAAAACAATATGATGTAGTCATATAATATTACAGTAAAATAATGCTTGATATATTTCAAGTTTAATCACTTAAACTTTAAAATATAATTATCATCACAAATCTTTAATTAAATTCTTGATTGAAATGTTGATCATTATAATTTGTGGAAGCATTATTTAATTACATATTATTGTACAATAAACGCACCACAAATTATACAAACTGCAAATCTAATGCCAAGACTGTCTAAAAGGAATTTACATATTTGAAATAATGCAGACATGCATTTATATGCTCATTAACACTGCCAGTGTAGAAACTGCGAATCAATCCCAGTTTGCGATAAACAATGTGACCGAATGTGCTACCCACAACACTCTTATCTCACTGAATGTTCGTCCTATATTTACGATTATCGAATGTACAGAAAGTTAAACACATTAATAAAATTTGTGTTAAAGTATCTTTATTTATATTTACCATATTAATACAAAACTTACAGCATTTGTTAAAATACTTCTTATGCTATTTCTTCCTACATCTTTTAATTTACTCGTTTCGTGATGAATTCATATACTAAAATACCAGCATACCTAAAATATAAATTATTTGTTTTACCGTCCAGTATCTTAAAAGGGCAATGAAGTGATTACAACGAGCATACGTTTTTTTTTTCCTGTAATTTCCATTCATTGAAGTTTATTCAAGTAAATATGTATTTACTAAACTAACTTCGAGGTATATAACCGCATATTTAATAAATATAATAAGTAAATAGTACAGCAAATGATTAAGAATAAAGAGAATTATGTATTGAAATGATTCGAAACCTCTATTATTATCCATCTTTATATTTATTTAGATATAAAACAGTTGCAAGTTTTGCTATTCAGTGGTAATCATTTTCATAATTTTTAGGTTTGAAAATGGAGGTATCTTGCGGCAACCAGATCTCATCACTGGGTTACATAAAAGATGGAAACATTCAATGTCAAACCTTGAAGAGGTTGAATCAAAGCCATACCTGAAACTTATATTGAACAATGATGATGTCTCGAAGATTACAATGTACCAATGTCAGTGCTGTTCTTTCAAGACAAAATATGAACGAAGTCTCAAAATTCACTATCGGCTGCATAAAATCCCTACAGAAACACAAGTGTACCAATATGAGCCTTCTTCAAGTCTGACAAACAATAAAAATGACCTTCAAACGCATTCACTGGCACATAAAGATCCTTTAGAAGTGGCAATGTACAAATGTGAATCTTGTCCATATCAGACAAAATATAGAAAAGGTCTTAATAGTCATTTATTGGTCCATAAGGATCCTTCACAAGTGACGATGTACAAATGCAACTCCTGCCCATATCAGACAAAATATAGGAAAGGTCTTAATAGTCATTTCCTGGTCCATAAGGATCCTTCACAAGTGATGATGCACAAATGTGACTCTTGTTCTTTTCAGACAAAGCATAGAGCATCCCTTAGAAAGCATACACTAATACATAAGGATCTTTCAGAAGTAACAATGTACAAATGTGAATTCTGTTTATTTCAGACAGTGTGTCAAAGATACCTAAAAAAACATCTACTGGTACATAAGGATCCTTCAGAAGTAACAATGTACAAATGTGACTCTTGTTCATATCAGACAAAATATAGAAAAGATCTTATTACTCATTTACTCAGTCATAAGGATCCTTCGGAATTGATAATGCATCAATGTGACTCTTGTTCACATCAGACAAAAAATAAATACGAGCTTAAGCAACATTCATTGGTACACAAGAACCCTGCAGAAGTAACAATGTTCCAATGTGACTCTTGCTCGTATAAGACAAAATATAAATGTGACCTGAGACGACACTTACTGGTACATAAGGATCCTTCAGTAGTAACATACAAATGTGAACCTTGTTTGTATCAGACAAATCGTAAGGACTCCCTCAAAAGACATATGTTGTCACATAAGAGCCCTTCAGAAGTAACAATGTACAACTGTAGTTCTTGTTCATATCAGACAAGATATATAAATTACTTCAAGACGCATTTGCGGATTCATAAGGATCCTTCAGAAGTAATGGTGCACCAATGTGGCCTTTGTTCTTTTCGGACAAAAAGAAAATATAACCTCAAAATGCATTTGCTAGTTCATAATAAACGCAGAAGTGACAATGTACAAGTGTAATTTGTTCCCTGATCAAGGAACTCACCTAGATACATAGCTATTTCTCTAGTACATACCTGATTTGCTGCTAGCATGGTAACACAGCCACTCATGCCAAATCAATAAATTGTTTATCTTTGGAGAATTCCCTGAATCACTAAATGGGTCAAAATGCATTCCAGGCTACACAAATAATGGTTCTAGAACCGACAGAAATTTCAAGCAATTTGTGTCCAAACTCAATGACAAGACTTTTTGAGGCATCTTATGGAATGAGACCAATACATTTCCTAGAGACCTTTAATTTGCTGAACAACAGTCAAAATGGATTTGGCATAGAAGAGTCCACAGCTACAGTCATTCAACAATGCCTTGAATTGATTCACGAGGCACTAAATGACATTGAGAACGTTCTGTATTTTCCATCTCCTCAGCTTTGCTTTTGATATTATTGACCACAATTTATTAACACAACATAAATTATTGAGTATAAGCTCGAGAAGTTGCACATGAATGGGCTGTATCATATGTATAAGGCGGAAGCAGTGGTGTTAGAAGGTAACCAATTTGCTACTGTTAAAAATGGACTGTGGGTATCTCAGGGCTCCAATCTAGGTCTATTGTTTTACATTGTTTTTTAAAATGTGTGGTACAGCAGACCATATACTTTATGCAGATAATACATACGTATTAATAAAAGACATATATATGAAAAAACTTGTATAATGATAGTTTAAATGAAATTGTAAATTACTCTACAAATGGTAGTATCATTTTAAATGCTAACAAAACCTTTTACATACAATTCCCAGCAAACACCAATTATTGGCACATTGCTAATAACGTGCCTATATGCCTTTACTTCATCATTGGTAGAGTACTGGCAAGGAACGCTAAATTAATGAATAAAGTACAACACCGGCCATCGCTCGGCCACAGAACACTTTTCTAATGATGGCTGTACAGTGCTTTTTTAATATGTCTCTTGCATTATTGCTTTGCCATTACCATATATGCAATGATAGCTGCTAGAATTGGAGAGCCTTCCGGACCTTGCACGTGCTGTTACCAAATAAGAGAATTGCTTAATTATTAATTAAGGCTGACATTTACTGGAAAATGATATAGCATGTTACATGATAATTAACGAGAAACCACCTATAATTTTTTTTAAATCGATCATGTAAGGTTCTTCATTGGTTACCATAAATTGGAATTTGAATGCTATTCTTCTCCAGTCAATTTCAGCTTCGGTTACATCTGCAATCCTCATATTTTAGGATAGTACATGCAAGTGCGGTGACCTCCCAAATTCAAGTAGCCACTAGTGCATATGCTTCTTTATTTCTTGCATCCGAAGTGCCATTGTAACGATATTATTTATTTATTAATACTTTGGAACATTTCGTGTATCACCAAATTCAAACCAAAACGAAAGACATTAGAGGTGTTTTAAAATCTCATGAGCTGTGACCTTCATGTGCGCAGAGACATAATCTCTCCCGTCGACTCAGTTGCATTTCTTAAAAATATTATATTTATTGTTTACAATTTATCGCGAGCTCTTTGTGTATACAGCAAGGCAGCCCCAAGTATCTTCAAAAAAATACTTATAACGCAGAACAACGTTGCCTCTTGCACATTTCGCGGCTCATAAGATTCTGAAACACCTCTACTCATATTTTGTTAAAGTAAACAGAAATATAAAAAAGGCTTAATTTCTTTGTATTTCCAAAAATCTTAAATTCTGTAAAAAAAAACACAATCGTAAAGGTGATGAAATACATATATAGTAGAACGAAGCAGCGAGAAAGGTAGCAATTGCTTTTATCGGCAAGCTTTTGGACAACCCACCTTACCCCGCTGACTGCTCTACAATATCTTTTACCACTACTACATAACTTGACTGTCAAGTCATTCTAATCAGACTACTTTCTGAAAAATGTGTTTGCCTATAACATTCTCATGGCTTCGTCACCATCAATCATAGGCAAAAATAAGGAGTGGATCTTCTAGAAGTTAATCGTGTTTATTATTTTTGTACAAATTTAAAAATGATTTCAAAGAAATGTCGGTTTCCAGTTGTAAAACTGTATTATTCTTCTCTACTTTTGATGCAAGAGTAATCAATTAGAGACGAAAGATGTTTTTTGCAAAACATTAACACAATTTTTTAATTTTCGTTATTTTATATTATTTATTTTAACTCTTATTATACCTATGCAAGTGAAACATGTAGTCCACAAATTGAAATGTTTTTCAATAGTTTATGCAAAGAAACTTGAAGAAAAGTAGGAAACGCCAGATAGAAGATCTAAGAAGTGCATATATTGATACTGAAAAAAATATATTTTTCTTTACTTTCTTACAATACAGATAGGTCAGTAGACTTATTATCAAATACATAATAATTAATTTTCATCTCTTCTGTTAGTGGTCCTCTTGGATCGCCCTCCATCACGGTCAATTGAACCTCGTAACCAAGTTTTCATGATGTCTTCAATATTTTTTTTGGTGGTTGCTTTACATAAGGGATTTAACCTTACAGAATCTAAAAAAGATTTATAGGCGTTAGCTAGGGTGCAAATCACAATATACTTGTTTTCTTTCATACAGTTATTTAAGTTACATTATTAATCATTTTATCTAAAAATTTTGCATTGCTCTATCAGAAGTCTTTTACTTCACACCTGTCGATTAATAGGAGATAATTTAAAAAAATCAATTTTTACAAAATGAGACTGCTTCGTCACAAAATGCTTCATAAAAAGAATTTAATATGTCAGTCGTACATACTACATTCTTTTTTGCATACATAATAAACTCAGTCTTACATATTTTTTCTTTCTATAAAGTATACTGTGACCTTTCTCCTGCATACAAGGCAATTTTAAAGTACAAAATATACACATTAACCTTAACATTTATCTCAAAGCACCGAGGTACTTCTCTTAGGTTTTCACTAATATTTTCTTTTCCAGCTTGCTCTTTCTCCTCTGTTAACTTGTAATCTATGTTTTGTAATATCTGGTTAACTCTCTTTTTTAGATATCTGTATTCGCTATATTGACTCTTTCTTAAAGCATTATGACGAATTTTGTATGATAAAAATTAATATAATGCACTTGTCATTAGCCATGTGAAACACTTACAATTGCTCACAATTAACTTTTTACATACTGCACACACTGGTCCACAAGACAACAGCACAAACGCTATTTCAAATAAGAAAATTGTAATGGAGAATAATAAATAAAATATATGTATAACTGGGCGGCACAACTAGTCATTTAACCTAAATAAATGTCAAATAGTCAGCGTCGCGTCTACCACCACATGATCATGACAGCGGCACTTGACGAGATTTCAAAAACGCGGGAGATTTAAAAGTATGCAATGACACAATACGTAATATTGCAAATATACCACTTTATGCACGTCTTTTTTGTATTAACAAATGTTGTGCTTACACCATTGGAAATAAAGTATTAGTCCATTGATACATTTACTGCATATTGGTTATTATTCATCAGGCCAACAATGAGTAATTGCTGGCAAAATTACAATACAATGAACGATTTTTTATATCACTTAAGAAATGTTAATTTGTCATAGGCAGGAAAGTGCTTTTAGTTACTTAATAATGTACCTGCAACGTTAAAATAATTTCAACTACCCAATAACAGAAAGGGTACTTTATAAACACAAGACCATTACAACATGGACATTATAATGATTAGACAATATTTTATACTGTTTCTAAATATTGGCAAAAATTGCCAACACAATACCAATGATGTAATGGCCCATCGTTTTGCCAGACATACTGTGTTTGCTGGGTTGCTGCCAAAAGTATTACTCTTAATTATGATCTTCTAAAAGTACAAAATAAAACAGTTCAAGTACTATTCAATTTTTAGGTTTAAACATAGACCAAAATCTGACATGGGAACTGCATATAAATTAAAAAGACTCGACGTACAACTTGTTATAAGATAAAACAATTAAGAGATGCTGCAACTTTCGACATTAAAATTTCTTTATTATTAATTAGTACGTTCAGTTTTACAATATGGCCTAATGTTCTGGCGTCGCCAAACAAATGATTTGTTATACACAAAAATACCATACAATATATGAATAAATATCATCCACTTTCAAGTTGTAAGCGATCGTCTATAAGTATGTCCTGTTAACATTGATGAGTTATATATCTACCTTTATCACATGTAATTAATAATATAATCATAGAGGAGAGGATATCCATAAATTAATACATTCTAGACAGTAAACGAATTCTTCCTATATTGTGATGATAAGAAAACAAATTAAATATTTTAATCTGTCTGCATACATTCTTTGATGTTCTTTTTTTTAATAACATGTATAATTTTTTTGTAATAAAAGCATAGTTTGGCTAGTGTGATACTTTGTATTTTGTCTGAACTATCCACGGAATAAGTCCCTATTTTCGTCCTCCGGCTGCTGGACGTTCCGTGCAGTGTGGGATCATTGTTGGTGGCTGCCAGTCGTTCCCTGCATGATGGGGGGCCGGCGTGGTTGGTTGCGGTGAGACGTGCCCTGCATGATGGGGGGCCAGCGTGGTTGGTTGCGGTGTGACCTGCTTGATGGAGGGCCAGCGTGGTTGGTTGTGGTGAGACGTACCCTGCTTGATGGGGGGCCAGCGTGGTTGGTTGCGGCGAGAGGTACCCTGCATGATGGGGGGGGGGCAGCGTGGTTGGTTGCGGTGTGACGTACCCTGCATGACGGGGGGCCAGCGTGGTTGGTTGCGGTGAGATGTACCTTGCATGATGGGGGGCCACCCTGACCAGATTGGCCGTGGCAACGGCCAG